>CM037088.1:66746160-67361169 GCA_020916435.1 Oxytropis ochrocephala
TGCAAGAAATGCCAAGTACATGCCGATGTCCACATTGCACCTTCCTCGGGAATTACAAAGTCTTGTCTCACCTCGCCGTCGCCGGTGGGGCATGGATCTTCTAGGCCCGCTTTCCACCCGCCTCCGTGCCGCTCAAGTTCTTGATCGTGGGCAAGATTACTTTACTAAGTGGATCGAGGCCGAGCCGCTGCAAATAATCACATCGGCCAAAGTCGCAAGTTCTTCTGACGGCAAGTAGTAGCCCGCTTGGGATCCCCAAAGAATTGATAACAACATAACCGCACCCGGGCACGTGCATAAGAGATTCGAGAGAAATGTTGGCCGACTTAGGGGTAAAACAAATAAGCTTCACCTCTGGCGAACACTCTCGCATTAACGCGCTGCCGGCGGCCAACAGAGTCATCCTCACGTGGTTTAAAGCGGCACCGATGACGCAAAAGGAACTGGGTCGAAGAGTCGCAATCCGCTCTATGGGCCTATAGGACGACCCCTCATTCATCGACCGAGTCGCCTCTTCGCATTGGTGTACTGAATCGATGCGCGGATACCCATAGAAATGGGCGAGCCAATTGGAGGACTTCAAACCCCTACAAGTGGTTGACAATGACCGCCATCCGAGAAGAATTGGACCTAATTGAAGAATCGCGCACCTAAGCCTCACTAAGAGAGCAATTGATCAAACAGTAGGTCGCAGCCTGTACAAACGCCGAGTTCAAAAGAGAATTTCATTTGGCCCGCCTACGCTCTAAGACGGCCGACGTGGAAACAAGAATGCACGCCAAGGGGAAGCTCGCACCAAATCAAGCGTCCATACAGTGGTCATCAACAAGATCGAAAAGGGGCTTACGAGCTAGAAACCATGGATGGGGCGACTATCCCTTAACGTGGAATGCGTAAAAACTTAGGAAATATTACGCTTGAATGTAACAAGTGATTTGAATGTAATGACGACCGACCTATGAATGAAAAGTAGCGCGCGCTTTTTCCCACCGGTTTTTTACGCAGGCCCGACCTTTAGAAATATGATGTGTTATTTACTTTCTCGCAAGGATGTATGACCTGGCCGCTCAAGATTGCCCGTGGGCAAAGGAGCGATCGAAGATTTATCAGTTGATTAGATCGTCGAAACGATTCACCTCGAGAGCCATCGAATGGCCCAAGCGGTTAACACCGCAAACTTTAGATCGCCGAAACGATCCAAATCGAGCGACCATCGAAATGGTCCCAATCGAAAGTGCGCGCCGAATGGCCCAAGGGTTAAAACTCACAACCTTAGATCGTCGAACGATCTAAATCGAGCGACCATCGAAATGGTCCCAACCGAGTGCCATCGAAATGGCCTAAGGGTTAAGCAATAACCCATCCTTTTAGACCGTCGAAACGACCTATCTCGAGCGACCATCGGTATGGTCCCAATAAATGCCTTCGAAAGGGCCTGATTGGAGGTCGCCGAGCGATCCAAGGCCCCGTGGGGATATTAAAACTTATCAAAGAATGAATGCTTTCGAAATAAGCGCAAACGATGACCGAACGGTCTTAAAACTCGAAGACTTAGAGAAAGATAAACATACAAGGCGCGTAAAGAAAAGCAACCATAAACGAGCGCTAGCGAAGTAGCACGAAACGTCCGCCGAGCGGCCCACAAGTTCGAAATGACAGGCGAATAAATGCAAGAAGTACGCAGACATAGCAATATAAATTTGAACAGGCGTAATTAAAGGCAAGTAAAAATTGTCATTACAAACACGGACGCCTTGGCCGGCCGAGCGCGCCCACGAATTGAAAAAGCGCACGGCGGCGTAAAATTGTTGTGCTCAAGGCAAGTCAAACGGTTACAAAAATTACACCGCCGCAGCGGCGGCTTTAAAAGAGAACGGTGGTCGGCGACGACATTGCTCGCTGCTCGCCGACTTCGCAGCAACATGATCTTGTTGTCGCCAACATAGTGCGGGCTTCGATCATTTTGTCATCGAAATTGATCTTCGATCTTGATTCAATACCCGCACTCGCCCGAGTGAATTATAGAACCGCCGATCGCAGCCTCCCCGACCGCCCGCCACCATTAGGATCTTTTTTCTCCACTCGCCTTCTCTCGCCACCCAATTGGCCTCTCGCCCCATGGCCTCGAGATCGGTTTTCGTAGTTGTGACTGAGCAAAGAAGCTCCTTGTTCCTCTTTGCAAGCCTAGCACGGCCTTCCTCCCCGCTTGAGGGCCTCCTTCTTCGATCGACGAGCTTGTCATATTTCGCTGCGCCTCGCTTAAAGCCTTGTCCTTTCCTCGCAAAAATTCAGTCAAGGTTGGTTAGTCATTTAACAAAGATAAGATAAAGAGTACAAGACTAAGAAAATAAAATTACCGCGCCTTTCGCCACCAAATACCCGCCATGAATTTCTCGACCCCCATGCAGAGAAGCGCAGAGCGCCATGGGTTTCTTCTCAGATCGCTCCCAGATCGGCCGTACCCAAACTTTCGAGCGAGATGATGGGAATCTCCTCCGCTGCAGGGGCCGGACCCGACCATCACGCTGTCCCGCTTGGGTGAGCGATCGAAGACTCGGGAGGCGACCGAGGCCCGCCGACCGGTTTCTTCCTTGGCTCTTAGGAGTTTGGGGGACTTTTGAGGAGGATTCAGGATATCCCCGCCGAGAAACGCCGAATCTCTTAGCCCTCTCCTTCAGCTTCGTGATCTGGCGAGCAGTCCCGCTTTTTGCCTACCATTCTTTCTCGCAAAATAACGAGTCATGAGTTAAAAGAAAAATCAATAATGAAAATAAAGACAACAAAGTTCAAAGGCGAACCAATCTCGCCTCCGTGTCTTGGCCTTCGATAAGACAAAGGGCTCGCAAGGTATGTCGCCTCTTAGGATCCGGACGCATCATACTCGCCAACGACTTTATCATCTCCAAAGTTCCGTGTCGGCCTCGCCAAGTCTTTCATCGCGGTAGATGTAATCGCCTCACTGCCGCAGAAATGAGCCCTCATTCCACATGATTGGGAAGTAAGGGGGACCTAGCATCCCGTCCGGCTGAACTCGTAAACGGCCTTCCCGCCTCCTGGTGGGAACGATCCGTAAATACCGGCTTTTCCAGCCGCCCCCAACGACTCTCGAATGCTTTGAAAACCGGCAGTGGGTCTTCTCAGATCTTGAAGGAGACTTGCTCCTCTTCTCCTTGTTGGCTTCTCTGAGCCACCACCAAGATAGCAAAGAAAAGCATCATCGACACCGGCCGACCCACCTTGGTCAAGAAGACTGAAGTCTTTAAAAACGCCCATGCGTTTGGATGAAGTTCGGAAGGAGCGACCCCATATGGCGCAGAACGCCGCTGGAATTCGTTGGAATTCGTGGGGGGTAATCTTCATCTTCTCGAACACGAGCCGATACATCGTGAACTTGAAGTTGGAAGAATAAGTCGCGATATCTTCGCCTCCTTCATACCTCTTACCCTCCAAATTTTGAGTCTTCAAGGCGGCTCCGTGATCGGGCAAAGCATCGTGGGCCGATTGTGATAATGCTCCTATTAGAGCGAAGAGTCTCCGATACCCAAGACATATCGATATATCTCGAGCTACATCGGCTTGACTTCGCCGACCCTTCGCTCGACCCTCCTATGTTGGCGTTCACCCGTAAATACCGACTTCGGGCCGAATCACCTCTTCTCCTTGACTTCTTCACTTCGGCCGCCTTCGCCTCCACCATCTCCTCGCCCACGATCGACGGCACTCGCGCCTCGTCATCATCAATGATAATCACATCGGCGTCTTCTTCTACTCCTCCACTCGAGATACAACGCCCCTGGCGGTGGAGAGAGTCGCTCGCCGCCGCAGTAATGGACGGACCGAACCAAAGACTTTCGAGCCGGCGACCGACCGAAGAACGAGAACTCGAGCTCGTGGCCGCCGAGGAACCGCTGAAGAGTTAGAACCTTTGTCGCCCGAAGACGACTTGACTCGGCCATGGGCATTGGGCTCGCCGCCTCGACATGTAGGTAGCGAAAGATCGCGGTGGTTTTCCGAATACGGCGGTCGGGCTTTCGGCCTGCGGCATGCAAAAACACCGTGATAAAGGGAACGAAGTCGTCTGGTCGAAAGGTAACACTCATGAGAGGGGCGATTTGGCCATCCTCGACTGACACCCCCTATCACGAGGCGTGGAAAAGCAAAAAGTACTTTCAAGAAAAAACTCAAATTTAAAAGGCAAAGGAGAGATCGATTCATACCTTAAGCAGAGGTTGTAGATCGGCCGCGAGTTGTCGTAAACAAACTATGAATGCAAGTCGGCGCAGACGAGCTCTGGCCGCTGGCAGAGCAATTCTGGAAGTGTGAGAAATGAACTCAGCAGGCGGCTATTTATAGTGCAGATTTCCGGGCGCGAAGAGGACCGGATACGAAGAGTCACAACGCTTCGCCTTCACCAATGGTTGCCTCCATAACCCTCGAGACACCAAACGCCACGCCTTAAATGTCATGAAAACCAACCGTCGCGACAAAGACGGCCGATGGTCGATAAGCGGTCGACACCGCCTAGCAGAGAGCGAACGGCCGCGCCTCGCTTCTTCAAGATAACTTCACCCCGGGGCATCGATTCAAGCCTCACCGCTTCTTAGCCGACCTAGGCTTGGGGGGCAACTCGCTCGGGTGTATTAGCAATTACGAGGATCGCCAATGCAATTGACTCGCGCCCACCCCATCTCGACGCCCAAACACGCCGCTTGAGCGCACTTCGCCGGCCGAAATCTTCGCAAAACGGTCGGACCGCAGATATATACGCCATTCGCATACGGTATCGTGCACGCTCTCTAACCTTGTGCTATCTCGCCTCGAGCGACCTTCTCACTAGATCGTCGGAGTGTCTTTGCAGTGTACCACCCGAGGTGCTCAACGCGTGAAGCCGTGGACCTGGTCCTTTCAACTCATTCAACGATCGCCCATGTAGACGAGTCAATCAACACTTCAACTCTTCATCGGTCAAGGTACGATCGCAATTTATTCAACTTACTCTTTTTAGTTTTATATAACATATAATGATTATGTTTGTAATCCTAAATTCATATATTTTGTAGTTACATGGGGAACCTATCTCGCTCGTTGGATATAATACATAATCATTGGAAGAGGCTTAGTTTTATAGTTTCCCATGATGAAGATTTAGACGGGATCCCCAAATGATGAGCTTAATTTGAAGATTGAATTTGAGGCTATACAACGGAGGTTTGATGTCGCTGATCGTGCTGGTAAAGTAATGATAAAGCAAAAAGCATGTGATTTGGCATTCCCGGACACTACTTCCATGTGTCCACCTCCTAACGAGTCACTATCGGGCGGTGCACCTAAGAAGGATAAGAGAAAGAAAAAGGGTGTGTAACACCCCATTTCTACCCTAAATTTATAATAAAATATCGTAGTTTAAAAATTTATTTTACTATTCGTCCAAACGGGATGCTACACTTACTTCATTTAAAACAACGACAAAATAAAACAAATCATCTCTTAAATCAAAACGATACGTAACATCTATCAAGTGGGAATGGAATCCTCAAAACTCATTAATATAGTTCACATAATAGAACCTAATACATCTCACAGCGGAATGAAGTTAAATCTCAGAAAAACCAAATCAATGTCTCACAATAATGCATTATTCTCAAATAAAGTAGTTCAACAGTGAAACCAACAAAACTAATAGAAATCTAAGCCCATCCCCTAGGTGCTACGTGACGTGAGCAGCATCGACTCGGATGTGAAGGAAACGAGCCTTCACTCATGGTTACCTGTGGTAATAAACAACATAAGGGGTGAGTCTCAAACCACATAATAAGGCTTATAATAAGCAGTATATTGATAACAGAGTTCTATCAATCACAGCATCACACACATACAGTTATACAGCAGCATTAGTCATAATAATCATCAACCAAAGAAACATGTACCAATTATGATAATGAATGCAATGCAATGCAACATGCATGTGGTACCATTGGCCCCATGGCCTCATCATCAATAGTTTTAGCCCCATGGCTATAGCCCCCATGGTCTCATCACAATAAATATACGTCGCGATCGCAAATTTAATGTATGCATGAGACTCTATGAACACACCACTAGCACATTCATGCATCATCAAAATCACATCACAACTCATCATCAATTTTAGTTTTAGCCCCATGGCATTATCATCAATAAGATCAACATCATTTTTAGTTTTAGCCCCATGGCATCATCATCAATCCACACATTACCCACTTCACATTAATAATTATGTCACAAGGACCAAACTTCCACTAAAGGAGCCAAACCTCACCTAGGACCAAAAACACCACCTAGGGACCAAAACAAAGACTCCTAGGACCAAAACATCACCTAAGGACTAAAATAGCACTTAGTGGACTCAAACAAAGACATAAAGGACCAACAAAGCACTCATGGACTCAAACAAAGACATAAAGGACCAACACAAAGACTCATGGACTCAAACAAAGACATAAAGGACCAACACAAAGACTCGTGGACTCAAACAAAGACATAAAGGACTAACACAAAGACTCATGGACTCAAACAACACATAAAGGACCAACACAAAGACTCGCTGGACTCAAACAAAGACCTAAGGACTAAAACAACTCCATCAGACTACAACAAAGACTCTAAGGACTAAAACAACTCCATCAGACTACAACAAAGACTCTAAGACTTTCAAAAGAGGAATCGATTCATAGCTACTTGTTTTCAAAAGAGGAATCGATTCATAGCTTTCATTTTTAAAGAGGAATCGATTCATAGCTTTCATTTTTAAAAAGGGAATCGATTCTTTGCTTCATTTCTAAATGAAGGAATCGATTCCTTGCTTTCATTACTAAAGGGGGAAATCGATTCTTGCCTTCATTTCTAAAGGAGGGAATCGATTTCTAGCTCTCATTTCAAAGTGGGAAATCGATTTCTAGCTTCTTCTCAAAGTGGGAAATCGATTTCTAGCTCTCATTTCAAAGTGGGAAATCGATTTCTAGCTTCTTTTCAATGTGGGAAATCGATTTCTAGCTCTCATTTTGGAGGAAAAACGATCGATTCTTCTATTGGTTTAAAATTCACAATTACAACATCACTGTTCAGAATCATCCAGATACACTCATCAATCAATCACATACAACACATAGAAAACATCAATTCATCATACATTTCAATCATACATCAAAAACAACAATAAAATCACAAGATCAATATAAATCCTACAACCCACATACATCCCATTATAAACCCTATTATAAGGTAAGACCCACCCTTACTTACCTTCGCTTTTTCAAGATGATGATCCTACTACGAAGCACCAAAGTAACCACAAAGAATGTGCCTCTTCTTCTCCTCTTCTCTCAGGCGATCTCCTTCTTTCTCTTTTCTCCAGTGCGATTTCTCTTCTCTCTCTCTCTCTTACGCTTTCTTTCTTTTTCTTTCTCCGCTCCAAAATGAGGCAACCCTAGGTAAACCCCATCACCTCATGCGCCTAATGGGCCTTTGGGTCGTGGGCCCCCTTTTCTATCACTTAATTAATTGTTAACACCACCCCCCCTTCGATTTAATAAAACACCATATTTTTATTTCTAATATTTTTCCACAATCGAATCCCCAATAATTTATTAAATAAATAGCCAATAATTTTTGGGGCGTTACAGGGTGCACCTAACAAGAGCGATGAATTTTCAACAAAGCGAGACCCATCATTTTGGGAACATGTTGATAATCATTTTGATTCACAACAAGACAGCACCTCCGCTGCTACTCAGTCACGCAAACGGCCTACTCCACCGGTGTCAAATTCATCAACTCCACGACAGAGTACAAGTTCCACCACAAGTACCTTTCCGGTACCTAAAGGTGGAGCTCCTAAAACCTACAAAAATGGCTAAAAGTGGAGTTCCTACACTGCCATTACCAAAGAAGTGATCCTACTCCCTCACAAATCGAGCAACCAAGCCAAACAACAAGTTCCAACCTCGCACTCACTCAAATTCAGGGACTAACACTAAACCCAACCCCTCCCATCATTCGGTCAAAAGCATACGATTCATTCATAGATTATATGCCAAAGGAGATGCATAACTTTGTGGAGAATATAGTGAATGTGCAAGGTGACGGTAACTGCGGGTTTCGGTGCTTTGCTAGACTACTTGGAAGGGGTGAGGACGATTTCTGGAGCGTGAGGAATGAATTGTTTGAAGAGTTACAGAAAAACATCGATTTGTACACCACGTTGTTTGAAGGAGGGATATCCGAGTCCACCATATTATGAAGGCTTTGAAGAAACAACATAGGGAAGTAGAAGGAAATGAGAATTGGATGACTTTTCCGTATCGTGCTTATCCGCTAAAAATAAATACAAGGCCACGATTGTTTCCTCGCATCGTGCTCTTCCCTTTATGTTTATCCATTTCGTGATTGCACCGATCAAGATCAGATCGGCTCTTCCGCATATATTGTTCACTTCGTAACCACTTTGTTATGCTTAAGTTATGAGGAGAGGCTCCCAATGCCAAGAACAATTACGCCATGGACAAATAATCTAAATGTGTAGCTTTAAACCCATATTCACATGCTCCTCAAACCACCGATTTGAGCAAAGATTGATTTTGATATATTTTTTGAATTTCATTGCCAATTTATTGATATGTATAAGACAATTGTATTAAAACAATATCATGTTTTGTTGATCTAATTGAGTGAGTTAGTATTGATTTTAGTAGCTATTTTAGTCGTGAAATTACAAGTTTTTTCAAAAATCACCAGACAAAGTCACGCCCGTAAACTCACTGCTTCATCAAGTATCGTGACGGTTCGCTCTCACAGTAGTCGAACAGTTCGCATTTCATACAACCGAACAAGATAGAACGTAGGATTCGGCGGAGGTCCAATCGAACCGCTTTATTTTTGCATTGTTCGATGCAAGTCCAATAAACTGCTCGATTAGTCGTCGGCCCGATTCGCTACCACGTGGCTTTTCACGTGAGGGCATTTTGGGATTAAACCGGTTTTGGGGGTGTCTACTGAGTAGGAGGGGGGTTGTACGAAGCATGGGCCTTCTTCTTTAGAGCTGAAATCCCTCTAACCAATTGGGCCTCTTCTTCACACGTTCAGGTCTGGCCCAATTTCCCTTCGACCCATTTTTTTCACGCATCTCTTTGGTCAACACATTTCCACGCGTATAAAAAAAGGGTTGTTTTTTTGATACCCCCACCAAAATTGAAAACCCCAAAATGCCCTTTGTAATGTATTTTTTTTTAAAAATGCTAACCGTATATATGACATTTGGGACATATATACGATGTTTTTACCACATCGTATATATGCCCTTAAGAAGTATATATGATTGCATATTACACGGCCAATCGTATATACTCTTAAAAGCGTCGTATATATGGTTTGTTGGGCGTATATGCGAGTGGTCGACTTCGGGTAATCGATATACGCTCGAGAGAGGTATATACGATGGCAAAAAGAAGGATCGATATAGGTGTCTTCAGGTGGGGTATATGCGAGTGGTGGAATTTTAGCAGCAATCGATATACGCTTCTCGCATGCGATATATGCAAGTACTGACATGGTCAATCGTAGGTATGACACTACTAATGTAAGAAAATTGTGATTTTGTAAAAATACAAGTGTATTTTAAAGGTATTCACATAGTTGGTGGGGGTATGAGGGGATGGGGTGGATGTACAGAAAAAACCCAAAAAAATCCTGAGATCCTCCCGACCAAACAAATGCCAAAGTTACAACGGGGCCATTATCATTAAGGTAGCCACCGATGTACTCATACATGAGACCGACTTTTAGGTAATCCATGACCTGGTCTTTTAAGTTGGTTGCGTGGTAATTAATTAAATATAAATGTATTTGTCTAAAAATTTAAATAGTTATTCGTTTATTTATATATAAACAAAATAGTTATTCGATAAGTTATTTGGAAGAATTAATTTAGGGTTAAATATGTGTTTTTAGTAAAAGTTATTTATGTTTTCTTTTGAGAAAAAGTTTTTAGAAAATAAAAATTCATTTTAGTTTTCAACAAAAATTTTGAATCCAAATTTTCAGATACAAAGTAAGTAAAATCTCTATGCGAAACTTTGTCGCCCTATTGTAGTCTTACCCGCTATGGATTAGTTTCTACAAATAAGGCAGAGAGGATACTTTCGCTTTATACCAAAAAAATAAAAAAAAAAATCGAACTTTTGTCTCCACTTATATCTTTATTTACAGTTTTGGTACTAATTAAATCTCTGCTTACACTTTTGGGTAACAATTGCCACTCTTTTTTTTTTTTGAAAAACAAAAAAATTGTTTTTTTGACACAGCAAAAAAAAATTGTTTTTTTTTGACAAAGCAAAAAAAAAATTGTTACTCGGACACTATTATGTCACATTTTATTGACTATCTTAGTCAATACAAAGTGTCACATGATAGCTCCCCATATGACAGTTTGTTAGCTAGCTAAACACCAACTCAACATTAGAGAAAGGTGATTTTGTATCAAAAGTCATCAAAAAAATGCACTTTTTCATTAGATAGTTGAACATCAACAAAATGGGTAAACGGATATATAAATGGAGACCAAAAATTAACTAAAATTCTATTGGTAAAAAAACGAGATTAAAATATATTTACCACATTTGTTCTGTACTGTATCTGAGGATTTACCGATCCGAGATAGTAGGTAGGTGATGAGATTGATCAATAATAATTACGTCCGAGGTTGCTGATCCGAGACGAGATGGGGTGTACCTGCAAAGTCACTCTGATGCTAAAGTCAGTAGCTGAAGAGTTATTGCAAGTTAATGTGATAATTAATGTGTACCACTTTGTTAGCAGTAAATGCTGTATTTATAGGGTTAGAGGGCACTTGAGTGTGATGATCTGAACCGTTTAGTGAGGAGGCGTATTGTGGGCCGTTTGATGAGTGAGTATGGGCCTTGGTTGTTTGGAGGCCCAATCATTTTGTTTTGAGAAGTGGGGGTGTAAATAGTATGAGTATGTTTTAACAAAGGTGAAGAAAGTGCCTTTTTATAAAGGTGTCCATTGAACACTGCAAAAGAAGCTGCCTTTTTCCGGACGATCTTGGCTTTTCCGGGATCAGAAGGTTCTACCCCCGATGTTATGTAGTCGAAAATGGGAGCAATCCATGTTTCGCTTTTACCGCCACGCATAATCGATGAAATCAAGTGTAAGTCGCCTTTCAATACTAGGTTTACCGAGGATTTCTTGTATTACCGAACGGTGATTTCCAAACGTCTCGTGCTCGCTAACTTGGAAAGAACATCGGCCCAATATTATTCGCTCTTAACGTGCTTTATCTCGGCAGAGTGAAATTGGGTGAGCAATACTCTTACATGATTCAAAATTTTTGGAGAATCGGCTCTTTTGCTTCGTATTGTCCCCCGATCTGGGAGACAACAAGAAGTGAGTCGGTATTGAGATTTAACCGAGTGATTCGGAGGTCTAAAGCCAACCGGAGACCCGCGATGCATGTTTCATATTCTTCTTGATTATTGGAGGTTGAGAACTTGAAAGTGAGTGACAACTCTATAACGACTCCTGAAGGACTCTCAAGGATGATTCATGCTCCACTCCCCTTGGGATTGGAAGATCCATCCACATGGATTGTCCATATCTCATCCTCTGATTCTGCTGAAGTCATTTCTGCCACAAAATCGGCTAATACTTGGGCTTTCATTGCTGGTCTTGATTCATATTTGATGCCGAACTCGGACAACTCCACAACCCACTTTATTATCCATCCTGAAAGATCTGGCCGATGCAAGATTTGTCGGATTGGGTGGTTCCTTCGAACAACCACTTGGTGAGATACAAAATAAGGTCGGAGACGCCGAGTTGCTATTACTAGGGCCAAAGCAATTTTCTCTATTTTTTTGATACCGGACTTCTGGTCCTTGTAGAGCTTTACTCACAAAGTAAACTGGACTCTGCCCTTCTTTTGTTTCTGACCAAGATCGCTCCTAATGCTTCATCAAATATCGAGAGATACAAATATAACACTTCCCCGAGTTCAGGTCGGGTTAATATTGGAGGTTCTGATAATACCTTTTTCAGTTGGGTGAGCGACTCATCCCGTTCTGTAGTCCAGACAAACTCGGACTTGTAACGCCCAAAAATAATTTTATTATTTATTTAATTAAGTTATTTAAGGCTTGCAACATTTAATTAAGTTAATTAATTAGTTGGGCTTATTTTATCAAAAAGGGGTCTAATTTAATGAATGGAATAATTAAGTTAGAGTTTAATTTATTTTGTTTTCAGGGGGTATCTAAATAAGTAAAAAGAGTGGTGCTAATAAAGGGCCCAAGTCCATTAGGGACCCAAGCCCAATTGCCTAAAACCCCTAAAACCCTAAGGAAGGGTCTCATTGCTCATTTGAAAGAAAAGGAACGAAAGAAATAGAGAGGAGAAGGGAGTGAGGGCCGACGCAAGGGAGGGGAAGAAAAGGAGAAGACTTTCTTGAAGTTTTGGCTTGGTAAGTGAGTTCTTAGTCTCAATCTTCCTCATTTCTTTGCCTTATTCCATTCCTATGAGTTCTATAGACTCATTCTTGTCCCTTTGATTTTTCCATTGTCACCCAAGGGAGTAGAGTTTTCTGCTTCTAGCCGAAAAGGAGGGTGGGGATACTCCATTTGGTGGTTTTTGGTGTTTGCTTGAAGGTTCCAACTCATTCAAGGTTGTGGATTCTCATTTACATCTATAATAGTTAGTATGATATGTGTTGTGTGTGGAATAGCACTAGGATGGTTTGTTTGTGTGAATTTTGTGTTAATCACTTGTGTTGTTGTATTTGATGTTTACATTGGTAGTATCATGATGTGTGATGTTGGAAATAATTGTGTTGTTGAGTATGCATGCCATGTGTTTGATTAAATGTTTCAATGTAAAGAAAAATGAGAATATGTTGATTAATCGAGGTGGAGTAAATGCCTACTTGAATATTGTTGAATCGGGTGTTGAATTGTTGGATAAAAAGGTTGTTGGAATGAGTGTGGTTGTATGAAATAATTAGTGAAGGGTGTGAATAGTGTATGGCGCCACTTTCCAAGGGAAATGGCGCTAGTCATGTGCTAGTTTAGGTGTTTGGTCTTGCTAGGTCGTTGGCTGGAAAGGGGCGCCATTTGCTAGGCAAAATGGGGCCAGTACACTGCTCTGCGGCCGGGCCGGGCGTGCGTGAGTGTGGCGCCACCTCGGGAATTTGGCGCCGTGCCGTGTCCGGGCGGTGTGGCTCTGCTCAGGCAGGGCGCCACCCCCGAATTTGGGCCAGGGTGCGTGTGTGTGTGTGTGTGTCAGGCACGTGGCGCCCGGCCATAGCTAGAACTTGGCGCTGTGAGTGTGCTTTGTGTGCATGTGGCTGATGGTGTCACCAGACGGGCGCCATTTTGGCTGCCCCTTGGCGCCTAGTTGTGCCTAATGGTGTCTAAGTGATGTTTTTAGTCCCTAAGCATTAAATTAATTCTTGGTGTGACAAAAATAGTCCCTAAGCATGAAATTAATTCTTGGTGTGACAAATAGTCCCTAAGCATTAAATTAATTCTTGGGCCTAAGCATTAAATTAATTCTTGGTGTGACAAAATAGTCCCTAAGCATTAAATTAATTCTTGGTGTGACAAAATAGTCCCTAAGTACTAAATTAATCTCAATGTGTCAAAAATAGTCCTTAGGAACTAAATACAACCTTGGTGTGTCAGAATGGCCCTTAGGTGTTGGAAAGGTCCTTATGAGGTGATGTGGTCCTTAGGTGGGTTTTAATTCTTGATGTGGGATTTAATTTAATAAATGAGGTGTGTGGTGTTGTGGTGGTGAATAAGCGATGGGTAGGCTTCGCCAAAGCGACGGGTTGTGGTTGTGGAAATGATTAAGTGACGGGTCAAAGAATGTTGTGGCAAATATTTTGTGTTGTGGTGCATTGTCATGGTGTCGCATTAATCATACATACAAAGCGATGGTGGCTTCGGCCAAAGCGACGGGGGCTTCGGCCAAAGCGATGGGTGCCCTTGAGGCTTATAGCGATGGTGATGGATCCACATGCATACATTCATGCCGTGTTAAGGACCCTTAGTGATGCTTGATTGTTTCATTACTAATATTTCTTGGTGTTATAATTATATGGTAAATGCCTTAATTGTTGTAGATTGTTATTGCTAGTGCTTTCCTAATTATAATGCTTATCTTACTTGTTATTATTTGTGTAAAGAGACTCACCCTAGCGCTCTTATGTTGCCTGCTCTCGTGGCAACGTGCAGGTGATTCTGAGTGAAGGTGATCCCGCTTCGGGTCTCGTTGTGTCACCTCCGATTTAGTAACACCGTGGGCGGGCGAGTATTTGTCATTTCTTTTATGTAATAGATCGCTTTTGGATCATGTATCGAATCATTAAACTTGGTTTATTTCACTGTCTTCAGGAAAACTATTTCTGGATTATTGTAAACTCTAAACAGGTATTGAGGGTTTAACCCACGTGGCTATGATACATATTTCACGCACTAGATGCGTTTGAGTTTTAAATATTAATTTGTGACGTCTTTATTAAATGTAGCACTCTCTTTGAGGTGCGTGGAAAAGTTTTTTAAAACTCTGATTTTTATTTAAGTTAATTAGTATCAAGTAGAAGGGGGTGTTACAGGACTCCTTTTTTAAAAGTTTAAAAAGAGGTAGTGATTTGAAAGCGGCATTCGAGACAAAACGAGACAGAGCTGCAATCATGCCATTTAATTTCTGAACTTCCTTCTTTGTGCTTGGAGTTTTCATCTCGGTTACAGCCTTGCATTTGTCTGGATTTGCCTCAATACCTCTTTCAGTGAGGTAGAATCCTAAGAACTTTCCAGCTTTGACACCGAATGTGCATTTTTTCAGATTTAGCCTCATCCTGTTTTTCCTTATCTCGGAAAAATCTCTTTAAGATCGGGCGACATGACTATCTCGCCGCTTACTTTTTACGATCATATCGCCCAAGTAAACTTCCACACCCGCCGATCCGGTTTTTTGAATACTTTATTCATCATTCTCCGATACGCTGTTCTGCATTTTTAACCCGAAAGGCATAACTCTCGGAACAAAAATTTCCGCGTTCACCATGAATGCGCTTTCTTGATCGGGGAAACAACGGATTTGATTGTAACTCGAATATGCATCCATGAATGATAACAGTAAAATCTCGATGCGTGGTCAACTAAGCGATCAATATTTGGGACCGGAAAAGCGTCTTTAGGACATGACCTATTAAGATCGGTATAATCAATGCACATACGCCATTTTTCATTAGATTTCTTAACAAGTACAGGATTCGAGAGCCAAGTGGTGTACTTGACCTCATTTACAAATTTAGCTTTAACTAAATCGTCCACTGCTTTTGTTGTTGCTTCAGTTTTTTCTATACTTTGAACCCTTTTGCGCTGGGCAACCCACTTCGCATCAGGATATATAGATAAGTGATGACAAGCGACTTCAGGTGGAATTCCGGGCATATCTTTGGCCGACCATGCAAATAGATCGGCATGCTCCCTCAAGCACTGGGTTAATTCTGCTTTGATCTTGTCTGGAAGCTCTGCACCAATTTTTACAGTCTTTTCAGGGTCGTCTCCCAAAACTATTTTGACGAATTCACCATCGGGTTTTGGCCGTTCTAGCATCTTCTCGTACTTTAGAGACGGTGTGCCATCATTCTCTTCATCCGAGCTATCAGGGTCATACCGTGCATCCCAATACGTCACATTGACTTTGGAGAACTTCATTTTATCGTCTCTTGTAGAGGCTTCTTTCGATGTAAGTTCGGCTTCCTCTCTTGCGGCGACTTCAGCTTTGAGAAGTAGGTAATAACATCTTTTCAGAAGACTCTAAGTCGGCATTGACAGTTATGATTTTGTTACACTAAGAATGAAACTTCATTTTCAAATGTACAGTAGATGTAACAGCTCCGAGCTTGCCCAACGTTGGTCTTCCGATGATGCAATTGTATATTGATGGGCAAGGTAACACCATAAATTTCGTTAACACAAGATTTGAGTTAAAGGTTCCTCCCAAAAAGTGACTCTCAAGTCGACATAACCCATTGGCCCGGGTTCGTGATCCATTGAAACCGTAAAAGATCCGCTTCATGATAAGGGAATAGTTCCTTTGGTGAGATTCCAATCTTTTCTAACACATCAAAAACATAATGTCACAAGACCTCCCTTGGTCAATCAGGATCCTCCTTATTTCGGTTTCAGCCATCACCGCCGAGATTAACAGTGGAATGTCTTCATTTACCTTCCTGCTCGCAAAGTCCTCGCCTCCAAAGGACAAAGGAGGACGAGTTGCTAAAATTTGGGCCGACGAGGTGGAAGCTACAAACTGAATTTCTTTCCATTTTCTTTTAATTGTCCTGGTTGTTGCTCCCTCAATCTCCCCACCTGAGATTACCATTACAACCTGGCCGCCCCCGTGGTCTCCGAAAGTGTCCGGTTCCTCTTTGTAATCTTCCATGATGTTTTTGCCTTTCACGCCGCCAATGTTCTTCTCATGTTTGACGCCTTTGTCTTGCCGGGTATGGTTTTTGACGTCTTATCGCCCGAGCTTTCCCTTTTGATAAGGTCTTCAATATCGTCTTTCAATGCGTTGCAGCGATTTGTGTCATGGCCGGCACTTTGATGATAACGGCAATACTGTTTAAACTCATTGTTCTGACATTCTTGCAGTATCTTCTCCCTGCCACAAATGAGTTCGGCGTAGTCCTGATGTCTTCCGAGCCTAGTTTTGAATTCCCTAGATGGGCCACCGGTCTGGAATCTCTCGAGTATTTTTTGTGTTTGGGATTCCCCTATCTGTCCGACCTAATCTCTTTGGATTGGTTGGCTCCGTGCTTAACAAAGAACTTACTTGCTTCATCACCTTCCTCGTGATCTATCTATTTTTCCGAAAGTCGGAGGAACTCCCGTAAAGTTGAGGGTTGGTTTATCCTTATATTTGTTTGGAATAAAGTGCCTTTGCGCAAACCCTAGGATAGGAAATATAGACGAAAATCCTCATTCAAACCATGCACCTTCCCTGCTTCAGCGTTGAACCTCGCAATAAAAGATCGGATAGACTCATCATCTGTTTGGTGCACTGCATGCAAAACCATCCATGACTTCGGCCTAACTTTGGAATGTGCAAAACTTGCGGAAAATAGCTTGGAGAGTTGCTCCCAGGATGAGATCGAGTTCGCCGGGATGTCCCTGAACCATAAATGTAACGCCCCAAAAAATAATTTAATTAATTATTTAATTAAGTTATTTAAGTATTTCGGGGATTAATTATATTAAACAAATTATATAATATTTTGTTATGTATGGAGTGGTGGAAACAATTGAAAGGGGGTGTAAAAAGGGCCCAAGCCACTTGAGCCCAAAGTATAAAAGGCTTAGGTTTAGTTGTCTTAGAAAGAAAAGAAAACAAAAGAAAAAGAAGAGAAGAAGGGTGTTGCGCCGTGGGAGAGAAAGGAAGAAGAGGGAGAATCGCAAGTTGAGGAAGAAGAAGCAATTGTTGCTACGTTTTGGTGCTTGTGGAAGGGCTTCCATCTTCAATCAATTCTTAAGGTAAGGGGAGTCTCATAGTATAAAGGGTTTATGTTGGGTTGTATACGGGAGGGTAGTATCTATGATGCCTAGGAGGTGTTTGATAATATGGCTGAACGAAATTATGTATATATATATATATATATATATATATATATATATATATATATATATATATATATATATATATATCGTTATTCGTTTTATTTGAACGAAATTATGTGTATATATAGGTGTTGTTGTTGTTTTAGTGTTGTATTGTTGTTTGTTTTATTGTTGTTGTTTGCTATTGTTTTATTGTTGTCACGCGATTTAGCATTTTATTGTTCTTTATTCTTTGTTGTTTTATTGTTGTAGTCGATTCGATTTGGCATTTTGATGTCGCTTGTTGCCGCCGTTAGGGAGACCCCGCGCAACACGAGTTCTTGCCAGCGCCAGGTGTCTTCTTGATTTTGGCGCCTAACGCAACACGTTTCGCCAGCGCAATATGTTGTTGCTTTACGCGCTCGCGCGCAACACGTTCTTGCCAGCGCCATGTTGCTCGCTTTTAGCGCTCGGGCGCAACACAAAGCTTTGCCAGTGCCTAGCTGCCGCTTTGTTTTAGCGCCCCGCGCAACACACGTTGCTTGCGCCAGCGCCAAGTCTTGGTTCTTTAGCGCCTGTGGTGGCGCAGATGCCCTGTGTGCCATTTTCTTGTCTGTGTGGCGCCAGTAGTGGCGCAAGCTTGCCAGGCGCCATTTTGCTGCGAGCCGCTTGGCGCCTGTGGTGGCGCAGATGCCCCCAGCGCCATTTTCTGTCTCGCTTGGCGCCCGGGTGTCTAAGTTCCCGAATTGTGTTGCTAGAGGGTGCCATACCGTGCTGCCTGGTGTTGTAACGTATTGGGGTGTCAAGGAACGATTAAATAATTGTTGATGTGTTGTTGTGTGTCAAAAAGACCAAAGATGTTGATGTTGATGTTGTGTGTAAGTAAGACTAAAAATCAATGGTGTTGCTGTTGGGTCAAAAATGACCAAATGATGATGTTGATGAAGTTGTTGTGCATATGTAGACTGTTATTGTTGATTGTTTTCCGATGCATTGTACATGGTCTCATACATGGCATAATGCATAACCACGTTGATATAGGCTTACTGAGCTCGCTTTCGATGTTGAATATGAAGCCACAAAGGCTATTTATGTTGATTGGTACCACATGCATATACCCGATGTGGGTTGCATTTCTTTCATATATGTCATACTCATGGTGTTGTTGCTTGTTGCTTTGCTTATGTTGCTTGTTGGTGCCCCCATGTTGGTTGTATTAAGATGTTGACATGTTGTGGTTATTATAGCTGCTAGTCTCTAGTATACAATCTATCATATGCTTTTTATGCTGTTAGAGACTCACCCTTCTCTGTTGAATGTTACCCTTTGTGGTAACGTGCAGGTACACGCTAGTGAAGGACTTCTCTTCCTTCACCTATCGAGTCTATGTCGTTCGCTCTGATACGTAGCACCTGGGGAAACGAACACTAGTTTAATTGTTGTCTTATGATTTCTAGACTATTGTTTTATTATGTTATTGGTTTTCCGGATTGTATGACGTTGAAACGATCTTATGATGTGCTGCGTATCTTATTTTCAATTAAAAGGAGAACTATGTTGTTGGTTTTTAAATGTACGTTTGACCACACGTTGTTTAAGTTTTAAAATGTCGTATGTGACACTCTATTGCCTGTTTAAAAATCGATTTCCGCACTCTGATATTTGGTAGTGTCTTTTACCAGTCGTAGTGTCTTTTACACTAGTTCTAATTGTTGTTTATGTTGTAGTGATTAGCTGAAATGGCCGGACGGAATGATGCTGCTATTGCTGCTGCTTTGGGTGCTATGGCTCAAGCTTTGGAAATAATCTTATTGATTATTTTGCCACATGGCACACTATGATCATTTTGACAATAAATATTATATCATTTCACCTATATTAATTATATATTAGTTATTTGACAATTAAACAGTTAGATATAGTGTAACGTTAAAATAGGGTTGATGAGATATAAATAAATAAATAACTATTATTTTATATTATAACTCTCAACAAAACGATGGATATAAATATCCCAAGTTGGTGATAGGTTGAGTCACTCTCAGCACCATCACTTCATCTTCCCTAAACATCATATTTTCATCACAAAAAGTCAGACTTCTTGGAGCTTCTTCTTCACCATTTTCGAATTTCATGTTGAAGGAGTAGAATAGGTTTGCATGTAAACATCGGGTGCTGGGTTGAGTCACCTAGGAGCTACATTGTTGACTTACAAGTTGAATAGAAGTTTTTGAAGCTTGAGATCGAGTGTTGGTGATTTTGGGTTGAGTTTGGTAGCTTAGGGAAGAAAGGGGTGTTGCTGAAATTGATTTTCTTCATCCACTACTAAAAAACGCTGATTAGCCAGGGAATTAGCGACTGAAAAATTTTCCCTCACAAAAAAATAAATTAGCCAGGAATTAGCGAGTGAATAAATTCCTCGCTAAACGCCACCATTAGCGACGGAGATGAGACATTTACGACTTTTGATTGAGGCAAGGCGCCAATTTGAAAATTTGGGCACGCAAATCTATGGTGGTTAGCGTTGCAATTATAGGTCCCTCGCTAATTCCCTCGCTAAATGTTTGACACAGCCTGTCACGTCTTGGAAAAGATCTGACCGTTGCACGCAAATCTATGGTGGTTAGCGACAGAATTATAGGTCCTTCGCTAATTCATTCGCTAAATGTCTGTCATTTTTTTAAAAACTTCGAACCAAACACACTCTCTCTCATTTTTACTCTCTTTTCTTCTCTCCCTCTCTCTCTCTCTCTTTCTTTCTCTTTCTTCTTCTCTTCCACTTTCCCATCAAACCACCACCACCACCAACAACAACAAGTACCCTCTCACTCTCCTACGACCACCACCACACCACCACCAACACATAGCTCTCTCTTTCTTCCACACCACCACCACACTACCACCACCACCACATACATCTCACTCTCTTTCTCCCTTACTCTTCTCCTTCTCTCTCTACGACCACCACCACACTACCACCACCACCACCACCATTTACCACAACACCACCACCACCATATAGATCTCTCTCACTCTCTTTCTCCCTTACTCTTCTCCTTATCCTTCTCTCTCTACCACCACTACCACACTACCACTACCACCACCACCACCACCACTCTCACTCCTCTCTCTCTCTCTCTGGAAAGTTCGATGATGAGGATAATAATAATAATTTAACAATAATAATAATAACAATATATAGTAATAACAATAATAATAATAATAACCCTTTCCAGATGAGAAGTGTGTCGGTCAGATTTGGGAAGTGTGCTGTCAGACTTAGCGAGGGAATTAGCCACGGAATAGTCCCTCACTAATTAGCGACTGACACAATTTCCCTCGCTAAAGGGAATTAGCGAGGAGAATATTAGCGATCGAACTGGTCCCTCGCTAATGACAATTAGCGACTGAATTGGGCCTTTTAGCCACTGATATTTCCCTCGCTAAACCCAATGTTTTTTGTAGTGATCTTGATTGTCGTAGTATTGAAGATTATGAAGAAAGTTATGAAAATGATGAAGTTGGATACTTTTATTGCTATTAGATGATGACTAGTATTCCTACCCGTGCGATGCACGGGGAGTTTTCAAAAAATAATCATTTGTAATAAAAATTTATTAAGAAATTATTCTAACATTTACCAAATTGTTTAGTTATTTTTTCAGAGAATTTTAATAATAAAAAAATCAAAGTATTGATCAATATGTGGTTTATATTTTAAAAGAAAAATTTGAAGTTTTCATAATAATTGATTTTATAATGGATAATGGATATACTACATATCGAGAACTCATATTAAAAACCCATTTAACATTATCCCTGTATTGATCGTTATTCTTTTTTTTTTTTTGGGCAAGGTTTAGGTCTAAACCCCTTTATGTGAAATTAAGTTTATTTTTTATATCTTTGCAATGTACATATATGTAGGCCCGTGCTACGCACGGTGTATTGTAAAATCATTAAAATATTTTTGCTAACTAAGAGTGGTGATATAATATTTATCATTATACATTTCATAAGATTTTTATTTTTATTGAGAATCAAAATTGTGTTTATATATAAAAGTCTTTTTTTCTTGTCCAAAAAAAAGTTTTTCAAATAGGGTTGACTGTTAAGTTTTTATAAGAAAAAAAGTAAAAATAAAAATCAAAGCTAAATTTATATCATGATTTAGTTGAAAATTGAAGCCTATCCTCTAGAAGAAATCTAAAGACCATAACGTAATTACATAAAGACCATATATAATACCGACCAAATAAACATAAATATTCAAACGAAATGTTATAGACCATAACTTGCTCAACGATTGAAATCATTATTATAGTTATGTCAATTATTGTTAGGAATAGGAAGAAACATTAGTCATCACTATCAATATAATATAGCTGATTACCTTTTTCTAATATATGAAGAAACTCCACCTATCCTTTTATTTATCTAATAAATAAAATGAACCATAAACAAGGAACTGCATCAAATAGAAGATTATTATTTATTTATTTATATAAAAATGGGATTTTAACTTTTGTTTTTAATTTTTTCAAAATGATATGTAATTTTTAATGTACAATTTAATATTAAGTAAGTTTTATTCTTTTAGTGGATTTTTAAGTATTTATATGTAAATAATAAAAACCCATGGTATATGAATTGATAATAATCAAGTCTCACAATGACATTTTGTCAAAAAATAGTCTCACAATAATATGGTTAATTATTTTAGTGTGTTTTTTTATATGTAAAAAATAAAAAATGGTGCAATATGAATTGATAATAATCAACTCTCACAGTAATACGGTTATAGATATAGCATAATGCATTCCGCAAAATTTTGGTCGATTAGTATTTTTTTTTTGGGTATATTAAATCCTTATTTCCTTTTTATTGTCTAAACATATAGCTAATGTCATTTTTTAACAATAAAATAAGTTAGCTGATTGAAAGTTTAAACGACGTGATAAATCATACCCAACCACAAAGAACACTCATAGCTCTATGGATCAAGTCAAATTACAATGATGAATGGATAAAGAAGGGTTTCAACTCATAATTATCTAAATTAAATTAAAATGGTGAATTGATGAAAACCAGCTAATGAAGAATTGCAACTCTCAAATAAATTCATGTTTAAGAATTAAAAGGAATAATATATCAACTGGTTTAAAGGAAACAAAACGGAACAACCATTTTATAACAAATGAAAGAATTAAATAGGAATTTAGTTCTTGTGGTATGTTTGTTCAATTTTGAGGACAAAATTTCCAAGTTGGGGTGATTGTAACATCCCTAGTTTCGTTAATTTCGATTTACGAAATTAACTAGTGATTTATTATTCAAGTAAGTAATAAGTCAAGTCACAGATATGAGGTTGTCGCGAAAGCAATACTTAATACTTAATGTGTTATTAGCACTCTTGTTTGAATAGTGTGTGATTGTTCGGATAAAAATTTAAGTGAGAATTTAAGTGAGAATGGTATTTTGGTCTTTTCCACCTCATTTAAACTTTCACCTCATAATCAAATTAATTAATTTAATGATTGATTATTTGATTGGGAATTTGATTGTTAAGTTATATGAATTGGGTGATTGTTTAGGTAGAATTGGAGTTAAAAGGGAATTAGAAGATAAGGGTAAATGAGTCATTTACACCCCACTTAAAACTTCAGCTCCATAAAACACAAAAACACCACATCCTCCTCTTATTTCACAACTTGCAGAATTTGAGAAAGAGAGAGAGTTAGAGAGAGAAGAGAGAGGGACGAAGAGAAGGAAGAAAAGAAAGGAGGAGAACTCCCACACCCTTCAATGCATGTAGATGGTAATGGTATCAATCTCTTCCATTTTTCATTCTCTTCAAAATGATACCAATTTCACAGCCTCATTCCCCATTCTTCTCATTCCACCATGTTCAAATTTGAAGCTCCCTTTCTAGCCAAACATGAGTTCATTGCTTTGCATGTGGTGGAAGAAGCATTGGGGTTAGATTCTAGCAAGATTTTGAAGTTACATTGTGAGTTGGAGCTCAGTTGAGAGTGATTGAGTTGCTGTTTGGTTCTGTTTGGAGCTGTTTGGGGAGTTGTAGAAGCTCCTTTTTGTGATTCATGGTGAAGGGAGTGGAAGATAACAACTTATAGTAAAATCTGCATCAAACCCGTTTTGACACTCTTTGGTAATTTCGATGAATCTCACTCCACAGACCTTAGTTGAAGTTAATTTTTGCCTATTTAGAAACTAGACACAAAATCCTTCAAGATAGACACAAGAAACACTTGATTTGACTGAGTATTGAGGGAGAAAATTTAAGTACAAGTTTCATTTTTACTGCAGAAACATTTCGGAACCAGTCTCGGTATTTTAGCTTTAACTCCCTTAATACTTGTCATATCAGTGTGGAACTTGAACCATTGGGAAATAGTCAAAATTATCTACAGATTAGGCACTGGTTTTAATGGTTTTGATTAGAAATTGAATAATTTATGCTCATTCAAAAACTGCTCACAGATGCTGTCCAAAATAACTTCGGTTTTGAAGCGGTTGAACGAGTTAGGGAGGAGTTCGTGAGGTTTTGGAGTCGTGGGCACTTCAAAGTTTCGGTTGTTTGTGATTTTCATCACAAGAGGTGAGTCTTACTCACGTTTAGGGAATTGAAATGTTGTTTGTGTGATTGGTTTTCAAAATTTGATCGTTTCGCGAATTTACGAGTCGAAAACCACCGTTTTCGAAAATTCACGTTTTATGAATTGAGGAATGATTTTTATATGAATGCAAGAGCTAATGATTGGGTTGTTTGGACTGGTTGAATGCTGGATAAATATTTGAGTTTGATGTTTGTGATTTAGATTGAATTGGGTGAGATTGAGTAAGAATTGAATGGTTGGATGCTGGCAAAACAATGTTTTATTGCAGAGTAGCGCGTACGCGCAAAATACGCGCCATCCACGCGCAACTAGCTTAGTAGCCACGGTCTCTATGCGCGTACATTGCGCTTACGCGCAATCACCACTGTTTCTTCGCGCTTATGTTGCGCTTACGCGCAACTCACGCGCACCCTGTCACCACAATTTTACCTAAAATAGTATTGATCATAACTTTTGATCCGAGAATCCGATTAATGTGTTCTCAGATGCGTTACGAAGCTTATAGAAGCACCTAATCATATAAATGGATTGTTTTCTATTTTGATACCCCATAATGTATGATTAGTAATTAAAACCGTAATGTATGGAAAACAAATATGTTTTGAAAAAAAAAAAGCAAAACCTAGTAATTATAACCGTAATCTATGGAAAACAAATATGTTTTGAAAATTAAAGAAATAAATCATATTAATGTGAAATGTTTCCCCATTCAATGCATAAAAGAATTTCAAAGATCTACTAATTCATAAAATAATAATTATTGTCTAAACTAAATAATTTTATCCATATTTTAACCTCAATTTAGATTAAAATATTTTGCGTGAGGCATCAACCACTTTTCCTAAACACTAATTAAACATTACAAAGTTTTTTTAAAAAAATCTTCTTCATATCAATTATATTTTTTAATTACTCTTTCAAACATTGCTTTATTTATCAATTTAATTTTTTATATGTAGTGTAAAACATAAAAATTTTTAGACATTTTATTAAGATTTCAATTTTATAGTATTAAAAGTTTTTAACAAAAAAACTAAGTACTATTTAATATTTTTAAAATAACATCATAAAAACTAAATGATATTTTGTACCATTCCTTGTCTTTTGTTCATTATATTTTTTGAAGAATTTCAATTATTATGGATTAAATTTAATCAAAATTTATTATCATATTTAAATCATTTGCACATATAAATATTACATCATATAAAAATAGAGTCATAACATTTATATGAAGTAAAATATAAAAATAGACATGATTGTTAAATTCAAATGCAGATATTTAAATAAAATTTTAAATAAGCAATATAATATTTATTTTATTTAAAAATATGGAAGTTTGTAGAGTTTAGGTGTTTATATAATAATTAACCAGAAAATACAAATGCAACTTGGATGATGCATCCATAATACTTCTAATTTTTTATCTATATTTATATTGCTCCTTATACAAAAAATAAACAATATTATAATAACTTTGAAACAAATCATTTTAAACAAACCCGTGCAACGCACGGGCTTAACCCTAGTGATTTCTTAAAAAGTTGATTATTCATGAATTTATATTTATTGCATCAAAGACGTTTTGAACGTTTAAATATTTTTAATGTATCAATTTTATTGTATAATCATATTGTAATTGTAAATTTTAATGTATCTGATTATAATGTATAATCATATTGTAACTGATTAATTAAAAAAGATGTTACAAATTTTAATGTATCAATTGTAACATATATAAATGTATCAATTTGTTACAAATTTGTGATTTATCACAGTTTTAAAAATAAGTTACAAATTTGTGACTTATAATAGGTTTAAAAACATTCTAACAATTTGTTTGGTGTTGGGGACATGGACCATATCTCCGAACTGAATATATTAAATATATATTCTTATTATAGATTATAGATATATTTTATATTATAAGTTATTGATTTTTTAGTCATTTATATGTATTTTTAATTAAGAATATTAATAAAATATTGAACTGTGCTAACTTAATATTTTTATTCTTACTTTTATTCTTTTCAAATATTAAAATATCAAAGTAGGAGTAACTTTTATATTTTCTATATTAAAATGTGAAACTTTTAATTTTTTTACTACGTTTATTTTTTTTCCCATTTTATTATATTTCAATTCATATTTTTGCTAATTTTTTAAGGCATCTCCGCAGGAACCGAGGGGATCTGTAGGGAAGAGGATGAGAGATGAACCCCTCCCCAAGATGAGGATGGGGGACAATTTGAGAGGAGGTTTTGGGGAGTGGGGGTATTCCCCGCCTCAGCTCTTCCCCGTTGTCATCCCAAGGAATAAACAAAGAAATTTGGGTTTGGTTCATGTCAATCATTTTGAAATATCACAGTGTAAAAAGTGATGAATTTTTATATTGAGGAATATTAATTGTATACTTATTAATTAAACTATGATTGTGTCAAAAAAAATTAAACTATGATCAATATTGAATTATTTTATGTTTGTTTTTGTCTTTTCATGCAAACACAAACATAACAATTTAAATATTAATAGTTTTAGGAAAATCATTATTTTTTTTGGTAATTACTAATGTAACAATTAGTTTTTTTATAAGTCGGGTATCTTCTGCGCGCAACTGGAAGACTAATCCTTCGAGCCAGGTAGGACCACAATGGGCGGCAAAACTCTCCCTCAAAAGATTTAACAATGTTGCATGCCCAAGACTGGATTCGAACCCAGGATCTTGGTTAAGTTGGAAGAGATTCCTACCAATCCAAGTGCTCTTGGGTTATTAGATGTCTTTGATAATGAAAATATAATTTACATTTATTTAAATATAATTAATTTTAGAGAATTATTAGTGGGATCCCTACGGTGATTGTCCAATAAGGAGCCCTACGAGTGGGGAATTTTTTCCCGTGGGTACGAGAACGAGGTAGAAAATCCCCCACAATCAATTTGGTGTTGGGGACAGGGACCAAATCCCTTCCCTGAATATATTACATAAATATTCTTATTATAGATATATTTTATTATAATAATTGTTTTTTTAGTTTTTTTATATGTGGTTTTTATAAAAAATATTAATAAACATTTGAGTAGTGTGAATTTTATATTTTTATTCTTACTTTTATACATTGTAAATATTAAAAGATCAAAGCAATAATTTTCTCTCATTTGTAACAAAAAAAATATATCAAAACAGGTGTAACTTTTATATTTCTATATTAAAATGTGAAACTATTCATTTTTGTAATCTTACTTTATATATAATTTTCATTCGATTTATATTTCAATTCATATTTTTGTTAATTTTTAATAATTTTATGGCATCTCCACAGGGACCGTTGGGATCTCTAGGGAAGACCTTGCCCCCCAGATGAGGATTGGGGGTGGCAATGTGGACATTTTGAGTGGCGGGGACATGGAGTGGGGGAAACTTCCCCGCCTTAGTTCATGTGAATCATTTTAAAATACCACGATATAAAAAGTGATGAATTTTTATATTGAAGAATATTAATTAGACTTACTTAATTAATTAAACTATTCTCTATATTGAATTATTTTCTTTTTATTTTTGTCTTTCCATGCAAACTCGGAAATAACAATTTAAATATTAATAGTTTTAGGAAACCGTTATTTTTTATTCATTACTAAGTTAACTAATAGATTTATTTGATTATGAAAGTATAATTTACATTGAGTGGGGATCAATTTACTCCAAGAGTAACTTTACAAGAGTTACTTCAATTAATTTCTCTTTGTTGGCAAGGGATTCGGCCTAGTCCCCCCCTTCGCTTTACTCTGTCCTTTTCCTTTTCCTTTTTTTTAATAAATTCGGGCAATCTGTCTGTTTGTTTAAAAAAAACGAATTGTGTCATATTATCTTGATGATCATGCATGCCAAAATTTATTTAAATTGAACATCCGTAGTTATAGAATCTTATAGTCCCTATCTTACTTTTATTTTAAAAAGCACAATATACGTTGAATTGAACTTATTTGTTCGAAGATCAACATTTTAAAAGTTTGTAAAAATTTGCATATTTGATCTACTCAATTAGAACAATTAATTTGACGGTTGGATCGGTAAAATTTAAAGTGTGTGAAGAGATATTAAGTGGAGTAACTCTTACAAGAGTTACTCTTGGAGTAAATTGATCCCACTCATTTACATTTAATTAAATATAATAATTAATTTTACAATTTTCCTAAGCTTTAAATAAAATACCCAAAAAATTGTTCTGTCATTTTATTGTTTTTTGATTTCACTTCACGGGTTATGTTGTTAGCTACTCTTTTTTATTGCACCAAATTTGATCAATTTTATTTATTTGTTAATTATCAGTAATGTGATTATTATTTTTAATTTTTTTATTTTCTATTCCATAACTATCCAGATTTATTAAAATATATTAATTATTTTTAAAAATTGGCAATTTCAGACATCAATTTT
The DNA here is from genome assembly GCA_020916435.1 of Oxytropis ochrocephala. NCBI lineage: Eukaryota > Viridiplantae > Streptophyta > Magnoliopsida > Fabales > Fabaceae > Oxytropis > Oxytropis ochrocephala. The sequence continues at coordinate 66,774,888 of CM037088.1, forward strand.
CCCGTGCATCGTACGGGTCAGGATACTAGTGATTAAAATTTGTTGACACTTCTTGTCAAAACAAATTGTAGTCACTTAAACGGTACATTTTCCTGGTCATTTTTGCATTATTTTGTTGGATATAATGTATTATTGGTTGGGCTAGTAAAAAAATGTTGGCAATATATATATTTCTTAAATTCAAAAAACAATCAATTTGAAATTTAGAATTTGGGGAAAAACAAAATTCAAGGTTTTTTGGATTATGAAAGGGGATGATGAAGATTATGAGTTTTCAATAGGGGTGGCCACGGGTACAGTTTGACCCAACCCAACCCTCAAAATCTGGGTTGGTTCGGGTTTGAGTTGGGTTTTCCCCACACTGAAAACCCCAAAATACCCCTAAAAAGTATTTTTTGAAAAAAAAAACCAATCGTATATATGTTATATTAGATACATACGACTTGTATTTTGTAAAATCGTATATATGTTATCTTAGATACATACGACTTGTATTTTGTAAGATCGTATATATATATATATATATATATATATATATATATATATATATATATATATATATATATATATATATATATATATATATATATGTTAAAAAAAATTAAATACCCCCACACCTTGGTATATACGATTTGTATTTTAACAAGTCGTATATACCAAGGTGTGAGGGTATGTACGACTTGTTTTTATTTTTTTTATTTGTTAATATGATTTGTTTTAATTTTTAAAAAAGGTTATAAAAAGACTACTAAAAATCCGTTAGTTTTAAAATTGGAAGACCCATAGAGTACGAGTTGGGTAGTGGGTCTGAAAATTTAGAACAACCCAACCCAACCAATCTAATACTATTATTACCTTACATATAGTAACTTTTTTTGCGTGACATTACATATACCAATTGATAACTGAAGTCTAGTTGTAGAAAACTCTTAAATAAATTTTCAATTTCATTCAGCCAAATGTCAGATTTATATATATTAATTTTATTCTTAATTTCTTGAAAACGTGTTAAAGAGAACTTAATTTATTTACCTTGTAAATTAATTTTTATGTAAAAGTTAATCATAGTTAGGTGCATAGTACTTTTAAATATGTAGTTGAATGTGACTTATAATTTTGTTTTGTTTTGCTGAATGTAGAAGTTGAGTGAAGAAAGTGGCTTCATGGGTGAGATATGATCTATTTATCTTCTTTAAGACCTTTTTGTAAGATGAAGAAAATGATCTTTGGCATGAGCTTCATGGATTTTCCGAAGACCTTTTTCTTTTGTATTTGGTTTAATTCGTTGTAATGGAAGTCCAAATTAAGACATATTATCTCTTTTTTCTTGAAAAAAATATTTTACTAATGAACCCGGTACCCAACCCATTTGAGATCGGGTTGGGTTGGGCCACACAAAAATTTGGGTAAAATTTTGTCTAACCCAACCCATAACTATTTGATTGGGTTGGGTGACTAAACGCATCAAAACCCACCCAACGCCCACCCCTAGTTTTCAAGGTTGAAGTTGATGAAGATGATGAGAAGTTAGGGTTTATATTTGGGGAAGATGCTTAGAAAGAAAAAAGGCTTTATTGAAACCAAAAAGTATTCATAAAAATACCTAATTGTAACTGAAACATTAACATTTGTCTCGCATACAAGCCAATTAATTGTGCCAAGTAAATCGCTAATAGCTAGGTCATCCTCCATTAAAAGAATTTAAAAAATGATTGTATTTGAAACATAAAGTATTTAATTCAGATAAAAAAACCTAAAGGACAAATGTAAATATTTAAAATAACTTAATCAACCTCATATGTAATTTAGCTAACTTTTTTTGAGTAGTTACTTCTTAAAGAGAGCAATCTTTTTGAAAGAAAATTTTTTCTATTTAATTACGAAACAATGAAAATGACTTTTTTTTTGAAGAAAATAAATCATAATTATAGTTTTGTTTATGGCTCTTAAAAAATTTCGCAATTATGCTTTTACGATCTCTGATTTTGGGTGGAAGTCCTCTTGTATGTTTGAACTAATTGTATTTTAATCTCGTTCTTCTTGAGATACTCTTTTTTCTCTTTAGGTCTTTTTCTCATGGGGTTTTGACCCATGAAGATTTTAATAAGGCCTCTTGTAGGGTTGGAGCAACTCTTAAAATGTGGTTTAATGCCTAACTCAACCCCACAAAACCGGATTGTAAGGTGAGGGATGCCACCCACTTATAAACTCTTTTTCACGCCATATCACATCCGACGTGGGACTCTTAACACACCCCCTCACGCCTAGGACTGGACAACTAGAGCGTGACCCGAGTGGCCCGATAACGGGTGGCCCATCGAATCTTGGATTGGCTCTGATACCATCTTAAAATGTGGTTTAAGGCCTAACTCAACCCTACAAAACCGGCTTGTAAGGTGAGAGATGCCACCCACTTATAAACTCATTTTTAGGCCATATCACATCCGATGTGGGACTCTTAACAGGAACCTTAGTACTCCCTTTGATATAATCTTTTTTATAAGAAAAAACACATAGATTCAGCCTAACCTTACCATTAACGGGTTGGTTGTTTTAAATAATTCTTAATTAATAATCTATCATTACTTATGTTTCAAAATGATGTGCTGAATGCGTAAAATTTTAGACATGGAGCTCTTGGCTAATATTGCCTAATTTTCATGTCTATTCTTATTTAATAAGCAAATGATAGTATTAGCGGGAGTACAAAGAGTACTTCATCCCATACAAATATCTTGATCTCGTTAAAACTTTCTTGGGCCAAAATATTGTACCCCGATGAGAAAAAAAATATCCCAAAAAGAACATGGCTACAAAAACCATTACACAGGATAGCAAAAATACAAAACCAACAACTGTAAAATACAAAAACAATGGTACAGACTAATGGATTTTGCTCTTAATTATAGTTGTTTCCCTCGTAAAAGTTAAGCTAACTTTATAGCACAAAACGCACTTTTTGTGCAACCTCCTTCCTAACTTTAGGGTTAAAAGTTGCCTGACCTTTTCCTCATTTTTCCACATTTTTCTCCATATTATCATACTTCTTTATTCCTAAAGTTAACTAAATTTAGGAAATAGTACAAAAGTTTTTAAAAAAAAAAAAAAATACAAAAATTAAAGCATACACTTCCATAAATTTAAGAAAAATGCTATTTTGACAAAAAAAAATTTAATGAGATGCAGGCGTTGAAACTTCTTGACCAAATGGACTATCATATCAGATAGCAGGAGTTGAAAGTTCTGAACCAACTGGATTCTCTCAACAATAAATACTGCCATTAAATACTGCCATTAAAGTCTATCTAAAAACAAATACTGCTATTAAAGTAGGTACGTTGTCTCAACAATACTACTTCAGCTTACTTCTAACTACAAACCAACACATTCATCAGCGTGCGAATCTTCATCACCATGATGAACAAACATTTAGCAACCCTTTGTGGTCTCTATTTTTTGTTACTCTCCTTGATAACTATATCCTCCACATTTGAGTTTGTTACTCCAAACCAACCCATCAGAGATGGTAATCAAACTCTGATTTCAACAAATGGAACCTTTGAAGCAGGTTTCTTCACACCACCAGGTGAAAATTCAAAAAATCATTACTTTGGAATTTGGTACAAAAACATTTATCCTAGAACTGTTGTTTGGGTAGCAAACAGAGAAGCACCATTGAGTGATAACTCAGGAGTTTTGGAAGTAGACATTGAAGGAAATCTTCGAATCATGGATGGTAATAAAGGAGTAGAAATCTGGTCCTCAAATGCATCAGCAAAGACAGGAAGGAACTCAGTTGTTGTTGTTCAGCTTCTTGAATCAGGAAACATGGTTGTGAAAGATGGAGATAATTTGTTATGGGAGAGTTTTGATTATCCAGGTGACACTTTTCTCCCAGGAATGAAAATAGGAAGAAATTTAAAAACAGGTAAATATTTGAGTCTTTTATTTATTCATTTATTTATATTTGGGTAAATATTTAAATTAATCACCGACAAAAAAATGTGGAGACCAATTTAGTTTGTGAAAAAGAAAAGTTCCAATTTAATCCTTGCGAGATGAAAATGTAGATCAAAATAGTCTCTATAAAATATTCTAAGACTAATTTGACACACATTTGAAATTGTTGAGGACAAAATAAGTACTTATCATCTATCAAGGATTAAATTGGTTCTTAGTTTTTTTTGTTATAGGGACCAATTTGGGTGTTCATACTATTTTTTAAGGGATGAATAATGGTTGCCCACTACCCTTTTTATGATTCGAACTCACAACGCTTTTGGGCATAGGTGAAACATATTACCATCTGACTTTATTTTATTTTCAGGTAAAAATTGGAGTCTTAGATCTTGGAAGTCTCTAGAAGATCCTACTCCAGGTAAGTATTCATTCCATGTTGATATGAATGGGCTTCCTCAGCTAGTTATTACACAAGAAGGTACTAAACTCTACAGACCAGGTTCATGGAATGGTGTTAGTGTTACAGGAATTCCTGAAGATGTAAATGGCCAATTTGTGAGATCTATTTTTCGCATGAACAGTGAGGAAGTGTCTTATGAGATTAAACCGGTAAATAGTTCAATTATCATGAGAAGTAGGTTGACTCCAGATGGCTATCCAGTACGTTTGATATGGTTAGATAAGACACATGGTTGGGAAATGAAAATTGCTGGTCCTGTTGATCAATGTACAAGATATGCCTTATGTGGTAAAAATACTAATTGTGAAGTAGTTAAAGGGTCTGAAAACTGTGAATGCTTGAAAGGATTCAAATCAGATTCAGCAAGTAAGCTTAACGGGTGTGTTAGAATTAGAAACACCCCACAAGACTGTAATAAGGGAAATAGAGATAGAGATAGTTTTTATATGTATGAAGGAATGAAATTGCCAGACACTTCTTTATCGTGGTATGATAAGACCATTAATTTAAAGGAATGTGAGAAATTGTGTTTGAGCAATTGTTCTTGTACGGCTTATGCTAAATTGAATGTGAGTGGTACTATAAGTGGCTGCTTGCATTGGTTTTCTGATATTGTTGACATGAGGAAATTACCTGAAGGAGGACAAGATTTTTATTTAAGAGTTACTGCAGCAGGTATTGTTTTTTTTTTTTTTTTGTCTATTATCTTTTTATGCTAACTTTTGCTTTTGGTAATTGTAACTAGTTTTGTCATGCTGCTATTAGTGCTTTTATGGGCTTATAACTTTAGGAACATTCTGAAAAATAAGTAAGAAACAATCTTTTTGAAACAGATACAAAGTTATACAATTTCTCACTCCTAATTGTGTTGTAGCATTACTTAAACAATGGGATACAATTGAATCAAATAAATTTGGCTGAAGATTTAACTCCTTATGTTGTTACCTATAATAAACTTTGTTAGTTAGTCAAGTCGCATAGTAACTTGAGTCGATTACTCGAGTAACTAACACTGGTTGTTGTAACTAACAATAACCAAATCAGTTAACAGAGTTAATTGCTTCAGTTCAGTCCAATATAAACTAGAAAAGTGATGTTGTACTCTAGTCATACATTTGGTGTTTGAAATTATTAACTAAGTAAAAATCCAAATTGGTTCTCGACAAAAAACTCCAAGTTCCAATTGATCCTCAACAATCTCAAATGTTGGTTAACTTGATCCAAAAATTTATTTTTTAGGGACTAAGTTGGTTTTTTTATTCTTGAAACCAAATTAGTCCGTGAGGACCATTTTGGGTATTTACTCGTATTAATTTCTAAATTGGCTATCTTCTTCTCTGTTATGATATAACATGAAAAAATATTGACTCTTTATTATCTTTAATTTAGTTTCCAAGGTGGAGTTTTACCAAAATTTCTATATTTTTTATTTGTAGCTTGTTTTTATTTCAAATGCTTCCACATGCTTGTGTATTAGTTCAGTGTTGTTATTTTTTCAGATGACCACTTCAACAAGAAGAAACTAGCAAAAATTTTGGTTGGCTGCAGTGTTTTCATCATTGCCATTATCTTATTTGGTCTGATATTATTATGCATTAGGAACAAGAGACTCATGCAGCCAGGTAAGTGGAATCGTGATAAGTAAATGTTGAACCTTTATGTTGTATGATACTGTATAAATTGGAATGCAATAACAACTAATTTTCATTTATGTTTCAAATTACCGTCTATTATCCTTCTGATTTTTGTTTGATAAAGAATGTTCATAGTGTATGTATTAGTATTAGTAATAAACAACTCATCTTTTTGTTTTCATGGATTGCAGAATCAATTTATAAAAAGGATGATATTGATTTACCAACTTTTGATTTTTTAACCATTTCTAATGCAACGAATCACTTCTCACAAAGCAACAAACTTGGACAAGGTGGCTTTGGACCTGTGTACAAGGTATTAAGCTTACATTTAACACAAACATTCAGCTTCATGAAATTAATTTCAATATTTCCAAAACTATTATCAGGGCATATTAGCAGATGGACAAGAAATTGCAGTGAAGAGGCTTTCTAAAACTTCTGGACAAGGTTTGGAAGAGTTTAAAAATGAAGTGATGTTGATTGCGAAGCTTCAACACCGCAATCTCGTAAAGCTTCTCGGTTGTTCAATTCAGCAAGAGGAGAAGTTGTTGATTTATGAATTCATGTCTAATGGAAGTCTGGACTACTTTCTTTTTGGTTGGAGCTCTATCAAAATTCAATGTTTTTAATGTTTTTTACTACGAAATAGTGTCGATGCTTATTTGGAAGTGAAAATTTGCAGACTCCACAAGACGCAAGTTACTTGATTGGGCTATGCGATTCGAAATTGTTGGTGGAATTGCTCGAGGACTTCTCTACCTTCATCGTGACTCTAGGCTAAAAATCATCCATAGAGATTTGAAAGCAAGTAATGTTCTTCTTGACAATAATATGAATCCAAAAATATCAGATTTCGGTATGGCAAGAACATTTGGCATAGATCAAGATGAAGCAAATACAAATAGAGTGATGGGAACATAGTAAGTATATTTGAACTTTTTTATATTTTTCTTCTACAATCAACCACTTTTCTTATTTAACTTGTCATTTTGAACTCGAATCTTTGAATGATAGTATCCTCTTGCAGAGTTAAGGTTGTCATATATACATCTACCCTCAAGTTTTATTTTGAACACTTTTCTTTTTTGTGCAGTGGTTATATGCCTCCAGAATATGCTGTGCATGGCTCTTTTTCGGTCAAATCTGATGTCTTTAGCTTTGGTGTGCTTGTACTAGAGATAATCAGTGGTAGGAAAAACAGGGGATTTTCTGATCCACATCATCACCTTAATCTTCTTGGGCATGTAGGTTTGAAGAATAAGCAAACAACTCTTCATTTATTAGTTGTAATAACAAAAGACTTTGCCATGTGATAAGACTTTCGAAAATATATAATAAGCATTTTATAGTAGTTTCTAATATGAAAAATGAACTTTATTGCTTTCATTTCATGCAAATAATTTTCAGGCTTGGAGGTTATGGACAGAAAAGCAGCCAACGGAACTTATTGATGACATAGTGGATAATGATTCAACTAGAATATTTGAAATTTTAAGATATATTCATATTGGGTTGCTATGTGTACAACAAAGACCGGAAGATAGACCAGACATGTCAATAGTTGTTTTAATGTTGAATGGTGAAAAGATATTACCTGAGCCAAGTCAACCTGGGTTCTATATAGGGAAAGGTCTTCCAACCCAGAAAGATTCTTTAGGAAGTGGTGATGCATATTCACTCAATGAAGTTACTAACTCTTTGTTGGAGCCAAGATAAAAAATAACCGCTAGGGGAAATAGAAAAGTATCCTAGCTCCAGTCTCAACAATAATTGCTAAGTGTGTTAAAGATCGATACAACAATGTATCTATCTAGAGGAATAAGATGAAACAGATAACAAATACTTTTATAAATGCTTGGTTGTTCCTTATATATATATATATACCTTGTTTTATATCACATTGTTCTACAAGTATATTTTTATGTTTAGCCCGCCATTGTTTACATTTTAAATTGCAAATAAGATGATGATGATACAAGTATTTATACTCATTACTTGATCTGGTGATCACATGATGAACCATAACTTTCCTAGACTAATACTATCATTGTTAAATTACTATGTCGGTCACTCAAACATTTTGGAATTTTGAATATGTAGGTTTCCTAACTAAAAAGGTTATATTTGAGTCAATAAACTAGTAAATAATTTGAAATTGAGACTTGCTCTGGACAGGATCTCGGCCCAGTCTGGTTATGGGCTAGCCGCAAGGCCCAGATCCACTGAAATTGCGAAACTCATACACCCCATCTACGAGCAACGGCCGAGATTTGCCCAACTCTCATCTAATGGTCAGGAGATGACATCGGCCGTGAAGATCAATGCAAAACCACATAGGCAACCTCACGTGCTCGCACGCGCCTTGTAGGTAAACTCACGTCATTGGAATAGTTCCCTACAAATATGTTATCCAATCAATCCATTAGGTACATATTTATTATTACCACACTAGATCTCATTCTCCTATGTTAACTTAAGCATTAGAGTGTGTGCAACTACCACTCCTACCAGGACAACCCAACAGAGCCGCCATCAGAAGCAATTCCAACAAACCATCTCGGCACTTTGAAGCAATGTTATTAAACCCAGGCCAGTCATGGACCCGGTGAGGGTATCAGGTTAGTGCGTCACTGGTAGGACTGAAGGATCACTAATTAAACTGCATGATCCTGTATGAATAAAATTTATACTAAAATAATATGAGAATTTGAAAAATATACTCCCTCTGTCCCAAAATATAAGACCCCTTTTGACACTTTTATTTGTCCCAAAATATAAGTCCCTTTACAAATGTCTAGATACATTTATTACTTTTTCCAACTATATCCCTCATTAATGCTTTGAAATTGTCTTGGTATGTGAAAAACTAACATTAAATACTTCTATAAACAAAGGGTAATTTAGTAATAGTCATACCCAAATTGGACATATTAATTACTCTACCAACTTTTCTTAATATGCGTAAAAAAATGCAATGAGACCTTATATTTTGGGATGGAGGGAGTATGATATTATAAGTGAATATTGTAAAATTTGAAAAACTAATTATTAAATGTATCTTAAGATGAAAAGTTATTGATATTCAATCATATTCTTTTGTCAAAAAAGTTATTGATATTCAATCATATTCTAATTAGTAAATATATAGAATCTAAAAAATCTATGGAATGTCATGAAAAAAAGTATAAAAATATAAAAAAAATATATATATAGATTAGTTATCCGTAAAACTCTGTTGGGAGGATATAACCACACACGCCGACAAAATCCGAATACTCATGGTCAAGAACTTTTCCGTTATGACATTACCATCAATAAACCTGATGAAAACTGCACACTAATGAGATAGTAAAAAAAAAATAAAAGAAAAAAAAACAATTAACCAAAAAATTATTCCCTCCAAATTGAAGCGGCATGCCAAGCCGCATACATAGATACAAGGCTAAATGCCCATGCAGCCTAACAGAATATACGAGCTACAAATAATTAAAATTAAAAAGCTTGATGGCCGCCAGCAAAGTGGCACTTTCTTAATGGCCACAGTGGCATACGCTATGCGTTAAAATTCTATTACAGTAACGTTGAAAAATTAGTATTACGCATCTCTGGATCATTTATTAATATCAAACCAGGAAGGTGGGGCGTAGGTGAAGCTACAGAGTATCATATATTAAGTATTGGAATGAAGAAAAAGAAAGAGAATTTTTACCATATTAATTAGCTCTATGTTGAGATGCGGTGATAGAGGCACAAGTGTGAAGTGATGCTCAAAAACCTCCATAATCAGATACTGAATTTGTTTTTGCTTAGATGCTCTTCTCTTTGAAGTCTTGAGTTCGCCAAATGTCTCATAATCTAACCCACACACACTCTCCAAGCCAACTCGATTTGTTCTTTGAGTTACAAGCCTTGCTGAGATTTTTTTTCATTATTGTCGCACCTCGACTATCAAAGTTCTTTCTTGCCCGCCAATCATCCGGTGGACAAATTTTCAAATAAAATTTTTTAACTGTATAAAAGAAATAAATAAGCAAAATTTAAAATGTTGGGGGGAGAGTATCCAGTCAGTGCCCAAATGATGCATCAAACATGGATACCAGCAGAAAGGTTGGGTCGTACTATTCCTGGCGGCAGGATCGAGCTCCAAGAACAGCCTGAAAACCTCTGCCCGTTCTGTAGGCAAGACTGGAACGGTTGCCAGCGGTGCCCAAGACGCGATAGTTGCCAGTATCTAGGCCAGGGGCGAGAGTGGGAAAATAAATTTATGCCCACAGTTGGAGGAACCAGATGGGATCGTCGACCCTGGAATAGTGGCCGTTTTCTTTGACTTGGGCCACAAAGCTTTCCATACTCCAGTAGAGGAGAGCCAGGAAAAAGGGGCCCAAGCATACTTTTCGACCGACAACAGCAGATGGATGAAGATGGAGAGCTCTTTAACAATGCCAAAGGACTTGGTGGGCTAGAAGAACTTGTTGAAGAAGTACATTAAAAGGGTGAAATGTTCCCCTTCAGATATCGACCCGGAAGTAGCAGCGTCAATATGGCAAGGATAGAGTAAGGGGGATCTTCAAAGGCAAGGATAGAGTTGAGGTGAGCCTCCAAACCGCCCGCAGGGAGACCCAAAATGGCAACCACGTCTAGCAAGGTCGGAGTCAACATCCCCCAAAGGAAGACGAAGACATTAAGAGACGTCGATCAGAAAGACTTTAGAGAAAACAAGATTCCAGCGTTACGGGAGATCTTTTTGGTCGACACTTCAGTCATGTCGTAGATACCCCACGCGGCGGTAAAGCGAGAAGACTTTAAAGGAAGGTCGATAGCATCAAAGCGTTTTTGGAGAAGTTTGAAGCCATGATCGATATCGTCAGCCAGCAGATGAAGGGCAGAGAGTTCACCCACAGATTGGAAGATAGCAGAGGCGTGAGCCATAAGGAGAAATGCAGCGTGGGAGGCAGTTGAAATGATAACAAAGAAAGTTTGAAAGAGCAAGGAACCGGGATAGAGGCAATGATGAAGGTCATTTATAGCCCCAAGCAAAATATCAACCGGCATGCCCTTGGGAACCACCGCGCAGTCGTTTTGATTCGCACGGAGCGCCACGTGTCATGTAGCAATTACGTCCCTTCTAACCGTCACCTCGAGTCATTTCAAGGGTTTTTGCACATGTCAATCACGTTCTCAAGGCCGCATGACAACACAAAACGGGGGGGCAATTGTTAACACCCAAAAATAAAGAAGTCGTAGGCCGAAGACTAAGGCAAGCCACTCGATAAGGCCCAAAAGGGTATCTGCCAGAAAAGAGTGAAGTTAAAAAGATGGGCCTCAGGGCATACAGAAAGTCATAACCCCCAAGGGAGGGCTACGCCCGAGGGCTAGTGAGCTAAGTCGAGGGAAAGTAATCGCCACACCCTATAGAGGGCCAAGGCCGAGGTGGCTTAGTTTGCCTAAAGTCGTTACCTAAGGGAGGCTAGAGCAGCCAATCCACCACGTGGCCGAGACAGGATGGGCGTTACTTGGAAGGCAAAACGTGGCGCAAGGATAAAGCGTGGGAGCGGTTGAAGTTCAAGCGGAAAAGAGAGGGTGGAGAACGTGGAACAACAAGCACTCACCCCACTAACCGCGCCAGTGGGGATCGTGGGCAGTTACTGCTTGTAGTTGAGGGCCTATGAAGCAATGAGAGTCGTTGATCATAGATCAATCCGACGGCAGAAAAATGTTGGCTACCATAGTGGCCGACGAGGGCCTGTGTATATATATAGCAATAGAGTAGAATGTAAAGGACACACATCAATCAATCAAACTCTAAATTTGTTTCATTTACGTTCCTTTATCGCACTTTATTTATCTTTACTTTATGCATTAGCTGTAGTAATCCAACACTCGTGTCCCATTCTAACCTTGCCTGACCCTTTCTTGAGGAGTCGGGAAACCCACAGTCGAGGCAGAGTTCCCTCCTCGACACAATTGCTTGAAGAGCGAGGAATCAAAGACTATTCAAACCTCTGGTCGACACTACGGCTAGAACCTACGAGTTTGACGACAACCATGGTTTATTTAATTTTTAATAATTTATTACATTTAATTTTTTTTTTAAAATAAAAAACATCAAACATGTGAGAAATCACCCAAGGCTGGGCCGATTTCCCACCTAGAAGTAACAAAAATAGCATTTTATAGTTTTTTATAAGTAAAAGGTTGTATTAAAAAGAGTACGATAGGTTACTCTAATTCGTACAGATATATGGGGTCTCATTAAAACCTCTATGCGCCAAAATCTAATATTTGGTTCTGTTTTAGGCAGCTAGTTAGTTGTTGTTGTTTTTATTTCGGTTTGTTACTGTTATTAGTTAGTTTAGTTAGTTTTAGGTTATAACTCATCTCTTGATATCCTATGGTATATAAATAGGATGATAGGAATGAGTTAGGATAGCTTTTGATTTTGTTTTGAGTTGCATAGGCAACAGAGGAGGTCTGGGCAGTCCAGTACCTTGCAGGGGAGTAGTCTCCTCCGTGTATTGTTCCTTTTCTTTTGTCATTAATAAAATTACAGGGAGCTTTTGCTAGTGGTTTTCCAAGATCCCTATCAAGAAGGAAAAATAGTACTCCAAAAGAACGAGACCAAGGACCAATTACAATACGGACAACTAACTAAGTGGACTAGCCCACTAATCAATATAGAATTGGCTATTACTTTTCCCACACCCCCTCCTACTCTTTCACACCCCATAAAACCTTTAAACCCCAAAATACCCTTAATTAAAAACACATTTCCTCCCTCTCAAACCCCTCACACCCCCTCAACCGAAGAGCTTCCTCTACCTCACAAATCAGCTTCCTCTCCTCTCCCAAATCAGCTTCAATCTTCGATTTCAACATCCAAAATCGTTTTTGGAACATAAGATACACGATTACTAACCCTCTTTTACTTGCATTTCGATTGTTTTGGTGTTTTTTAGCGTATTTTAAGATCTGTGAATCGCGAAGCATTCGGTTGAGGACAACCGAATGCTCCTGGGAACGAAGGCCTATATGAAGCCATTCGAACGAGGCCAACCGAATCCATTCGAATGAGGCCAACCGAATAGTGCGAATTTGAAATTGAATCTGCACCATTCGGTTGGGGTCAACCAAATAGGACTGTCATTTTTAAAATAGTTTTATTTCAATTTCTAAATTTGTTTATAATGTGTTGTGATTATTTTTTTCAGTTATGGCAAAGACTAGAGGTGGTAATTCTCAGACACAGCCTGAGGGTCGGGCAGCCAGGCCACCCATGACGGTTTCAAACTGAAAATGGAAGGAGGACGAACGTGCTGCTGCTGATGGGCCTAGCAGAGGCAGGGGTAGGGGTAGGCATGCTCCAGTTTTGCAGCCCCCAGTTCCCCCAGTTGTGCAGGAGGATGACATTGGGCAAGACATTGAGAGAGATGCTTACCATCCCGCAGCTGACTTGGCTGGTCCTGCTGAGGACTTTAGTGCAGCTGATCATGTTGAGGAGGCAGATTCTGCCCACGATCCTTCTACTTCTACTGATGTTGTTGCTGCTCCTCGTGCCACATTTCCTTTTCCTGGTGGCCCGGAGGATAGATTAATGTTACCGACTTACGGGGCTCACATTGCTATAGCCATATGGGATGGAAATGTAAGTAACTTACTTTTTTCTATAAATAATTTAATCATTAAATTGTTTGTAACTGTTTATTTAATATAGCATTCGATATTGCAGGATCGTGGCCCGTTGAGGCTTATTACACATGGAGTCCCACAGATAGGGGACCCTCATCCAAACATTCTATGATTCCTACAGACTTCTAAATTGCTACCACTGAAGGACATTGGATTCCCAACAATCATTGGCGGACCGGTCAATGCATTTGTTGAGAGGTGGCATTCGGACACATCATCATTTCACCTACCTATAGGTGAGATGACCATCACTCTAGATGATGTCTCTCGCATTGCTCCACATCCCCGTGACGGAAATTTTTATGATTTTCCGGACTACACCAAGTATCGTGGAGAGGAGATGTTGATTGAGTTATCGTGCAGAGACCTCGGGGACGCACATGACCGGACTTCGCACCCGAGAGTTATCTGTGACCCTCAAGTGGCTGAGGGAGACGGTGTACCCTAGGGCTATGCAGGAGGAGCGCTGGGAGGATGCTGCTAGGGCATATCTTCTCTACTTGTTGGGTTGGGGTCCATTCTCTGATAAGTCGGGAAACAAGGTAAAGTTGGGCTGGTTGGGAGCTCTGGTTGACTTGGAGGTTGCTGGAGATTACACATGGGGAGGGATGGCGCTAGCCCATATATACGACCACTTGGGGAATCAGTGAAGCCCAAAAACAAACAGATGGGTAGCTATATGGCTCTAATTCAGGTATCTATTAAATTTAAATTTTTAAGTTAATTTTGTTGTTTCTGCATTGCTCTACTAAATGATTTCATTTATTCGTTACAGGCATGGATCTTTGAACACTTTCAGGGATCCCCCTTTGGCTTGAAGACGGTGGACCCAGCTTATGATGAAAGTCAGCCACGTGCGAAGAGGTGGGTCGCTAATACCACCACCCCTCTTACTAGGGATGCTGTTCGAGTATCTCTGGATAGGCTGCACCCTTATGAGGTAACCTAGCAGCCATACACTGCCCATAGAGATACTTGGCCGTTTGAGCTCATCAACCTATTTAGAGGCCACTTGCGGAGTGCTGGCTGTATGGTACCGTACATGCCAGATCGTGTCATGAGACAGTTTGGAAATGTCCAGGGGATACCAGAGGACCCAAAACCCAAAACTAGAGTCGTAGTTACAAGAGAGTTGGCTGATGAGAGGTGGGCCAATTTTGACCAGTGGTTGGTGGAGAAGGGGGCCTATATTACCCAGGGTGCACCAGACACCATACCAGGTACGCCTATTGGTTTGGGAGGGTATCACACCCTTTTATTGACAAGGCTAATTATGTGCGGCTGGAGGACGAGCCGGATTGTAGACAGGTACGTGTCTTTTAAATATTCCTTTTAAATTTGTTACTTAATTAAAATTTGTAACTTAATTCAAATTGGTTATTTCACAGGTCATGCCAGATGTGGTTCAGATGGTAAATGATATGGAGCGAGCGATGGAGGACCGTTCCAAAAGACACACAGCCATGGCGAGTACTCGAGGGCTTAAAACTCCTAGTGAGGCCATTCCGTAGGCTTAGGAAGTATGGTTGTGTGTTAGTAGGAGGAGGAACCGCGCACTCAGTAGTTACTATATGACATTTATGGACTTAATTATCTATTTGGTGAATGTATTGTACGAATTTTATTTTGTGGACTTATGTATGACATTTATGTTTACTTAGTTATCTATATATTTCGGTTGTTCCAGCTTTAATTTTTTAAGTTAATAACGCAGGTTTAGTTTGTTAAGTATTTTTCCTTCAGTTTTAACAAAATTACACCTATTTGGTTGCCCTAACCCGAATCCATTTGAATGGGGTCAACCGAATACCCAAAAAATGAAAAGTGAAGTGTGTTTCAAAAAATTGCCCTTCGGTTGTGCCTAACCGAATAGTTTCGGTTGCCCTTAACCGAATCGGTGAAAAATCGTGTTTCATTAATGGCCTTTTGGTCTTTTCCCACCCTTAGGGGTTGTGTTTTGAGTAGGAGGGGGAGTGGGAAAAGCAAACGCCATAGAATTTTATAGTTGGCTAGGGCCAATTTCTCAACAGCAACCCAAAAGGGTGCTATTTCAGTAAATAATAATGGAAGGGTTTTTTTACCCCCACCTTTTTCACAATTACCCCCACATAATAGTGAAACCCCATAATACCCTTTAAAAAACGTATTTTTTTTAAAAAAAGTTAAGTCAATCGTATATATGTTTTATATACATATATACGATCCTATATATTTAGGCATCGTATATACATTTGTTGGACGTATATACGATTGATTTGTTTGGAGTCAATAGTATATACGTTTTGTGGGGGTATATACGATGGCTAAATATATAGGATCGTATATATGGTCCACCAAAGGTATATATACGATGCCCTCAATGAGAGGCCAACTATCCTCACTCATATCAAGACCAAACCCAATTGCTCTAAAACCATAATTACTATCAGGCCTAACATCAATAATTTTTTGAACATAAGAGTGCATGTGCTTAGGAACAAACGGTAACTCTAGTTTAGTCTCGGCTGTCTATGATAAAATTCTAGAAGCACCCTGAGATAATTTAGAAGACCGCTGTGAAGTATTTTTTGAAGCCTCCTGTGAAGTATTTTTAGAAGACCGTTGTGATAATTTTATATTAGAAGCCCCAGATTCTTCAGTCAATTTCACCTTCTCATCTACATGCTCCCACCTAGAAAGATCACGCTTAGCATCAAATAATTTGGGGTTTTTCTCCTTTGGTGCACCTTTTGTTTTGACTTTAGATTTAGGTGAATCCATTGAAGAAGTAGAAGGGAATGCTATCTCATTAAGTTGCCTCTTAATAAGAAATTTCTCGTCCTGATCACTCACAGCCTCAACTGATAAGAAATATCACAGCCAGATGATTTTTCCTGGGTGGATTTATCATCTACTGCATCCAAGCTCAAATATTTCCAGTGATCATTAACAACATTCAACGGAATAGAAGTACCGAAAGCATGAAAAATACCTATCTCACAAGCACAAGGAAGAAGATGTGTCTTCCTTTTAATGCACCCACATCGGCCTCTGTCATATCCAACCCCAGATGTCGATCTTTGAAACTCTTTAACCATGTGACTCAATGCATTTAAGGAAACAAGACCTTGAAGATTTTTAAACAGTGGAATATTGGAGGAGACTTCAATTCTGTTAATACTTCTTTGAACAGACTCAATGATTTGATCAAAATGAATTGTAAGCATGTCATCAATAGAGATAAAACATTTAGATAGATCACCACTAGAAGTCTTCAATTGTCTCTTCAAACTCCAATGCAATGACTCGGCTCTTAAATATTAAAGACGTGTCAAAAAAATTTAAACTACACTAAAAATACTAAACACGTGTTAAAAAAATTTAAGTAACCGATAAAAATACTAAACACGTGTCAAAAACATTTAATCTACGATAAAAATACTAAACACGTGTCAAAAAAATTTAATCTACGATAAAAATACTAAACACGTGTCAAAAAAATTTAAACTACGCTAAAAATACTAAACACGTGTCAAAAAAATTTAATCTACGATAAAAATACTAATAGAGAGCCAAAGAGATATGACATCCCCGCGCCTATCCTTGTGCGCCAAGTCTTTAATCTTCGCTTTGACATTCTTTGTCACATGCCAATTACACAATAAATTGGTAGCAGAAGGAAAGACATCAAGAATACCAGACATACAACCAAGATCTCTGTCAGTCAAGAAAACCTGAGGATGAATCGCATGCAAGTCACAAATATCTTTCAGCTGTTGCAATACTCAAGAAAAATGAATAGCAAGCTCCCGTCCAATATAAGCAAAAGCAACATGGAAACTTAACTCAGTGTTAGTGACTCCCACAATCTGTAAAAGAGGCAAGTCGTATCTGTTGGTCTTGTAGGTTGAGTCAAGAATAAGAACCTTCAGAAACAACCTGAGTAACTTGATAGAATTAGGATGCGCCCACATAATATCACTGACGACATCAGACCCCGAACCTTTCTACTCCAACATAAATAATTATGCGATGCAATTAATCTCAATACCTCCTAAATGTCCGTATAAATTTGATTAAGAGTAGTGGCATTGTTCGAGTCTTGCTTCTTCAAAGCAGTAATAGTAGCTTTCGAACAACATCAAGATCAGCATGCTCATTAACCATTTCCTTTTGAGCCTTAGACAAACGCCCAAAAGCATTCGTACCAATGGGGGTTACTTTTAAGTAACTCATGCATGTGTCGACCACACTTAACCGTCACACCCCAACCCCCACGATGAATAGTGCAAGTAGCTTTCAATCTAAACAGACAACTTCTTCTTTTAGAACCGTAAACTCTTTCATCATTAGTAAACCGTCCTTGCTTCTCACAACCAAAATCAATCTTGTATTGACTCCCCCACTTACCAGCTTTGTCAGATCTAATTTTCATAACCACAACACCAATACTTCTACCAATCGCTTTGCCTCTTTTCCACAAATTTGTGTGAAAAATACCTACAAAATATAAAAAAATTACGTACTTAAGTAATTAATTAAATATTTATCAAACTTGATTAACACAAATTAAGATGCAAAATATATCGTATCCGTGGTAAACACCGCTGTAGTATCAATATCAAAACGAGCCAACTGAGAGTCTGCATCTGCAGCAGGCGGGTGAGTATCTATTTCAAAAAAAGAAAGATAAATTAGTCAAAAAATACAACAAATAAAAAGCCATCATATATACCTCACATACCACGTATATACGATGGCACAAATTAGAGCGTCGTATATCTGTGGGACCAAACGTATATACGAGTGGAGATTCAACTCCCAATCGTATATACGTATATATCATGCCTCTTCATTATAAACCCTCTAAAGACCTTATCACTAGTCAATGTGGGACTTGGGATTTCCCCTAATAATATATACGTCTCAAACAACATATATACGACGCTGACTTTTTCCAGGTCAATGTGAATTATTTAATGCAATTGTATATACCTTCCATACGTATATACGATTGTTGATAATGAAAGCCCCAGTCAGAGAGAATCTCAGCAAAGTCAAATTTGGAATTTATGGCAGAGGTATTATGGGCATTAGTGAAAAACGTGGGGTAGGAAGGAAGGGGGTGGGGGTATAAAAAAAGGTCCCATAATGGAAACACAATGCTAGTTTGGTAAAAACAAGTAAGCTACACACAATGCTATGTGTGTACTGTGTAGTCATACAGTCGATAAATTTGGAGTCGTCTGAATCGACTCCGATTAAGATCGGACTATTCACATTTTTATCAACGTCAAACAATTTTATTACCATTTATCAATTTTTTCTTATTTAAAATTTGGACTTCGAAATTTGGAGTCGTCTGAATCCGATTAAAATTTGTTGATTATTCGACCGCACACAACCCAAATTCAATTTTTTTTTTAGCGTCACTTGGTCCGAGTGACATGTTGGTCTATTACGTCATCACCCCTTAAATATTGAAGACTTCCAAAATTTCAATTCCAAATTGTTAAAAGACAAGAAAAGTGTTTTCATTTGATCACAAAAAAGAAAAGTGTTTTGATATTTATTGCTTGACAGTTGTACCCTCAAGCGACCTTCCAGGAAAGCCACAGCCACAGGCAAGTAACTCCAATCCAACACCACTCTTTTCCTTTCCTAATTCTTTGTCTTCTATCAATCCTCTCCTTCTCGGAAAACCACTCCCAATTTCCTCTCATTTTCTCTTTCCTTCTATATATTCCTTCTTCCCCATTTCCTTCTTCACCGTTTCCCATTCCTCTCTCTCTCTCTCTCTCTCTAATTTCCCACTTCAATTTCATCAACAAATCCATGGCACCATCAGAAAACAACCAACCACCCCAATTCCAAGACTACCTTCCAATCATGGCAGACAGGCTAGGCGGTGAAGTTCTCATAGACGAGCTTTGCAATGGTTTCAACCTCTTAAAGGATCCTGAAAGAGGTGTCATCACTTTTGAAAGTCTTAAAAGGAATTCTTTTTTAATGGGTCTTGATGGTTTTAGCGATGAGGATCTTCGTTCTATGCTTGTTCAAGGTGACTTTGATGGTGATGGTGTTCTTAATCAATTGGAGTTTTGTGTTTTGATGTTTAGATTGAGTCCTGAACTTATGGAGGGTTCTAAATCGTGGTTAGAAGAGGTTCTTCAACAAGAATTTCAAGATCGCTTTTAATTTTTTTCGTTTTCTTCTTCCTCTTTGATTACTCACTTTTGGAAATTCTGTTGTAAAGAAAAAGAGGGAGAAATTAATGGTAGATTACATGTTGTTCAGTGAATATTCCTTGAGTTCTAACCACAAATCCATTGGAAATACATTTATGATTTAACATGCTTATCATATGATTGATGTCAATTTTACTACTAGTTTAATGGATTGATTTTACATAACGAATCTGGATTTTTTTTTCAATTTTTGTTAAAATTGTTTTATTTAAGTTCTACTATAGGGATTTCTGTTTCTAAATCTAACGGTTTTGCTGTTTACTATACCGGATTTCTACATCGAATTCTAACGAAAGATGTCAATTAATAGAAGGCAATTGAAAATACTTTTAACATGTTTATCATATGATTGGTGACAATGTTACTAGTTTAAGTAATTGATTTTACATGATATTATTATTCGGACAAATCGGGAATCTTTATGTTTTTTAATTTTATTAGAAGTTTTACAATTTGAAAGACGTTTAGGCGACGAAGAGGAAAAATAAGCTTTTTTGCCGAATTAATTTTTTTTTTTGGTGCGTGATGAGGTGAAGGTTACAACAAAGTGAAAAGTGAGAATAAGACGTGCCTGCTAGGAATTGACTAGGACAAAATATACTTTCTATTATTATAATGCTAGCAGAATCGAATGAACTAATTCTTAATTCTATCCCAAAAATATCAGATGGCTTTCAAGGCTTTAAATTAGCGGGCCTCCTGCATCCTTAGTTTCGTCGACATAGAAAAACTTCTAAAAGGGTGAACAGTTGACCAAAGATAGTAAGTCTTTTCTATTGTCAAAAAGTCCTTGGGTCATGGCCCATGGGTCCCTCTAAAAAAGTTGCAATTATGGACGGCACATGCTTCGTACAATCTTCCTCCTACTCATTAGACACTCTCAAAACCGGTTTAATCCTAAAATGTCCTCACGTAAAAAGCATGTGACTGACAAATCGGCGCACGGCTAATCGAACAGGTTTGACTGGACCTGGATCGAACAATGCAAAATAGACGGTTCGATTGGACCTCTGTCATACCCCAATTTTGTCCGGCTTAGGTCAAAACCCTAATTTTCCCCAAAAATAAATAACCAGAGGAGAAGAGAGCATCATGCATTGCATTTAAGGTTCTAAAAGTCATTTCAAAGCTTCTAAAATCATTTTTTTGAGTTGGAATGCACTTCTTGGACAAATTAGGGTTTTCGGTGCAAAAAAGGTATTTTGGTCATTTTGCAAATAAGGGACAATTTCTCGGGACAAATCATTCAACATGCATTTTTGAGATATTAGAGGTCATTCCTAGGGGAAAAGTCATTTTTGAAGTAAAAATGTGCTTTGGGCAAATAACTAGGGTTTTTAGAGTGAAAGGGCATTTTGGTCATTTCACAATAAAAACGCGGTCTTTTGTCCCAAATCACTGAACAATCATCAATGATTTATTTGAGGAATATTTGTGCTTAATTGTGATTATTTTTTGTGCATAAATATTAAGCCTTTTGGGATAAAAATCAAATTCTTGGATAGAAGGGTAAAATGGTCTTTTCCTTTGAGGTGGGGTAAATAAATCAATTTTGGGATTGGTGAGATCATAAAATTCAGAGCCCAATCATTGAATCATGGGATATGGCCCAAAATGGCATGAATTTAGAAGAATTATCTGAAGAAAGGAATATTCCATATTCTTTTGAATTTTGAAAGGTCAAGTATAGTCTGATAAGACAATTTGCAATTCCACTCACTCTCCCACTACCTAGCTGCGCATACTTCAGCCCCAATCCACTCCATTTTGATTTATTTTTATTGTGTGCAATCCTCACCTTTCATTTGAATCAAAATGACACTTGTGTAATAAGCTTCATGGAAAATTACAATTTTGTAAATAGACTTATCCTTCACCACCCTCCATTAGCTGCGCACCCAGCCCTCTCTCTCCTCACTTTTGTGCCTTTTAATTACCCTCAATCCATGTGACATTGCATCTTAACCATTGATTCAAATTTTATCTCAAATCCTATTGGTTTGCAAGAAGCACATTGTCATAAATACCCTTGAGTTTGCACCCCATATAAAAACCCAAAAGCAAGAGACCAAGAAAACACACACTCTCATTTTACCCTAGCTAGCACTCTTCCTCCTCTCCTCCCTCCCTTGGCCGTAGCCTCTCCCTCACTCTCCTCCATTGTTTTCTTTGATTTCTTCCTCCTTTTTCATCTCCAAATCCATTACTACTCCATACATTTCCATCCTCTCCTATTCTAGTTCATCCTTGCATCATCAAAAGCTTGTGGTTTGAAGATTAGCTTGGAGTTTTCCCTCAAGTTGTTCTTGATTCTATTTTGCTTTCTACTCTTTTCTAGTTGTCTCTTGAGGTAAGCCTATTTATCTCTTGCATTTTTAATTTTTAGCATGTGAATCTTTCTCCTACTCCTCTTTCCTCTCTCAAAGAAGCTTAGAGGGTTCATTTCAAACACTATGTCAAGGACATTGGGAGCCTTGGGTGTTTGAAGTGGACCCTTGGCCTGATGAGAGGGTTCTTGTGTTTTTAACCATATTTTTTTTTGCATTTTCACACTCATCTTTTCACTTTTTCATGAATAAAGAACTTTCATACATTATATGCATCTTCTTGTTCATACCATGACTAGCAAGTTGAACTTTGTCTTGATCTAGGGGTGTAGGGATTTCGGTTTTGAACCTTAGAATCTAGGGTTTTTATTTGCTTTCTTTTCACTCCTTAATCTTATGTAAATAAATGCATGATGTGCTTGATTTGCATGATTTGATTATGAATTTAAGCATGAAAACTTGGTGTTTTTGTGCATATAGGGTTCGGCCATAGAGCCAATTTTGGTGCATGTTTTGGTGCTCAAATTGTGTTGTTTGATCTTGTGTAGACAAATTGTGTTAGTGTGTTCCTTTAATTTTTAACCATTCATTTATTTTTTACCTTACCACTCATTAACATTTTACCAAAAAGTAAAAAAACATTTTAACTTTTTACTTTACTATCTCATTAAATAATTACCATTCACTTCATGCATGTTTACTTTACCATTCACTAACTTTTTACTAAAAGTTTTACTACTTGTCTATTTGCAAAAATGCCCAAAACATTTTCACACTTTGCATTTCATCACTTGTGCTTACACGTTCATGGATTCATATATGCCTATGCCTCTTGCATTCTCATACTCTCTTACATGTTCATGCATCCATTAATATCATGTCTTGCATTCATTATTATATGACCATGCATTCATTAATATCATGTCTTGCATTCATTATTATATGACCATGCACACTATGTCTTGCACTCTTTTTCAATTGTTCATAGCAACTTGTGAATACTCCTTATGAATGCTTTGCTTGTGTTCTAATTGTTGTCTCGGTTTTGACTTGAAAAAGGATTTGAAATGTTCTATTTCTTTTCAAATTCAAAATTACATGCTTTTCCAAATAAAAAAACCCTAAGGCATTTTCCTAAACAAATCATTAGCCATCACTGGCCGTTGCTTGTTTGATCGTTAATGAGGAGTTATTAGTGATAGTCACTCGAAGCCTTTGCTTGTTTGACTATTATGAAAGCTCCCGCACATTAATTAAACGATAAAAACTAATTCAAATTTCCAAAATAACATGAGCTATTAAGTGATAATCATCACTGAGGCTCACCACCCTTTTTTTCAAAACAATTTTCAAGAAAAAGAATAATACAACGTTGTCACTTGTAATCACTCGAAGCCATTGCTTGTTTGATTACGGTTCCAACTCTCTTTTCTTTCGAGTTAGTATTGAATGCCACTCGAAGCCTTTGCTTGTTTGGTGTTCGCGAACACTCGAGTCTTGCTTCTTCAAAATCCAAAACTTAAACTCCTAAGCCGTTTGGGGCGCAAAAACGAGAACTACGTAGCTTTGATCCTCACCCGGCCGATGAGAGTATGTGTAGGGCCGGGTTCATGTCCCGTCAAGCACCCTTTTCAAAAATCTTTGTTTTGTTCCGCTTTACAAAGATACCAAAACATTCCTTTTCCCCGTTTTCAATAAAGCAATCTCTCAAAAGAAAGAAAAGAAAAGAAAAGAAGTAGAACGATGTATTTCAAATCAAACATTTCAAAACCACATCAAGTTAATGGTTCCCTTTCGGTAGAAAGGGCGCGTGGGGTGCTAATACCTTCCCCATGCGCAACCGACCCCCGAACCTATATCTCTGTGTTTTCAAAAGACCACCCGTTTTCCAAAAAAGGTTTTTTCAATGTTTTCCTAAATAAATATTGGTGGCGGCTCTACTATTTTCACGTTGTCAAACTAAAAAGTCCAAACCGGATTTTTCGGGGCGCAACAACCTCCATCGAATCCTACGCTTTGTACTGTTCGGTTGTATGAAATGCGAACATGATTGACTCTGTGAGGCCGAATCAGCGTCTTGATACTTGATAAAACAGTGAGTTTCGGGCAAAGAATGACTTGTCTTGCATTATTTTTTTTTGAAAAAACTTGTAATTTCACGTCTAAAATAACTACTAAAATCAATACTAAATCAGTCAATTGGATCAACAAAACATGATATTGTTTAATGCAATTGTCTTATACATAACAAAATCATTAAATTGACAAAGAAATTCAAAAAATCCTTGAAAATCAATCTTTGCTGAAATCAACAGTTTGAGGAGCATGTGAATATGGGTTTAAAGCTTTGTATTGTTGCAAAGGTCCTGTATATTGCATAGGCCAGTCCTTTGTTATTTGTTTCCGATTATTTGTCCATGGCGTAATTGTTCCTGGCATTGGGGAGTCTCTCTTCATAACCGGCGTAACAAAGTGGTTACCCGTGAACAATATGTGGAACATCGGTGCAGTCTTGATTGGTGCAATCAGAAATGGATAAACAGAAAAGGGAAGAGCACGATACCAGGAAACAATCGTGGCCTTGTATTTATTTGCAGCCAGATAAGCACATTCTGGAAAAGTCATCCAATTCTCACTTCCTTCTACTTCCCTATGTTGTTTCTTCAAAGCCTTCATAATATGGTGGACTCTGGATATCCCTCCTTCAAACAACGTGGTGTACAAATCGATATTTTTCTGTAACTCTTCAAACAATTCATTCCTCACGCTCCAGAAATCGTCCTCACCCCTTCCAAGTAGTCTAGCAAAGCGCCGAAACCCGTAGTTACCGTCACCTTGCACATTCACTATATCCTCCACAAAGCAATGTGTAACGCCCCAAAAATAATTCAAGTATTTATTTAATTAAGTGGTATATTGGTTAGTTATATTAGAATAATGATAGGGTATTTGATGTAAATGAGGAGTGGTGGTTAGTAAAAAGTGAGTGGTAATTTAATTAAAAGAGGGAGTAGTGCAAGTAATGGAGGGGGTATGAATAGAGGCCCATGATAGTTAGGCCCATATCCATGAGATAAGTTTAGGTGTCGATGGTGAGAGAGTTCATTTGCAACCAATTACAAAGAAAAGTCAAAGATTTAAGTGAGTAGAGAGAGAGAGAGAGAGGTGCGAAAGCTTAAGTAGGGAGAAGAGAAGATCTTGGCGTGGAGAGTTCAAGTCCAAGGAAGAGGAGCTTGCTTGTTGGTGATGGTTGGTGATTCTTGGTGGAGAGAGTGCTGGTTTCTTCAATAAGGTAAGGGGGCTCTCTTTCACCTATAATAGAGTATATGATGAGTGTTATGTGTGGGTTAGACTCTAGGATGATTGTTGAATTGATTGTGCTGTTGATTGTGTGATTGATGTTGTGGTTGAGTCAATTTGGTGAAATTGTGATGTGTGTATGTGTTGTTGATGGTCGGTCATATGAAAGACCTAGGAAAGAAATGGGATCTAAGGAACCCTAAGCGCAAGGACACTATTGTTGGTGTTGGCTCCTTCGTGTTACTTTGATGTACGTTGGGTAAATTGTGGGTTAAGTTTGATCATAGTATGAGAATCAAAGAAAAGAGAGAAGATGAGGGTTAGGCGCCTAGGGTGCCATTCGAAGTGAAGTATTACTGTGTGCCGAGAAGGGTAGGTGCGTCGTAGGTGTGCGTCGAAGGATGTGTGCGTCGTAGGTGTGTGCGTCGTAGGTGTGTGCGTCGAAGGTGTGTGCGTCGAAGGATATGTGTGTCAAAGTAGTGTAACCGAGGTAGTGTAGCACCGAGGTGAGTAATGGTTAAGTGAGGAAGTGTGGCAAGGTGATTGATGGTCAAGTGAAGTAGTGTAACCGAGGTAGTGTAGTACCGATGTGTGTAATGGTTAAGTGAGGAAGTGTGGCAAGGTGATTGATGGTCAAGTGAAGTAGTGTAACCGAGGTGAGTGATGGTGAATTGAGGAAGTGTAACCGAGGTATGGATGTAATGAAGTGAAGTGTAGGTATGTCGAATCTAGTATTGTCGAGGTATGGATGTAATGAAGTGAAGTGTAGGTATGTCGAATCTAGTATTGTCGAGGTATGGATGTAATGAAGTGAAGTGTAGGTATGTCGAATCTAGTATTGTCGAGGTATGGATGTAATGAAGTGAAGTGTAGGTCTGTCGAATCTAGTGTTGTCGAACTGTAGATGTATTGAAGTGTAGTGTATGTATGCTGAAGTGTAGTTGTCGAGGTATAGTGTATATATACCGAGGTGTATGTGTTGAGGTGTAGATGTATCGAAGTGTAAGTGTCGACGTGTAGTGGGTCGACGTATATGGAAGTCAATGTGTAGATGTGTCGAGGTGTATGTGTTGAGGTGTAGATGTATCGGAGTGTAAGTGTCGTCGTGTAGACGTGACGAAGTGTAAGTGTATGGGAGTCGACGTTTAGTTGCCGAAGTATAGAGTATGTATACCGAAGTGTAGTTGCCGAAGTGAGGTGTATGTATGTCGAAACTAGTGTTTTCAAGGTGTAGGAGTACCGAAGTGTAGTGTTGTAGTGGTGACGAAGTGTAGGTGTCGACGTGTAGGTGTCGAAGTGTGGATGTGAAGAAGTGTGGTGTGACGAAGGGTAGTGTAGGTGTGCCGAGGTACATTATGGTGTGCCAAAGTGCAGTGTGGTGTGACAAAGGGTAGTGTAGGTGTGCCGAGGTGCAGTGTGGTGTGCCAAAGTGCAGTGTGGTGTGACGAAGGGTAGTGTATGTGTGCCGAGGTGCAGTGTGAGTGTCTTTGAGGTCTTTGTTTTGACGCTTGATGTGGCGCGGAGTTCTTTGCTAGGCAAAAATTTAGGTGACGTTTGGTCCTTAGGTGACGTTTGATCCTTAGGTGACGTTTGGTCCTTGTAGTGACAGTATAGTCCACTACTTTTGGTGTCGATGTGTCCGATGAGTTTGAGGTTAGCCATAGCACTAGTGAGCGATTTGTTGATGTTAGCCATAGAGCTAGTTACTGATGTGTTGATGTTAGCCATAGAGCTAGTGACCGATGTGTAGATGTTAGCCATAGAGCTATTGATGATGTTTTGGTGAATTAAATGACGGTGTAATGACGGTGTAACGACGGTGGATTAAATGACGAAGGTAAATCCAGTGACGGTGTCAATTCATACATGATATGATTGTTTGTGGTTGATGCATTGTTCATGGAGTCACATGCTTCATATGCATTAAACGACGGAGACAGGCTTCGGCCTCGATATTGTAGGCTTCGGCCTTAATATCATTAACGACGGAGATGACCAAATGGCAAAATAACGACGGTGATGGTACCACATGCATTATACCCTTGGTGTTGGGTTGCATTCATGCATATACTCATGCAATTGGTGATGTTCTTGATGATTATGAGTTGGTGTGTCATAACTTGATGATGTGTGTTTGTCTAGTGAGTAGGGGTGTTTCTAGTTGCCTTTCTCTAACATAATGTTTATCATACATTTTATTATATGTGTTAGAGACTCACCCTTCTGCTTTTTATGTTGCTTCTTATTGTCATACCCCAATTTTGTCCGACTAATTTATCAAAAATAAAAAATATATTTTGTGTAAACACCCAATTTAACGGATATTTTTCTCGTAGTCGAAAAGCTCAAAAATATGTTTCGTCGTGCTCATATATTACTTCTAATCGCTTATGCACGATAGTTCTAACGAACTTGCATGTTTTATCCTCACGCACGCGCGTGTCGGTTCTAACGGTATATCTGGCGCTTATTATCCATTATTATTGTTGCTTATTGTAAAAATAGGGAATAGAAAAACAAAATTAGATTCATTATATTGTCTCTTGTATTACGATCTAGTGTCAAATGTATAAAAGAACAAAAGCGAAAATACTAAAAATATTATTACAATTAGTGCAAATAGAACTAAAAAGGAGGGAGAGCCAATCTTTTTCTCTCCTCTGGCCGTAACCCTTCAGCCCATCTTCTCCCACTTAAGGTTTGTTTCCAACACTCTTTTATCCATCTCCAAAAATTTTCACAAGAATAACCATCAGCAGCTAGTTAATTTGCATAGACAAACAATATGTGACAAAAATACGACAACAAAGACAAGAGGAAGAATCCAAATGGTGGCGACTCAAAGATTAAAATAAAGCGATTCTTTGTGACCTTTGGTCATCCATTGCCTGCACACACAGAAATAATGTTTATAACAGTCAAATAGACTAACTTGTGAATAACACAGAAGCTGGGAAGAAGAAAAAGGGTGCTCAGAATTTTTCATACATTAAGGGGGAAATTTTTTGGGAAAACCATAATCAGAGATACAGAGTTAAAATTGACTCTACAAACACAAAACCCTATACAAAATCATCTACAATCAGAAGCAGAGGAGACCACACTGAGAAAGAAGGAGAAAACAGAAGACACAAACACACACAAACACACGCAGAGAGAAGAAGAGAAAAAAGAACACTGAGTGAGAACACAAAAACACACAAACACAGAACCCCATCTTCAACAACAATCACCACTTCATTCCATTCTCACTATAATACACACAAAGATGCAGAGAAGAATAAGAATCTAAAGAGAGAAATGGAACAAACCTGTTACTGAAACCCACAGAACCGAAACCACCACCACGCCGAAACCACGCCACCGTCAGCCTCTCTCTCTCCGTCGCGCGAAACCCACCGCCCCTGTCTCGCTCTCTGTCGCGCGACACCACCGTCGTCACAGCCACTACCACCGCCGTCGTCGCACCATTCTCCCTCTTCTCTCCCTGGTTCGTACCCTCCCTCTCCTCTTCTCTCACCGTCGCTCTCTCTCTCTCTCTCTCTCTTTTCTGCTTCTCTCTCTAGTTGAAAGAGGAATGGAGCGGCTGTTGGAGAGGGAAATCGATTTAGGGTTTTTCTTATTTTGGTAACGGGTTGTGGGCTGTGTTTATGGGCCTGTTGTGTTTTTTTTTAATTTTCTTTTACATCAGATTACTAACAACACCCCCTCCGTTAATAATACAACCCCTGTATTTAGTTACTATCACTCAAAGCCTTGGCTTGTTTGATTGTCATGAATGCTATCAAGAGTTATTAGTAACGATCACTCAAAGCCTCAGCTTGCTTGGTCATTACGAAAGCTCTTCCCCTTTCAAAAGCATTTACAAAGTAGAACTATGTTGCTTTGATTCCCATTCGGGATACGTAGGAGCGAGCCACGTTCTCGTCAAGCGCAACAAATAAAACCCTTTTCGCAATCATAAACATTAGTATTTTTCATGACAAAAAAATCATTTTTAAACCCATTGTTGCTAGTGGCTAATCAGAACCTTTGTTCGTCTAGCCATTGGCGGCAATATATTTTTCCAAAGAACAATAAGCGATGATCACCCATAACTTTGGTTAGTTTGATCATTCGTTCCAATTAATCTCTTTCGAAAACCATTTTCAAAAGATCAAATAAAAACGAGTTGCTACTAACGGTCAATCAGAACCTTCGTTCATCGCGGTAGTGACTCTCATTTTCAAGAGCATTTAGCGGTGATTACTCATAACCTCTGTTAGTTTAATCATTCGCAGAATACTCGTCATATTTCGAAAACTCACTAAAAAGATAAAAAACAAAAACCTTTTCACGACAACCGAGAACTACGTAGCTTTGAATTCTCCATCGCACCCGGAGATACGTAGGAGCGAGAAGTCAATTCTCGTCAAGCGCCAAAAATAAAAATTTTCATTAAGTTTTCCCATTTATCTTTAAATAAGAAATAAATAGGCTAATCTAGATATTTTTCAAATCAAACGTATAACCACACACTTAATTAAAGGTTCCCTCTCAGTAGAGAGGACGCGTGGGGTGCTAACACCTTCCCCGCACGTAATCGACCCCCGAACTCATATCTCTAGTTTTCGAAAGACCATCCGCCTTGTTCAAAAGACCTTTTTTCAATGTTTTGGTCTTAAAATTAAAATATTGGTGGCGGCTT
The DNA here is from genome assembly GCA_020916435.1 of Oxytropis ochrocephala. Classification (NCBI taxonomy): domain Eukaryota; kingdom Viridiplantae; phylum Streptophyta; class Magnoliopsida; order Fabales; family Fabaceae; genus Oxytropis; species Oxytropis ochrocephala. Next base: position 66,805,172 of record CM037088.1, read on the forward strand.
CAAAAAATTTCCACGTTGTACATTGAGAAACCCAAACCGGATTTTTCGGGTGCAACAGCTGGCGACTTCACTGGGGACTAAAAAAGAAAAACATTTTTTAAAAGTGGGTCAAGCCTAATTAATTAAGTGTGTAGTTTGAGTGATTGATTTGAATATTTTGCTTTGCCTGTGCACCCTAGATTAGTTATATTTGATTGATATTGAACCCTAGGGTATACGACATGTTATTACTTTTTATTATGCAGGCTGCATTACGGATTTTCATTTGCGGTGGGGTAGTTTTTAAGGAAATGCCCTTCGCACACACACACACACACACACACACACACTGCCTTGATATATTATATGATTAGAGAAAGAGACCATAACCCAGGTCTTTTAGGATACCTTAGGATGAGTGGATTCGAGTAGTGGGAGCCCATCAGGACCTTTGTCCGTTTGGCTACTCGTGAAAGTTTCAATCAGAGTTGTGCTCTTTCATGAGGCTTCGTATCTAGCAGTTTGCTGCATTTACGGGGATTTTCATGAGAGGGACTGTGGCTCTGATGACCTTTGTGAGGGTGTGAATAGAGCTACATGAGAAGATTACCCCTAAAATACCTTAGATCATAGGTTCTACCCCCTTTTAGGTCACAAGGGCTTTCCAAATTGTGTGTTGCATCGTTGCATCCAGTTCAATCCGTTTTTTTTCCTCCAAAATTTTCGAAAATCAAAAAAGATATGCTTTTCCTTTTTCAATAAGCGCCTATATGAGGTGGCATATAGTGTGAAAATTTTCAAATCACCACCTGTAAATATCCTCTTTCTGCAAAAACACAAAAAAGAAGCATCATTGCATCATGCATCATGGCATCATTGCATCATTACGTCATTTGCATCATCTGCATTAAATAAAACCCAATTTTGAAAAATCATTCATCATGCATTTAAGTTGTTTGCCGGGATTGTAAAGTAACTTGGAATCTTGTCTTAGGTGGGAAAGATAAAGCAACATGGGATCAAGAAGCAAGATTGTACTTAATTCAAGGTTTCCAGTTGTCAAGAGAATAGATGTAGAAGGCCTGAAAGAGTTTGTTTCCTTGATGGGGTCAGAAGAGAGGGGTCTATTCGGGAGGCTTATGGTAACCTCCTCAGATTGTTACAATTAGATGTCCAAGAGAGTGCTATTATGGCTGTGAGCCAATTCTATGATCCGGACATCCGATGCTTCCTCTTCAAAGACTTTCAGTTATCACCAACTCTCGAGGAGTATGAACAGATTCTGGGTTTCTCAAAGTCAGAGTTAGCACCTTACCAGTATCAGAAACATCGGTATTCAGATCAGAGACTCTCTTTGTTGTTGCAAGTCAGTGTGAAGGAATTAGAGCTTCATAAGGAAAAGAAGAACCGTATCAAAGGTTTCCCGCTAAGTTATTTCGAAGGTTTATTGAAGTCTTATGCCCTGAATAAGAAGTGGGGTCCTTTCAAGCAGCTGTTAGCCCTAACTATCTTCGAGATCGTCCCTTTCCCTCAAGTTGAGAAGTTCATTGATGAGACTGCTATTGGGCTTTTCCTAGCGTTCATAAGTAAAGAAAATCCGATTAACCCTGTACCAGCAATCCTTGCGGATACCTACTATTCCTTCACCCATCACTGTGTGTTAGGAAAGAAGAAGGTTGTTTGCTCTTTCCATGTCCTCTACACCTGGTTCCTCAACCATGTTGTCACTCATAAGACGAAAGCTGCGGACTTAGTAGAATATGCCCTGTGTTGTGATGTAGAAGCCAGAAGTGCACAATAATGGGTGCACATTTTAGAGAATCTCAGTGCTCTCAAAGTCTGTTGGTTCAATCATCCGTGTTGGAAAGATAGGCCTTCAATACTGTTTCAATGCGGCAATTTCCAGAATGTGCCCTTAATGGGAACCCAAGGCTGCATCAATTACAATCCTTCTCTCACCATCAGACAGCTTGGGTATCCTATGAAGAACGCACCCACTGAAGGCATGTTGGCCCCAATCTTTCTCGATAAAGAAGATCCAAAAAATCAGGGCTTGCTCCAGAAAATTTCAAAGGCTTGGGAGGGTACAGTTTACAAGGATAAAGAGGAGATCACGAAGAAAACGGGTGATGTTACTTTCTACCAGTGGCTTCACCAAAGAATTCAAAATGTTGGCCCGCCTCGTCAGAATTCATCGTTAGTTGAGGAAGAAGTCCCGGAGCTTCATGCTCCAAGTCTCAAAGAACTAAGTGAGGTCAAGTCTGCTTTGCTCAGGGTAGAAGAAGAAAAGAAAGTCTTACAAGACAAGTTGGGGGAAGTAATTTCTAAGAAGAAAGTTAGAGAAACGAGAATGAGCGCAAGCACCAAGCTCTCCAAGAAAGCAAAGAAGAAGCTTAAGAGAGAAGAGGAAAGTAATCAAAAAATGAAGGAATATTTGAAAAGTGCCAAAGATGAGGTGAAAAGATCGAATGCCAAGGTGGGTGAGGTCATGGTTAGAGCAAACGAATGGAGGAAGGCATGCAAGGAGTGCATGCAAAGTGAGAGAGCTGCAAAGAAATCACTAGAGGAATTCAAGAAAAGTCTCGATCTGCGATGTGTGAGCTTGAAAGTCAAATAAGGTACATCAGAGAAGATAGGGATGCAATTGAGAACATCCTTAGAGAGTATCAGCGGGCTTTACGGATGGAGCAAGAGAATTCAGATGAGCTAAGAAGGAATCTGAGTCACATCAGTGATGATTACCGACAGGTGAGAGAGGAGAGTCAGTACTGGGAACACCGTTTTCTCGAGCTACTGGGTAGGATTGAAAAGCAAGAGATCATAGCTGAGATGAGGGCAGAAATTCAACAGTGGAAAAACAAGTTCTCCAAATTGGCATGGTTGGCTAACCAGGCGGTGAGGGATGTTCCCAAGAGGTTGAGAAAGGCAGAAGCTGAGATGCTGCCTTACAACACTCCGGCATGAGTATATGAATTCGTGGAATACTGCAGGTCTCTGACTGAGGAACTCATGGAAAAGGCAAGAGAAGCAGCTGCAGCTAGCAAAGAGAAGAAGAACCAAGAGAAGATGAAGGCAATAGGTTTCTAGATTTTAATTTTCCTTGTTAGAATGTTCACTAGGAAATTGTAATTTTTCTTTTTTTAAAAAGAATGTTGTGTTTTCTTTTCAAGGCGGTGTATTGCACTTTTAAGAATGTTGTATCTTGTTCTTCTCTTGGAATGATTAAAGATATGGTGTTTGAATGAAGTACGTTTTGTTTCACTTATTGATCCCAGTCGCGTTATGTTCTTGAAAATATTTAAATATACACCTATGACGAGAGTAAGTTACACTGTGATTCCCGGCAATAAACAACAAATGACATAAATAAAAAAAAATCATGTGCATTACATCACATTCATTAATTTGCTCTTTTGCTTATAAAAATGTTTTCAACTCAAACAGAAGATAAGGCAAGCTGGTGCGACCGCATTCGTATTGGACACGTTTACAGGCCCGAAGAATGGCGATCTTAAGCGACCCCGATCAACCTCAACCAGAGAATCAGAACCCTCCAGCTCCAGGCTCAGAGAATGAAAATGGAATAAGCCAAGGCCCCGAAATACAGAATCAGAACCATTTAGCTCCCAGTAGCTCCAGTCAAGGTGATCCTGAGTTGAGAAATGAAATGAATGCCATGAAGGCACAGATGAGCGAGAGGATGAGACTCTTGTTGTCCTTGAAGAATGGAAACGACTTCCAAGCTGCTCAGTGGCCTCTTTATGGTCTTCCTTTGGGTTATACTCCTCCAAATCAAGAACCTAACCCAGGAACTGGTCCCGTGGCAATAGCCGAAAATGTACGGCCAGCGTTCGCGGGTCGGAAAGAATGACCGTGAACCCGTGTTCGAGATCCCGCATCCAATTGTTATACCTCACCTACTCCTCGTAACCTCACTCCACGGCCACCGCTTTTCCACGGACTCAAGGCTTCGTGTGCTGGAAACTCTGGTTACCCTCAGGTTCAGCACTCAATGCCTCCACCTCCTTATGGTGTAAGTCATTCCCCTCAAGTCTATTCCGCTGAGCACCAACAGCCCAAAGAGCAGTTCCAGATGTTAGAGGAAAGACTAAGAATGATTGAAGGCTTTGGCTCTAGGGCTAGGGAGGCCAGAGACCTATGCCTTATTCCTAATGTGGTGTTCCCGCCCAAATTCAAGGTCCCCGATTTTGACAAATACAGAGGTGCGACCTGCCCAAAGAGCCACTTGACGATGTATTGTAGGAAGATGTCTACCTACTCCCGTGATGACAAATTGCTAATCCATTGCTTCCAAGATAGCCTTTATGGGGCATCCCTTAATTGGTATATGAAGCTAGAGCCATCCCAAGTCCGCTGCTGGAAGGATTTAGCAGAGGCATTCCTCAAGCAATATCAATACAATACAGACATGGCGCCAGACCGAACACAGCTGCAGAATATGAGCAAGAAGGAAAATGAATCGTTTAAAGAGTACGTCCAGCGATGGAGGGCTTTGGCCGCACAAGTCACACCTCCTCTTTTAGACAAAGAATTGGTTTCTATGTTCATGGAAACCTTGCCACCGCTATATTATGATCGTCTGATCAGCAGTGCATCATCCAATTTTTCAGATATGGTGATTGTGGGAGAGAGATTGGAGAACGGACTGAGAAGTGGAAAGATTGCACAGGGGTCCACAAGTAATATAAGTTCCCAAAAGAAGTCATTCTCCGGCTTTCCCAAAAAGAAGGAAGGGGAAACCAATGCCATCACTATCAGCCCACCATACCAGCCACCCAACATCCCAGTCCCCACTCCCACACAAACAACCCATCCATTCCAAAACAACAACCAAAGCAACCACCAAATGACCTATCAAAACAGAACAACCTTTGACCCAATTCCCATGTCATACACAGACCTATTCAACTACCTCATCACCAATAAGCTCATCAATACAAGACCCATGAAACCTGTCCAACCACCTTACTTCAGAGGGTACAACCCCAATAGTACCTGTGCTTTCCACGAAGGGGAAATTGGGCATGTTGTGGAGGACTGCAAAGCCTTCAAGATAGTGGTGCAGGACTTGATAGACAAAAAAGGCATAACTTTCAAGCAGGAGGATCCAAGCATCACAACTAATCCGCTGCCTGGTCACGGGAAATATGCAATCAATGCCATCCAGGATATGGGGGGCCAATCCTTAATCAAAGCTGTGGAGTGTATCCAGACTCCCTTAGAGGTTATTCATGCAGAGCTGTGCAAATTCGAGGTCATCAAGAGAGGATGTACTCAGAAGGAAGTCTGTGTTGATGCTAATTGTGCTGGGGCATGTGAGACCTTCAAGACAGTTTTGCAGGACCTATTGGATCATCATATAATCCAAATAGGTGTACAAGAGAAAGAGGAGGATGTGTTGACCAATCAGATAAGGGCAGGTATGTTCAGAAACCTATTGAGGTCCCGTATAGCCGAAAGCCGATTGTGGAGAGACCTAAAACCATTGTGATTCCCGTCCCAACTCCTTATCAAAAGAGCAGTACTGTTCCATGGAGCTATGGGGTGTCTGTTCCAATTCAGAAGCCTCAAGTTGTTCCTGATGTCACAAACACTGCGGGAAGCAGTGGAATCACTAGAAGTGGACGTGTTTATATCCCCGAAGTCCTAAAAAAGGGACCCTCAAATGAGGATGAGGAGAGGATTCGCAAAGGAAAGGGTATAACACAAGAGCCCAAGGAAAGTAGGAAGGTGTCAGAGCAAGAGGCCACTGAATTTTTGAAAATCATGCGGCAGAGTGATTACAAAGTGGTGGACCAGCTGCACCATACTCCTGCAAAGATCTCTATCATGTCCCTATTACTAAACTCAGAAGCCCACCGAGATGCCTTGGTTAAAGTACTGAATGAGGCCCATGTCTCCCAAGATATTACTGTCAATCAATTGGATGGCATAGTTGGGAACATCGTTGCATCTAATTACATTACTTTCACGGATGATGAGCTCACCCCAGAGGGGAAGGGGCACAATAAGGCGTTGCATATCTCAGTGAAGTGTGGTGAATATACGCTCTCCAGGGTTCTGATTGACAATGGATCCTCATTGAATGTTATGCCCAGATCAACGATGAACAAGTTAGAGGTGGATTGTTCCTACATGAGACCTAGCTCAACCCTGGTCAGAGCCTTTGATGGGTCTAAGAAAGAAGTCATAGGGGAAATGGAGTTTCCAATGCAAATAGGGCCTGAGGTGTTCTATGTGACTTTTCAGATTATGGATATTGAGTCCTCATACAGCTGTCTCTTGGGGAGACCTTGGATCCATGCAGCAGGCGCTGTCCCCTCAACACTTCACCAAAAACTCAAGTTTGTAGTCGACGACAAGCTTGTAGTTGTATCTGGGGAGGAAGAGTTCACAGTCAGCAAACCTGCCCCCTCTCATTATTTTGAAGCTGTAGAGGAATCCCTCGAATCTGCCTTTCAATCCTTAGAAATCGCGAACGTTGTGTTCGTAAGTGAAGAATCCCCACTACCTGTACCCAAATGGTCTAATGCTGATGTTATGGTAGCAAAATTTATGCTGAAGAGTGGCTATCAGATTGGGAAGGGGCTAGGAAGATCTGAGCAAGGAATTCTGTCACATGTGCATCTGCAAGAATACAAGGACAGACGTGGGTTAGGCTATTGGCCCACTCCAGCTGATAAGAGAAGAATGGCTGAGGAAAAGCGTGAGAAGAGGTTGGCTAGGTTTCAGGGAAGAGAACCCAGATTGATGATGGTCCCCATAGGTGACCTCAGCGCAATTCGAGAGTCTTTGGCATGCTGAATCCTAATCGAGATAAATTTCATTGAGGAAGAGTTAGTCAAGAAGAGCGAGGTCGAGGCTTGGTCATTTGCAGACGTTGCGGGAGAAGAAATTGGCAACCGGAAGATCGTCGATTTCCCTGTTGTTTTCATTTCAAAGTAATGATCTATGTAATGCAAATCCTTTGGCTCTGCTCAAGGCCTTAGGACATTTTCGTAGGGGCATGCATGTTTTCTTTTAGATATCATCTATCAATAAAATGTAGTTTTGAATTCTCAAATGAATAAAAATTGCTTTTCGCGTCTTCATTTTGTGTCTCTATTTTTGCTTGTTCATTGCTTTTCTATTCCCGCAAATGCAGATCTAAAATGAATGCCTTTGAAAATAATGATGCCAATGGTTCAAATGTTTGATTACCCCGTTAATCAAGCTGAGGAGGATGTTGAGGATGACTGGGAAACTCCTCCGGAACTGATGAGAATGGTTGAGCAAGAAGAAAAGGTTATTCAGCCACATGGGGAAACTGTTGAGATCATCAATTTAGGCACAGAGGGCGAAAAGAAAGAAGTCAAGGTTGGCATTTCAATGAAAAAGAGTGAGCATGAGAAGTTGGTTCAACTCCTGCGTGACTACGTTAATGTCTTTGCATGGTCGTATGAGGATATGCCTGGGTTAGATACTGATATAGTGGTGCACAAGTTGCCATCAAGCTTTGAGTGCCCTCTCGGTTAAGCGAGTTAAGGAGGATGAAGCTCGAGATGTCTTTAAAGATCGAGAGATGAAGTGAAGAAACAGCTTTGTGGCTGGTTTCCTAGCCGTAGCCAAGTACCCACGATGGGTTGCTAACGTTGTGCGGTGCCCAAAAAAAGATGGGAAAGTTAGAATGTGCGTCGATTACGAGAGATCTGAATCGTGCGGTCCCAAAGACGATTTTCCTTGCCTCATATTGATGTCCTAGTAGATAGCACAAAGACAACACTCCCTTTTCTCCTTCATGGGCGGTATTGGGGTACAATCAGATTAAAATGGCTCCACGAGGATATGGAGAAGACTACTTTCATAACTCTGCGGGAGCGTTACGCTGCTCGAGTCATGCCGTTTGGGTTAAAGAATGCCGCGCGCTACTTACCAAAGAGCTATGGTCACGTTGTTCCACGATATGATGCACAAAGAGATTGAGGTGTGCGTGGGCGATATGATCGCAAAGTCCAGAACAGACGAAGAGCACGTTGTTAATCTGTGGAAGCTCTTTGAACGACTGAGAAAGTTCAAGCTCAGGTTAAATCCAGCTAAATGCACTTTGGGGTGAGATCAGGAAAACTATTGGGGTTTATTGTCGGTCGTGGGATAGAGGTTGACCAGATAAAGTGCGTGCAATTCTCGAGATGCTACCCCTAAGGCGAGAAAAAGAAATTCGGGGTTTTCTCGGAAGAAGCGAACTACATTTCCAGGTTTATCTTCCAGTTAACTGCCACTTGTGAACCAATCTTCAAATTATTGTGCAAGAATCAAGAGACTAAGTGGAATGATAATTGTCAAAGAGCATTTGAAAAGATCAAGAAATATCTTCAGAATCCACCTATCTTGATGCCTCCTGTACCCGGCAGACCCTTGATCCTGTACCTAACCGTGCTAGACAGCTCAATGGGTTGTGTGTTAGGGCAACATGATGAATCTGGGAAGAAAGAGCATGCCATTTACTATTTGAGCAAGAAATTCACTGACTGTGAAACAAGGTACTCGCTGCTAGAAAAGACTTGTTACGCTTTAGCTTGGGCTGCTCATCGTTTGAGGCAGTACATGTTAAGTCATACTACTTGGTTGGTATCTAAAATGGATCCTATCAAGTATATATTCGAGAAGCCCGCACTTACAGGGAGACTTGCCCGTTGGCAAATGCAGTTATCAGAATATGATCTCCTATATGTCACTCAGAAAGCAATTAAAGGTAGTGCGTTGGCCGAGTACCTGGCACACCAACCCGTTGAAGATTATCAGCCTATGCAGTATGACTTTCCAGATGAAGATATCATGGCCTTGTTTGAAGAAGGGAAGTCCCCAGAAGATGAAAGATGGAGAGTGGTGTTCGACGGTGCTTCCAACAGTTATGGGCACGGGGCTGGGGCAGTGCTGGTGTCCCCTGACAATCGCTTCATACCATTCACTACTAGATTGAGCTTCTATGTCACAAATAATATTGCGGAGTACGAGGCATGTATTCTGGGTATTCAGGCAGCTTTAGATTGGAAAGTCAAAAGATTAGATGTATACGGAGACTCGGCCTTAGTTATCCATCAGGTGAACGGAGATTGGGAAGCCAGAGATCCCGAGCTGATACTGTACAAAGATTACGTCCGAGAATTGGTTGAGCCCTTCGAAGAAATCACATTTCAACATCTTCCTCGTAGAGAGAATCAATTGGCTGATGCACTGGCCACTTTAGCTTCAATGTTTAATGTCAACTGTGATAAGAACTTGACCGGATCGAATCCAATCGATCGAGGTTTGCGGCACACACTCCTACTCCTGCGCAGCAATTGAAGATAATGAAGATGATAAGCCTTGGTATCATGACATCAAGCAGTATATCGTGAACAGAGAGTATCCTCCAGGTGCATCGGAAAATGATAAAAGAACACTTAGAAGGCTGTCAACGAATTTCTTCTTGAATGGCGAGGTGCTCTACAAGAGGAACCATGATAAGGTACTCCTTAGGTGTGTGGCAAAGAAGGAGACAGAAAGGATCATGAGTGAGGTGCATGAGGGCTCGTTCGGGACTCATTCCAACGGGCATACTATGGCAACGAAGATATTAAGGGCTGGCTATTATTGGTCTGCAGATGGAGTCGATTACTCTGATTTTGTAAGAAAGTGCCACAAATGCCGATTTGGCTGATCATATACATGTGCCACCGGCTTCATTAAATGTCTTGACTTCATCTTGGTCATTTTCAATGTGGGGCATGGATGTCATTGGTCCCATAGAGCCCAAGGCGTCAAACGGGCACCGCTTCATCCTAGTTGCAATTGATTACTTCACCAAATGGGTGGAAGCTGCTTCATATTCCAGCGTAACCAGTTCTGTTGTTGCCAAGTTTGTAAAGAAGGACCTGGTGTGTCGCTATGGCCTCCCGGATAAAATCATCACAGACAATGGTAGCAATCTAAACAGTAAGATGATGAAAGAATTGTGCACAGAGTTTAAGATCAAACATCACAATTCCTCTCCCACCCGTCCAAAGATGAATGGGGCAGTCGAAGCAGCCAATAAGAATATCAAGAGGATCGTGCAGAAGATGGTAGTAACCTATAAAGACTGGCACGAGATGCTTCCCTTTGCTTTTCACGGGTATCGCACCTCAGTACGCACTTCGACCGGGGCAACCCCCTTCTCTCTAGTGTACGGGTCAGAAGCAGTTCTTCCCATTGAAGTTGAGATACCCTCTCTACGGGTGCTGATGGAAACCAAGTTGGAAGAAGCGGAATGGGTTCAGGCTCGTCTGGATCAGCTGAATCTCATTGAGGAGAAAAGAATTGATGCCATGTGTCATGGTCAGTTGTATCAACAAAGGATGAAGACAGCCTTCGATAAAAAGGTTCGACCTCGAGAATTCAGCGAAGGAGACCTTGTGCTCAAGAAGATCTTGCCTATCCAGAGTGACCCCCGTGGGAAATGGACTCCTAGCTATGATGGACCATATGTGGTAAAGAAAGCCTTTTCTGGAGGAGCATTGATACTCACCAACATGGATGGTGAAGAACTCAAGAACCCAGTCAATTCAGATTCAGTCAAGAAATATTACGCCTAAGAAAAATAAAATAAAAAAGAGAAAGATGAGCCAAGCAAGAATTAGCTCGCTAGGTTGAAAACCCGAGAAGGCGGCCTAGGCAAAATTGAGCGACCCGGTGGATTGAAAACCCAAAAGGGCGATCCAGGCAAAAATTAGGGTCAGAAAAGTTGGATATAAAAAAGGAAAAAGAAAAGGGGCAAACAACACCTCCAAAAGCTTGGATAAAAGGGTAATCAAGGCTGCAAGTATGAGCGGTTGGCATCGAACGCTCCAGAGACAAAGAATGTTCGTAAGATCTGCTGCGTCCATTCTCTTGTTTTTCTTAGTTTCAGAAAAATTTCCAATGTACTCCTTTCAGTCAGCGTGACATTCTGCACGTCTGACTTCCATATGAATAAAAAGTCCAAATTTTTCACTCTATCAGTTTGTTGTCTTATCATTGCTTCTTTTCATTTCTGCTTTAAAACTACGTTTTATGGTAGATGATAAATAAATCATGGAAATGTGCATAAGTCATAGCATTAAGATCATTGCGAAATTTTTGAAAATAACAACAAAAGAGACGATCTTTCAGTCAAGTAAGCTCACAAAAATCAAATGAGAAACGCTGATTGCGTTAGAACAAGAGGACGGAGTTCGGCTCTCGAAGTCTTATCTTAGATGATCGTTGTGTCTCATAGCGCAAGTCCCGCGAGTTGGTCGGACCAACAAAGGAAAAGCCAAAAGAGCAAAAGAGCAAAAAAAAAAAGGGGGGGGGGGTTTGGAAAAGCAAAGGAGCAATAAACGAATAAAGTCATGTATTACATTCACCAAGCATAAAATCATGCACCCGTCAGACATAGAAAATAATAATAGAGTAAAGAAAAGAGAAATTCAGGCATTTACATTACATTCATCATAAGAAAAGAAAAAGAAAATGACAATCATGGCATTTGCATTGCATGCATTGGTTCATTTTTCTAGCTGCAGACAAATGCGAGGGAGGATAAACACCGCAGTGTTAATGCTCGCCTTCAGATTCTAGAAAATTCTCCCCCAAGTTGGGAGTTCAGAGAAAAAAAGAAAAGAGAGAAACAAAAAGAGAGAAGAGAGCGCTCAGGCGAGGTTCAACGGAATAGTTGTGTCAGCCTAAGATACGATGGGACGCTGTGCATTGATCTCAGATATCGATTCGGGCCGATAACGATCCCCCCGGTCGCTCGAAAGACCATTCTCAGGAAGCGTGCTCCCCAAAGCCACGTGCAAACTCGAATTCGTCAAGAGTTCGTTTAAGAATTACAGGTTTTAGGCAGCCTGGGCAATTTACCGCTTCCTGCACGCAAGTGCCCATTTTACTTTTTCTGTCTGCACGTCCGTGTTCATTTACTGTTTTCACATCAACACAAAAGTGTCTATCTTTCCAAAAAAAAACAAGAAAAAAGAAAAAAGGAGAATTCAGATTTCCATGAGTGGACAAAATTGGTATAATTTTTGAGTTCTTTATTTCTATTTTGTCTCGGAATATGTCTTGGCCAATTCATATTCCTTGTCAAAATCCAAATAAAGAGGGGCAGCTGTCATACCCCAATTTTGTCCGACTAATTTATCAAAAATAAAAAATATATTTTGTGTAAACACCCAATTTTAACGGATATTTTTCTCGTAGTCGAAAAGCTCAAAAATATGTTTCGCCGTGCTCATATATTACTTCTAATCGCTTATGCACGATAGTTCTAACGAACTTGCATGTTTTATCCTCACGCACGCGTGTCAGTTCTAATGGTATACGAGCGCTTATTATCTGTTATTATTGTTGCTTATTGTAAAAACAGGGAATAGAGAAAACAAAATTAGATTCATTATATTGTCTCTTGTATTACAATCTCGTGTCAAATGTATAAAAGAACAAAAACTGAAAATACTAAAAAATATTATTACAATTAGTGCAAATAGAACTAAAAAGGAGGGAGAGCCAATCTTTTTCTCTCCTCTGGCCGTAACCCTTCAGCCCATCTTCTCCCACTTAAGGTTTGTTTCCAACACTCTTTTATCCATCTCCAAAAAATTTCACAAGAATAACCATCAGCAGCTAGTTAATTTGCATAGACAAACAATATGTGACAAAAATACAGCAACAAAGACAAGAGGAAGAATCCAAATGATGGCAGCAGCTCCAAAGATTAAAATAGGCAGATTCTTTGCTGACCTTTGGTCATCCATTGCCTGCACACACATAAATAATGTTTATAACAGTCAAATAGACTAACTTGTGAATAACGCAGAAGCTGGGAAGAAGAAAAAGGGTGCTATTAAGGGGGAAATTTTTTGGGAAAACCATAATCAGAGATACAGAGTTAAAATTGACTCCACAAACACAAAACCCTATACAAAATCATCTACAAAATGCAGTCCAAGGATCAGAAGCAGAGGAGACCACACTGAGAAAGAAGGAGAAAACAGAAGACACAAACACACACAAACACACGCAGAGAGAAGAAGAGAAAAAAGAACACTGAGTGAGAACACAAAAACACACAAACACAGAACCCCATCTTCAACAACAATCACCACTTCATTCCATTCTCACTATAATACACACAAAGATGTAGAGAAGAATAAGAATCTAAAGAGAAAAATGGAACAAACCTGTTACTGAAACCCACAGAACCGAAACTACCACCACGCCGAAACCACGCCACCGTCAGCCTCTCTCTCTCCGTCGCGCGAAACCCACCGCCCTCGTCTCGCTCTCTGTCGCGCGACACCACCGTCATCACAACCACTACCACCGCCGTCGTCGCACCATTCTCCCTCTTCTCTCCCTGGTTCGTACCCTCCCTCTCCTCTTCTCTCACTGTCGCTCTCTCTCTCTCTCTCTCTTTTTCTGCTTCTCTCTCTAGTTGAAAGAGGAATGGAGCGGCTGTTGGAGAGGGAAATCGATTTAGGGTTTTTCTTATTTTGGTAATGGGTTGTGGGCTGTGTTTATGGGCCTGTTGTGTTTTTTTTTTTAATTTTCTTTTACATCAGATTACTAACAACACCCCCTCCGTTAATAATACAACCTCTGTATTTAGTTATACCCCTTTTTACTATCTCGCACCCATTTTCCCAAAAATCATTCAAACTCTTTTTTTTAATTAACACAAGTTATTAGTGACTATCACTCAAAGCCTTGGCTTGTTTGATTGTCATGAATGCTATCAAGAGTTATTAGTAACGATCACTCAAAGCCTCAGCTTGCTTGGTCATTACGAAAGCTCTTCCCCTTTCAAAAGCATTTACAAAGTAGAACTACGTCGCTTTGATTCCCATTCGGGATACATAGGAGCGAGCCACGTTCTCGTCAAGCGCAACAAATAAAACCCTTTTCGCAATCATAAACATTAGTATTTTTCATGACAAAAAAATCATTTTTAAACCCATTGTTGCTAGTGGCTAATCGTAACCTTTGTCGTTCGCTCTAGCCATTGGCGGCAATATATTTTCCAAAGAACAATAAGCGATGATCACCCATAACTTTGGTTAGTTTGATCATTCGTTCCAATTAATCTCTTTCAAAACCATTTTCAAAAGATCAAATAAAAACGCGAGTTGCTACTAACGGTCAATCGGAACCTTCGTTAAATCGACCAAATGGTAGTGACTCTCATTTTCAAGAGCATTTAGCGGTGATTACTCATAACCTCTGTTAGTTTAATCATTCGCGAGAATACTGGCCATATTTGAAAACTCACTAAAAGATAAAAAACAAAAACCTTTTCACGACAACCGAGAACTACGTAGCTTTGAATTCTCCATCGCACTTTTGGAGATACGTAGGAGCGAGAAGTCAATTCTCGTCAGCGCCAAAAATAAAATTTTTCATTAAGTTTTCCCATTTATCTTTAAATAAGAAATAAATAGGCAAATCTAGATATTTTTCAAATCAAACGTAAAACCACACACTTAATTAAAGGTTCCCTCTCAGTAGAGAGGACGCGTGGGGTGCTAACACCTTCCCCGCACGTAATCGACCCCCGAACTCATATCTCTAGTTTTCGAAAGACCATCCGCCTTGTTCAAAAGACCTTTTTTCAATGTTTTGGTCTTAAAATTAAAATATTGGTGGCGGCTTCAAAAAATTTCCACGTTGTACATTGAGAAACCCAAACCGGATTTTTCGGGTGCAACACTTATGTCGGCAACGTGCAGGTGATCCCGAGTGAGGGTTCTTCCTTCCTCAGTCTGGTTGTGGAGTCTTGCTCTGATACGTAGCACTGGGGGGACGAGTAGTCTATTAGTTGTTTTAATTTAAGTTGTTGAACTATAACTTGGTGATGTAGGACTTACTTAAGGAACCGGTGTTTTGAGGGTTCGCCCCATTAAAGTCGTGCTATGTATCACGCAATTATATTTATTAGTGAAAAGTATTGTTGACTAAATTAAAGTGAAGTTTGGTGTGAACGTAGCATTCCCTTGAGGATGTATTTTTAAAAGAAAAACGATTTTTGAACTCTGATTTTAAATTAAATTACCGTTGAGAAAAGAGGGTGTTACACGATGCATCTCCTTCGGCATATAATCTATGAATGAATCGTATGCTTTTGACCGAATGATGGGAGGGGTTGGGTTTAGTGTTAGTCCCTGAATTTGAGTGAGTGCGAGGTTGGAATTTGGCTTGGTTGCTCGATTTGTGAGGGAGTAGGATCAAACTTCTTTGGTAATGGCGTTGTAGGAACTCCACTTTTAGCCATTTTTGTAGGTTTAGGAGCTCCACCTTTAGGTACCGGAAAGGTACTTGGGGTGGAACTTGTACTCTGTTGTGGAGTTGATGAATTTGAAACCGGTGGAGTAGGCCGTTTCCATGACTGAGCAACAACGGAGGTGCTATCTTGTTGTGAATCAAAATGATTATCAACATGTTCCCAAAATGAGGGGTCTCGCTTTGTTGAAAATTCATCGCTCTTGTTAGGTGTACATGTAACACCCCCTTATCTAATCATTTCGGTTTACTAAATTAAAATCAGAGTTTCAAAATCCCACTCAAAGGAGGGCTACATTTGGTGATTTAAAAAGGAAAACAGAATTCAATCAAGTTCAAAACAGTTGCACAGCATTATACTAACATGTAATCATGCACATCACATCGGCTGAAGGGTCTAAGCCCACAACATAAGGCATCTCGGCCATTAAGAAATCAAGTCACAATACATAGTAAAAGTTACAACAAAATATGATAGTTGTTTAGTTCAAAAGACTATCCAACAGAAAAATACACAAGATAGGCATAAACAAAACACTAAAATCTACTCGGCCCCATCCCAGTGTTACACGACCAGAGCAGACTCGGCCGACTTGAGCTAAGCACGCTATATCACTCATGTGTACACGCAAGTTGCCACGAGAGCGAGCAACATAAAGCGACTAGGGTGAGTCTCTTAACACAAGTAATATAATGTGAAGAAAGCTTAAGGTTAAAGATAGCATTAAAACACCTCGGTTCAGCTAAACAAACACTCACCGATAGTTCAAATCATCACAACAATTATCAATCAGCTCTTAACACAGTAAATTATGAATTGTATGCATGAATGCAACCCAAACACAGGGCATTATGCAATGAGGTACCTCCACCGTCGTTATTTACCCATCGGCTCTCCGTCGTTAACTCCGTCGTTATTTGATATGGAGACCGAAGTCCTACCACATCCGAGGTCGAAACCTCCTCCGTCGTTATATGCATATGAACATGTGACTTCATGACAAATGCAATCACACACCAATCAATCATAACGCATGTGAATGCTTACACCGCCGCTCACCGTCGCTTACCGTCGCCGTTCTACTCGTCGCTCACACCGACGCCTACACCACCTGACATCATCACAAGGCTAAGGTCGACCCTACTACACCCCCGGTAGAATCACCCTAGGACCTACAACCGACCTCTCGGTCACCTCGGCACTCCATGGTGGACTAATTGTCACACCGAGGACCGTAACGACATTTAGGGACCAAAATGTCACCTAAGGACCAAAATGAACTTAATCGCTCCCTGTATTATGCACATTGGTACTAAAATAGCACTCACAGTGGCATCCCCCAGTGTGCTAGGCAACATTGGCGCCTAACATCACCTCGGCACACTATGTGTGTACCTCGGCTAACTACTCATCATCACCTCGGTACACTATGTGTGTACCTCGGCTAACTATACTCAACTCTCAATTTGGTAGCGCGCTCACAGTTACACACTCCCTTACACTAAAATCGTCTAATGTCATGGGAATTCACTCCTCAGTATCTCCTGGTTCAGTTCACTTACACTTAGGCACTTGGGCGTTTCACCGTGGTGACGCTACCTCGGCCTGAGGACCTCGGTTCACTACCTCTACAACTCGGTAACCTTAAGGCGAAACACCTACACTTCGGTCGAAGCGTCCTTACCCTCGCTAATGGTGTTTTAGACACATACTCACCTTCAAGCTCACCAACAGACCCTCAACACTAAGACACTCTAAACGTTGACTTCCCTCAACTCGGTTTCTCTCACTTTAAGCTTAATGGTACTCAGTTTACTCTGTTTCGTCACTTAAACTCAACATGCAACACACATCCAGCTCACCACACTCATGCACACTCTGATACTTACTCCATTTGCTCCGATCCTCTCCTTAACTCTACATGCAAGCTCATTTCTGCACACTATACCGATTCTCACTCTAATGCCTCACCATGCAAGCTCACTTCATGCCACACAGAACAGAGAGAGTGTTACACTCCCCTCTCTTTCCACACAGATCCACCATCATATCTCACCACAAACCACAGCAAGGAGCAAAACACAGCAAAACATGTTATGAACAACACATAAAACATACATGCAAGGTGATCCAAACCACTCACACCAAAATACTACCAAACACAAAACATTACAAGGATTAAAAGAGCCCCTAACCTTAATAATCTGGAGAAAAGATGAGAACCCTTCACTCTCCACTAACCACACAAGAACAAGCTCTCCTCTCCTCTCTACTAGCTTGAACTCTCCACGCCTGATTCTCTTCCTTCTTCTCTTCGGTTCTCACTTCTCTCTCTACTTACTTAATTTGGTAACTTAACTGATTTTGGAACAATGGGAAAATGGTCTCCTTCGAAGGCACCTTTTAACATGTCCTAAGGGACTTAAATGGGCCTTGGCCTTATTAGGCCGTGGGCTTCTACTACCCACACACCCTTTCCACACTTAGACATTTTCCTAAAATGCAACACATGCTTAATGTTTACTTAATGAATTACTTGACTTAAAAGTAAAATGTTGCAAACCCTTAATAACACACTAAGTTAATTAATTGAATTATTTTGGGGTGTTACAGTACACTTTTTCTTTCCCTTATCCTTCTTAGGTGCACCCTTTGTAGTGACTCGTTCCGGAGGTGGACACATGGAAGTAGTGTCCGGGAATGCCAACTCACGTGCTTTTTGCTTTATCATTACTTTACCAGTACGATCAACGGCATCAAACCTCTGTTGTATAGCCTCAAATTCAATCTTCAAATTAAGCTCATCATTTGGGGATCCCGTCTCGTCTTCATCATGGGAAATAACAAAAGTAAGCATCTTCCAATGATTATGTACTATATTCAACGGAACGCAAGATAGGTTTCCCATGTATCTACAAAATATACTAATTTCAGTTTACAAACATAATCATTATATGTTATATAAAACTAAAAGAGTAAGTTCAATAAATTACCTAGAAAGCTCACATGCGCACAGTAGACCGTGCGTCGTTCTTATCTCGCATCCGCAATCGGAAGAGGTCATCTCAAAGAACTGACGCTTAGACTCTTTGTTGAGATAGTCCATTACAGATGAAGAAACTAAGCCCTTAAGGTTGTCATAATAAAGTTTGTTCCAATGATGATATTTGACTCTGCTTAGACTCAACTCAAAATGTCACTTCAACTCACCATGTTGTGTATTAAGCATCTCATTCACCGAATCCCAACACTTACACATATCACCCCTACTGTCATGCAGAACATTCTTTAAAGCCGAGTGTGCCGACTCCACACGGTTGGTGGTGGTGTTGCCTAGGTGCATATGACGGTTTATCTACGCTTCTACAAATGTCTCTTTATGGGGGTCGGTTCAAGTCTTCTTCACATACGAAACAAAGTTGTCAAAAGGTTAACACACCGCCTCAAATTCACCCCAAGCCAACTCATAAGCTTCCTCAGTCTTCGCGTGGACAACATTCTGAAAATATTCCATGACTTCATCAACCCGGTCCATCGGACGCTCTTGTTGCCCGTCAGCAACAACCACTGAATGGATCAACAACCTTGCCTTTGCCCCGACATTCTTCTTTATGTGAAATTGGCACAACAAGTTTGCGGAAGTCGGGAAAACAATTGCCAAAACATTCATAATAGCCGTGTCATAGTCGGTAAGTATCACTTTTGGCATATCTTCCGTTCTTCTAAACAATCCCTTCAGTTTTTCAAGTACCCAAATAAAATTACCCTTCTTCTCCCAGTTGACATAAGCGAATGCAACCGAGAAAGTATGCTCTGTTGATGTCACACCGGCAATCTCAACCAACGGATACCTATACCGGTTGGTCTTGTATGTGGAATCGATCATCAAAGCAATTGGAAATGTATTCAATAGCTCCACTGAGTCTGGGTGTGCCCAAAAAATGTCCTTCACAATGTTAGTCCCTTCATCAACTCTGTGCCAAGAAACATACCTATCACGCTCCAGCAAATTCATCAAATGTTGTAGTTCAGTCCTACCCTGACGATTAGTTGTTCTTAACCTTGCACGTACGTTGTGAATTTGCTTCACATTGAAGTGGTCGTCTTTAGGGTAAGTAGACCTCAGCTCGGCCAAGATTCGATTCGGAGCAATCAAGTTCTTCGTCATTCTTGCAACCACTTCCTTCTGCTCAGTTGTTAATCTATTATCATTTGGATGACCTTGAGGGTAAGTCTGTAATGCGTGGTTATGTATGCCACACATAACAGACAATATCCATCCTCCAAGTTTTTTAATAAACTTTCCCTTCAGACGAAACTTGCAACAACATTTTCTACTCCCCGTAGGAACCTTGTCAGCATGCTTGTACTTCCCTGCCTTTTCACAAACCAGCTCACAAAATATTTTCCCCGACCTCGCCCCGTTGTCCGATCGATTGATAACCATAACCATCCCAAGTGTACGGCAAACAGACCGAACATAATTCAACAAATCATCACGACTAGCAAAGACTTATTCAGTTTGGAATAAACTAGAATGATCAACAACAATTGAATTAGCTAGTGATAGGGATAGCGGGCCAGTTTCATTCATCTTAAAACCTATAAATTTTGAAAAAAATCACACAAACTAGTTAAAAAACAAAATTTCTGCAGATTCTGTGTATCAGGTGGGTTCAGATACAGAAATCCGATCATGTTCGGCGCGCGCTTGGTCGAACCAACTCAATATAGAGACCCCTTATTTACTTAGTTCGGCGCACAGCCGGTCGAACCAAATGGTTCGGCGCACGCTTGGTCGAGCGAGTTCGACATCTACAGGTCCGAACCGTGCGCGATTTCAAAAAAAAACGCAATTCAAGAAGAAAGCGCGAAAAAATGCTACAAATAGATAGATTGAGCTACATACTTTAATGTTGATACTAAATGGAGGTAGATTTCAGCTTGAGATGTTAGATTAGATTGAGATAAGGGTGTGGAGTGTGAGTGAGTGATGAGAGTGAGAGTAATGAGTGTTTAGAAGCCTGGGCCTTATGGACCACCAACTCTAACTTGTGTTTACACAAGAAAATTATAAAGATTAAGTGTTCGTTTGGATACGCGTTTGCAAGCACCAAAAGCGATTTTGACACTAACTTTTGTGATTTATTGGTAGAAATGGATGTTTGGCTCCTTGGTTTGAGAAGTGATTTTGCCCCCAAAATCGACTCAGATCTGAAGCTACTCTGAGTAGCTTTCACGTCCGAATTGAATCGCTTCTTACATAAATCATGGCTTAAATTTCAATTTTGCCTATTTCCTTGTATTCATTATGAGGAGTTCTGCAGGTTTCAGCACCTCCATGGATGATGTTCTGTCTGTTCGAGGAGATTAGGTACGATGGGATTTTTGGGTTAAAACTTGAAAGCCTATTTGTTTTTTGTAGCCCCACTGGCCCATTCCTGCATTATTTTTTCTGCAATTCCATTATTATTGGTGTGTTAGTGGGTGATTATGTCTATTAGAAAATTTTACTTACACTAAGTATTTTGGTCAGAAAAATCTGACACCAAAAAGTGACAGTTTTTTTGGAATCCCCTTTATATATAGGAATAGATTACATAGTTTTTTTTTGAGAAGTGGAGCGTTAATTTTTTTGTGTGTGTGTCGAATGTGATTGTTAACTTTTTTATTAGTAACATGTGACTTGTATGACATGAGGTTTTTTTATATATGTTTAGCCACATGAGGTTATTTTTCAAACATAAATTGTTAATGTGATTTTAAATTGAGACCTATTTTGGTAATTTTACACTCAAAAGCAATTCTAACTCAACATATCCAAACAACAAAGATTGATAAAAACCACTTTTTTATTAAAGGTATCCAAACAAAAATCACGTTAAGTTCAACTCACTTTTAACTAAGATCAATTCTCCAAAATCAATTCTACTAAAATCAATTTTATTCGCCGCAGAACCAAATATACACTAAACGTGTGTTTGGATCACGTTCGTAACACACTAGAAGCGCAATTGTTATGACCAAACATCCACTAAACTTGTGTTTGGTCTTGCCTCGGCTTATCCGAGGCAGACATACGACACAGTAGATAGTCAACCGAGTGGTTGCAGCACCCTCTGTTGAGATGGCCCGGACGAAGAGTGAGGAGAGGCGAAGCTTCGAGGTGAAATGGTGTTTAATGTTTAGGTCCTTCAGTAATACTCGATAGTAAATTCCATATCAATTATGGCAAAATCATCTTTCTTCACCACATGACCAAACACACACTATAAAAATTAAGTCAATTCCATCTTCCTATTTGTAATTAATAACATGAAAAAGTATGCTGGGGAAACTTTGAAAAATTCAAATATACAGTTTTTTTTATTGAACAGAAATTCAAATATACAGTGTGTTTCAAAGTAGAAAGAGTGATATCTATGTTTTTACTTCTATTACACATTCGTGTGTTCTGTGAGTCTACTCCCTAAACCCTATTCAATCAGTTAAGCAGCAAAGATTAGCTTGTAAAGTTGTAATATGATTAGTATCATACAGTAGTATTATGATATTTACACCAAAAACTACAGTAGTGTGATAGTGACTGATATGAATATGATATGAAAATATTGAAAGCATGGGTTGAATAAAGCAAAAGTACATTAATCAGAGAGTAGGAGAAAAGTCAATGCATTTACAAAACTAATCACAACCATTACAGAAAAACCTTCCATATGTATGGAGAGAAAAAAAAATCATACAATTTCAGAACAACACTTTTTCTGATTACTAGAAATTAAGGGTGAGCGGATGACGCTCTCCAGCACAAGACAGAGAAAACTTTGAAGCTCTTTGAGCACTTCCGAACAACACTAATATGCTACGTACAATACAAAGATACATAAACAAAGAAGCTAAAGTAAACTAAATCACTGAATATCAACTATTAAAATGTACAACTGTAGTTGCTCATCTTTACAAAATTGATCCTAAAATATTCACACATAAAGAATATTATATTTTTGTCTGTTTCTTGAAAATTCTTTGCAATTCACCTAGACAAATTTTGACTATCTTGGTAGTAACATTGAAATGGAAATTTCATTTCTTGACAGTTCATAATTACTTGAGGAAGAGACAACTTCATGTGGGTAAAAACCAGGTTGTCTTGGATTAGTCAATGCTCTTTCACCATTTAACATTAGAACAACAGATGACATGCTTGGTCTGTCATCTGGTCTCTCTTGCACACACAACAGACCTATGTGAATACATCTTAATGCCTCATCCATAATAACTGACTCACTAAGAGACTCATCTATCAGCTCCAATGGTTTATCCTCACTCCAAAGTCTCCATGCCTGTGACACATAAATATGAATTCTTAATTTAGGGGAAATTTTTTAGTTATCTTATAGTAGTACTAGGTGTCGATACGTGTCGAACACTGACGGCGACACTTGAATCACATCTATTTTTTCAACCCGTGTAATCTCTATCGTGTTGTCTCTTTTTTGTGATTTCAATTATATAAACATGTTCTATTCAGTTTTTATTTGCCTTGAATGTCTATGTTGAGCTAAATCTCTCTTAGTTGGAATGTCCTAACCATTTAATGAGCTTTTAAGTAAGTTTGATGCATGTATGTAATGTGTGCACTTTAGTTCTTGCTTGATAATACTTTCAACATTTATTTTGAGGTTGATCTCTTAGATTAAATAGATTTGTAAAAGCAGACATGGTTTACAATTAAGAACTCAAGAACTAATATGGATAAGTGTTTTACATAAAGGAAACTTTGTGAAAACCATGCTTAGTCCTAGACATAGGATAGTATAGCCCATAGGGTGATACTGTGGGTACTTTAAAAGACAAGAGTGAACTTATTTAGCAAGCCTAGACATAGGAAGCTTGTAATGAAACTCTGAAGAAAGTGATTGAAAGACACATAGTTAATGCAACAACATTCAGTGCAACTGCATCACATACTACATTAAACACTTAAATGTGAGTTATTTGGTGAAGACATTCCAACTAGCTTTTCTCATTTGCATTACACATCCTTGCACTTTGCTTTTTACTAACTTGATTGTGATCATATCAACTCCACTATAAATTGTTATTTGGTTACTTTGCACTATATTACTTTGTATTAATTTTCAAGAAGAGTTTTAATCCCTGTGGGTTCGATCTTTTATACTACTTGTTTAGGACTGTGTATACTTGCACATGTTTTCCACACACCACACGCCGCCGTCGTCTCCACCACGTCGTTCTACTCATTCATCTATCTGCTCTCAACGAGTTCTACTCATTCATCTCTCTGCTCTCTCTTTAGTTCTTGATAATAGGTTTGGTTCTTGCCCTTTAATTTTTATGGGTTTTAGGTTTTATGATTTTGATAGTTTAGGTTTTGGATTTTTCATGAATCTTTCCCACTTAGGTTTTGGATTTTTCGTGAATCTTTCCCTCTTTTAGGTTTTAGGTTTTAAGCTTCTCTAAGGTTATTAACGGAACAAAGACAGCAAGAGCTTCTGTTGATGCTATGTTTCTTGGTGGTGCTGACGAGGTTTTTGGAATTATGGGGAAGGAAAATTGATTATGTACAAAAAGCTATTTCTAAGGATAATTTGGAGTGGATTTGGAAGAGAATGATGGAGTTGGGAAAAGTTGGATTTGTTTTTAATCCTTATGGTGGAAAAATGGCTGAGATTTGATTTCATCTGATGCAACAACATTTCCTCATTGTTCTAGTAATTTATTTAAAATGCAATATTCAATGAATTGGGAAAAAATCTAATTCTCTTTATCTGTTTGTTTAATTGCTTTGCAGGAAGACGTGTGTTTTTTCTAGAGGATAAGAAATACACTTTCAGGTATTGGGGTTTCAGCTTCTGTAAACATTTTGAGTGGTATATGCTATTTTGAGGCTTCAGCCTTTTAATGATCGGGTATACTTCCCAAAATGGTATCTAAAGGGTTTAAGAATAAATCCGGTACATGGAGGAGCGTTTGTGCGCAAATTTGTCAATTTAGATTGGATAGGATATATTAGGTTCTTGAATTGGATGCCAGTTGCACTTAGAATGCCAGAGCCTGAGCTTATTGACGATGCTGGACTCCACTCCGTTGTTTACTTGAGGATTTACTTGATAGGGTATAAAAGAACAATGATTGAGTACCATATCAACAAAGGAGAATACAGTTCCTGAATACCTTGCTTTTAGGTAAGCTTGCTTTTTAGTTTTTAAATTTATGATCTGTGATTTGATTGATTGTGGATCTTGTAATTTCAATTCATGCTTCTTTCTTATCTAATTCATTTATGTTGTTGCCTATGAATAGTTTTGGGAGTAAGATATAACTGACAAAGTTAATCTGTCATTCATGACAAGTTAAAATAATCCCAAACTCTTGTGACTCAAAAACATGACACATACTTCATCTTTACATCTGGACCACTCATTAGCTAGTCACTATAATTTTCTAGTATGAATTAGCTGCCTTTTGCTACCCACTCATTTTAACCTGCAACCAGCTCTACCCACATAATCCATTCAGTGTGTCACAAAGTGAAAAGCTAGAGGTAGGTCATCTCATCTATATGAATTGTTAGCTGAACAGGCAAATGGGTTTCAGAGTACTAGGATTCTGTCTTCTATTATTAAATTATTTAGTCTTGAGAAGGATAAAGTTGCTGCTCACTTGAAGGTCGATTCTGAATGCTTCTATTCACTACATGTAAATGACTAATTGCAAAATAGTGATTGTACTGACCATCACGATTTTTGTTATCATCAAATTTACTAACATTTGCCTCTTTAATGTGTGTGTCAGCCTCCATGGGGCAAAGAAATTTGAAACACTGAAGAATGAAGGTTTGATAAACACTTTTCTGTTACATGGACTAATGAAGTTAGTTCTTGTTCATCATAGGAGCTGCTGTGTGTTTATGTGGTTATTTTGTGATTTTCTTCTCTTTTTCTTGATACTTTTGTTTCATAGGAGGGGGATGTTCTCTAAAAGTGTTCATTCATTAGTTTGATTTTTAAGGTTGTGTGCTGTAAATTGTCAAACATAAATAGGATGATGATTGCCTGTAGATAGTTCATATTTAATGGCTCATTTATTTTTGCAGCATTTTCTTGAACGTCGGTTCCAATCTTACTCTGATGATCTGAGCATAAGGAAGAATGGTGTGATGACTCAAAGAGTGGTGAAATGATTCTTTGCGGAGCTAATATTTTGGAGGATTGGAGTAATGACGGGTGTTCGTACATTATGTTTTATTCATAAGTTATCTTAGTATAATGTAATTTTTGTTATGTAAATCATTGTGGCCCATTTGCTTCAACTTTACTCATGGACAAAGTTGTAATTTTCTTGGTCTTGGCTTGTCTTAAGCCTTTGCCTAAATTTATTAATAAAAGTCCTATTTAATTTTTTTAATATATGTATATTTTTAAATTTATTTGGTAGTAATGGTGTAAATATTGCATTTAAATGTAGTATTAATATAATGTAACATAGAGAAAATACAAAAAAAGAAACAATTTTTTTTAAAAAAAAAATAGGAAATAAGGAGCGCTTGTAGTAAAAAGCGCTATTTATTGTCCTGGAATAAGGACCGCTTGACGTAAAAAACGCTACATATTGGCTTGGTGTATTTGAGAATAAGGAGCGCTTGAAGTAAAAAACGCTACTTATTGTTTTAGTGTAACACCCCCTTCTATTAATTACTATTTTAATAAATAAAAATCAGAGTTTTTTTAAAACTTTTCCACGCACCTCAAAGAGAGTGCTACATTTCATCAAAATACCACAAAATAGCATTTAAAACTCAAACGCATCTAGTGCGCAAAATATATATCATATCAAAATGGGGCGAACCCTCAAAACCTGTCTTAAGTTTACAATAATCCACAGCACATCGGACTAAAAACTAAGTTTACCATATTCAGTACATAATCCAAATCAGTCTAATACATAAAATAAAATGGCAATACTACAATCCCCGTCCCTGGTGTTACTAATCAGAGCTGACACAAACGACCCAAAAAGCCATGAACACCTTCACTCAGTATCACCTGGCGTTGCCACGAGAGCAGGCAACATAAAAGTAGTAGGGTGAGTCTCTTTACATAAATAATAACAAGTATGATAAGCATTATATTAGGAAGACCACTAGTAACACAACAATTAAGGCATTTATCATTTAATTATAACATCAAATAATTAATAGTAACAGGTCAACTAGCAACACAAGTTTTTACTATGCAGGCATGAGTATATGTATGTGTGCAATATGC
Source organism: Oxytropis ochrocephala (assembly GCA_020916435.1). Taxonomy (NCBI): domain Eukaryota; kingdom Viridiplantae; phylum Streptophyta; class Magnoliopsida; order Fabales; family Fabaceae; genus Oxytropis; species Oxytropis ochrocephala. Next base: position 66,831,758 of record CM037088.1, read on the forward strand.
ATGTGGATTCATTCTCTTCACTTTGGCCGAAGCCCACTTCACTTTGTATGCATGCTTTATGTGACCCCATGACAATGCAACACAACACAACACAATGCACTTACCACAACAATTATTACTCATCACTTTCCACTTCGCAATTCCACTTCATTTACAAGATTAGGCCGAAGCCTACACATCACTTCATCTTCACCACATCATCACACTTCATTTATCGGACTTCTTCACTTTCTAGGGACTAAATTCCCACCTAAGGACTATTTTGGTACCTAAGGGCCAATCCCACACCATAGGGACCATTTTAGTACCTAAGGACTAATTTGACACACTCTAAATTAATTTAGTGCCTAAGGACTATTTTGGCACCTACTTCGGCGGAGTATTTAAAATAGCAAACGACATCGAAAAATTACAAAAGACCACTCGTCGGAAAGCCACGGATATGTAGTTTCTGGATATATCTTTAGATTTTCAAAACAGTGAACCAATTAGTACAGTTTTTAGAAACAACCCGAACAGTCCCCAGACTGGACAGATTCTGCCTTCCCATTTCATTTTCCTCTAAAATGACTTAGACTCGACCAAATGGGACAAAACCTTAGCCCGAACAAAAGCAATTTGAGTATAGTTTCTAATGGAAAAAGAATCGTTCAAAACGGAGTTCATTTGAAGGCATAAAACTTGCAAAAACCGCACCTACCCACAGATTGACTCTAGAAATTTGACTCGACTTTGGAGACTCATAACTGGAGCTACACAACTCCGAATTTAACGAAACTAGTGCCAACACGACCGGCTTTAAGTGTATTTTCGAAAACACTCAGCCACATAATTTTTGACTCAATCAAACAGTACCAGTTTTAAGAATACTGAAACAGTGTCCAGAAAACTACACAAAGACCATAAACAAGTAAAACTCATCATCAATTTAATTCAACAACACTTTTATTCAACAATTCAATTTTCACTTAAACAACACACATCTAGGCATTTAATCAACATCATTAAATCCCACACATTCCCATATTTCTTCACATTGAGGCATTTAATCAAACACATGGCATGCATATTTCGCAATTCATTTATTTCCAACATCAAACATCATAGGATTAACACATTAAACATCAAATACAACAACAAACATATGATTAGCACAAAATTCATACAAACAAACCATCCTAGTGCTATTCCACACATAACACATATCATACAAGTTATTATATAGGTAAAGTAGAGCCCCCTAACCTCCAATTGCAATTCCAAGAAAACCTGATGAGAGCACGAGTTCCCTAAGCATGTGGAAGGACTTCTACAAAGAAAAATACCCAGCTCCAACATTTTAGAAGCCAAAACACATCATAAGAAGCAATCATGTAATAACTAATATTTCCTATTTTATTTTTAATTTTCGTATTTAATTTTAATTAAATAATTTTAGGTGTCTTTTGATATTTCCTAAGTTAGTTTGTGGGTTTTAAAGGCTTGTTAAGTCATTATAATGACTAGTGGAGTTTTATTTTTACAATTATGTTTATTTACTAGGAATTAAATAATGTAAATGCACTTATCAATTTATTTGATAAATGCATGATAGTGGAAATTTATTTAGTTTATTTCTAGAGTCACTTAGGTTTCCAAAGGTTGTTAGATTAGCCTATAAATAGGGATATTTTGTACTAAACAAATCAGATTATGAATATGAATGAAAATTGAGTTTTCTCCTCTTGTGAGAGCTTCCCTTGTGTTCTTGGGTTAAAGAACAAATTGATCTTATCAAGGCAACTTGTGGCGATCAAAACCCATGACTTATCACTCACCTTCTCATCTATTTCTTGAGTGTTGCGTCAATATCCTTCTTTGAAATCTCAACTTCAACACTGTCCTTCCTAGTCTGTCATCAAAACCCCTCTTCCAATGACCCAAGAAAACCCAAGTAATTAGCTTTCTCCAATATTAGAGCTCCAAACCCATCCATGGAAAAGAGAAAAATACACAAGATTAGGGTATGAATCTTATACTAAAGGGTAGAGGAAGAAAAATGGAATTGATTGGTACCAAGAACACTTACCCAAGACAAGAGAATTGAATTTTCCTCTCCTTCCTCCCTCTTCCTAGCGCGACGGCAGCCTTCTCTCTCTCTCTCTCTCTCTCTCTCTCTCTCTCTCTCTCTCTCTCTCTCTCTCTCTCTCTCTCTCTCTCTCTCTCTCTCTCTCTCTCTCTATTTTTCTGTTTTTCTTTCTTTGTTTGGTTCCAAATGAGCACCATCCTAAAGACCCCTTAGGTTAAAGACTAGGAATTGGGCTCACTAATGGACTTGGGCCTTATTTACACCACTCCCATTAATTTAATTCACCTCCTGTAATAAAATAAATCCCATCTTAATTATCTCACTTAAATAAATTAGACTCCTCATTTATTTACTACATCTCACTCTTTAACTAAATTAATTACCTTATTATTATTTAAATATGGCCAACTAAAATATTACTTAATTGAATTAGTCAAATAATCACTTAATTAAGTAGATTAAATAATCACCTAATTAAATTCGTTAAATACTCACCTAATTAATTTTTTTGGGGCGTTACAACTCTCCCCCACTTAGAATATTTTCGTCCTCGAAAATGCAGCTCAAACACTCACCATAACGAACAATTGATTTCTAGTAGATTACCCTAAATGAAACTCGCACCTCTAAAAATAACCATCACCCCTCCGTAGGCTCCGAACCTGCCAGGACAAACACTCTCTCGCTATACTGCTCCTTCTTCGGCTTTGGACACTTGGTACTAATGTGCCCCACTTCCCCATAGTTGTAGCAGACCACAATCTCCTCCTCACACTTAGCAGCTATATGACATTCCTTACCACACTTGAAACATTTGTTGACCACGCAATCTAGACTCTTATGCTCCGACTTACCACACCTGTGACACACAATCCCCGCAGTAGCGTCTCCCCCACTTGGCTTCTTGCTCGAACTCTCTCCTCTCCTTTTCCCTTACCACCCGAAACATCATATGGCTTCCTACGAGATTGAGAACTTCTCTTCTCCTTCACTATCTTGTATGAACGATTTCTATCTTCCTCAAAATCTACACTAAACTCATGAAATCAATATCCACCCTTCTTATCTCCTCTAATCATTTACCATCCAAGTCCTATCAGATAATGCAAATGAGATCGGACACTCTTCCCTACACTCTTACTCCCCAATTAGGTATTCTAACCAGAGTAGGTTGTCAAAATCCTACCCGACTACCCCACACAAAAGGCAACAACAATTATGGCGGAGGCCCAACAACCCTAACAAGCCGTAATTACACAACAATTACCAATCTCAACAATTTATCATATATCCCACATCATTCACATCAACAATTAACACGATCATAACAACAGAATTCAAGTTCAAACTATCCCACAATTAATCATTTCATTCAACGTTCAAATTAGTCTACCTAAACTTTGCGCCTACTTTGGCGAATTAATTAAAATAGTAAACGACATCGGATTTCGACAAATAAATACTTGTTGGAAAGCCCTATGGGTCTATTTCTTATCCCTAAGTTCAGTTTAAAAGGTAGTGTCCAATAGGTACAGTTTTCAAAAATACACATACTAGTTTCAAACAAACCATCCTAGTTTCAAACAAACCATTCCACACATAACACATATCATACAAGTTATTATATAGGTAAAGTAGAGCCCCCTAACCTCCAATTGCAATTCTAAGAAAACCCCTCTTCCAATGACCCAAGAAAACCCAAGTAATTAGCTTTCTCCAATATTAGAGCTCCAAACCCATCCATGGAAAAGAGAAAAATACACAAGATTAGGGTATGAATCTTATAATAAAGGGTAGAGGAAGAAAAATGGAGTTGATTGGTACCAAGAACACTTACCCAAGACAAGAGAATTGAATTGAATTTTCCTCTCCTTCCTCCCTCCTCCTAGCGCGACGGCAGCCTTCTCTCTCTCTCTCTCTCTCTCTCTCTCTCTCTCTCTCTCTATTTTTCTGTTTTTCTTTCTTTGTTTGGTTCCAAATGAGCACCATCCTAAAGACCCCTTAGGTTAAAGACTAAGAATTGGGCTCACTAATGGACTTGGGCCTTATTTACACCACTCCCATTAATTTAATTCACCTCCTGTAATAAAATAAATCCCATCTTAATTATCCCACTTAAATAAATTAGACTCCTCATTTATTTACTACATCTCACTCCTTAACTAAATTAATTGCCTTATTATTATTTAAATATGGCCAACTAAAATATTACTTAATTGAATTAGTCAAATAATCACTTAATTAAGTAGATTAAATAATCACCTAATTAAATTCGTTAAATACTCACCTAATTAATTTTTTTGGGGCGTTACATTTAGCGTATCTGGGAATAAGGAGCACTTGAAGTAAAAAACACTACTTTTTCTTAACTATTAGTAGCGCTTTTTGAGCGCTCCTATTGGGGGTTTGGCAACAGAAGCGGTGACTTTAGGAGCGCTCGAAAGCGCTACCAATGGCTAAAAAAAAGCGCTACCAATGACTTTTTCTGTTGTAGTGAGAGCTTGCCTAAAAGTTTAGGAGACATTCAGTTAAAATGGGTAAACATTCAGTTAGGTCCTTGAAGATGTGTGAAGTATTGCTAATATAGTTCCTGAATTTATAAAAATTATAATTTATAAATACATTTCAAAGTGTCTATTTTTTAAGTCGTTTTGGCAAATGTATCTTTTGTTTGTTATTTTGGTTCTCAAATATGTTTTTTGTTGGTCAATTTAGTCCATAAAATTATTAACAAAAGAGAGTCATAGAGAAATGTTTGCAATTTCGATATATTTAGGAACTATAATGACAACGCCTTACACACACTATATATCAAGTACTTGTAATTAATAACATGAAAAAGTTTGCTGGGGAAACTTTGAAAAATTCAAATATACAATGGGTTTTAAAGTAGGAAGAGTGATAATCTATATCTATATCTATGTTTTTACTCTGTTCGGACTCAAATATAAGCAACAAATACCTTTATAGGTTCATTGAAAAAGTAATGTATCCCACTATATATTTGTCCAGATACATTACTTTTTCAACGAACCTAAAAAGTTTATTCTTGGCTATATATGAGTCAGGAGAATACTTCTATTACACATTCATGTGTTCTGTGAGCCTACACCCTAAACCCTATTCTATCCGTTAAGTAGCAAAGCTTAGCTTGTAAATTTGTAGGATGATTAGTATAATATAGTAGTATGATATTTACACGAAAAAATACAATAGTGTGATAGTGACTGTGATATGAATACAATAATGTTTTGTAGCCAAAAATTTCAGCCAAAAATAGATAAAAATCAACTTACAACACCAACTAACCAAGTTTTTTAGACCATTAGCCAACCTGCTTTATCACAGTTTTCGAGGTGTTGATTAAAAACTTGGTTAATTGATCACTTGGTTAATGACTTAAAAAACTTGGTTAATTGATATTGTAAGTTGGTTTTTGTCTATTTTTGTCCAAATAACATTGTTGATATGAATAGGATATGAAAGTATTGAAAGAGTTGACCAAAAAAAAAAAGAAAGTATTGAAAGCATGTATTGAATAAATCAAAATTATATTAATCAGAAAGTTGGTGAAAAGTCAATGCATTTACAGAACTAATTTCAACCATTACAGAAAATCCTTCCATATGAATGGAGAGAAAAAAGAATCATACAACATCAAAACAGCACTATTTCTGGTTACAAGAAATTTAGGTGAGGGGATGGCGCTCCAAAGCAAAGACAAGTCGAGAAAAACCTTCTGCTCTTTGAAGACTTCTTCGTAAAGAACACTAATACGCTACAATACAAAGATACACATAAACAAAGAAACTAAAGTAAACTAAATTATAAAATATCAAATATTCCAATGTACAACTGTAGTTGCTCATCTTTACAAAATTGATCCTAAAATATTTACACATAAAGAATATTATATTTTTGTCTGTTTCTTGAAAAATCTTTGCAACTCACCTGGACAAATATTGATTATCTTGGTAGTAACATTGAAATGGAAATTTCATTTCTTGACAGTTCATAATTACTTGAGGAAGAGACAGCTTCATGTGGATAAAAACCAGGTTGTCTTGGATTAGCCAATGCTCTTTCACCATTTAACATTAGAACAACAGATGACATGCTTGGTCTGTCATCTGGTCTCTCTTGCACACACAACAGACCTATGTGAATACATCTTAATGCCTCATCCATAATAACTGAGTCACTAAGAGACTCATCTATCAGCTCCAATGGTTTATCCTCACTCCAAAGTCTCCATGCCTGTGACACATAAATATGAATTCTTAATTTAGGGGAATTTTTTTAGTTATCTTATAGTAGTACTAGGTGTCGATACGTGTCGAACACTGACGGCGACACTTGAATCACATCTATTTTTTCAAATTATTATCAGTGTGTCTGTGTTGGTGTTTCATTGGTATGTAATGAGAATTGTGACAGCAAGTTGCACTATAGTCTTACATGTCCAAGAAGGTTGAGATTATATTGTTGATCAGAAAATTCTCTGTTTTTCCTCCCACTGACCATCTCCAAGATAATAACACCAAAACTAAAGACATCTGACTTCACTGAAAAAGACCCGTATACGGCATACTCAGGGGACATATAACCACTGCAACATTGCACAAAAGAGAAATAAGCTAAGGAAAAATAATACGACAAATCATAGAGAGTAATTAAACCAAGTTACGAATTTCTTACTGAGTTCCTACTACTCGTAGTGTACTGCCCTCAGCATGATCTCCACCAAGGGTCCTAGCGAGTCCAAAGTCGGATATTTTTGGGTTCATATCTTTATCAAGAAGAATATTACTGGTTTTTAGATCTCTGTGTATGACCCTTAATCTAGAATCTTGATGAAGATACAGAAGTCCTCGAGCAATCCCACTTATAATATTTAGACGTTTGTTCCAATCCAATACTCCTCCACTAGTAGTTTTATCGAAAATAAAGTTGTCCAAACTTCTGTTAAGCATGTATTCATAAATTAAGATTCTTTCATCATTCTGAATGCAGCAACCAAGAAGTTTCACAAGATTTCGATGTTGAAGATTAGCAATCAACTGAATTTCATTTTTGAACTCCTGTGGTCCTTGTCCAGATCTTAGCGAAAGTCGCTTGACCGCAATCTCTCTTCCATTCTCTAGTATACCCTGATGACCATTACCTAGAAATATTAAAACCATTGAACTAGTACATGCATTCAAATCAAAAAGTAATAAAATCCATTCATGTCACCTTGTAAACTGGTCCATATCCACCTTCTCCCAGTTTGTTAATTGGAGAGAAGTGGTTAGTGGCATTAGCTATGGTTGCAAAATCAAATGTTGGTAAGTCAAAAGTTTCCTTCTCAGAATTGTCATTGTGATCTTCATGCTTAATTATTGTGTCTGTACCTGAAATTGTAGATTATTTATGGTTGACTTCATATTTCTTATGATATGTAACAGAAAAGAAAAACCAGAAATAAGTAGCTATAATAATAATCACAAACTTCACCTGATGTTCTATGTTTCTTCCTCTTAAGAAAGATGATATATCCAACTATCGCAATGCCTAAGAAGAGGATTCCAATTCCAATTCCTATTAGAATACCTGCCAGCTTTTTCTTCTTTGACCTATTCATTGATTTACCTGAGATATTAAGAAGGCTGTGTCAATACACAATACACAAACAAAAGATAAGATAACAAATATCTACAATCACCAATACTTCAGGTTGAAGACGTGTCGTGTCTGACACCAACACTGACACTGACACTGACACTGGTGTCTACATGTCCATGTCTATGTTAGTTTCGTGTCTGATGTCCATGTCTGTGTCGGTGTTTCATAATAGAATATGAAAGAAAATCTATATGTTTCTGAAAGTAACAATCAGAAAAGTAGCAAAAATGGGAAGTAAGTAGAGTACCTAATTCTGAAGCAGCAACTCTTATATGTATCTCTTCACCTACAGAGCTAGCTTTCCTCATATCCAAGATATTATTAAACCAATTAAGGCAACCACTTCCACCATTTCTAATATTCAAATTTGCATAAGCTATACAACTACAATTTCCCCTGCATTTTTTCTCACATTCCTCAAGATTCATTGTCACATCAAACCAAGACGACGACGTATCCGGCAACTTCATCTTACTATAGGTAATAAACCCATCACTATCATCACATTCCAATTTCACCTTTCTAACACACCCATCAACATAATCTGACGAATTCCATTTTTCAGGAAACTTTGGTGTGAAACCAGTAAGACATTCACATATTACACTATTATCAACATTACAATCCGAATTCGCGCCGCAAAGGTTATAATTATCACACCTATCAACAGGACCACCAAGAAAGAGTTGCCAACTTTCTAACTGATATGACCAAAGATAACGTTGTACATAACCTGTTGATGTAATCATATATCTTGAAACAATTGTGTCATTTAAAGCTTCATATTTATAATGAACCTCTTTCTCAGTTAAATTAAAAGAGAAAGTGAAAAAAGTGTAAAGTGTTTCCCAAGGTACACCACTAAAGAAAAATCCATTCCATGAACCTAATCTGAAAACTAAACTTGACCCTTTTGTAATAAACAACTGAGGAAAACCATGAGAATCTATATAATATGAAAATTCACCTTTTCCTGGATCTCCTGTGTTTCTCCAAGATGTAAGAGAATTATGTTCGCCAGTAACTCTATTTGTTTTAAGTATCATTCCTGGAAGTAAAGTATCACCAGGATAATCAAAACTTTGCCAAACAATATTATTGTTTCGATTTCGAACAACGAGGTTTCCTGTATCTAACAACAATAGAACAGGTTTTTGTTTCTCTGATGTTGTTGATGAATTTGAGAACCAGATTGTTGTCCCTGAACCATCAAGTATAATTGGATTTCCTTCTTCAGTTATTTGAAAACTTCCTGATGAGTTTTGAAGTGGGGTGTCTCTATTTGCTACCCATACAATTGTTTTTGGATTAAAATTCTTATACCATATACAAAAATATAAGTTTTGTGAATTTCCTAAGCTGTAAAACCCAGCTTCAAATTTTCCAGATTCAGAATCTAGTGTCTCGTTATAGTTGATGGGTATCTCTGGTGTGATGCTTCTAAGGGAAATTACCATTGGAAAGAAGAATAAGAGAGAGTTTAGAAGAAATACCTTGTAGATTTTTGTCATCATAATATTCTTCATTTTTTATCAGCTAAGATCTTTTGAGATCAACACAGCTCCAAAAATGATAGATTATGTACCAAGGTTTTGTCTAAATCATGCAATGTGTTTCTTGTTTGGGTAAAGATTTTGATGATGACTTTGATTATAAAAAAAATAACTATTTTAAATCATTATATAGTAATTGTTGATGGGATGATTCGTTTAAATTATATTTAATAAAATTGTTAAAACCTTAGCATATCCAAAGTTGACACCAAAGAGTTGATCCCAACCGTAATTAGGTTCGGATCTCACCTAAATGTTTTAAATTCGAATTTTTGATGTGGTAAAAACTCTGTTGTAACTTGAGAGTTGAGAACCACACGGACCGACAACACTAAGTACACTTGGTCAGCTAAATCATTCAATGTGTTTCTTGTTTGGGTAAAGATATATGCTAAGAGAACCACACGGATACTTAGCATATATTTAGCTGACCAGGAATTATATTTAGCATAACTATTTTAAATCATTATATAATAATTGTTGATGGGATGATTCATTTAAATTATATTAAATATAATTGTTAAAACCTTAGCATATCCAAAGTTGATACCAAAGAGTTGATCCCAACCGTAATTAGGTTCGGATCTCACCTAAAAGTTTTAAGTTTGAATTTTTGATGTGGCAAAAACTCTGTTGTAATTTAAGAGTTGAGAACCACACCGACCGACAACACTGATAGATTAGTCACCGAAAAACCCGTAAATACTGCGCACTAATAACACCCTAAAATAATATATCCAAATTTTGACACATGGCCCCATAGATGGACTTTTGGTTTATCTCGATGGTTTGTCAAAAGCCGTATTAGTTGAATTTCTTTGTCATTAAATGGAAAGTCTGAAATGTAGTCAAACCGGTGGTTGAGGAGAAGTGGTCAAGTCAACGTCCGCGTTATTTTATCATTGGTAGCTTCTTCCCGCCTCTTTAGAATGCAATCTATCCCTTCCTCCCCTTTTAATAGACATGTTCTTTTACCCCTACGCAAATATCATTATTATCCATTTACTCCTTTGTAAATATTAAGTGTTTCAGTATGCACTTAATGTTATTAACATAATCTAACAACAGGAGTAACTAGAAACATTTAATATTTGCAATGTCTTTTTTAAGAGTTTTATTTTTACAGGGGATAAATAAATAATTGGTATATTTGCAGATGATAACATTTATTTAAGACTTAATAAAATTTTTTGACATATATTTTTTTGACCAGGTTTTTTGACATATATTGTCAACAGTGTAAAATCAATCTGTTTTTAGCGTTGGATTTAAATAACTTGAATATTTGATTACTTTTTTTTACAAATTATGTATTTTATATTAGTATTTTATTTTAGAATAAGAAAGAAACAAGTGTCTACATCATTCTGACACATAAAATGATTTTATAAAAATTTAAATATATTTTCCGTTCTATAGATATAGTGATTTTGTAGATATGTCCATGCAAAATATTTAACTTTAAATAAGTCCCTCTAAAATCACTTGTTTTTAAAGATGCTCTTCCATTAACTTTTCTGTCAAAAAATACAGATGTGGCATCATTTGTCTGATTTGACTTTGTCATATGATATTTTTATATTTTCATTTATTTTAAAATCTGAGTTGGATTAACACCTCATTATCTCCCCTCCAACCTTCAAATTCCATAACTTTTCTTTCCTAACTCTCAACCTCCACAAACCTCTTCCAAAATTGAAACTTGTGTGCACGACATTGCCCTTTTCATCCAGTGATAGCTCTTCAGAGTCAAAGAATTTGTTCTGTACCGTATCTAAGAAGTATCCGATCCTAGATAGTAGGTAGAGTCTGATGTTGATCGACGATGTTGAGACCCGAGGTTGAGTTCCGAGATGAGGTTGGCCTGAGCCTAGGCTTTGCTTGGCCTGAGCCTGGCCTACATTGAAAATGTTAGGCCTAAGCCTGACCTGTGACCTGTCGTAGGCCCATTTTCTAGGTCCCGACTGCCTTTACTCGAAAGCCTCGACAAGGTCCAAAGCCTTTTAAAAGCCTATTTGACTATTTTCTTAAGAAGACCTTCAACATTTCAATGGTGTAAACCATTAAAATAGACTAACAACCTAATAGGTCAATGAGATTAAGTTTCAATTGAGATCTAACAAAACCTTTTAGGAAAATATATTTATATGACATCCTATTTAAATTTTATTTTATAATAATAACTTCAACTATGTCAAAAATTTATGTAGGTTAATATGTTTAAACTAACAAAAAATGTTAGCAAAGTTATGACTTAACACAAAGTATCAAATTCAATACAAAATAATATTAGTAATTAAAAAACTAGTTATATTGATTTAAATAGGCCGGCCTGATAGGCCTAAAAGGCTTTTCAATGGCCTATGGCACGCCTATTTAGCTAAATAGGCTTTTAAAAAAGCCTTGGCCTTATCTGCTTTTCAAAAAAAAGCTTTGCTTTGCTTTGGCTTTCAGCGTAGGTGGGTCGTAGGCCCCTGTTAGGCGGCCTGGCCTATTCCCACCCCTAGGTATACCTGCGAAGCCACTCCGATGCTAAAGTCAGACAGTGGAGAGTTAATGCAGGTCAAAGTGATAATTAATGCATACCTTATTATGAGCAATAAGTGCTATATTTATAGAATCAAATGGTGTTTGAGTTGGATCAGAAGACAACCGCAGAAATTCTTCCTCGGACTCTTCCTCCTCGAGGAGCCCTTCCCCGAGGAGGAAGACTCGCAAATCCAAGCCCAAAGGTAAAGGGCACAGTTCCGCCGGAAGTGCTTTTGTCTCCAAGATTCAAGACTACAAGATCCCCAAATCATGGGAGAAACCACCGCCTTGAATTCTTATGACGGGAAGACGAATCTCGGCGACCACGTGGATGACTTCAACAGAATCCTGGATTACAGAGGTGCTCCCGACGAGGTTCGATGTAAGCTATTCCCTCTCACTCTGAAGAAAAACGCTTCCAAATGGTTTAGAGACCTCCCGCCGGCGTCAATATCTTCTTGGAGGCAATTTGCCAAACTCTTCACTGATCGGTTTATTGCCTCAAGATTGAAACCCAAGTCAGTGGACATTCTGAGGACCATCTGTCAGGGGGAGACTGAATCCCTAAGGGCATACATTGAAAGGTACAACAAGGAGGCCGACGAGGTCCATAACGTATTCGACGAGGTTCAGATGATGTTTATGAGGCATGGCCTCAGGAAAGGGACGCTCTTCCATGTCAACGTCGGACTCCGCCCGCCGGAAACATTGGACGAGTTCCTAAGGCGAGCCTAGCGCCATATTGACTATGAAGAAGCAAAAGATAAGCCGAAGAAGGATGGTGGGGGGAACTCCAAGGAATGGCGCTCCAGGTTTACAGACTACTCTCCTCTAAACACTTCTAAATCAAAGATTCTCCAGGAATGCGCAAACGCCGAATTCAATGAAGTAAAATAGCCAGCGCCAATCCCCTAGAGACACACCACAAGCAAGAAAACTTATTGTCGCTACCACAAAAGTCATGGGCATGACACGGAAGACTGCCGAGTGCTCAAAGATGACATAGAAGACCTCATTCAACGAGGAAAACTAGGGCAGTATCTCAAGACTGACGACAAAAAGAGGGAGCGGCAACCTCGGAAAGCCAAGTCTGCGGTCAACGAGGTGGCGAAGCCCCCATCCGACGATACGACTCGGACGGAGACTCGCCGAGGTCACAGCGCCAGAGGCCCATAGCCATGGTAATCATGGGTGGATACTCCTTGAAGGTCGGGGAAACACGTTGGTCCATAAATAGAAGATGGAACGACATACTCGACATCGGGAGCAATCAGAACCCAGTGATTGTCAAGTCCAGCCGACCTCCACTCTCATTTAAGGATTCCGACCTGCTGAAGGGAAAGACAAATAAATGGCTGTCGTTGATCGTCTCAACTGTGATCGCGGGGACCGACGTGAAAAGAATCCTAGTCGACCAGGGAAGCTCGTCGGATCTCATGTTCAAAGAATTACTTCCCAAACTCAAGATATCAGAATCCAACCTACTGGAATATGATGGCGGAGGCCTCACGGGATTCAATGGCTCGAGGACAACTCCCTTGGGATACATCGAGCTCCAGGTTATGTACGGTGAAGGAGAGAACTCTCGGACAATCAAGACCCGATTCCTCGTACTGCCTGGCCCATCCCCATACCCCTACATTGTGGGTCGGCCTACTTTGGGAAAGCTGAAAGTGGTCACCTCTATTGTCCACCTAAAGATGAAATTTTTCTCTGAAAAAGGTGAAATAGTAACGATACGAGCTGACGGCGACGAGAAAGAAGCTGCCCAACGAGGTTTCTCCTTCTTCGATTGCCAAACAGTCTGCAGGATCCTCTCTCACTTCGATCTCTATTGGCCTGATTTCAATACCTTCTGGGATACTGATCATGGAAGCTAGTGTGGCCAATGCGTCAGCAAACAGATTCAAGAAAACTGTCTGAAAGAAAGTGAACAGGAAATGAATGAGGTACTCACCTCGCGAACTCGAGAAAATAATGTAACAATACTTCCGATCTATCAATGAAAAAGAAAATATTGCCGAATACTTCTGTCAATGCGCAATTTTGTTTTCTGCTTGCCCAAATACGCAACTAACTCGCAGGTACGTCAGCGAACGAACTTCCCGGTGAGACTCAAAGCCCCTCTCCCCTGACTCCGACTCCGAGCTGGCCACCCGGCGGATGATGGGATGAAGCGAGGCCGTCGAAAAAGCGAGTCCTCCACGATTCCGAGCTCTTATGCTCCATCGTGGGGCGCTGGCGAAGCCCACGGAGGCTCGAGTCCTTGCAGCCTTCTCTTTCGCCCCGAGCGATTGTGCCTTCTACTCTGGTGTTCGAGGTAGTCATCTCCACCAGGAGGCGAAGGAAGAAGTCCTTGCGGCTTCGCTGTAACACCCCTTTTCTACCCTTATATTACGTGTCATTTATCAGAGTAATTCTTTTCCAAAAATAAAAATTGTTTTAATTGATAGAAAAGAAATGCTACAGCTTCCTTAAAAACTCATCAAATATGCACTCTTCAAATTTGTGCAATCAAACATCAGTTATGGAAAATCCCATCCTCATAAAACACAATCGCAGCGGCATAAACCCCAACTCACCAAATACTCTCAAACACGTCTCAATGTAACAATAAAAATCAGTATGCAACTATTAAACAAATTATCCAACTCCACCCACGCCCCTAGGTGTTACAGTATCAGAGAGCGACACAACAATACATCCCAAAAACTAAAAGAATAAGGCAGCAAGTCCTTCACTCATGCGGGTACTGCGGCGTTGCCACAATAGAGCAACATTCCAAGCGAGAAGGGTGAGAATTTCAATGGAACATAATCGGATACATAATAGAGGATGAGAGCAGACAATCACAAGGTATCATCATCACCACATCATAAATACACAACACCAGGCTCAATCACAACAAAGAACAACTCACGGTTATGATTATGTATGAAAATGCAACCCACACGCGGGCATATGCATGATGGTACCATATCATCTTTAAGAACCACTCAAGGCATATCTTCATCATAGAAGAAAAACCACTCAAGGCATAACATCATCAATATTAGTCATAGTATGCACATGCCATGAGACTCTATAACACATGTGCAACTCAATCAACACTCACTCGGAGTACTCATCATCATCATCATCATCATAAAAGAAATAACCACTCAAGGCATGTCATCATAAAACACTCGTAGAGTGTATTCGTCATTCACATCACAATCTTAAATAACACATCATCAAAATCACTCATAGCATGAACCGACACATTCATCAACATCATATAGTCACGTCATCATAAGCATATATATACATTACGGTTATCTTTTAGCTTTGTGGATTTAAAATAGTAAACCGATTGACTATGGGATTACTCGTAATCGCATCGCTTGCAAAAAGGCATTGGCCACATTTGCAAGGTTCTCGATGATGCCCTTGTAAATACACCGAAAGAAATTACGACCTTAGTGGTAAACCACGGTCTAGCCATAGTCAAGGAGTACACTAGTAGTATAACCTCTTCTACAACAATTCAATTATATAAACATAACAATCACATTTTTAGTAGTGGAAACAACCCATTTGGTTTGGAAAACATTGTACTTACATTTGAGAAAAACATCATAATTTTAAATTGGAGAACTTCCCATTTAATTTGCAACGAATAAAATAAAATATCACCCCATTTTATTTATAAATTCACCCACTTTAACACGCCTCTTTTCGTTAACAAAATAAACTCGTAAAATCCGGTTCTTGACCAAAGAACAAAACTAGAGAAAATAAAGTGACTTTTAGGCGCGTAATTCAAATCAAAACGGCGGAATTTTTCGAGCCAAATTCAGCAAGAAAAGCGTTGTCTTCTTTGGCGCATAACAAAGATAAAACGGCAAGATTTTAATACAAAAATCGCACCTCTTTATTTTGTAAAACAAAGAACATATTAATTAAAAAAAAGCAGACTCATTATGAAAATTCCACAAAGAAACAAAGCAAATCATTTCTTTAACAAAACAACAACACTTTTAATCAAAAAAACAGCAACTCATTCATAAAATTCCACAAAGAAATAATGAAATTCATTTTTTTGACAAAACAACAACATTTTTAATCAAAACCAAAAAAAAACAGCAACTCATTTCATCAAAATAACTCATCAACAACTCCAAATACCATTAAGTTTTATGCTAATAACATCACCAAATTATTTCCAAAATAACATCAATTGCTCTTCAACAATTTCAAACTATTGAACACCATCAAACACATCAAATTCATCAATTATCAAACAACAATATCACTCATCAACAAAATCACATCACTTTAGCATCAAAACCCCACAAAACCCTATCTATACCCAATTATGTTAGACGAAACGCTCACCCTTACCTTAATTTAAACCGTAGGACTTCAATAACACCAAAATCATCCAAAATAGCAAGCTTTCCCTTCCTCTCCTTCGCAAATACAATGGCTGTCCCTCCTTGAGCACACTTGCGAACCAACAACAACAAGTAATGAGGGATTGTAAATCACCACAATAGGAAAAGGAAAAAATTTGAGAAAGAAAGGACCAAAACCCTTACCTTGAGCAACCTTGAGAAGTTTCTCTCTTCTCCTTTCTTTCTCCTCCCACTACAGCACACCACTTCTTTTTCTTCTTCTTTTGTTTTTCCTTTCTTTTCCTTCCTATGCAACTAAACCTAGTCTATTTATATTTTGGGCTCAAAAGGTTTGGGCCCTTTTTACACCCCCTTCCATCGCTTCCACCACTCCCTAACACAATAAAATAGTTACCACATTATAACTCAATATAATTAAAATTAGTGCAACACTTTAAATAATTTAATCAATTACTTAATTAAATTATTTAGGTGTTACAACTCTCCCCCACTTAGGAAATTTCGTCCTCGAAATTCATACCTGAGTCAAATAGCTCTGGATAGGACTCCCTCATCCTGCTCTCTAGCTCCCAAGTCATGCTCTCACCAGCGGCTCCCAACCACACTACCTTGACCAATGCAATGTCTTTCCTCTCAACACCTTCACCTCTCTATCATCAATCCTCACACGGCATAGTCTCCACCGTGAGATTCTCACGTACCTCTACATCATCCATGTGAATCACATGAGACGGGTCTGGAATATACTTCCGAAGCTGTGACACGTGGAATACATCGTGCAAGTTCGAAAGATTAGGTGGCAGAGCCACCCTATAAGCAACTTTTCCTACCCTCTCGGTGATTTGGTACGGTCCAATAAATCTAGGAGTCAACTTCTTCGCTTTCGGTGCACGCCCAACACTGTCATAGGCGTGACCTCGAGAATACATGCTCACCACCAAATTCCAAGTCCTTTCTCCTCCTATCATGATAACTTTTCTCGCGGCTGCTGGACTCTTTCATTTTCTCCCCGATCATCTTAACCTTCTCTCTGTAGTCTCCTAACCAATTCCGGTCCAAGAACGACACTCTCACCGGACTCATGCCAACACAACGGAGTCCTACACCTCCGCCCATACAATTGCCTCAAAAGGAGCCATCCCTATACTCGAATGGTAGCCGTTATTATAAGTGAACTCAATCGCTGGAAGGTGTGTATCCCACGCACCTCCTCGCTCTAGCACGCAAGCTCTCGTGAGATCCTCCAAGGATCGGATGGTTCTCTCCGTCTCGCATCATCACCGAGGATGATAAGTCAACTCACCCTCAATCTCGACCCCAAGGCCTCCCGCAAGCTCCCCAAAACTCGAAGTAAACCTTGGGTCCCTATCCGACACAATGCTCTTGAGTAACCCCATGCACTTTCACGATCACCAATGTATATCTCACCAATCTAGGCACAGGATAGGTGATGTTGATAGGAATAAAGTGAGCGGACTTGGTCAACCTATCCACAATCATCCAAATAGAGTCAAACCTCTCACAGTTGTTTGGCAACCCCACACAAAGTCCATGGAAATGCTGTCCCACTTCCATTCCGGAATCTCCAACGGTTGCATCAACCCTGCCGGCTTCTGGTGCTCAATCTTTGACTTCTGGCAAGTCAAACATGCATATACAAATTGTGCTACATCCTTCTTCATACCAGGCCACCAAAACAGTTTCTTCAAATCATGGTACATTTTCGTGGCACTGGATGAATACTTAACTTGCTCCTATGGCTCTCCTCAAGTATCATTCTCTTCATATCGGCATCATCAGGAACACATATCCCGTCCCCTGAATCTCAATACTCCCGAGAATCCAACTCAAATCCCCATCCACCGCCTGATCACCCCAACCAACAAATCCACCGGTTTCACATCCGCTTTACGGCGTCTCTGATATTAATCAAGAAGTCATTATCAATCCTCAGCATACCCAGCCTGACACTCTGCGGTGTCACCTCACAAACCAGACTCAAATCACGGAATTGCTCAATCAACTCCAATTCCTTCACCATCATTGCTGACATATGTAAAGTTTTCCGACTTAAAGCATCAGCCACGACATTAGCTTTGCGGATGATAGTTCAAGCCGAAATCATAATCTTTCAAAGAACTCTAACCAACGCCTCTGCCTCATATTCACTCCTCCTCGGTCAAACAAGTACCTCAAACTCTTGTGATCACCGAACACCTCAAATCGGTACCATAGAGATAGTGCCTCCAAATCTTCAAATATGAAACACAATAGCGGCCAGCCTCCAAATCATGAGTAGGATAGTTCTTCTCATGTATCCTCAACTGTCGGACGCATAAGCAACTACCTTCCCATCCTCGCATCAATACACCTCCCAAACCCATCTTGGAAGCATCACAAGATACAACAAAGGTTGATCCTAAGACAGCAACACTAGCACCGGAGATGTTGTCAACCTCTTTTTCAACTCTTGGAAGCTCTCTTCACACTTGGCGTCCCACACAAAAGCTCTTCCCTTACAGTCAATTGGGTCAACTAAGGGCTAGCTTAGAGAACCCTCAATAAACCTCCTCCCGTAGTAACCACCAACCCCAAGAAACTCCTAATCTCGATCCACGGACTTTGGGCTCTCCCACCGCAACATCGCATCAACCTTAGCCGGGTCCACGCCTATGCCATCACCAGAGATAATGTGACCCAAGAAGCTTACCTCTTTCAAATTAGAACTCACACTTTGATAACTTAGCATAAAGCTTCCTTTCTTTCAAAGACCTCTAGCACTAACCTCAAGTGCTCTGCGTGTTCCTCCTCGGACTTAGAGTACACCAAAGATATCATCAATAAACACAACCACAAACCGATCCAAATAGCTATGGAAGATCCTGTTCATGTACTCCATAAACACCCCGGTGCATTTGTGACACCAAACGGCATTACAGAGTACTCATAATGCCCATACCTCGCCCCGAACGCGGTCTTACGGATGTCTTCATCCTTCACCTTGATCCGATGATAACCCGACCTCAAGTCAATCTTGCTAAAACCCTTAGCACCCACCACCGATCCATCGGATCATCAATCCTCGGAAGAGGATATTTATTTTTAATAGTTACCTTGTTCGGGCTGCCTATAATCCACGCACGCACGCATACTCCCATCCTTCTTCTTAACCAACAAAACCGAGCCCCTGTGGTGACACACTAGGCCTCACAAACTTCTTCTCAAGAAGCTCCTCTAATCGCTTCTTCTTCGCCTGCATAACTCGTGTCGACATCCCAGACGCGCCATAGACACGTGCCTAGTGCCGTGCACAAGCTCAATCCCAAACTCAACTTCCTCTCTCGGTGGCACACTAGGAATCTCATCGAAACACTTCAGGGGAACTCACACACCACCGCAACCCATCAACTATGGCTTGGTTCTCAGACATAGACGCCATCAAAATAAATAAATGACCACCCTCTTTCATTGCCCCACGCAATCGATCGTGAGACAAAGAAGCAGAGACTCTTCCTCTTACGGAAGGAGAAAGCTAACAGACTTGAAATGCGCTTGATGTGTACATGGTTATCTACTAACCACCCATCCCGTAATCACATCCAACCCACCCAATGGTAAATGTGATAAGGTCAACGTAAAATCCTCGCCAAGACCGACAAAGGACACCTAGCACACATTAGAGAAGTAGTTCACCAACCCCTTAGCCGAGTGTCGATAACCATCCTCTCCATAGCGGATAACACTAAATCCAACTTTTCAAAGACAAATGTAAGCAATAAAAGAGTGCGTAGCACCCGTGTCAACAATAGCAACTAAAGGTGTACCATAGATGAAACATGTACCTCTAATCTCATTGGGTCCCTCCGAACTCCGCCGGTGCAAAAACTCTCCCAAAGGACTTCTCTTTCTTTGGCTTTGGACACTGTGGTAATCGATGTGACCACTCTCCCACAATTAAAGCACAAAGACACCTCCTTCTTATCACGGTTGGAAGCCATGTGTCCCTCTTTTCCACACTTGTAACATCTCTTTTTCTCATTATTTGGACAATCTGGACTCTTATGGCCTACTTTCCCACACGTGTAACAAGTAACACCGGTCTGCAAAGATCTCCCCACTTCGCTTAGACCCACCAACAGATTTACCAACAAACTTCCTCTCGCCCTTACCAAAGAGGCACCTCATATGGCCTGCCACGACCCGAAAAATTCTTTTGCCTTTCCTTCATAACTCGAGAGAGGCATTATTGTCCTCCTCAAAGATCCTGGCGCTATTCACCAACAAAGGGAACACACGAATTTGCTGATACCCTATGGCTCTCTTAATATCAGCACGCAACCCGTTCTCAAACTTGATGCATTTGGAGAACTCAGCACCCTCTCCATCATAGTGTGGGTAAAACTTAGACACTTTCAAGAAATTTTGCAAAGATACTCTACATACTGATCATGCTACCTTGCTCAAGTCTCAAAAACTCCACCTCTTTCTTTCCGCGGACATCTTCCTGATAGTATTTCCTCTTGAACTCCTCTCAAATACCGCCCAAGTGATCTCCTCATTGGCGCGTCAAACCAACCCCCGACTAGCCGCCTCCACCAATCATAAGCCTCTTTCTTCAACATGTGTGTGCCATAGCGAACTTTCTCGAGCATCGGTGCAATCCATGACACGGAAAATCCGCTCCATCTCACTTAGCCACTCGGGGCACCATCGATTATACCCGCCTTCAAAAGTAGGAGGGTTCTCACGCTGAACGTAGCCAAACTACGCGTTCCATCACCAATAGCATTGGGTATGTTACCCACAACTCCAGCAATAGCCTGCAAGGCAGCAGCAAGTGCAGCATCGTTCCGCCCCGCGCCATTCTAGTACTCGCAACGTAAAACAAAATCAAAAATCGAAAACGAGTAACAAAACTCGAATGTTACTCAATGTAGCGACCGAAAAATCCGGGAAAGGATTCTTCGAAATGGTTCTTTAGGAAGCCGCCACCAAATTTTAGTTTAAGGGCAAATTCGGAAAATCCCTTTAAGTTTTAAGATAAGACATTGTTAGGGTTCGGGAGTCGTTATGTGTGGGGAAGGTATTAGCACCCCACGACATCCTATTGTCTAATTAATTTAAGATTTTATTTAATTGTTACCCTTTTTATTTGTAAAGAAAATGACTTATTTAGATTTTTGTTTTTTAGTGCTTGACAAGAGTTGAGTCTTGCTCCTACGTACCTCCGGATGCAATGGAGGAATCAAAGCTACGTAGTTCTTCCCGAAAATGTTTGTGGGTTGGTGTTTTTTAATGTAGGGATCCTAGGATTCCTTGAATCTGATGTACCATCGATTCCTAGGGACGTGCTAACCCGATTGTACAACCGACTTAGCCCCCTACTTTTGAAAATAATTTTAGGGTTTTCGAAAGAAAGTGGTTTGGTATGAAGTGGGTTCGTTTTAGAATAGGTATTCTAGAATTCTGAATCTGTCATGACCCATTAGTTCTAGAACGACGACCAACCCGGATCAGATACAAACTAGACTTAATCCCCTATTTTTAGAAAAATGGTTTACTTGCATTTATTAAATTTGTAGGTTACCGAATCTGCATGTACTCATTGGCTCCTAAAATAATGACTAACCCGGTTGTACAACCGACTTAGCCGCTTTTATTCTTAGAGAAATAATTTATTCGTTAGGTTTGTAGGTTACTTGAATCAGATGCAATTCATTGGCTCCTAAAATAATGACTAACCCGGTTGTACAACCGATTTTAGCCGCTTATTTTATTTTGCGAAAAAATTATTTGTATTATTATTGGAAAAGAATTAAAAACGCGAAGCAGGGGTGAACATAGTAAATTGGGGTTTTATTAGTCGCAGGGTATGTATAAATAATAAGGGGTGCAAAAATGAAGGCCCAGTTCAGATCCGAAGCCTGCAATGCGGCCCCGGGCTTAAATTGGGGAGGTATACGCGCGTGAATACGGTGTGTGCGTTTAGCATTCTCATAATAAAAAAAAATTGAATTGAAATAAATCAATAAATGGGGACAAAGATATAACGCTAACTCAAGAAAGGAAACCCTAGAAAACCATTCTCTCCTTCCTCCCTTTTCTCGCGCCGCAATGCAGGAGGAGTGATTCTCATGTAGATTTTTGCTCTTGAATGAAGAGAGAGGAAACCGCGTGTAATCGGGGTTTTTGGGAGAGAGGGACGTCACGGCTTCTAGGCGAGAGGAGAGAGGTGGCTTCGTTGTTTGTGGATCGCGAAGGTGACGGCGAGGGTGGTGGACGGTGGTGTTGGTGTTAATGAAGGTAAGCTTCGTCTTTCTCTATCCCTGTTCCTTCTTTCGGTTCAGTTCCTTTGTTTTTTCTATTCTTCGTTTTTGTGCTTCACTGATTTAGATCTAACGTGTTTTTTTGCTCATAGGTTCGGTTTTGGTGGTGATGCGTTTGAAGGAAAGTTTCAGCGGTGGTGGAACGGTTGTTTTTCTGTTTTTGGATCGGTTTCTGGGTTGGTTTTGGGAGGCCTCGCCGGAGCTCTCGCCGGAGAAGACGACCGGAGCTCCGGCGAGCTCAAGGTCAGCGTTCTGTCTTATTTATTTTTTACGCTTTCGCTGGTCTGGTTTCTCTCCTACCCATTTTATTCCTCTACTTATTCTGTTTTCGATCTGTTCTTGTGCTTTCTAGTCCCTGAGTATAGTTTTTTTTTACAAAAAGAAAAACGCTTTGATCTGGAATTTACAGTAAGCAAATATTATTTCAGGACAAACGACAGAAAATTATGTAGTCTAAAAAACTTTTGCTATGATTATTACCCTTTTGATGCTTATTCTTATTTCATAGAATCAGATGTACGAAATCAACAAAGAAATAAAAATACTCAAGTTTTGAATACCAACCTAGGCTTCCAACACTGCTTTTTACTCCTTTGCGTGTTTGTTTGGACAATAATAACCACCGCAATCATTGTTGTGTGTGTTCTCTTGGATCTTTGTTGTTCTTCCTTTCTTCTTGCTCGGATCTAGAAGAAATTGCTTTAGGTGATTAGGGTTTCAAAGTGTAAAACCCTAATCTTTTTTCATGATTTTCTTAACTCAAATCATGCTTTTGATCGAGGTCTAACCTGTTTTTATACTAAAAATTCTAGGTTTAGCATTTAATTTGTTTTCCTTGGGCTTTGACTAATTTTGACCTTCCTTGTTTTTTTTTTTCTGCACTGAGCCAGCAGTTGATTGGAGCAAATGAGAAGTCCTACTTGCACCCCATATATTTTTGTATTTTTTATATTATTTTCGGATTCCATTTTTATGTATTTTTTAGTATTATGATTTTTGTATTTTGGACTCTAAGTGCTTTTAATTTCTAAATTAAACTAAATACTATTTTTTTGACATTTTTGGATCATATGGTATTTTTAAATTGTAAATTAAATTAAATTGAATTTTTGACATTTTTAGACTTATTAAGTGCTTAAATAAATTAAGTGAACAAAGTAAGGAAAAACAATAATAGGAAAAAAAAAGCCAAATATAAAGATGAAAACGAACCGGACTTGACGACCGCGCTAAGACTAGACCAACAATATAAGAAAATGGGCGCGTAAAAAAATAACTCGGAATCGCATCCTTAGGTCTGAATTTAAGCCAACTTTGAGAAAAATGGATTTCGGTAGACCGGTTCACGCATTTACTAAACTTGAATACGTATATTAAATCGAAGAACGCACAAAAAGATCGATCATTCGCGCGCGCGCCTAATTTGAATAATGGTATTTCGAGTTAGTTGAACGTAGAGACTGGAATTGGCTAGGATTGGTAATTGAGACTCTACACTAGTGGTTCTTGTAACGCCCCGGTCCCACTCTCATGGCCCGTGCGCTACCTCAAAGAACTTCTCTACCTCATGTAGAGTTTTTGCCTTCAGTGGGAATCGAACCTCGTACCTCTTGTACATTTTTCAACGCATTTCACTACCAATTGAGCTACTAGCTCAATTGGTAGTGGGAATGCGTTGGAAATGTACAAGAGGTACGAGGTTCGATTCCCACTAAGGCAAAAACTCTACATGAGGTAGAGAAGTTCTTTGAGGTAGCGCACGCCATGAGAGTGGCCCCAATGCAAATAAAATTCAATACGTATATATATATATATATATATATATATATATATATATATATATATATATATATATATATATATATATATATATATATATATATATATATATATAAACACCCTTTTCTACCCCCTCAATTTTCACGTCATTATCGTGAGTAATTTCCTTTTCAAAAGTATTAATTTAATTGGTAGAAAAGAAATGCTACCTCGTCATAAAAACTCATCTCATCAATTGCACTCATTAAAGTTTGTGCAAAGAAACCACGCCTTAAAAGTACATGTCATAAATCACCATCACAATGAATAAAATAGTAACCTCACTAAGCCTCTCAAAACACATCTCATAGTATCAACATAGTCATTAAACAGCTTAACCAATAACTAATAAATGTCAACCACGCCCCTAGGTGCTACGGTATCGAGAGCGACTCTAAGACTTCCCAACAAATAAACAAGGAAGGCAAGTAGTTCCTTCCTTCAAGCGATCACTGCAGCGTTGCCACGATAGAGCAACATTCCAAGCGTAAGGGTGAGAATTTCGGATAAACATAATCAAATATATAATCGGAGGAAATAGGCACGTGCAATTACACAACGTTAACATCATCACTACATTGCAATCACGCAACACCACTCCAACCACGCATAACAACAACACGACACATGATTATGCATGAAGATGCAACCCCACTGTGGCATATGCATGATGGTACCATATCATCTTTAAAAACCACTCAAGGCATATCTTCATCATAGAAGAAAAACCACTCAAGGCATAACATCATCAATATTAGTCATAGTATGCACATGCCATGAGACTCTATAACACATGTGCAACTCAATCAACACTCACTCGGAGTACTCATCATCATCATCATAAAAGAAATAACCACTCAAGGCATGTCATCATAAAAGAAATAACCACTCAAGGCATGTCATCATAAAAGAAATAACCACTCAAGGCATGTCATCATAAAACACCCGTAGAGTGTATTCCTTCGCAAATCATCACAATCATTATACATCATCACCATAATTATACTCATAGAGTTTACACATCATCAATCATCACGAATCATAATACATCATCATCAAGCAATTACTCATAGAGTACATTCTTCGCAATAACATCGTTGTTCGTATTACATCATCATAACACACATATCCTCATCATCATTCAATACGTATATATATATATACTTCATTTGTCTTTTAGATTAGGGTGTTATAAAATAGTGCACTGATTGACTATGGGATTACTCGTGTAATCGATACTACTTTGCAACAAAGTGGCCACCTTTGCAAGACTCTCGCTGATGCCCTTGTAAATACACCAAATAAGGAAATTCTGGCCTTAGTGGTAAACCACAGTCTAGCCATAGTCAATTAGTGTACTAATAGTATAGCATTTCATAACAATTCACTTATATAAACATAGTATCACAATTTTCATAAAACCACACCATTTACTCAGTAGATACAGAAACAATAAACATTTTATTTTGCCTTAAAAGTAGAATATCCAGTTAGGCCTCTGAATAAGCTTTCCAACGCATCTTAGAACACCTCAATCGGGTTCCCTGTTCAAAAGATATTCAATTTACAAAAACAAAGACAAAACAAAGGAAAAACACCATCGGCGCATGAAGCGCGAGGCGGCGACAGCCGAGGCGCCATTGGGCGTAAAACACGCAGAGTTTGGGCATTGCATCGGCGTGTGAAGCGCCATCGCAGCGCCAAAGAGAGCGCCAAATTACTGTAATAACAGTATTATGCACTTTCCCGAAAATGTGCGATTTTTCACCCAACTCGATTTTAACTCCAAAAATACGAATTTTTCATCAATTAAAATCATCACATTTCACCAAGAAACATCAAACAATCCTTCCCACACATGATTAACACCAAAAACACCTTTGTCCCTCAATTCAATCATCAAGCGGTTATCAAACTCATCAACCATCAAATTCATCACAAATCATCAAAATTCATCAACACCTCATGTTCATCAAAAACATCATAATCATCCAAACCTCATAAGTAATACCTAATCCCACAAAACCCCATATATACCCAATTATGTTAAACGAAACGCTCACCCTTACCTCTTAAACGTAAGTCTGTGAGAAGACGATTGAAGACACGTCTTTAAACCACGACAACACAAATGAACTCGGCTTTTCCTTTCTTTTCCTTCTCTTTGCGCCCGTGTTCTCTCTCCTTTCTTCTCCTCCTCTTCGCGCTCCTTCTCCTCTCCCAGTAGTGCCCTTCTTCTCCCCCTCTCTCTCTAGGTTTTCCTTCTTTTCTTTCTTTGTGCATTGAGACCAAACCTAAACCCTAGGCATTCTTCTCTTGGGCCCAGCACATTGGGCCCTTTTACACCTCCTTTTATTGTTTCCATACTCCTTCTTTACTACCCACCGCTCATCACTTAAATCAAACACTCCATTATTATTTTAACGTAATTAACCAACTGTAACACCTAACTAACTTAATTGAATAAATACCCGAATTATTTTTGGGCGTTAAACTCTCCCCCACTTAGAATATTTTCGCCCTCGAAAATTTACTCCAACTCACTAAACAAGACTCAATCTTCTTGTCACCCATACGCTGCACATAGGCACTCTATGGTTCAACCACCCTAGCTTCTACATACATCTACACTTAAGCTTGTACTCACCACACTTCAACAACTACCCTTAGGCGCACCACCTGCGCACGACACTTCACCCCGACACCAAGTACAACATGTAACTTTGGCGTACACATTCCTTCGACTCACACTTCCGACACCCACATACTTCGATAACTTTGCAACACTGCACTTCGTCACACTTATACGTCGACTTCCATATATTTTGACCCGCTTATAGTCAGGTAACTACACCTCGGCTCCTACGTCACCTTACACACCTAACCTTCACCTCTCCCCGCTTTCTTTGGTTCTCACGCTATGATCGAACTTAGCTACGATTATAACACCAACAACACATCATAACTTCACCAAAGTGAAGCACACACCACATCAATCACACAGCAAGCAACACAACAACTCCAAAAATAAATAGACATTAAGCCAAAACTCCAAAGTAACAAGAATGAAGACTAAAGAAAAATAGGAAAAACAAATCCTCTTAAATTTTCAAACTAGCACTGTGAGTTCATAAAACAAAGACCTATAAACTTAAGGAAACAACATCCTTTATTCGCAAAAATAACAAAGAAGAACAAAGATGCAAAACAACAAATCTTTATTTATAAAAACGGCAATGAACCACATAAAACAAAGAAATTGCAAAATAGGGAAACATCACCCTTAAATATGGGGAGGCAAACCTTTAAATTTTAAAAACAACACAATTAAATTGAAGAAAACATCACTCTTATTTTAATCAACAACACCCTTGAATTTGAGATGATAGCACTCTTATTTGTGGGAAAAACAATAGCTTTAAGATTTACAAAATAGCACTTCAAGTTTTAGTAAACAACACATTAAAATTTGAAGAATTCAAAGACCTTTAATTGTAGAAAAACAAAGAACATTTTATTTTGCACATTAGCAACGCTCTCTTTGATAAACAAAGAAACAAAGAACTTAATTGTTATTCTCAATATCACTATCACCGCATTCCTCGATTTCATCATGATTTTTACCCTCGAACTCATTGCATCATTTTAATAACCATCTAAGTGGTACCGCACAACAACACTAACACCCGCCAACAATAAAATCTCACCATCATCATCAACATCATTAACTCGCCGCTTTGGTCCTTAGACCCCGTCGTTACACTATCATTTTATATTTATTCAAACAATGAGAACATCAATAATTGCCCAACAACAACACTAACACACAAGGTGTACCAAAGACCAACATCACAAAGATTAAACAAAGATCATAACACAAACAAATAGCACACGGCATCAAACAAAGATCACAACATAAATCGGGCGCCTATACACATCTCAAAAATGACAAGTGCAAAAAACAAAACCACTCGAGCCAAAATGTTTAAAATTGAGTTTGGGCACGCGAACGCAAAAAGATGGCACTGATGAAATATGCCCCGAGCTCGAAGTTCACCCACACTTAGAATTTGGCGCCTATACACCCGTGGGGATGTATAGGATACCGATTTTCAAAACATCAATCCATTTTCAAAACGTCTCCAATTTAATTTCTCATCTATACACCCGTCAATCTTAAGTAAAATCACCCTACATTTTTAGTAACACATCTTCAAGTTCCAAGAGACAACACATTAAAAATTCGGGTAACCATGTATTTGAAATCTTGGAAAAACATCTCATTTCCATGCTTGGATAGCATCCCTTTTAAATCATAAACAAGTGGTAAAACCTCAACCATTTTATTTATAAAAACAAATGCACCTTAAAAATCGGTTTACAAAGAACTTCTAAAAAGGGCTAACGAAGATATCATTAAAGGCTAACAAAGAACGCTTTTATTTTCAAAGAAGAACAAAGAACACACACAAGTTAAACCCCACATCCAACACCACAAACCATTGTCGATCCACGCCCTATTACCCAAACATATCGTTAATCATCACATATGTCACGATCCTAACTAGAATGACACATATTTTACATCACATCTTGAGTTTAAGTTCAAAAATGGTTCAATCACATGTTCTCACCATATATACTAAAAATCGACCTCTACCCTACATAATCACCCAAATCGAAATCCAACTCATCATCTCATATGCTCAATCACCGAGTGCAACATCATTAATTCATCAACAATACCAAAAACACCCAACGGCAAACAACAAAATCCACCACAAAGTCTTCGTCGAAAATCGACGAGAGACACGTAAAAACACACCAAGCAACACATTCCAGTCATACACGAAGTACTCGAGCAAACACACACATAGTAGCAATAAGACAACAAGCAACACCAAGATAATAATAATACCATACTCATCTGTCGCCAATTCAAATTAATCACCGCAACACAAATTATAGTTAGAACGAGTACCAAGACTCGGAGATAACTAGACTCGACATCGACAACTTGGCCGGACGAGACCGAATCGCTCGATACCACTAATGTAACACCCTTTTCTACCCTCAATTTTCACGCCATTATCGTGAGTAATTTCCTTTTCAAAAGTATTAATTTAATTGGTAGAAAAGAAATGCTACCTCGTCATAAAACTCATCTCATCAATTGCACTCATTAAAGTTTGTGCAAAGAAACCACGCCTTAAAAGTACATGTCATAAATCACCATCACAATGAATAAAATAGTAACCTCACTAAGCCTCTCAAAACACATCTCATAGTATCAACATAGTCATTAAACAGCTTAACCAATAACTAATAAATGTCAACCACGCCCCTAGGTGCTACGGTATCGAGAGCGACTCTAAGACTTCCCAACAAACTAAACAAGGAAGGCGGTGAGTTCCTTCCTTCAAGATCACACCAGCGCTGCCACGATAGAGCAACATTCCAAGCGTAAGGGGTGAGAATTTCGATAAACATAATCAAATATATAATCGGAGGAAATAGCATGCAGCAATTACACAACGTTAACATCATCACTACATTGCAATCACGCAACACCACCTCAACCACGCACAACAACGAAGACACAAATCATGATTATGCATGAAGATGCAACCCCACTGTGGCATATGCATGATGGTACCATATCATCTTTAAAACCACTCAAGGCATATCTTCATCATAGAAGAAAAACCACTCAAGGCATAACATCATCAATATTAGTCATAGTATGCACATGCCATGAGACTCTATAACACATGTGCAACTCAATCAACACTCACTCGGAGTACTCATCATCATCATCATAAAAGAAATAACCACTCAAGGCATGTCATCATAAAAGAAATAACCACTCAAGGCATGTCATCATAAAAGAAATAACCACTCAAGGCATGTCATCATAAAACACCCGTAGAGTGTATTCCTTCGCAAATCATCACAATCATTATACATCATCACCATAATTATACTCATAGAGTTTACACATCATCAATCATCACGAATCATAATACATCATCATCAAGCAATTACTCATAGAGTACATTCTTCGCAATAACATCGTTGTTCGTATTACATCATCATAACACACATATCCTCATCATCATTCAATACGTATATATATATATATACTTCATTTGTCTTTTAGATTAGGGTGTTATAAAATAGTGCACTGATTGACTATGGGATTACTCAGGTAACTGATACTACTTGCAACAAAGCGCTGGCCACCTTTGCAAGACTCTCGATGATGCCCTTGTAAATACACCAAAAAGAAATTCTGGCCTTAGTGGTAAACCACAGTCTAGCCATAGTCAATTAGTGTACTAATAGTATAGCATTTCATAACAATTCACTTATATAAACATAGTATCACAATTTTCATAAAACCACACCATTTACTCAGTAGATACAGAAACAATAAACATTTTATTTTGCCTTAAAATTAGAATATCCAGTTAGGCCTCTGAATAAGCTTTCCAACGCATCTTAGAACACCTCAATCGGGTTCCTGTTCAAAAGATATTCAATTTACAAAAATAAAGACAAAACAAAGAAAATAGCATCGGGCGCATGAAGCGCGAGTGAGGCGACAGTGAGGCGCCATTGGACAGAAACACGCAGAGTTTGGGCATTGCACTGGCGTGTGAAGCGCCACTGCAGCGCCAGTGAGGCGCCAATCCATTTAAATAACGATGTATTATGCGCACTTTCCCGAAAATGTGCGCTTTTTCACCCAACTCGATTTTAACTCCAAAAATACGAATTTTTCATCAATTAAAATCATCACAGCTCACCAAGAAACATCAAACAATCCTTCCCACACATGATTAACACCAAAAACACCTTTGTCCCTCAATTCAATCATCAAGCGGTTATCAAACTCATCAACCATCAAATTCATCACAAATCATCAAAATTCATCAACACCTCATGTTCATCAAAAACATCATAATCATCCAAACCTCATAAGTAATACCTAATCCCACAAAACCCCATATATACCCAATTATGTTAAACGAAACGCTCACCCTTACCTCTTAAACGTAAGTCTGTGAGAAGACGATTGAAGACACGCATTTAAACCACAACAATACAAATCGAACTCAAATTTCCCTTTCTTTTCTTCTCTTTGCGCCGTGTTCTCTCTCCTTTCTTCTCCTCTCCTCTTCGCTTCCTTCTCCCTCTCCCACCGTGCCCTTCTTCTCTCCCCTCTCTCTCTAGGTTTTCCTCTCTTTTCTTTCTTTGTGCATTGAGACCAAACCTAAACCCTAGGCATTCTTCTCTTGGGCCCAGGCACATTGGGCCCTTTTTACACCTCCTTTTATTGTTTCCATACTCCTTCTTTACTACCCACCGCTCATCACTTAAATCAAACACTCCATTATTATTTTAACGTAATTAACCACTGTAACACCTAACTAACTTAATTGAATAAATACCCGAATTATTTTTGGGCGTTACAGTTCTCGTAATCACGCGACTCCGAGACACGCCCTTATTAAAAAAAATGACTAAAACAAAAAGGAATACGGACAAAATTGGGGTATAACAGCTGCCCCTCTTTATTAATATTTTACTAGAAAGTGCTTAGCTCTAGAACTTTTGTAGTAGAAATAGAAATAAAGATAAGATAGACGCTAATTTTGTCCGTTTAAGGGGGAAGTGAAAGTTTGAGAGGAGCAAGGAAGGGTTAACACTCGTTGCACTAACCAGAAGCTAAATGAAGGGTCATCAAGGACCTGAAGGAGTGCTAAGACTCTGAAGGACCGCTTAAGGTCCAAGGAGCGATGAGGCTCAAGGACCTCTTAAGGTCCGAAAGGTCGCCTAGGCCTTAATTGAAGGACCATCGTGGTCCGAAGGCGCAAACTAGCTACGGTACTAATTAAACGGTCTGAGGGGGCCTTTATACTCGAGCGGCCATGATGGGTCAAGATCAGATCCGGAACTGATATGTTGACCATGAAGGACGTACACCGTGTCTTAGGCTGACACAACTAGTCTGAAGGACCACTCGGGGTCTGCGAAGGTCCGCTTCGGCTCGACTCGACGTTGCGACTGGGCCACTTAGGGCATCGAAGGAGCGTAGTGCTCGGGCGACCACTCGGGTCCGAGGATCTCGGTGATCTGTTATATAGTGTGGCATTATGTTTGGATGCCCCTAGTGAGGGTGTGTGCTTGAGTGAAACCTTTAATGATGCGGTGCATGGCACATGAGTGTATTGTAAGGTATTTGATGAATGGTATTTGGCGGGATGATGCATGAGATGTTGAATGATTTTTTTTTTTTTTTTTTTGGCGCCCCTTTTTGATCGTTCTCACAACTCGCGATTCTCGGCGTGAGATATAAAATCATCTGGTATATTTGTATCGCGAGATTGACATGCTGGGGCGTGTTGTGATTCATTTGAAGTGACTGTGGGTGCATTTGTTCATTTTTATGATCGCTTTTATGAGAGATCATATCTTTTACATTATTTTCAAGAATTTCGTAATGATCGTAATGCTTGTGATTATGGCACATGTTTCGCAATTCAGTATCATTTACCAAAAAAAACATCATTTCAAAATGAGGGAGAATGAAAGGGAATGGAAAGTGTTTGACATTAATATTGGAAGCCAAGTATGCAGAAGGCACACCGACCGAAGGATTACATCAGTAACCGAATTGAAAGAAACAGAAAAACTAGAATACTAAGCAGATTTATTGGTGGCTAATGTCCTTTGAAATAACTTTGTCGGATACCCATATTCAAGCCTTTGACCAATCGTCATTCAACTTTTAGAAATGTTGTCTGCCACAGTATTTTGGTCCAACTTCTTGACCCTAATTTTTGCCTGGATTGCCCTTTTGGGTTTTCAATCCACCTGTCGCTTCTAACTTTTGCTCTAGCCGCTTTTCTGTTTTCGACCTAGCGAGCTTACTCTTGCTTGGCTCATTTTCCTCTTTTTTCTGTATAATTTCTTTAGGCATAGTA
The DNA here is from genome assembly GCA_020916435.1 of Oxytropis ochrocephala. NCBI lineage: Eukaryota > Viridiplantae > Streptophyta > Magnoliopsida > Fabales > Fabaceae > Oxytropis > Oxytropis ochrocephala. The sequence goes on from CM037088.1 coordinate 66,865,103, forward strand.
TTTCTTGACTGCATCAGAATTGATTGGGAGATGGAGGTCTTCGCCGTCCATATCTGTGAGAATTAGGGATCCTCCAGAGAATGACTTCTTTACCACGTAAGGCCCCTCGTAGTTAGGGGTCCATTTCCCACGTGAATCTTTTTGGATAGGCAAGATCTTCTTGAGCACCAGGTCTCCCTCTTGAAATTGTCTAGGACGAACCTTTTTATCGTAGGCTCTCTTCATCCTTTGTTGATACAACCGCCCGTGACACAATGCGACCGACAATTTCTTCTCATCGATGAGGTTCAATCGATCTAAGCGAGCTCGAACCCATTCTCGCCTCTTCTAATTTTGTCTCCATCGCATTGTAGTGAGGGTATTTCAACTTCGATGGGTAGTACTTGCTTTCATTCCGTACACCAGTGAGAACGGTGTTGCCCCCGTCGAAGTGCGGACTGAGGTTCGGTACCCATGTAAAGCAAAAGGGAGCATTTCGTGCCGCTTTTGAAAGTCACTACCATCTTCTCGCACAATCTTCTTGATATTTTTATTTGCCGCTTCGATCGCCTCTGCTCATCTTTGGCCTGCAGACGGGAGGAGTTATGGTGTTGTATCTTGAAGTCGCCGCACAATTCTTTCATCATTTTGTTGTTCAAGTTGGTCCCATTATCCGTGATGATTCTATTTGGGAGACCGTAACGACGGCATCGATCTCTTTTTATGAACTTGACAACCACGCACTTGTCACACTTGTATAAGAAGCGGCTTCAACCCATTTGGTGAAATAATCGATAGCAACCAGTATGAAGCGGTGCCCGCTTGATGCTTTAGGCTCAATGGGGCCGATGACATCCATTCCCCACATTGAGAACGCCGTGAGCCGGCGAGAACATCTGGGATGCTTTGGTGGTACATGGATGTTGTCGGCGAAACTTGACACTTGTGGCATTTCCTCGAATGAATCAAGCGATCTGTTTCCATTGTCGACCGAAGAATAGCCAGCCCTCAAGATCTTTCTTGCCATAGTGTGCCGTTAGAATGAGTTCCGAAGGATCCCTCATGGATATCTTTCATAATTCTTTCTGCTTCTTCTTTTACTACACATCTGAGGAGGACCATATCATGATTCCTTTTGTAGAGCACTTCACCATTCAAAAAGAAACCCATTGATAACCTTCTTAGTGTCCTCTTGTCATTTTCAGAGGCACCAGGAGGATATTCTCTGTTTGCGATATAATGTTTGATGTCATAATACCAAGGTTTACTGTCGGGTTCTTCTTCGATTGGATGGCAATGATGTGCTGGTAGCTCACGATTTTGTATCTTCAAGAATGTGAGACTTTTGTTATCCATGATATTGAACATCGACGACAGAGTTGCTAAGGCATCGGCCAATTGATTTTCTTCCCGAGGAAAATAGTGAAAGGAGATTTCCTCAAATTTCTCGGCCAATTCTAGGATGTGATCGCGATAGGGGATTAATTTGGAATCTCTTGTCTCCCAATCGCCTCTTAGTTGATGGATGACCAAAGCCGAGTCTCCGTATATATCGAGTCTCTTAACTTTCCACTCGAGGGCTGCCTGAATGCCTAAAGTACATGCTTCATACTCAGCGATATTGTTGGTGCAATAGAAACTCACCTGGCCGTGTGAATGGTATGAAGCGATTGTCCGGGAGATTAACACAAAGACCTACCCCGTGCCCCCACATATTTGAAGCACCATCAAATGACATGGTCCACCTTTCATTGTCTGGAGACTTTCCTTCTTCCAACAGGGCCATTATATCCTCATCTGGGAAATCACACTGCATTGATTGGTAGTCTTCAATAGGCTGATGTGCCAAGTACTCGGCCAATGTACTACCTTTGATTGCTTTCTCGAGTGACATACAAAAGGTCGTATTCGAGACAAAGAGCATTTGCCAATGAGCAATTCTCCCCGTGAGTGCGGGCTTTTCGAAGATGTACTTGATTGGGTCCATTTTGACACCAACCAAGTCGTGTGTCTTAACATGTACCGCTTTAGTCGACGTGCAGCACCCAAAGCTAAAGCACAACACGCTTTTCTCCAACAATGAGTATCTAGTCTCGCACTCTGTGAACTTTTTGCTTAGATAGTAGATAGCATATTCCTTCTTCCCGACTCATCCTCGTTGCTTCAAAGACACAACCCATCGAATTGTCTAGGATCATAAATACATGATGAGAGGTCTGCACGCACAGTGGCATTAAGATTGGCGGGTTCTGAGATATCTCTTGATTTTCTCAAAGGCTTCTTGACAGCTTGTCATTCCACTTTGCCTCTTGATTCTTGCACAATAGCTTGAAGATTGGCTCACAGTGAATGTTAGTGATATGAACTCGAAATGTAATTCAATCTTCCGAGGAAACCACGAACCTCTTTCTCGCTTTTAGGTGTCGGCATTTCAAGAATTGCTCGTACTTTGGCCTGGATCCACCTCTATTCCCTCTCGATCGACTATGAATCCTAACAACTTCCCCGATCTTACTCAAAAGTGCATTTGGTGGATTTAGTCCGAGCTTGAACCTCCTTAGGCGCTCAAAGAGTTTGTGCAGATTAACAATATGCTCTTCATCGCTTTTGGATTTTGCGATCATATCATCCACATAGACTTCTATTTCTTTATGCATCATATCGTGGAACAAAGTTGCTACCATTGCTCTCTCGCACGTGGCACCAGCGTTCTTCAACCCAAATGGCATAACTTTATAAATGTAAGGTTCCCATAGAGTGATGAAGGTGGTTTTCTCCATATCTTCAGGGCCATCTTGATCCGATTATATCCGGAGTATCCATCCATAAAGGAGAAGAGAGAGTGTTGCGCTGTGCTATCTACCAGTACATCAATGTGAGGCAAGGGGAAGTCATCTTTAGGGTCGGCTCTGTTCGCATCCCTGTGTCGTCGACACACATTCGGACCTTCCCATCCTTCTTCTGGATCGGGACAATATTGGCTACCCATTGAGGATACTTGGACACCGCTAGAAATCCGCGTCAAATTGCTTCTTAACCTCATCCCCGATTTTCAATGACATTTTCGCTTCATCCTTCTCGGTTTCTGTTTCACCGGTGGGCATTCGTGGCTTCACCGCGCTTTTATGTTCGACTATGTTGGTGTCTAGTCCAGCATGTCTTTGTAGGTCCATGCAAAAATATCGGCATAGTCGAATAAGAGCTTAACCGCCACTTCGGCATCCGCATCGTAGTTCCGATCTTAATCTCCTTTCTGTCCTCTCATCTGTACTCCAAGTTGATCGTTTCAATTGATTCCTCGTAAATTTGGATCATTTTGTCTTCTTGTTCCATCATTCTCATTAACTCGGAGGGCTTCCTACCATTTTCAACATCTTCTTCGGTTTGATTAATGGGATGATCAAAGTTATGATATGGATTACCGACATTGTTATTTTCAAAGACAAAATTTTTAGATCTCAGATTAGCGAAAATTGACTGGAATGAAAACAGTGGAAGAAAGAGAGCGGCGAATAAATAAGAAACGAAGAAAATTATTGAAGAATTCAAAACGTTATTTTATTGATACTTGATAATCGAATAAAACATGTGTGCCTCTTATTGAGTTATCCTAAGGCCTTGGGCGAGCGGAGGATTTGCATTACGTAAAAATTACTTTGAATTGAAAACTACAGAAAATCGACAATCTCCCGCTTCACCTTTCATCTCATGGGGCACGCGCATAAGGTTGACGACACCGCCCTCCGTTTCTTGGATCATCTTCAACAAAGCAATCGTTAGGATTTAGAATTCCCGCGCTTCAAAGCTTTGGTTGATATCACAAATGAGCAGCTTTCTTCACCCTTGGCTCTCTCGCTTCAAGCCTTGCCATTCTCTTCTCTTTCTTTTCTTTGTAGACCCTATTCTTATCCTTGCGACTGTGCCAAGATCCTATCCCATATCCGTTCTTGTTGTCGACAATTGGATCGTGTCAATCCCTTTGCTCGCCTTCCCTAGGCCGCTTCCAACCTTGAACCCATTGGTCAAGATGACCTTGGCAACCATCATGGCGGCCTTGGACAATCTTGGTTTAGGCATCGGGTTCCTTCTCCAACAAAGGTGGTGTTGGCGATTTCCGTGGCTTGGAAAGCGGTTTCAAATGACTCTCACCGCCTCGATGTAGCGGGTGGAGGATGACTTATTGATCGCCAGCTCCTCTTCGCTAAAAACCACTACTAACTTGCCATTCACAACAAACTTGAGCTTCGATGTAAAGATGAGGGAACAAATCCAGCAGAGAATGGATCCATGGCCTCCCGTGAGACAAATGCTATAGGAGGAGGATGTCCATGACTTGGAAGACCACTATGAAGAGTTCGGACCTACACAGCACAGCAACTCCATCTCTCCAATGACTTCTCTCTTTGACCCATCAAAGGCTCTAACTAGTGTGGAGCTAGGCTTCATATAGGAACAATCCACATCTAGCCTGGCCCATAGTGGACTTAGGCGAATATCTGGGGAAGAACCATTGTCGATAAGCACTCTGGGCGAGCATACTCCCACATTTCACGTAAATATGTAAGGCTTTGTTGTGCCTCTTCTTCCTTCCACCGGGATTTCGCTGCCTGTGAAAGTGAGGTAGTTGTTTGCAACAATATTTCCTACTATCCCGCCCACTGGCAAACAAGTGATGTCTTGAGCGACATGTGCCTCGTTGAGTACTTTCATTAGTGCAAAGACGGTGAGCTTCAGAATGAGTAGCAGGGATAGCAAAGATATCTTGGCAGGAGTGTGGTTCAGTTGGTCCACCACTTGGTACTCGCTCTGCCTCATGAGTTTCAAGAATTCACTGGCTTCTTGCTCGGACAACACCTTCTTGCTTGTGCTTCCTTCAGTAAACCCAGGTTCTTTGCTTTTGCCTTTGCGGGCTCTTTCTTCTTCTTCCCTTGACTTTTCCCTACCGAGCTCCTCAGGAGTATAGATGCGCCCACTTCGGGTCATACCGCTAGTCCCTGAGATATTAGTGACATCAGGGTTGCTTGGAAGTCCTTTCACTTGAACTTGAACGTCGTAATTCCAGGGGACCGCCTTGGTACTTTTGAAAGGAAAAGGAGCTGGCACTTGAATAGTGATGGGCCTTGGCATAGCTAGTGCCAATTTTGTGTCAGTTTTGTAGCGGATTTCTAGTGGCTGCCGGACATTGCTTGACTGGAGAGTATACACACCTTTTCCTTCTTCGGAACCCATCTGCACTATGTTCTGGTCTAGTAGGTCTTGAAGAACCTGTTTGAATGATTCACAAGATCCAAAGATATGCTGAGGGTCGATGCACACATTTTTGTTGATGCATCCTTTCATGATGACTCCGAAATGACACAATCGAGCATGTATGGTATCCAAAGGTGTCCTGATGTCTTCCACCTTTTTGATCAAGAATTCTCCTCCAACAGCATTGATAGATGGATTTGCATGCCCCGGTAGAGGATTTGTGGCCACATTCGGACCGTCTTCTTTGAAGTTCAACATCTTGGAGTCGATTAGCTCTTGTACTACATATTTAAATGCTTTGCAGTTTTCGGTTGAATGACCTATTGCCCCAGCGTGGAATCCACAGGCAGCGTTAGAATCATAACCTCTTGGGAAAGGAGGCTGGAGTGGTCTCATCGGTCGGGGAGTGATTAGGTTATTGTTAATGAGGTGATTGAAGAGGTCTGTGTGAGACATGGGTATGGGGTCAAAGTTGATATGTTTTCTTTCTGGGTAGTTTTGGGTTCTGTAATTTTGGTAGGGAGGTGGAGCTTGTTGTGTTTGGGCAGGAAGTTGGAAGGTTGGTGAAGGGGTATTGTAGGGGGCTTTTGTGATGGCATTTGTTTCTCCTTCTTTCTTTTTGGGATATCCAGAGAAAGGCTTTTTCTGGTTGTAGGTTCCTGTGGAGCTATGGGCAATCTTTCCGTTTTTCATTGCACTTTCTATTCTCTCCCCTATGGTAACCATATCTGAGAAGTTTGAAGATACTCCTCCGATCAGCTTGTCAAAGTAGGGTGACGGAAGAGTCTCCATGAACATGGCAACCATTTCTTTCTCTAACAGGGGTGGTGCTACCTGTGCAGCTAATCCTCTCCAGCGCTGGGCATATTCCTTGAACGACTCATTGTCTCTTTTGGTCATGTTCTGAAGTTGCGTCCGATCAGGAGCCATATCAATGTTATACTTATACTGCTTTAAAAAAGCGTCAGCTAGGTCTTTCCAGCACCGAATGTGAGTGCGCTCTAGTTGCATATACCAGCTTGACGCTGCTCCAGCTAAGCTGTCCTGGAAGTAGTGGATCAGAAGTTTATCGTTGCGTGCAAACTGAGCCATCTTTCTGCAGTACATGATTAGGTGACTACGAGGACAAAGTTGCCTCGATATTTGTCGAAGTCCTACCTTGAATTTATGAGGATGATCACATTGGGAACGAGGCATAAGTCATATGCATCCCCTACTCCCACATTGATCCTTCCACGCCTCTTAGACGCTCTTCTAGTATTTGCACTTTATCTTTTGCTTGGGGATCTTCGTTTGGTAGCCATGAGAAAGGCCACCCGCATTGTGGTAGGGATGAGGAACTGGAACCACGACAGGGCGAGTATGATTCCTGAAGTCAGGTTCGGGGATTTGAGAAAATCCATGGCGGCGCCACCGGGCTTGTGTTGAATTTGTTACGCCTCATCACCACATTGTTTCCTCGCTATTTCATCTTGATATCAGGCAACAAACTCGTAAGTATCTCCTCCATGGACAAAGATCTCTGCTTTGTTGGAGGCGTGTAACCACATGGTAAACCCCATTGAGGCCATTGCACACCCCGAGCGTTGGGGTTAGGAGGACGGGATACGCTTGCGGCTGGTTCCCGCTGTTTCAAATGAAACCCCTTCTTCGTCGTTTCTTGGCGAGAAGCTCCATCATTTTGCCATCCGGTCTTTCAAGCCCAAAGATTTCTGGCCATCCGCTCCTTCACTTCTCAATCTCATCCTTTAGCGCTCGTTGTCTTGAATTTCACCCATCTTTTTTGCTTGAGAGCGGGTCCAATAACGATGTTGAAGAACCAGCCTTTGCCTTTTTTTTTTTTTTTTTTTTTTTTTTTTTTTTTCAAAATGTATGACGTGAGTATGAGTATGCATGAATTGCGAATGTATGATGGAATGTATCGCGTCGGGGAATTGTAAGCCATTGTTTTGACAAATAAAACGCAAACTTAGATCAAAAATCAAAGGAGTTCATTCATTAATAAAACGTGAAAACATAATGTTTGATAATCGATAACTACATTCAAGCTCTTTTCCTTTTCTTATCATCGGGCACACGCGCCTTAATTTGGAGTACTTCAATAAGATTTCTACAGAACTTAACAAATCTAACAACTTTAGTGGGAGTGTTTTCTCTAGTCATAACGAGTTCAACTGCTTTCGACGCCTCGAACTTCTCTCGATAGCTTCATTACCCAAATCCGCCAAGCATGAGAACCTCTCTTTCCAAAGATGTGCAATGACTGTCCCAACTTCGTATTCGACTTAAGGTGAGCAAGGTCATCTTCGCCTCTTTTGCAAAGCAATTCACGATGATTCGCGAAACTCTTTGCCCTCGGTGGTATCTCTCTCGAATCATGTTGTAGGGCCGCTTGACATTCTTCAAGCCTACCTAGCACCACACCTTTAGCCTTCCTTTCGACCCCAAGTTTGCTCTCGTACTCCGCAACTAACTCCTCCAAGTGAGCTCTCATTCTTTCTAGTTGACCTTGCAAGTCCTTCTCACCGCCTGGATCCGCTTTAGTTGTGCTTCAAATGCATAGGTTTTGCCAATAGCTCTATCTCTATCTTGGTTACGTGCCTGGAGTTCATCATTAGCGCCTTTGAGACATTTTTGCACATCAAAGAGTTTTTTACTGCCCGCGCTCAACTCCTTAACATAGTCGATGCGCTTATCTTTGAGAGCATTCTCTTGCCGCATGTTCCTCTTTTTCTTGAAGAGCTCTTTCTAACCGAGCTTGTAATTCACTTTTCTCTTGTTCGATTTTGCCAAGGCTTTCTTGAGTCTTTCAACTTCCTCATTAAGGATAGGTGTAGGTTCAGAACTTCGCTCTCACCGGAAGTGCAGGACTAAGGGTAGTTTGACCTCTTGGACTCGAGTTGAACCCATCAAGGTAATTTTCCCCACATTAGTTCCCTTGCGACCCAATTCAAGGCGACCTTTCTTGAGTACTGGCCCCATGCACGACTAATTCTTCTCAAAGATACTAAGATCTTCTCGTAACCTCTTCTCATCTAGTACAAAGGCGGTCAAAGATTCATTGGCGGCGGATGCAAAGACGGATAACCCAGCTTGTCTTAATGCAAGTGCGGGATTGTAATTAATGCAACCCTTAGTTCCTATGAGAGGACATTTGGGAAACCCTCACATTGGTAAATAAACTCATTTGTGTTTCGAGCAAGGAACACCATGTTATGTCGCTTCCCCTGAGGTTGGTGATGTATTGCTTCCAGTCAGTTTTGCTTTTAGCTTCAATGTGATAGTTACACTTGAAGATGTGGGAGACAAACCAACGATACAGCACACGTAAGCAACATATGAGCACACCTGCTTTCTTGTCATGGCGATCATGGAGAGCGTAATATATGTCGCCAAGGATAATCAAGTAGGATTCTGTCCTCTAGTTTTGAATGCTAGAAAGACGCCAATGGTCAGTAGTCAACAAAGTCAAGAACATAAGGGAACAAAACTATCCCATAGATAAGGAGTGCTAGGACATCACCGAAGGCAACCCAATCATTTTTACCAGCTAAAACCGAAGCCACTTCTTCCAAGTATTCTCTAGGTAGACCTTCCATTTTCTCTTTTACCACCACTTCTTTAGCTAAACTTGATGCATTGATTTTGAGGATACCGCCAAACCTTTAACCCAAGAGTTGTTTTCAAAGATATCGGTAGGGCTTATTGTTCTCACGTGGGAATTGCGTAACTGTTCAACTCTTCTATGGTTGGAGCCAACCGATAGTCTTGGAAAGTGAAGCACCGGTTGTGGATCATAGAATTGGGCTAGAGCAGTAAGGGCCTCTGCTTGCACATTGATTTTTAGGAGACTCAGAATATTCCCATATTTGTTGGAGAAGGAATCACGTCGCCCTGATGGCATCTTGTCGCTTAAGTCAAGCAAGCTTTTTATGTCTGGTTGTCTGATTTTCAATTTCACAGTTTTTTTGATGCTTTGATCCATTTTTTGTCGAAAAAGGCTTACAATTCCCTGTCGGCAAATTAAAACAATGCATGTAATGGGATATACAATTTTTGCAAAAGAAAGAAAAAAATGCATGCAATGTGATGTATATTTTTGTTGTACGTATGTGACATATATTTTTCATATGATGTAAAAAAAAAATGCATGCAATGATATATTTATTTTCGTATGATGCAAAGAAAAAGATGCATGTGGTTTATTTTTGTGGAAAAATAACAATTATGATTTTTTCTTGGTTTTTTTTGATTTTTTTGTTTTTGTTTGTAAAAAGACAACATGCACTGATGTTTGTTTTGAATGCAAGGGTGTTAAGCTCCTTTGTGAACCTAGGAGGTATCTTATGGAATGGGTCTAAGGCTTTCTTTACAGTGAACCTCACAAGGATGGTTCTAAAGGATCCTACACATGGTTCCTAGAGCCAAGGACCCCACCAAGAACATCGACTCGGACAATAGGCAAGCTATTAGAAGGGATAGCATCCTCAAAAGGAATCAAACTCTAGGTGAGATTTTCGTGACCACCCAACGAGACGTACGTCCCGCAGGCCATCACTACGCAATCTCGTTCTAACTTAGGTTTATGCTCGAGTCCGGGTAGAGGACTTTTCTCACGTGTGTGAAGTGTAGAAGTGCAGTGTGTGTAGGAGCAAAATAAACCCAAAGCTGCAAAACAAAACAAACATATATACAAAATATCGTCGTCTACCCTAGGGTTTACACAAATACATAACATAAATATACAAGAATAAATAAATAAATAAAAGGGTAAAATTGAATTTAATCCTAAATTAATTAAACTAGGTTTTGACTCTCTAAAAGAGAAAAGTCCCCAGTGAAGTCGCCAGCTGTAGCGACCGAAAAATCCGGGAAAGGATTCTTCGAAATGGTTCTTTAGGAAGCCGCCACCAAATTTTAGTTTAAGGGCAAATTCGGAAAATCCCTTTAAGTTTTAAGATAAGGCATTGTTAGGGTTCGGGAGTCGTTATGTGTGGGGAAGGTATTAGCACCCCACGACATCCTATTGTCTAATTAATTTAAGATTTTATTTAATTGTTACCCTTTTTATTTGTAAAGAAAATGACTTATTTAGATTTTTGTTTTTTAGTGCTTGACAAGAGTTGAGTCTTGCTCCTACGTACCTCCGGATGCAATGGAGGAATCAAAGCTACGTAGTTCTTCCCGAAAATGTTTGTGGGTTGGTGTTTTTTAATGTAGGGATCCTAGGATTCCTTGAACTGCATGTACCATCGATTCTAGGAGATCTGCTAACCCGGATTGTACAACCGAGTTAGCCCCCTACTTTTGAAAATAATTTTAGGGTTTTCGAAAGAAAGTGGTTTGGTATGAAGTGGGTTCGTTTTAGAATAGGTATTCTAGAATTCTTGAACTGTACAGCCCATTAGTTCTAGAACGCTGACCAACCCGACTGTACAGCCGACTTAATCCCCTATTTTTTAGAAAAATGGTTTACTTGCATTTATTAAATTTGTAGGGTTACTGAACTGTACAGCTCATTGGCCCTAAAATAATGACTAACCCGGTTGTACAACCGACTTAGCCGTTTTATTCTTAGAGAAATAATTTATTCGTTAGGTTTGTAGGGTTACTGAACTGTACAGCTCATTGGCCCTAAAATAATGACTAACCCGGTTGTACAACCGACTTAGCCGTTTATTTTATTTTGCGAGAAAAATTATTTGTATTATTATTGGAAAAGAATTAAAAAACGAAACAGGGGGTGAACATAGTAAATTGGGGTTTTATTAGTCGCAGGGGTATGTATAAATAATAAGGGGTGCAAAAATTGTAACACCCCCTTATAATTAAAGCTAATTCAATTAAGTAAAAATCGGAGTTTTCAAAACTTTCCACGCACCTCGAAGAGGGTGGTACATTTCAAATAAAATATCATCAATACATAATTAAAAATCCAAACGCATCAACGCATATCATGCATAACATAGTCAAGTGGACTACAATCCTCAAAATAACCTGTTTAACGTTTACAGTAATCCATCAATAATTTGCAGCACAGCGGAAATAAAATTGAGTTCACATACTCAATACATAGGTTCAAAATGAGTTTAATACATAACCATAAATAATAATAAGACCCCCAACCCCGGTGTTACTATCAGAGCTGACTCATTAAGACCCCAAAGACACAGCGCCATCACTCGGAATCACCTGTTTGTCGCCACGAGAGCAGGCAACAAGAAATGCCAGGGTGAGTCTCTTTACATAAATTATAACAAGTAAGATAAGCATTATAATTAGAAAACATCTAGCAACATCAATCATTCGCAATTAAGGCATTTACCATTCATTTATAAAGCCAAGGGCAGCACTCACAATTTAGTTAAGCATCAACAAGCATTTCATGAATGTATGATGGTATGCATGTGTGCAATATGCATGTGGATCCATAACCACCTCAAAACCCCGTCGGGCACCACCGTGTTTTGGCCGAAGCCACCCACCGTATTTTTGGCCGGTTACCCACCGTGTTTTTATGCATACGAGTCATGTGACACTATGACAAATGCACCACAACACAAAGTTTACACCGCATCAATTTTTAACCACCACGTTATCAATTATTAACCACCACGTGATCATTTATTAACCACCACCTCATCATTTATTGATCACCACCTCATCATTTATTGACCACCACTTGATCAATGCTCAACCACCTCTTAATTAATTATTACCACCACTTGATCAATTATTAAGTTGATTCTCACTTAAAAACCCAACCACTCTATAAGGACCTTTCCTACCCTTAAGAACTATTTTGACTCACCAAAGATTAATTTAACACTCAAGGATTATTTTAGTACATTGTGATTAATTTAGTATTTTGGGAATTATTAGACACTAAGGGACTATTTTGTCACGCCAAGGATTAATTTAATTCTTAGGGACTATTATGTCACACCAAGGATTAAATTAATTCTAGGGGACTAAACCATCCCTTAGACACAATTTGGCATCAGCGCGAGGGCAGCCAAAATGGCGCCCATAACCAAACACCAAACAAAGAACACCCATAAACCAAAGACAGGCGCCAAAATGCTAGAAATCGCGCCCCGCTAAACCCACCAACCGTGACACTGCCCACAAGATCGAACACTCGGGCGCCAATTTGCCTAGCAAATGGCGCCCCCCCCCCTCCTGCCAACACGCACACACCCACAGTTCAGTCACCAGGCGCCAAAATGCTAGGCATTTGGCGCCTCCCCGCACAAAGATGCACACATCACGCTTTCAAGAACGGCGCCAAAATGCTAGGCATTTGGCCCCTCTTCCAACCTACACCCAACACCCTTCAAAACCTAATTTCTTCCAAACAAATTATTTCTCACATAACCACACCAACATAGCCAATGAATTATTAATACTAAACATGAAATTTACTTGCTCATGTTCATGTAATCAATTTATCAAACATACACTATGTATAAATCACAACTCATGCCTCCAAAACAACAATCAACATGCTATGACCAAATTCAAGCATTCAACATACAATCAACACACAATCATATACAATCAACAAAATCATTCCTAGAGCTATTCCCACTATAATACACACCCTACAAGCTATAAAATATGTATGGAGAATCCCCAACCTTGGGTGAGCTAGAATCCACTCCAACACCACAAATTAGCCAAAAGCAGCAAGTCTCCTACTAAATCCCAAATAGGTAGAAACTTCCTCTCACTGGGTAACCATGGAAAATCAAAATAGTGGAAATGAGCTTATGGAACTCTTAGAAATGGAACAAGGAAAGAAAATAAGGGTGTTTAGGACCAAAGCCTTCACTTACCAACACAAAACTTGAGCAAAGTCTCTTCCTTTTTCTCCTTCAATGCTGAAAACGTGACTCTCTACCTTTGGGTGGCCATGGAAATTCAAAATGGGAAGGAATAAGCTCAAGGAATTAAGGAAATGGAATAAGGAAAGGAAAGGATGAAGATTAAGACCAAAAATCACTCACCCACCAAGAATCAAAGAGAAAGTTCTCACCTTTTTCCTTCCTCCTTTCCACGCCCAGCTGCTGACCTCCTTCTCCTCTCTACTTCCTTCGAAAGTTCCTTTCAAATTTGGGGGTTATGCTACTTTGGCTTGGACCCCTAACCTTTATGACTAGAATTGGGCCTAAATAATGGCCCTTGGGCCTTATTCTCCACCCCTACTTATTAATTCCTCTCACCTCCTGTAAATAAAATAAATCCAACTTAGTACTTATTTAAAATAAATTAGACCCCTCTTAGATAAAATAAACCCAACTTAATGAATTAATTTAATTAAGTGTTGTAAGCCTTAAATAACTTAATTAGTTAAATAATTAAATTATTTTGGGCGTTACAACTCTCCCCCACTTAAAGAATTTCGTCCTCGAAATTACCTGAATCGAACAACTCCGGGTAAGACTCTCTCATCTTGCTCTCCAACTCCCAAGTCATGCTTTCGCCCACAGCTCCTAGCCAAACTACCTTCACCAAATTGATCTCCTTGCCTCTTAAGACCTTCACTTCACGATCCTCGATTCTAACTGGCATTGTCTCCACCGTAAGGTTATCTCTCACCTCCACATCGTCCATCTGCACTACATGAGATGGGTCTGGTACATACTTCCGTAACTGAGACACATGGAACACATCATGCAGATTAGCAAGATTAGGTGGCAAGGCCACCCGATAAGCAACTTTTCCAACCCTCTCTGAAATCTGATATGGTCCAATAAAACGCGGTGTTAACTTCTTAGACTTCAACGCACGACCCACGCCTGTTGTCGGAGTAACTCTTAGAAATACATGATCACCCGCCTGAAATTCTAGATCCTTCCTTCTCTTATCATGGTAACTCTTCTGCTTACTCATGAAGCCTTCATCTTCTCTCTAATCATCTTCACCTTCTCTGTGGTCTCACGCACCAACTCGTGACCTAGCACTACACTTTCTCCGGGCCAGACCAACACAACTGAGTCCTACACCTCCTCCCGCATAATGCCTCAAAAGGCGCCATTCCGATACTCGAATGAAAATCATATTGTAAGTGAATTCAATCGCTGGCAAATGTGAATCCCATGAACCTCCCTGCTCAAGAACACATGCTCTTAACAAATCCTCAAGTGATTGAATTGTCCTCTCTGTCTGCCCATCTGTCTGGGGATGATATGCTGAACTCAACCTCAATTTGGAACCCAAAGCCTCTTGCAAACTTCTCCAAAACTCTAAGTAAACCTAGGATCCCTATCGGACACAATACTCGTGAGGCACACCATGCAACTTCACAATTGTCTTGACATAGATATCCGCCAACCTCTGCCTTTCGATAAGTAATATTAATCGGTAGAAAGTGTGCGATTTAGTCAACCTATCGACAACCACCCATATGGTATCAAACCCCCTCGCTGTAGTCGGCAAACCACTCACAAAATCCATGGAGATACTATCCCACTTCCATTCAGGAACGTCTAATGGTTGCATCAACCCTGCCGGCTTTTGATGTTCTACTTTCGATTTCTGGCATGTCAGGCAAGCATACACAAACTGAGCCACATCACGCTTCATACCAGTGCCACCAAAACAATTTCTTTAAATCTTGATACATTTTCGTAGCTCCCGGTGAATACTCAACCTACTACGATGTCCTTCTTCTAGAATTGCTTTCTTGATTTCATCATCACTAGAACACAAATCCTCCCACTGTACCTTAGCACATCTTGAGCATCTACCACATAATCTTCACTCGGGAGTGGTCAATCCCAACCGCGATCTCAACTAGCTTAATGTCCTCTTTTGAGCTTCCCGAATAACATTCAAAAAGTCATTGTGAATCTTCAATACACCCAATCTCACACTCTTAGGTGTCACCTCATGAGACTAAACTCAAATCTCGAAAGCTGCTCAATTAGTTCAAGCTCCTTCACCATCATTGCGGATACATGTAAGGACTTTCTACTCAAAGCGCCACTACCACATTAGCTTTCCCTGATGATAGTTCAAGCTAAAGTCATAGTCTTTCAAAGAATTCCAACCATCTCCTTTGTCTCATATTTAATTCCTTTTGGTCAAACAGATATTGTAGTCCTTTATGATCACCGAATACCTCAAACTTAGAACCATACAAATAATGTCTCCAAATCTTCAAGGCAAAAACAATTGCATAAGCTCCAAATCATGGGTGGGGTAATTCTTTTCATGAGTTCTCAATCGTCTTGAGGCATACGCCACAACCTTACCATTTTGCATCAAGACACCTCCTAGCCCCATCTTGGACGCATCGCAATACACAACAAAAGGTTCTCCAGATTTTGGCAAGGTCAAAACAGGTGATGTTGTCAACCTTCTTTTCAATTCTTGGAAGCTTTCTTCACATTTGGAATCCCACACAAATGCCTTTCCTTTGCAAGTCAACCGAAAGTTAGCGGAGTGTGCCAACTTTGAAAACCCTCAATAAACCTTCTATAATATCCTCGCCAATCCAAGGAAACTTCTAATCTCAGAATCGACTTAGAGCCTCCCATTGCATCACCGCATCAACTTTGGATGGATCTACAAAGAATCCCATCACCGTAAATAATATGACCTAGAAAGCTCACTTCCTTCAACCAAAAGTCACACTTTGACAGCTTTAGCATACAATTTCTTCTCTTTCAACACTCCTAGCACTAGCTTCATATGCTCGCATGATCCTCTTCTGGACTTGGAATACACCAAAATATCATCTATGAAAACCACCACAAATCGATCCAAGTAGTTATGAAATATACGGTTCATGTACTCCATGAATACTCCCGGTGCATTAGTGACACCAAACGGCATCACGTATACTCATAATGCCCATATCTCGTCCCGAATCTCGTCTTTTGAATATCCTCATCTTTCACTTTAACTGATGATAGCCCGATCTCAAATCAATTTTGCTAAACACCTTAGCACCAACTAGCCGATCCATCAAATCGTCAATTCTCTAAGTGGATACTTGTTCTTGATTGTTACTTTGTTCACCGCCTATAATCAATGCAAAGTCGCATACTTCCATCTTTCTTCTTCACCAAAAGTATCGGCGCTCCTGGTGGTGACACACTAGGTCTTATGAATTTCTTCTCAAGCAAATCTTCTAGTTGACTCTTCAACTCGCATAATTTCAGATGCGGACATTCGTATGGTGCCATAGACACTGTCCGGTACTGCACTAGATCAATACTAAACTCAACTTCTCTTTCAGTGGCACATCGTGATTTCATCCTAAAACACTTCGGAAAAATCACGAACAATAGGCAACTCTTCAATTTTGGCTCGACTCTCAACGCACAAAGACGCCATCAATGTAAACAACTTAGCTTCTCCCTTCATGGCCTTATGCAACCCACTGAATGCAACATAATGATTCTTCCTCCCGTGAATCGGAAAACTCACGGATCTACTTTAGCACAATTGATATGCACATGGTTGTCAACTAACCACCCATACCAAGAATGATGTCCAAACCTCCTAATGGCAAACAAATGAGATCAACAAGAAACTCTCTCACGAAAGCCGACAGAGGACATCTAGCACACATCGTGAAGTAGTTCATCAACCTTTGGTCAGTATCAATAACCATGTCCCTTCTCATAGAAGACATAACAAGACCAGATTTTCAAAGACATAAAGCAAAGAATGAATGAATGTGTTGCACCAAAGATCTACAATAGCTATTAAAGGAGTACCATTAATGAAACATGTACCTCTAATATCGTTGTCCCCTGGATCCCGCCAATGCAAACACCTTCCCTTTAGCCGCCTCCTCCCGGGCTTAGGACACTTAGCACTAACATGTCCCACTTCACTACAGCTTAAAGCAAACCATCTCTTTCTTCTCACAATTGGTGGACTTGTGGCCCTCTCGGCCACACTTGTAGCAACGGATCTCTGTGCACTCACTACTCTTATGGCCAGCTTCTTGCAAGCAAAACACACAATACCAAAGCTCCCCCCCCCCACTAGAACTCTTACCCTCACCACCTTTTCCATTTCCTTTGCCTCCACTCACATCATATGGTTTCCCTGAATTGAGCATTCTTTTTCTCTCTTACCATCTTATAGGTCATAAAGATCGTTTTCTTCATAGATTCTCGCACTTGTCCACTAGCTTGGCAAAGTCTCGAATCTCCCGGTATCCAATAGCCTTCTTAATGCCGGGATGCAACCCATTTTCAAACTTCACACACTTGGAGAATTGAGTGCGCTCATTTTCATAATAGGGACAAAACTTGACTAGCTTTCTTCAAATTTGGCCGCATACTCACCACCGATTTGTTGCCTTGCTTGATTCAAGAAATTCCACCTCCTTTTTAGCCTCACATCTTCCTGGATAATACTTTCTAGTGAACTCTTCCTTGAAAACTTCCCAAGTAATTTCCTCCTCAAGACTTCTAGTCTTTGTTTCTTTCTCAACCACCAATCATCCGCTTCTCCTTCAAGATGTGTGTCCCAAACCTCACTTTCTGTGTCGAGAGTGCATGCCATCACACGGAAAATACGCTCAATCTCCCTTAGCCAAGTTAAAGCTCTGTCCCGGTCATACCTACCCTTGAAGGTAGGCGGGTTCTCTCGCTGAAAAGTGGCTAGCTTACTGGTCCTCCGCGTCTTTCTACCGCCTCTCTCGCTTCCCCATAGCTCAGTGCTATGGCTTGCAGAGCTCTCGCTAGAGCAAAGATCAATCCTTCCGGCCATTCTCAACCTAACACCGCAGGCATTAACATTCGTTAAGAAACAATTAACACTACCTAGTTGTCATAGATACCATGACGGACACACACTTGGCTGGACAGCATCGAATCGCTCTGATACCACTAATGTAACACCCCCTTATAATTAAAGCTAATTCAATTAAGTAAAAATCGGAGTTTTCAAAACTTTCCACGCACCTCGAAGAGGGTGGTACATTTCAAATAAAATATCATCAATACATAATTAAAAATCCAAACGCATCAACGCATATCATGCATAACATAGTCAAGTGGACTACAATCCTCAAAATAACCTCGCTTAACGCTTACAGAATCCATCAATAATTTGCAAAGACAATGAAATAAAATTGAGTTCACATACTCAATACATAGGTTCAAAATGAGTTTAATACATAACCATAAATAATAATAAGACCCCAACCCCTATGTTACTATCGAGTCGACTCATTAAGACCCCAAAGACACAAATACATCACTCGGAATCACCGCTTGTCGCCACGAGCAGCAACAAGAAATGCCAGGTGAGTCTCTTTACATAAATTATAACAAGTAAGATAAGCATTATAATTAGAAAACATCTAGCAACATCAATCATTCGCAATTAAGGCATTTACCATTCATTTATAAAGCCAAGGGCAACACTCACAATTTAGTTAAGCATCAACAAGCATTTCATGAATGTATGATGGTATGCATGTGTGCAATATGCATGTGGATCCATAACCACCTCAAAACCCCGCTCGCACCACCGCAGTTTTTGGCCGAAGCCACCCACCGTATTTTTGGCCGGTTACCCACCGTGTTTTTATGCATACGAGTCATGTGACACTATGACAAATGCACCACAACACAAAGTTTACACCGCATCAATTTTTAACCACCACGTTATCAATTATTAACCACCACGTGATCATTTATTAACCACCACCTCATCATTTATTGATCACCACCTCATCATTTATTGACCACCACTTGATCAATGCTCAACCACCTCTTAATTAATTATTACCACCACTTGATCAATTATTAAGTTGATTCTCACTTAAAAACCCAACCACTCTATAAGGACCTTTCCTACCCTTAAGAACTATTTTGACTCACCAAAGATTAATTTAACACTCAAGGGATTATTTTAGTACATTGTGATTAATTTAGTATTTTGGGAATTATTAGACACTAAGGGACTATTTTGTCACGCCAAGGATTAATTTAATTCTTAGGGACTATTATGTCACACCAAGGATTAAATTAATTCTAGGGACTAAACCATCCCTTAGACACAATTTGGCATCAGGCGCCAGGGCAGCCAAAATGGCGCCCATAACCAAACACCAAACAAAGAACACCCATAAACCAAAGACAGGCGCCAAAATGCTAGAAATCGCGCCCCCGCTAAACCCACTCAACCGTGACACCACCACAAGACTGAACACTGGGCGCCAATTTGCCTAGCAAATGGCGCCCCCTCCCGCCAACACGCACACACCCACGTTCAGCTTCAGTTACGGTGCGCCAAAATGCTAGGCATTTGGCGCCTCCTCCCGCACAAAGATGCACACATCACAGCTTCAAGAACTGTGCGCCAAAATGCTAGGCATTTGGCGCCCCCCCCCTCTTCCAACCTACACCCAACACCCTTCAAAACCTAATTTCTTCCAAACAAATTATTTCTCACATAACCACACCAACATAGCCAATGAATTATTAATACTAAACATGAAATTTACTTGCTCATGTTCATGTAATCAATTTATCAAACATACACTATGTATAAATCACAACTCATGCCTCCAAAACAACAATCAACATGCTATGACCAAATTCAAGCATTCAACATACAATCAACACACAATCATATACAATCAACAAAATCATTCCTAGAGCTATTCCCACTATAATACACACCCTACAAGCTATAAAATATGTATGGAGAATCCCCTAACCTTGGGTGAGCTAGGAATCCACTCCAACACCACAAATTAGCCAAAAGAAGCAAGTCTCCTACTAAATCCCAGCTAGGCCGAAACTTCCTCTCACTTGGGTAACCATGGAAAAATCAAAATAGTGGAAATGAGCTTATGGAACTCTTAGAAATGGAACAAGGAAAGAAAATAAGGGTGTTTAGGACCAAAGCCTTCACTTACCAACACAAAACTTGAGCAAAGTCTCTTCCTTTTTCTCCTTCAATGCTGAAAACGTGACTCTCTACCTTTGGGTGGCCATGGAAATTCAAAATGGGAAGGAATAAGCTCAAGGAATTAAGGAAATGGAATAAGGAAAGGAAAGGATGAAGATTAAGACCAAAAATCACTCACCCACCAAGAATCAAAGAGAAAGGTCTCACCTTTTTCCTTCCTCCTTTCCACGCCAAATTTCTTGACCTCCTTCTCCTCTCTACTTCCTTCGAAAGTTCCTTTCAAATTTGGGGGTTATGCTACTTTGGCTTGGACCCCTAACCTTTATGACTAGAATTGGGCCTAAATAATGGCCCTTGGGCCTTATTCTCCACCCCTACTTATTAATTCCTCTCACCTCCTGTAAATAAAATAAATCCAACTTAGTACTTATTTAAAATAAATTAGACCCCTCTTAGATAAAATAAACCCAACTTAATGAATTAATTTAATTAAGTGTTGTAAGCCTTAAATAACTTAATTAGTTAAATAATTAAATTATTTTGGGCGTTACAAAAATGAAGGCCCAGTTCGCATCTGGAAGCCCAGAATGCGAAACTGGGCTTAAATTGGGGGAGGTATACGCGTGAATACGGGGGTGTGCGTTTAGCATTCTGAATAATAAAAAAATTGAATTGAAATAAACTGAATAAATGGGGACAGCATATAACGCTAACTCAAGAAAGGAAACCCTAGAAAACCATTCTCTCCTTCCTCCCCTTTTCTCGGCGCCGCAACAGAGGGAGGAGTGATTCTCGGCGAGATTTTTGCTGCTGAATGAAGAGAGAGGGAAACCGCGTGTAACTGGGGTTTTTGGGAGAGAGAGGACGTACGGCTTCTAGGCGAGAGGGAGAGGGTGGCTTCGTTGCCGGTGACTGCGAAGGTGACGGCGAGGGTGGTGGACGGTGGTGTTGGTGTTAATGAAGGTAAGCTTCGTCTTTCTCTATCCCTGTTCCTTCTTTCGGTTCAGTTCCTTTGTTTTTTCTATTCTTCGCTTTTGTGCTTCACTGATTTAGATCTAACGTGTTTTTTTTCATAGGTTCGGTTTTGGTGGTGATGCGTTTGAAGGAAAGTTTCAGCGGTGGTGGAACGGTTGTTTTTCTGTTTTTGGATCGGTTTCTGGGTTGGTTTTGGGAGGCCTCGCCGGAGCTCTCGCCGGAGAAGACGACCGGAGCTCCGGCGAGCTCAAGGTCAGCGTTCTGTCTTATTTATTTTTTACGCTTTCGCTGGTCTGGTTTCTCTCCTACCCATTTTATTCCTCTACTTATTCTGTTTTCGATCTGTTCTTGTGCTTTCTAGTCCCTGAGTATAGTTTTTTTTTACAAAAAGAAAAACGCTTTGATCTGGAATTTACAGTAAGCAAATATTATTTCAGGACAAACGACAGAAAATTATGTAGTCTAAAAAACTTTTGCTATGATTATTACCCTTTTGATGCTTATTCTTATTTCATAGAACTGTATGTACGAAATCAACAAAGAAATACAAAATACTCAAGTTTTGAATACCAACCTAGGCTTCCAGCTTCTGTTTTTTACTCCTTTGCGTGTTTGTTTGGACAATAATAACCACTGCAACTGCTGTTGTGTGTGTTCTACTGACTGCTGTTGTTCTTCCTTTCTTACTGCTCAGATCTAGAAGAAATCTGTTTAGGTGATTAGGGTTTCAGTGTAAAACCCTAATCTTTTTTCAGTGATTTTCTTAACTCGAAATCTGTGCTTTTGACTGAGGTCTAACCCTGTTTTTATACTAAAAATTCTAGGTTTAGCATTTAATTTGTTTTCCTTGGGCTTTGACTAATTTTGACCTTCCTTGTTTTTTTTTCAGATCTGCAGCCCGAGCCAGCAGTTGGAGCAGCTGAGAAGTCCTACTTGCACCCCCATATTTTTTGTATTTTTTTATATTATTTTCGGATTCCATTTTTATGTATTTTTTAGTATTATGATTTTTTGTATTTTGGACTCTAAGTGCTTTTAATTTCTAAATTAAACTAAATACTATTTTTTTGACATTTTTTGGACTATTATGGTATTTTTAAATTGTAAATTAAATTAAATTGAATTTTTGACATTTTTAGACTTATTAAGTGCTTAAATAAATTAAGTGAACAAAGTAAGGAAAAACAATAATAGGAAAAAAAAAGCCAAATATAAAGATGAAAACGAACCGGACTTGACGACCGCGCTAAGACTAGACCAACAATATAAGAAAATGGGCGCGTAAAAAAATAACTCGGAATCGCATCCTTAGGTCTGAATTTAAGCCAACTTTGAGAAAAATGGATTTCGGTAGACCGGTTCACGTACGACTAAACTTGAATACAGATATTAAATCAAAGAACGCACAAAAAGATCGATCATTCGCGCGCGCGCCTAATTTGAATAATGGTATTTCGAGTTAGTTGAACGTAGAGACTGGAATTGGCTAGGATTGGTAATTGAGACTCTACACTAGTGGTTCTCGTAATCACGCGACTCCGAGACACGCCCTTATTAAAAAAAATGACTAAAACAAAAAGGAATACGGACAAAATTGGGGTATAACACTCAACTTGACGACTCAACCACCGGCCGGACAGACCGAACTGCTCTGATACCACTAATGTAACACCCCTTTTCTACCCTTATATTACGTGTCATTTATCAGAGTAATTCTTTTCCAAAAATAAAAATTGTTTTAATTGATAGAAAAGAAATGCTACAGCTTCCTTAAAAACTCATCAAATATGCACTCTTCAAATTTGTGCAATCAAACATCAGTTATGGAAAATCCCATCCTCATAAAACACAATCGCAGCGGCATAAACCCCAACTCACCAAATACTCTCAAAAACGTCTCAATGTAACAATAAAAATCAGTATGCAACTATTAAACAAATTATCCAACTCCACCCACGCCCTAGGTGTTACAAAGATCGTAGAGCGACACAACAATACATCCCAAAAACTAAAAGAATAAGGCAAAGCAAGTCCTTCACTCGCGGGGTACTGCAGTTGCCACAATAGAGCAACATTCCAAGCAGAAGGGGTGAGAATTTCAATGGAACATAATCAGATACATAATAGAGGGATGAGAGCAGACAATCACAAGGTATCATCATCATCACCACATCATAAATACACAACACCAGCTCCAATCACAACAGCAACAACTCACAGTTATGATTATGTATGAAAATGCAACCCACACGCGGCATATGCATGATGGTACCATATCATCTTTAAGAACCACTCAAGGCATACCTTCATCATAGAAGAAAACCACTCAAGGCATAACATCATCAATATTAGTCATAGTATGCACATGCCATGAGACTCTATAACACATGTGCAACTCAATCAACACTCACTCGGAGTACTCATCATCATCATCATAAAAGAAATAACCACTCAAGGCATGTCATCATAAAACACTCGTAGAGTGTATTCGTCATTCACATCACAATCTTAAATAACACATCATCAAAATCACTCATAGCATGAACCGACACATTCATCAACATCATATAGTCACGCCATCATAAGCATATATATACATTACTTATCTTATCTTTTAGCTTTGTGGATTATAAAATAGTAAACCGATTGACTATGGGATTACTCAGTAATCGTATCGCTTGCAAAAGGCATTGGCCACATTTGCAAGGTTCTCGATGATGCCCTTGTAAATACACCGATGAAAGAAATTTCGACCTTAGTGGTAAACCACGGTCTAGCCATAGTCAAGGAGTACACTAGTAGTATAACCTCTTACAGCAATTCAATTATATAAACATAACAATCACATTTTTAGTAGTGGAAACAACCCATTTGGTTTGGAAAACATTGTACTTACATTTGAGAAAAACATCATAATTTTAAATTGGAGAACTTCCCATTTAATTTGCAAATCTAATAAAATAAAATATCAGCCCATTTTATTTATAAATTCAGCCACTTTAACACGCCCTTTCGTTAACAAAATAAACTCAGAAAATTCGGTTCTTGACCAACAACAAAACTAGAGAAAACAGTGTCTTTTTAGGCGCGTAACGGTAACCAAAACGGCAGAATTTTTCGAGCCAAATTCAAAGATAAAATGGGGCTTCTTCTTTGGCGCATAACAAAGAAAAAGAAACGGCAAGATTTTAATACAAAAACTGTACCTCTTTATTTTGTAAAACAGCAACATATTAATTAAAAAAAAAACAGCAGCTCATTATGAAAATTCCACAGCAAACAGCAGCTCATTTCTTTAACAAAACAACAACACTTTTAATCAAAAAAAAAAAGAAACTCATTCATAAAATTCCACAAAGAAAAGCAATGACTCATTTTTTTGACAAAACAACAACATTTTTAATCAAAACCAAAAAAAAACAGCAACTCATTTCATCAAAATAACTCATCAACAACTCCAAATACCATTAAGTTTTATGCTAATAACATCACCAAATTATTTCCAAAATAACATCAATTGCTCTTCAACAATTTCAAACTATTGAACACCATCAAACACATCAAATTCATCAATTATCAAACAACAATATCACTCATCAACAAAATCACATCACTTTAGCATCAAAACCCCACAAAACCCTATCTATACCCAATTATGTTAGACGAAACGCTCACCCTTACCTTAATTTAAACCGTAGGACTCCAATAACACCAAAATCACCCAAAATAGCAAGCTTTCCCTTCCTCTCCTTCGCAAATACAATGGCTGTCCCTCCTTGAGCACACTTGCGAACCAACAACAACAAGTAATGAGGGATTGTAAATCACCACAATAGGAAAAGGAAAAAATTTGAGAAAGAAAGGACCAAAACCCTTACCTTGAGCAACCTTGAGAAGTTTCTCTCTTCTCCTTTCTTTCTCCTCCCACGGCGCACCACCACTTCTTTTCTTCTTCTTTTGTTTTTCCTTTCTTTTCCTTCCTATGCAACTAAACCTAGTCTATTTATATTTTGGGCTCAAAAGGTTTGGGCCCTTTTTACACCCCCCTTCCATCGCTTCCACCACTCCCTAACACAATAAAATAGTTACCACATTATAACTCAATATAATTAAAATTAGTGCAACACTTTAAATAATTTAATCAATTACTTAATTAAATTATTTAGGTGTTACATTCGCCCTCTCTTTCGCCCCGAGTGATTGTGCCTCCTCCTTTTGGTGTCCGAGGTACTCATCTCCACCAGAAGGGGGGAATAAGTCCTTGCGGCTTCGGTCAAAGTGAAGGCCCGAATCCACAGCGATCCTAGTAAGAAGGCACAGACCCACAACGTGAAGTGGCATATAGAGTCACAAGAAGGGGGGGTTGAATTGTGACCCTTTGAAAATTTATATCCCGCAACTTAGAAAATGTCCTCTCAAGTTGATACTTGGAGATGAGTTAGTTAGCACAAAACAATTTCACAATACATTCTCTTCTTGAGTAGGTTCCACGCATTAAACCTTCTCTTAAGCTGAGTAGGTTCTATGCAGTGAACCTTCTCTGGTTGAGTAAGTTCATCGTATTTAAACTTCTATGGGCTGAGAAAGATTCACATTGAACTTCTTCTATCTGAGTAGGTTACATGCAATGAACCTTCTCTTGTTGATAAGTTCAGTACATAATGTGTTGTGTGTTGTATTTATGCATAAAAACATTTTGCAGATCATATGAGATTTATCCTTTTGTTGAACATGGTCATTCAGTGTTTTCTAACATGTGGAACATATTATCAAACTCTATGTATGTTAAGAATAAACTCTTTTAAACTGTAGAAGCTTATGAGGATGAAATCAGTATAGATTGAAGCTTCTCAGAATTAATAGATGCTTCAAAACAGAATATGAGTTAGGCATAAATTATATGAGTCGCTTCTGTTTTAAGCATTAGTTAATGTGAGGATAAGAGGGTAGTGGATTATGAGCATAATGTAAAGCATGCAGAGATAAGGGATGAGAAGATTACACATTGAAGATTTATCCTGGTTCACCCATTAACTTCGGGCTACATCCAAATCCCACCTCCAAAGAGATTTTTTTCCACTATTCTTCAATCAATACAAGTGGTCTTTTTCCAAGCCTCTTCAAGCTTTACATCAAGTATTCTTTCTTCAAGCCTCTTCAGGCTCTACATCAACAAGTTTCTACCCACTGTTTCCTCACCAACACTCACCCATCCTAGGTAGCTTAATAGAACAACACACACATTGTAGTTTCTCATCAACACTCACCTACTCCTTAGGTGGCTTGATAGAACACTACACATGTTGTATTTTCTCATTAACACTCACCTACCCTAGGTAGCTTGGTAGGAAGAACAACATACATATTTGATGAATAAAGGGGTTTGGGTTTTGCTACAGCTTGATACACTTACAATAAGTGGATATGAAATATGTAAAACAAGCTACACACTCTCTCTAAGATATCCCAAGGTGTTTAGCATATGAGTAGGAGTGTGAAATAAGATAATGATGGAGAGCAATAATTGATCTTGATATGGCTTGTGTTTATCTCTCAATATCTTTCATCTATTTCAGCTTCCAATCACTTGTATGATAGATGGACTTTGAATTTCTTTGCTGAAATCTGTAACGCCCCAAATATAATTCAATTATTTATTTAGTGAGTTCTTTAAGGCTTACAACATTTGGTTAAGTCAAAGGATTAATTGGAGTTTTAAGGTATTTAGGAGGTATTTGATTTAAAAGGGGAGTGGTAATTTAATTAAAAGAGGGAGTAGTGCAAGTGATGGAGGGAGTGTAATTAGAGGCCCATGAGAGTTAGGCCCATGATCCATGAATTTAGCCCAATTGCATGCCTTAAAGGGAAGTGTCGAAGGGGAGACATGCATTTCCAACCAAAATCTTAGAAAAGTCAAAGGGAAAGTAAGAGAGAGAAGTTGGCAGGTGAGATCACTTTCTAGAAAGAAGAAGGAGAACGTCGGCGTAGGAGAAGCTCAGAATCAAGGGAGAAGAGTTGTTGTGGGTGTTAACTGGAGGGTTTCAGTGAAGAGAGTGTGTTCCACTCAACTGATCGAGATATGCCGAGTAGAGCAAGTGAGATAGCTTTAGGGAGAGGAGAGGAGAGCTTGTTGTTGTGGTTATTGGAGAGTGAAGGGTTCTCATCTTCTCAAGTTATTAAGGTAAGGGGGCTCTCTATTCATTTATAGTTCTGTATGTATGATAGACTTGTGTATGAGCAAGCATGTGTTTGTATTCTGAGTTGTAGGTGTGTTGTTTGATGCTTGTGTTGACTGTGTTTCATTCATTTTGGTGGTGTTGTGATGAGTTAATCATCATGAGAGGCAAGGGAGAGACAGGAGCCGAGAACTTTCACCCCAAGTGAGCTAGGCTTATTTGTATCACCGTCGTTGAGGTCGGTGATGAGTTTATTGGATTAGCTACGTAGAGGAACTTGTGTAATAGTGATGTGTAGGTTTGATCATAGACTGAGAACTAAGGAGAAAGAATAGGAGAAAGACTAGGCGCACAGAGAGACTTAAGGGTGAAGTGCAATTGGCTAACTAAAAGAGTGTTGGAGTCGGTGTAGTTGAGGCGTGTATAGGCTGAGGTCGGTGTAAACCTAGGTGTTGACAGGTAACGTAATCAAATGAAGCGTGAGTGAGGGTTGGAAGATGAGGTAGTGCGTAAGTAAGCTAAGTGATGAAATCGGTGAATTTGAAGCCAAGCCGTAAGGCCGGTTTGTGGTTGCTTGGTGTGCGCACTAGGTAAGCCGAGGTGTATATATGCCGAGTTGGCGGTGTATGTACGTAGGTGGAGTTGCTATAAACTAGTACATCGGTTAGGCTTATCCGAGATCAACATAGTCGGAAGTCGTGATAGGCGAGACTAGTGTGGTTGAACTTAGCGCAATTCCAAGCGAGTGTAGTCGAATCGGCGTGGCCGAAGTCTTCGCGCATTCGAGTCTAGCGTAGTTGAGTCGGTAAATAGGCGGCGTAATGCGTGGGTTTCACGTTAGTTGGAGTCGTAGTTTGAGTATGACGGCGCGCAGGTGTCGAAATAGTAGTAAGCCGAGAATACGATCGGTGTGCCGAGGTGTTGTGTCTCTTTGCCGAGGTGCCAAATGGGGTATCGAGGTGCTGCGTATGAGCTATGTTTAGCGTATTTCACCGCGAGAGCGGCGGTGAGTGCGCGATCAGTAGTGACGTTAAGCGCAAACGATGGAGCGATAGGTGTCGCTTTTGGTCCTTAGGTGTCGTTTTGGTCCTAAGTGACGTTGGAGTACTCGGATTGATTTGTTAGTCAAATGCTTGGGTGTCGAGGTGCTCGTTGAGTCGGGCGACACTATGGAGCCGCTGGGTCGATGTAGAGACGTCGGCCTTAGCACAGAAAATGATATATGTGTGTTTGTTGGCCTTATGGCTACGAGTAGAGGAGTAATAAATGATGAAGTCCCTGAGGGGCATTAAATAAATGAAAATGGTGAATGCAGAGGACTTCGGTCCTAGAGGTGAGCAGAGGACTTAGGTCCTATTTATGAATAAAAGGCTGCGGTCTAATTGGTGAGTTATTGGAATTGTGTTATGCTTTAATTGAATAATGTATATGTTGTGTGTTATGCATTGTTCATGGTGTCGCATAAATCATAAGCATAAAGGTGATAGCAGAGGACTTCGGTCCTAAGGTGATAGCAGAGGACTTCGGTCCTAAGGTGATAGCAGAGGACTTCGGTCCTAAGGTGATAGCAGAAGACTTCGGTCTTAATGGATCCATCATGCATATGCCCTTGGAGTTTGGGTCTGCATCATTCATATAAATCATGCACTGATTGTAGTATTATTTTGTGGTATGAACTGAGGTGTCATAGCCTGCTGAGCTGATTTGTTTTGTGTGAGTTGAGGTGCTGTTTGTGCTTGTTTTAGCATGAGGTTGGTTATAAACATTGCTATTTGTGTTTAGAGACTTACCCTACTGCTTTTATGTTGCTCTCATGTTGGCAACTTGCAGGTATTCCCGAGTAGAGGTCACCCTCACTCGATGTCGCTTAGCGCGTCGTCATTGCTCTGGTAGTGTAACACTGGGGGCCGAGTAGCGTAGTGGTCTGTTATGTAGGTTTATTTTGAGTTATAAACCTATGTCTTTTTGGAACATGTATTATTTTGACTGTGATGTAACTAATAATCTGTTACTTGTTGAGCTCGGTTCCTTCTTGGCCGAGGTGTTGTATGTACCTCACACTACACTGTTTAGCTGCGCAATTATGTATATTGTTTTGCTTGGTTGAAATTCATGTAGAAAAATGTAGCACTCCTTGAGTGGTTTTTGAAAACTCTGATTTAATTTGCTAAGTAGTATTAAAAAGTAAGGGGGTGTTACAAAATCTCTTCTAGAGCAAGATCCTCATCTTTGAGAAGCTTCGGATCAAGCTTCTTCAAATCTGCAGAAGGTTGAGGGGATGATGAAATCTGGTTTTGGCACACTACAATCCATCTCCCTTGAGTTTCTTCAGCTTTCCCAAGTGTTTATATAATTGTTTTCTTCAATATAGCCGTTGGAGATGTTGAAAATAGCCGTTGGAACTTTGTTCTAGGCTTGTAGATAGGTGATGATGTCTTTTGTGCTTTTAGTGGTAGCCCTTCAACCTTCTTAAGCAACCTTTGGTGCTTTTGTCTGTCATGACAGCTGCACCATACTTCCTTTTCTGTTTTTATGTCATTTCAGGCCCTGTTCATGTACTGCACAATATTTTACATATTTTTACTTTGAGCTTCTAAAGCTTCTTTAACATGAACAAACATGTTTTTACATCACAAGGAAGAATCAAGGAGTTCCACTTTGACATTCAATACTTTCCAACATTTATTCTTTGACTCCACCATTTAATAACCTCTGATCTTCATTAAAAGAGAGATGACATGTTTGTCATTTTGAGTAGGTTGCTTACTTGAACCTTCTCTTCTTGAATGTGAACTTTCTTAACAATGAATGTTCTTAACAAAGGTGAGGTCAAGCTTCTTTTGACTCTTGGTCAATCTTGTGCTGACTTGGTCAAACTATCCATTGACTTTTTGGTCAAACCTTCTATTGACTTTTGGTCAACCTTCTGTTAATTTGGTCAAACCTCCTGTTGACACTTTTTAAGCTTCTTCAATCAACCTTCTTTTGAGGTAACTTTCTTAAGGCTTTTCTACCTTTATAATATACAAATATTTTAGACCATGGTAGAGCCTTAGTTTGCTAATTCTTGGCTTGGTTAAACCTTCTCAAATGATTACTCCTCAAATAAATGAACTTTGATGCTCCTAGGAAGAATCATTGATTACCTCTTCTTCATTTAATACCCTTTCTTGACTTGATCAAATGTTCTGATGACTTAGGCAAACTTTCTCAAATGATATTCCTCAACCAAATAAACTTTGATGCTCTTAGGAAGAATCATTGATTACCTCTTCTTCAGTTCATCAATGAGAATGATTGTTCTTTAGTTGTTGAAGTTTCTTTGATAGAGTAGGTTGCTTGTTTAATTGAACCTTCTTATCTTTGAACCTTCTTCAACTATTTTAACCTTCTTAAACTGTTGAACCTTCTTATGTTTATTTCTACCCTTGACTTCTTGCGTGTTTTGGTCATGCTCTTTGATATGCTTCTTGATAAGCTTTTGAACATTTGAGTAAGAGAGCATTGATCCATCTAGAGAGCTCTTATGTTTATAACCCAATCAATGACTATGAGAATCTTCTATGTAAAGACTTGTAGAAACCTTTGATCCATCTAGTCATTAGGTTCTTAGGACTCCTCTTGATAGGAATTCACTTTAGATGATTTGAACTTTCTCTTGATTGCCTAATGTCTTCTCTTTTCTCTTTGTGAATTTCCTTGTCCAACACCTTTGTAATAGTAAAGATAATATGTCTTCATGAAGCTTGCATTACTATTCTTGTAACTTTGTTGGTGCTACTTTGATTCTTAAATTTGTTGAGAATGGCATGCATTGGATTGATCTAATTTGGCTTCTAGCATGTCCACTTATAGCAAACCTGTTCTTTTCAACAAACTCAAAAGCACCCACTAGTAGAACACCATTCAGAATACTTAAGCTTTAGTTCATAAGGTTTGTTATCATTAAAACCATATATCAAAAAGGATTTTATCTCAACACAACGATCCCGGTAAGAAGGCCTGGATCCACAGCGATCCCGGTAAGAAGACCTCTCTAATGTCAAAACCGTGTTCCATTAGAGAGTCCGACGGCAAATTGAGCACGCACTCGAGGTACTCTATTTACTTAGCCACTTTGACTGTGTTTTACTATGACTCACCCTTGCTCTCTCGTTAAAACCTCACCGCATAGTAGACTTCGGACCCGATGCTGGTACGACTAACAGAGACGCATCGGAAAAGAAGCCTAAACAAAACATAAGTAAAAAGATAAGCAAACTTCATGTTATAAATTCAATAGTTTTTACACCCGGTATATATGCCGGGGAAGAAAGAGATACAAGCTAATCAGAGGAACAAGCTAATCACTACTGACCGACAAAGATTTGCCCAAAGAATCTTCGTCGGATTGGTTTTCTTCACATGTTTCTTCCTCTTCCTCTTCTGACCGCCGCAGGGGAAAGAAGACTGTCTCGGCCTCTTCAAGGGGGGCCCCAGCCCAGGGTTTTACTATCCTCCCTTCGGAGACCACATGGTCCAAGTACAGGTTCTCCAGAGCCACCTCGGGATGGATGACACGGACTTGATCTCGGCAACGCTCAAATCCAAGGCGAGAAGAATCCGCAGCCTGTCGAGCTAAGGCGACTTCCTCGGCCTCTTTCTCCCTCACGGTAACATTGGCAGCATTCACCCGGCCTCGGTTCTTCTCGACTTCTGCCTTCACCTCCTCCAACTCAGACTTCAGAGAATCATACTCATCGGCCTCATTCTGATTAGCCACCACCTGGCCTTCCAGCGCACCCAGGCCACTCTCCGCCGACAAGACGTTATCTAACTCATCGAGAAGACTCCTGTTTAACTTATAAATCTCCAGGATAAGAACGTCTCGGACGCACTCCAGTTTGTCCTCATGATCCAGAAGATCGCCCTCGTCCAAGAGATTCTATTTCTCCAATTTCCTGAGTTTGGTTTGGTGCCAAGCCACCTGGGCACTCGAAGCTTGCCGTTTAAGGGCCTCGCGGAGGGATTTTCCAGCCTCGGCTACCCAACTGCAGGCTTCAAGGTCGGCCTCCAAAGGCATCTTGATGTCCTCCGCTGAGATGAGCTTGAATTGTTTCCAAGCAAGTACACTCGAGCTCGACACTTCCTCTTCTCAGCACTCTTTCTCTTGCCCTTCTTTGCCTCGGCATTGCAGGGGCGGATCACAAATGGTTGAGGAAGTCTTTTGAGGTCATCCCCCTTGGCCAAATCATCTGCATAAAGAAGTAAAGACGTCAAAACTATTGATTATCTCACAAGAAGTCACGCACGGTTGGGAAAACCGATCGGGAAAATAGAGAGAAACTTACCAAGCACAGATTTCAGTTTCTCCTCGGACTCCGTGGCAGCCTTGATGATTACTTTGCACTTAAATTTCCGACCTCCATCCTTAAGCTTCTGGGCCCACCGCCGAGAGAGGTTATATGTCACGGCCTCCTCCCCGGTCAGCGATGTTGCCTCCACAGCGTAAGATGCCACCTCGGGACCAAAGCGGGCAGCAGTCCAGTGGAACGACAAGTTTGGAATATAATCCTCCCGACTCACATAGGAGCTGGTGATGGCCTCCTTTGCCGCTCGGTTAAACCCCTCACGAAGAAGTACTCCCGTTTGTAACCTTTGTTGGAGTCCGTCGCCGGGATGAAGTAGGATTCATTAGTAACACCCCCGGAGTCCGACGTGGGCGTGCCCATCGTTGTCATCCTTCTTGGGCAATCTGGTGACCTTGATGAAAGCAAAAAACACTCGAAAAGATGGTTCACTTTGCAGATAATTCATTAAGAGTTCGAATGTCCGAACAAAACCCTAGCCGTTGGGAGCCAGCTGGATCGGGGCAAGATGGAGTTGACTTAACACCCCTTGTTGTAACTGTGTCAGTGGGATATGAACCCCCATCCATTCGAAGCTTCTCCTGTGGAAGAAAAACCCAAGCACATTCTTCAGGAGCGCAGTGCAGATCGGCAAATCCTCCGCGTTGTCTAGCCTCCATACCTGGTCCTCGGGGGCTTCAATGTACTTGAAGTAGTGGGACAACAGCTTTTTTCTCACAAGTCGGGTCGTAGTCCCAAGGATCGCCGAGGACACTCAATCATAAGCTTTTGG
Organism: Oxytropis ochrocephala; assembly: GCA_020916435.1. NCBI lineage: Eukaryota > Viridiplantae > Streptophyta > Magnoliopsida > Fabales > Fabaceae > Oxytropis > Oxytropis ochrocephala. Next base: position 66,898,495 of record CM037088.1, read on the forward strand.
GTCAATTTCCTAGGCCTCGACGGTAGTTGATTGGGCATTCTCGAGGCGTTCTTGCGCCGTGTCACTCGTGACGGGTGCGCCTTCAGGTCTCTGTATAGAAGAAACTGGGGATGGAACTCGGTCTCGACTCTCTTGCGGGGCGAATTCGGACGATGGGGAAGACATTTCTGGAAAAACCTCACGAATGATGAACTCGGCTCGGCAGAGAAACGTAAAACCACCGTGCGTCGTGAAGGAAATTGATCTCGGACAGTGGCCAAAATTCGCGAAAAACTCTCTGAGAAGGGTTGGCAATTGAGCTTACTTTCACAAAATGCAAGTAAAAGGGAGAAACCCTCGAGCCAAGTTTATATATCACCCAGGCCTTGGGAACCAAAACGGTGCATTAAAACAAGCCGTCCAATCAAAGCCTCCCTTGGAAATTGCGCCATAATAATTACCTGACTCTTCGTCTCCCCAGAGGTGACCGTTGACAAGATTTTGGAAATTGCGCCATAATAATTACCTGACGCTTCGTCTCCTCAGAGGTGACCGTTGATAAGATTGATACGAAAGATCTAGTTGCTCGTCAAGCCGAGGCTGAGCTCACTCTTCGCTCGTCCTCGACTTGGGGGGCCACTGTTCCGACCTGGGCTAAAAGCCCCATCGGACGTTGGGCCTGACCCAACGGCTCCCAAGGAACTTGGCCCAAATAAACGCCCCCACACCAAACACCATGCACTTCAACCGGACGTCCAAGACCGACGGTCCAGATCAACCTGGCTGATCCGACGGACAAGACCAAGCACCCTCGTCTATAAATAGAGGTTCCGATCTCCAAATCCAGGTACACTCTCATTCTTGCAAATTCCACCTATTCCTCTACTGACTTAGGCATCAGAGTGTCTGCAGGTACCCCCCACCCGACGTGAGAGAGATTGCAACTCGGAGCTCCCGAGAACAATTCGCCAACGCCAACTACAACCTTCGAATCTCAAGAAGTGGAACCACCCAAGCTCCTCGTATAAGGTGACTTCTCCAATTCCAGGACCGAACAGATTAATATAACGAGGTGACTGTTGAGGAACTCGAGGTGATTCATAATGATGAAACTTCGATTTTCGTGTTAAGTCTTTAATGACAATTGATTAGACACATTGGTTTGCCCGCTGCCCTTTGGCGTCCTTTTGCTCACTATAAATAGGGTGGCGAGTAGTTCATTTCTACGTTTGGAACCTTGGAATTGCTCTAATCCCCGACTATGAGAACAAGAAATTTCCAAGTTTAGGCTTTCTGAAGTGAAGTAACAAAGATTTTGCAATTATTCATACGAGGTTAGTAACTTCTTCTTCTTCTAAATTTATTTTCAGTCTTTCAATTCCTCTGGGCTGGGATTGTGCCCCCAGCCTGTCATTATTTCGTCAAGGTGGGGGTTGTCAGGTCGGGTTTCGACCTTGTCGAGAACCCACCTTTCTGACGATTTTTCCTGATGGTATGCCCCCATTCCTGCAGGTCCGAACTGGCGAGGACCAAACAGACAAGTCGTGTTGATATACTTAAATCGTTAGCGAAAAATAAACCTCGGTACCCCAGACGTGGAAAAATTGATGGCTCCAAGGTCGAAATTGTCCCTGAAGAACGGTAGGAACTCTAATCCGGGCCAATTGATTTGTCTGAGTGTGATAGTTATGAGACAGAGTCAACAGCTGGAGGTCCTGTAAGGAACCAAAATTCCCAAAATTCGGATCCGTGTTCTCCTCGATGACTCGAAACCGAATCTAATCGAGGAGAACAAGATAGCAACCGTTCGGGCAGTCAAGAAGATATTCCGGACACAAATGATTCTACTATGGAAAGTAATGAAGAAAGTAGGACCCAAGGTGACGTCGAGACTGAGAGTGTGGAAAATCTATATGGGTATGCTGATACCGGGGTTCCACAAATTGCTAACTTTTCTACAAGTAACAAGTTTGTTAAGAGTCCCACATCGGATGGGATATGGCCTGAAAAACAGTTTATAAGTGGGTGGCATCCCTCACCTTACAAGCCGGTTTTGTGGGGTTGAGTTAGGCCTTAAACCACATTCTAAGATGGTATCAGAGCCTATCCTAGATCCTTCGGGCCACCCACCGTTATTATCCACGCACCAAGCCCAATGGTGCAGAGCATGAGGGGGTGTATTGGGAAAAACCCAAGTCCCACATTGACTAGAGATACGGTCTCTAAAGAGCTTATAAGTGGGAGGCAACCCTTACCTTACAAGCCGGTTTTGTAGGGTTGAGTTAGGCCTTAACCACAATCTAAGATGGTATCAGAGCCAACCCAAGATCCGTTGGGCCACCCGCTATCGGGCCACTTGGGTCACTCTCTAGTTGTCCAGTCCTGGGCGTGAGAGGGGTGCGTTAAGAGTCCCACATCGGATGAAATATGGACTGAAAAAGAGTTTATAAGTGGGTGGCATCCCTCACCTTACAATCCGGTTTTGTGGGTAGATGCTAGACCTATTTGTAATCACCTTTCTCATTTGTAATTTTCACCACTTTCAATATAATAGAGTTTTAAGAGTTTTTCTCCCTATTTTCCATGGATGCCATGTTTTTCAACATGGTATCGGAGCAAACATGGTATCGTCCATAAATTCGGTGCATTCTTTCTAATATTTTATTAGTTTTCCTTTTTTCATATTCTTTTCTCTAGTTTTTTTTGTGTTTGCTTTGAGAATTTTTTTTCTTTGCTCGCATCGATCCGATTCACTTTTATTTCTTCAAGATCCGATTTGCTTTTACTTGATTCATCCTATTGTTTTCTCGATGATGCTCAATATCAATTAACGTTGATGATTTTCGATTTTCCTTCTGTCCTTCCTTTTCTCATTTGCCGCGTTTTTGCTTATTTCGTGTTCTCCATTGATGATTCGATTCCGCGTCATCATCGTTCTTTCGCTTTCTTGATCCGATCATCCGTGATTTTTGGATCTCGATTCCTTGTGTTCACTCTATCTTGTGATTCAATTTCGGTTTTGTTCTATTTGCTTTTTGTATTGTAGTTCCACTATCACTGAGAACTTCTTTGTGCGCTTTAGTTTCGCAATTTGCTTCTTTGATTTGTAATTCCTCTCACGATCTTATTTTCCTTTTTTTCACGATTGTGTTTTTTCTAAAACCCAAACATTACCTCTGGAAGGTGTTCCCTTTGACTTGATGCTTGTGATTTTGGAATATTTATGAGATAGCTCCATCGCAATGTTCGGTTCACATACAAATGTCACATTTGAAGTTCTCGAACCTATATGCTAAATCCTTTAGAGTTAATCAGCACACCACTTATTTGATGAAATGCCTTACAGGATGTTGTATCATGGGATACGGTTACATGCGCTCATATTAGAAATAAGAATCAATAGCCCTCGTACTTTTGTCATCATGATTCGTTCATCGGCTAAATAGGATTCTATTGAGGTCTGAAAAACAAATTCATACATGTGTTTTGAAAAGGGTTGTGCGTGGAAATGACTTTGTAGCTTGTGCATTGATTGACATGTACAACAAATCTGTAGCATTCAAGATGCTCAATGTGTTTTTGATGAAATGCCGAGAAGACGATTGTAACTTGTAATTCCATTCTTTGCTGGGCTATGCACTTCTTGGTTATAGTGAGGAAGCTCTTGGCTTACAATCGTGAGATGGTTGATAGTGGTATAAAATAGACCACCTCCTATTTCAATAGTGATAAAAATTTGTGGAACAAGCTCACACTGCATCATTTGATCATGGTAAGTATCTGCAAGTGCCCTATTTGGGGTTTTGATTGAGGAGTGTAGGATCTGTTTTTGTGGGCGTGGCTTTTGCCTTGTTGTAGTAGATGGCTTCAAGTGGTCTTGATGGATAAATTGGGTTGTGACAGGTGTGGCTCGTTAGTTTTTATGACCAGGGGTGTTGAAGTTGTCTTCCATGGGATATTTGGGTTTGTTTTTGAAGCATAACAGTTTGTTGTTGTTGGGTTGCTTCGATGATTTTTTTTTTTGCCTTAATTGGGTTGATTTTAGCTTCTATTTATGGTGGTTAAGTATGATGCTTCTGCTATAAATAGTTAAGCATTGAGATTTTGCTTCTGTCTTGAGTGATTGAGTACTCTTAATTGTTGAGTGTTGATGTGCTTCTGCCAAATGGTTAAACTTTGAGGTATAGTTTCTGTTTGGTGGTTAAGCCTTTGGCTTTATGCCTTTGTTGATGTTTGCTTTTGCCCTATGGTGGTTAAGCGTTTTTGCTTCCTTAAAGTGATTAAGCCTTGAGTTGTGGTTTTTGCTTGATAGTTAAGTGTTGATTTATTGCTTCCTCCGAGTGGTTAAACCTTGACTTGTGGTTTCTGCCCGATGGTTAAGCATTTGATGACTTCTTTGCCACTTGAATGGTTATGCCCAAGAGTGGAGTTTGTTGATTCTTTTTGAGTGAATGTTGTGGAGACGCTGGAAGAAGCTTGAAGGGGCCCGATAGTTGGTCGAAGATTTCTAGGAGTTATGCACCTCAACTGCTACCAATTTGGATTGATCTTTATTTTATTTAATTTTATAGTATCTTTGTATTGCTTATCACAAGCTGAAAGTGTTGTGAACACCGTCCAGCTTGCGGGAGGCTATTAAAATATTGGTAGTAAGCCCATTAGTTTGTTAGTAAGGCCCATTAGATTGTTAGGTCATAGATCCATTAGTTTATTAGTATTTAAGGTAGATGCTAGACCTATTTGTAATCACCTTTCTCATTTGTAATTTTCACCACTTTCAATATAATAGAGTTTTAAGAGTTTTTCTCCCTATTTTCCATGGATGCCATGTTTTCCAACAATGACTAAGCCTCTAAATAATATCTGATTGGTCCACTTAGGATTAAATAATCCAAGGTGTACCCATCTCAATGCCAGCAAAACAACCACCTACAAATTAGAAAAACGCATACGTTACAAGAAAATAGTCATACATGCTTTTGACAAATTTTGGATCACCATAATAACCTATTTAATTGTATTTCACACCCTGTATTATTATCATTTAATATTGGTACTTAACACAAAAATAAGTCTAGATACATTTTCCTCTTTCACCCGTTTGAAACTTCCTCCATAATATTCTCATTTGCAATTAAATGCTATTATAATTATAATTATAATTATAATATGGTATTAAAATTAAAAAATGGATAAAGTTTAATCTATATCTATTATATTTCTATATAAAATACGTTTGTGAATAAACTATTTTAGGTCATCTAAATTTGTCACTTTTTCATTGGTTACTCAAGGATAAAATAAGTCCATGCCATCATGAATTTGCCTAATTGTCAATCTCACATTGGTTACTCATAAATTAATATTTGATGTTGATCAATCTAAATAAAAAAAATGAAAAAAAAGTTCCCATCACTGTACCATCCAACAAGCATTAATAGCAATTTAAATATTTTACTTTTAATTTAATTAATAAATGGCAAATTCATAAAATAAAATAAAATGGTGCCATTAAACATTGTCATTAAACTTGAGATACGTTACTTATATTTTTGAACTTTGAGATCGAAGGAGCTAAAGAAACAAATGTTGTAATTAACATTCAAAAGGGGTATTACATCCATCTAAATCCACGATTCAAGCTCAGGATAAATTCTTCATTTTTTGAATGGAAACAAACAATTGGGAGATAATTTGCTTTGATTTGATTAGAGGTGATTATGATCAATCAGAACAAATCATTGAAGGCTGATAGTGTTAGGAATTTTGTACTAGTTTTTCCTTTTATTGTAATACCTGTGATTGCAGGTAACTGTGTGTATTTACCTGCTACAGCAGGTCACTTTCTGTTTTTCATGATCTTTGTATGGTGATCGGTTTTCTGTTATGCAAACCGTATCACTAAGCTTGCTATATGTACCAATTGTTCTATCAATGAAAGCAAGTGATTTCAATCCAAAATTAACTCTCAATTGTCTCAACAAATTGGTACCAGAGCCCCATCTTGGGGCCTAAAGAGTTAAGCAAAGAAATATCAATTTCTCATCAATGGCGAATTCAAACAGCAATGGAACTGAATGGAATTACATGCAGCCATCGATACCACGTCTAGACGGGCATTACGAACACTGGAGCATGCTGATGGAGAACTTCCTTAGATCGAAAGAATACTGGTTCTTGATTGAGAAAGGAATACCAGAATCAGCGACGGGGACGACGGTGACCGAAGCGGAGCAGAAGAAGATCGACGAGGCGAAGCTTAAAGATTTGAAATGCAAGAACTATCTGTTTCAGGCAATAGACAGGGTTACTCTTGAAACAATTCTGAACAAGGATACGTCGAAGGAAATTTGGGAATCTTTGAAAAAGAAATTTCAAGGAAACTCAAGAGCAAGAAGATCCACATTGCAGGCCGCAAGAAAGGAATTCGAAGGGATTGAAATGAAATCAACAGAAACCATAAGCGAATACAAACCGAGGGTGATGCAAATCGCAAATAGAATGAGAATTCACGGTGACATTATGGAGGATGGCGTCATAGTGGAAAATATTCTGAGATCTCTCTGTGAGAAGTATAACTACATGGCTTGCTCAATCGCTGAATCAAAGGACACAGAAAAAATGTCAGTTGATGAGGTTCACAGTTCACTCCTAGTTCATGAGCAAAACTTTCTCAGGTTTGGCAAGAACCGTGGAGATGAACAAGCTTTAAAGACTACTACTCAAGAAAGAAATTCTGGCAGTACTGGTAGAGGAAGAGGAAGTAGCAGAGGTAGAGGAAGGGGAAGGCAGAATCGTGACACAGTAGAATGCTTCAAGTGCAAGAAATTAGGGCATTATAGAAATGAATGCCCTGATTGGGAGAAAGAAACGAATGCTAATTATGCTGAAACAGATGAAAATGAATTGATGCTGTTAATGATTAGTACAGAGATTAATAGTGAAGATACTTTGTGATCGTGTGATGGTGAAGATCTCATGGAAATTGATGATGAAGATATGGAAAGTGATAGTGAGTCCGAGGAGTACATGGTTTTGATGGCTACCACTATGAGTAAGGAAGAGGAAATGGAACAAATTTGGTTCTTGGATTCGGGGTGTTCAAACCACATGAGTGGTGATAAAGCTAGTTTTGTGGATTTGGATGAATCAAGAAAGAAGAGTGTAAAGGGAAATGGTATGAAGATACAAGTGGTCGGCAAAGGAAGTGTGAAGGTGCAGATGAATGGTATAACACATCCGATAAAAGATGTTTATTACATTCTCGATCTCAAAAGCAACCTCCCGAGTATAGGACAGATTTGCAAGAAAATGGATATACAATGTCATGTTTAAGGGTGGTGAAGGAAATTGTAAAGTCTATCATCCGGAAAAAGGGTTAATTCTTGAATCCAAAATTGCTCCAAACAGAATGTATAAGCTTGTTGGAAAGAATATCAGAGAAAAAAACAAGACAGAAGCTTTTTGTTTTCACACTGTGACAGATGATGCAGCTCACCTATGGCATTGCAGGATGGGACATCTGAGTAAGAAGGGAATGAGTACTCTCCAGAAGAAACAAATGGTGAGAGGTCTTCCAAAGTGGGAGAAGATGATAGAGTATGCATTGATTGTATGAAAGGAAAACAAAACACGTAGATCCTATTCCAAAGAAGAGCAATTGGAGAGCCAAGGCAAGATTGGAGTTGATACATGCTGATGTCTGCGGTCCAATTACTCCTGCATCAAGTGGCAACAAGAGGTATATATTGTGCTTCATTGATGACTATTCTAGGAAGACATGGATTTATCTTATGCATGAAAAATCAGAATCATTTAACTGTTTTAAGGCATTTAAAAGCATGGTAGAAATGGAAACTGATTTGAAAATAAAGTGCCTTAGAACTGATAGAGGAGGAGAGTTTGTATCCTCTGAGTTTAATGATTTCTGCATTATGTCTGGTATAAAAAGAAATTTGACTACTCCATATACTCCACAACAAAATGGGGTTGTGGAAAGAAAGAACAGGACCATCATGAATATGGTAAGATCCATACTTAGTCACAAAAATATACCTAAGAACTTCTGGGCAGAAGCTGCAAAATGGACTGTTCATGTATTAAAAAGGTGTCCTACACTCTCTTTGAAAGACAAAACGCCTGAGGAAGCCTGGAGTAACATGAAACCTTCTGTGGAAAATTTTAAGGTGTTTGGTTGCATAGGGTATGTGCATATCCCTGATGCAAAAAGAAGTAAGCTAGAAGATAAGAGTAGGAAATGTGTTCTACTAGGAATAAGTGAAGAATCTAAAGGTTATAGAATGTATGACCCTATAGAAAACAAGGTGTATATCAGTAGAGATGTTGTCTTTGAAGAAGGAGAATAATGGGATTGGAATGAAACAGTACAGCCAGAAATATCTGAAGAACTTGATTGGGGAGAAACAAATTCAGCAGGAGAAGAAATAGTGGAAAGTGAAGCTAGTGAAGTAAGTGAAAATGAAAGTGAGAATGAACTGAGAAACACTGATAATTCTGAAGCAGGGGACTCAAGTGTAAATAATGATTCAAATGATGATGCTGATGACACAAACAATAATGATGATGCACCAGACAATACTACCAGAACTAGAAGACCTCCAATTTGGCTTGGAGATTATGAAACAAGTTTTGGGATTCACACAATAGATGAGGAAGCAAATATAGCAGGAACTGAATGTATGGACCCTGAATATTTTGAAGTGGCAGTGAAAGACAAGTGGAAGGAAGCCATGGACATTGAAATTGCTTCAATTGTGAAAAATGAGACATGGGAATTAGTTGATCTACCTAAGGGATGCAAGGTTATAGGACTCAAATGGATATACAAAACTAAATTGAATGAGCTTGGTGAGGTAGACAAATACAAGGCACGGCTAGTAGCAAGGGGATATACACAGAAACAAGGGATCGATTATACTGAAGTATTTGCTCCTGTCAGTAGAATGGATACCATTAGACTCATCATAGCAACTGCAGCTCAAAGGGGTTGGATCCTCTATCAATTGGATGTTAAATCTGCCTTGTTGTATGGTAAATTGAATGAGGAAGTCTACATAGAGCAACCAAAGGGTTATGTGGTGAAGGGGAGTGAGACTAAAGTCTACAAACTTCACAAAGCTCTATATGGGCTAAAACAAGCACCTAGAGCTTGGTTTAGTCGCATAGAAGCATACTTTGTGAAAGAAGGGTTTACTGCTAGTTCCAGTGAGCAGACATTGTTTTTCAAGAGAAATAATCATGATGGAATACTTATAGTAAGTATATATGTAGATGATCTTATCTACACGGGTAATGATGCTGAAATGATGAATGACTTCAAAAACTCCATGAAAGCAGAATTTGCAATGACTGATTTGGGAAAAATGAAGTTTTTCTTAGGAATAGAGGTGACTCAACAGAATGATTTCATTCACATTTGTCAAAGGAAATATGCTGCTGAGTTGCTCAGAAGGTTTGATATGAGCTCTTGCAACTCTGTTTTGGTTCCTATGGTGCCTAGAACAAAACTCACAAGGGGAGATGATGGTGAACTGGCTGATGAAACTCTATTCAAACAGTTAATTGGCAGTCTGATATATATCACAACAACCAGGCCTGATATAATGTATGTTGTAAGTGTGTTGAGTCGCTTTATGAGTAAACCCACTCAAACTCACATGCTAGCTGCCAAACGAGTTTTGAGGTACTTGCAAGGAACTATAGAGTTTGGCATTGAGTATAGAAGAAAGGTAGATACTGATGAAGGAAGAATAGCTGCTGATGAAGGACATATTCTGGGGTTCACTGACAGTGATTACGCAGGTGACTTGGAGGATCGAAAAAGCACTTCTGGCTATGTTTTTATTCTCAGTTATGGAGCAATTGCGTGGTGTTCAAAGAAGCAACCAATAGTTGCATTATCTACAACAGACGAGAGTTGTGTGTTCGCTCGCTCTGCAGCACTTGTCAAGCCGCGGTGGTTACAAAAGCTTATGCATGAATTGCAAATTTGAATAATGATAAGGGACCGTGTTGTCTTTGTGACAATAGCTCAGCAATTAAGTTGTCTCACAATCCTATACTCCATGGAAGGAGTAAGCATATTCAAGTCAGCTTTCATTACCTTAGAGACTTAGTGAAGGATGGAAGCAAAGATCAAGTAGCAGATATATGCACAAAAGCATTGAGCAAAGAGAGCTTCTGCAAGCTCAGAAAGTTGATGGGAGTGTGCAAAATTCCAAGCTTAAACTAAACAATTGTGATTGTCTGAAGGTTTAGTTTACAGGAGGGTTTGTTAGGAATTTTGTACTAGTTTTTCCTTTTATTGTAATACCTGTGATTGCAGGTAACTGTGTGTATTTACCTGCTACAGCAGGTCACTTTCTGTTTTTCATGATCTTTGTATGGTGATCGGTTTTCTGTTATGCAAACCGTATCACTAAGCTTGCTATATGTACCAATTGTTCTATCAATGAAAGCAAGTGATTTCAATCCAAAATTAACTCTCAATTGTCTCAACAGATAGGGGATATTATTCATCATCACCAGATTTAGAAAAATATGACATGTATATCATAAAAAAACATTTCACGAGTTTGTTGTGAAAGTTGTGTTGCGAACGCCTTTCTTCATTATTCTTCATCTCCATCCTTTCTTCCATTATCTGATGTTTAGTTGAAAAATCCTCGAGTTAACCATGTTGGTATTTCTCCTCTGTTATTGGACAAACATGCACAATATTATTCCAAAGCCTAAGGTGCCCCCTCATATTTTGGCTTCTAAACTATTTCTTTCAATTTCATCTGTCAATAATTATGTTATGCGTTAATATGCAATTGTTGCAGATTTTGCACCCACTGACATTACTTTCATCATATGCATCAAAACTAGATGAGAAAAAGATAAAAGCTAGACTTGTGATGCTTTCTTCTACATTGTTTCTTCATATATATTGTTACTAACATGATCTCTGTAATACCCCTAAAAAAATTTAATTAATTTAATTAATTTGATTAGTTGAATTATTAATTTTAGTTGAAGCGTGAGTTAATTAAATTAAGAGGGAAATATCTTGTTTTGTGTAGGAGTGGGATCGAGTAGTAGTGGGGTGTGTAGCCAGAGCCCAATGCGTGAAAGGCCCACGGCCTTAAACCCCAAGGGTTATGCGAAACCCTCACTCTCATTTCATTCAGAGAGAAATCGAAATTGAGAGAGCGAGTAGTGAGTAAGAGAGCGCGACACGACACAGGAGAGGAGAAAAGGAGAGGGTTTTCGCGAGTTGGAGGGAGAATTCAAGGCTTTGCTCGTTGTGTTGCTGTAGTTACTCGTTGGTGCTTTCAATCGTCTTCTACGGAGCCTACGTTTAAGAGGTAAGGGTGAGCGTTTCGATTTAATATAATTGAGTATTTGATGGGTTTTGTGGGGTTCTTGGTGTTGTTTGATGAATTGTTGATGTTGTCACGTGATTAACTATATGAGATGATGAGTTGAATTTCGAATTGGGTGATTTTATGGGGTTAGAATCGATTCCATGTATATGGTGATGAGAGCATGTGAATTGAGTAATTTGAGATTGAATTGAGATGTGACGTATGGTGTGTTTTAGTTAAATTGAGTATTGAGGCATATGTGGTGATTTATTTATATTTGGATGTTAAAACGAAATCGGGAATAAATTGAGAGAGGCGGTAAGTGGTGATTAATTGTATGTTGTTGCTGTTTATGACATAAAGATCTTGCTTTAAAAAAAAAGTCCTCATTGGTTGTAAAATAAAAAAAAAAATTGCTTTTTCATAAATTATGTTGCTATTTGTTTGTTTTAATTGATGTATGGGTTCTTTGTATTTTTGTTTTAATAAATGTGTTGCTGTTTCATAAAAATGGGTGGCTGTTTTATCTATGTTGTAGCGCTTTGCTCTTTGTTTTAGCTCTGTTGCAGTAGCGCTTTTTTCCAACTGTTTCACTCTTTGCTTTAGCGCGAAAAATACCTGCTGCTTCGTGTCGCTTTATTTCTGCTTTTGATGCCGCCATGCGCTAAAGAGCCGTTGTTTTACTCTGCTTTATCTTTGCTTTTTTTTGAGTCTGCCACACACGCCTAAAGAGCTACTTGCTTTTCACTCCGCTTTGCCTTGCTTTTGAACCGAATTTTTCTCGCGGTTTATGCAAATGAAAGGGGCTTGCTAATGTGGCTGTTTTTATAAATAAAAAGGCTGATGTTTTATTACTGTTCTTGAAATTTAAATGTGATGTTTTACACTTTGAAAATGTGTTGTTTTCTCAATTTAAATGTGGTGTTTTCTAAGCATGAAAATGCGATGTTTTTTCTAAATTTTAAATGTGTTGTTACTCAGAATTTAAATGTGTTGTTACTCAAATTTTAAATGTGATGTTTATGATGATGTTGTGATATAATTGTGATGGTTATGAAGAGTACACTCCATGAGTGTTTTATGACGACGATGACGAGGACTCCAGGTGAGTGATTTGGTGTTTGCACACGTGTCCATAGTGTCTCATAGCATGTGCATATTATGACGAATAGGCTTCGGCCTCCTATTGACGTAAAACAGTGACGATGTGCCCATAGTGGCTTATTTATGACGAGAATGGTACCATCATGCACATACCCAGGCATGGGTTGCATTTCCATGCACATTCATGACTATGACTTCTGGTGAAAACTGTAATTTGAGTTAGCGTTCAGTGACGATGATGTTGGTAGTGATGACGATGTTGTATGACTGTTTTGTTCACATTACTCTATTATGTGCTTAATTATGTTTTGTTGAAATTCTCACCCCTTCTGCTTGGAATGTTGCTCTGTTGTGGCAACGCTGCAGGTAACCGCGAGTGAAGGTCCTGCTTCCTTCTTTATTAGCTGTTGGGATGTCTGTCGAGCCGCTCTCTGATTCTGTGGCACCTAGGGGGCGTGGTTGGATTTTGTTAATTAATTAACTACTTGTTTAATGATTATATCGATGATGTGTGACGTGTTTGAGTGGTATTAGCGAGTTATTGTTTTATTTCGCTGTGACGTAATTTTTGGAGTTTAATTTTCATGACGGATGTTTGTTGCACAAACTTGATGAGTGCAATTGACGGGTTTTGTTAATGACGATGTGGCATTTCTTTTCTATCAGTTAAATTAATATTTGCGAAAAAGAATTACTCTGATAAATGACGTGTAAATTATGGGGTAGAAAAGGGGTGTTACATTAGTGGTATCGAGAGCGCTTGTCCGCATCCGGCGGTGGTCGAGTCGTCGCCGTTGAGTAGCATTTGAGTTTTATTCCTTGTTTCTGAATTCTGTTTTCTGTTGCGGTGCTAGAATGGCAGGACTGAACTATGCTGCACTTGCTGCTGCTTTGCAGGCTATAGCTGGGGTTGTGGGCAACTTGCTAGGTGCTGGTGATGCTGGGACACGCAGCTTGGCTACGTTCTAGCGAGAGAACCCTCCTACTTTTGAAGGCGAGTATAACCCTGATGGTGCCCTTGAGTGGCTGAGAGAGATGGAGCGGATCTTCCGCGTTATGGATTGTATCGATGCTCAGAAGGTTCGTTATGGTACGCACATGTTGAAGAGAGAGGCTGATGACTGGTGGATGACGGCTAGGTACACTACAAGAAAATCGGTGATTTGCTACGGACAATCCCGTGGCAAATGCACAAATTCCCGTCGCAAATTTGAATTTGCCACGGATTTGCGACGGACAAATAATGGTGGCAAAAACGCTCGTCGCAAACGCTTTGCCACGGGATTGTCCGTGGCAAATGCGTCCGTGGCAAATGCGCCCGTGGCAAACTCGTCGCAATTCCGTCGCAAAATTCCGTGGCAAAGCCGTCGCAAATCTCGTCGCAAAGCCGTGGCAAAACCGTGGCAAATAATTTTGAATTTAGTTTTTAAATTCCGTGGCAAAGCCGTCGCAAATCTCGTCACAAAGCCGTGGCAAAACCGTGGCAATTAATTTTGAATATGTTTTAAATTTCGTCGCAAATTGTTAAAAATTCCGTGGCAAACACAATAACTTCCAAAAAACTCCGTGGCAAATTCCGTCGCTACGCAAAAAATAATAATTTAATAGTTATTCCTTACCTATTCAATCCATACTCTCCAATACAATAATATTCACAATAATTCACAATACTTCCTGCCAATTCAATTCAGACTCCAAAACTACATTCAAACTCCAATAACTACATTGTCATTCATATTTGCAATACTTCCTACCAATTCAATCTACCAATTCAATCCACCAATTCAAATATACATAAACTACACTAATGTTAAAAGTGTCAAACATACAAAATATCAAATACCAAACCATATCAGTAATGTTTAAAGTGTCAATCCAAACCACAAACTTAGTTAAACATAAACTAGACTAATATTAAAAGTGTCAAACATACCAAATATCAAAATATATCAAAACATACCACTAGTTTATGTCAAACATACATAAACTACACTAAGGTCCAGTAAACTCAAAAAATTCTGACGAAGCATCTTCAACTCCAACTCTGAACAATATACCTAACAAAGCAAAAACAATAATGATTACTAATTAATTCATAAAACTAAGAAAATTTGCACCTTAATTAAAACATAGATTACATAGATGTCGTCAATAACCCTCCCCATAAGGGCGGTCTCCATGATCTCCAGCGTCTCCATCATCTCGCATAATCGCTCTCGCCCCGCTGGCGGGCGGTCTCGCTCTGCGGCCGCCAATCGTGGAGGTACCGGAATCCCGCAATGGTTAAATACGTATTCAAGTAGTTGTTGCTTTGTCGTGCATATCGCTCCGCCGTCAGCGCAAATTGCTTTGTGACATTTCTTGGATGATCCTACGGGCCTCGGGAGACAGCTGCTTGCGCTCGCCGAAGCTTCAGTCGTCGTCAACTATGCCTCCCGTCCCATAGACACGACTCTTATAGGGCCTCCAAAGAGCCTTGCTCCCACAACAATCGCTTCAACTTAGCCAACTCAACAGGGGTCTCACGGTATGTCTCGATCGAGATAACAAATTAAACTCCTCCTATCAAATGCACAAGTTATAATTATAGTCAAAATAAATGGTAGTCCTAGCCTGTGTGCTCGTTCATAATTATTTTAACCCTTAAAATTATTTCTTCCTAAAAGATTACTTCCTTTAACCCTTAAAATTATTTCTTCCCACCCCCTTACACCACCAAAGTGCTACAGTCTCCACTACAATTCTTTTCATCCTTTGTCTTCTGAAACTCATTCTTTTCAAACCAGAAATCAATTTTTTAACCCATAAATTGAAAGATTTTGTTTACAAATTTTAAATCCATAACATGAAAACGGTCTACAAAAGCAAATAAACGTACAGAAGAGCCAAAAACAGAAAAGGAAAGATAAACAAATAAGCTTCATGCCTTAATGATACTAAAAAAAATATGACCAAAGCAAAGAACTAACTAACCATACATAAAACATGCACTTTTATTTCACGGACTCGAGTGCGGTTTGAAAGCAAGCAAAAGAAGTCACTTAGCACCATGTTGAGAGAAAGGCCAAGACAAAATCAGCTTATAAGCACCAATCAGCTCATTCATAGGCACGTACGAAACACACAAACCCAATATAAGAGTGTTGACCCAAAGGTAAGGTCCCTAAAGCATGAGTTAATGAGATATATCCTCTAGTAGTCTCAGTTTTTATTTAAATGTAGCGTTAATAAAGATGGCCCAAACATAAAAACAAAAACTTTCTTCTTATAATACAATCCTCTCACCTTACTATGACTCTTTCTCGTAAAGAAACCCTCCAATAATTTTAATTACTAATTTTAAAAGACAAAACTTAAAATTCATTTGAGACCCTTTTAAAGTTAGATTCGGACTAACTAACTCAATCACAAAAGCTAGCTTGAGGAGTGTGTTAGTGAGTTTGCAGAGACTCAAAGATAGTGACTCAATATTGGATATAGATAGTCCCCAACATCATTAAAGAATTGGGACTAGACCAAATGGATCCTAGAATTAACACAAGGCATGAGGATTTGCATGCCTTATAAGCACTACTACTATCTATGAGTCTATGTGAGCAAAGGTAACATACAATCCATTGCATTAGGAACCAAACCAAGTCAAGACTCAAGACATTAAGACAGATAAAGAAGCAAAGAAATGCAGATAAACACACATCACAAGTTGGCGATAGGATCATAAAATCAAACACCTGAACTACACCGATGAAGTGCACAAATTTGAATCATCACATTTTCTTCAGTCTAATCTCTAAACTATGAAAGTCTATTAAATAATTTCTAAAGTTTATCTTCTCTCATCAATTTAGTCCCTGAAAATTTTTCCTTAGAGATCAATTGGGGAATTGAACTAAACATTAAGGACTATTTAATAGATTATTATAATTTAAAGACTAAATTTGAGAGGGGTACCTGTTAAACATAAGAAATACAAAATTAACTTCAACACAAAAAGTACCCTTCAATATCTTCTTTGGCCAGTTGCTATGCTTTGACAAAAGTGTTTTACGTGTTTTATTTCGTATATATTCACATAATTTTCAATATCGAATAAGACATATTCAAGCTAGTGTTCAATAAACAAAGTGATACCAGTTACAACATATTCAAGCTTCTTTATACCGAGTAATGCGAGCGCGGTCCTCTACATACTACTTTGTGCCCTTCCTAATGTGAGTGTGGCGATGAAGCTCTTCTACATGTGGCTTCCGCCCTATCTTCTTGGCCTATAATTAATAACTTAAGTTTGTAAATGGTAAATTATAAGTAATCATATTGCATAAGGAAAACATAAGTTTATAAATATACCAATCTCTTTGAATGTTTTGCAACATAGAGATAGAACCTTGAGTGTGCAAGCTTCCACCCTTTTTTGATGCCCTGTTCTTCTTATTCCGCTCACACGTAGCTTTGAATTTTGGATCATTCCAGATGTGCTGTATTAGGTGATTATAGACTCCATCCCCCATCCAAGTAGGTTGGCCTCTCCCTCGCGGACACGTCTCCGAGCATATCACTGAGTCGATCAAAGACATTTCCTATGAAAAGATCCTCAACGGCGGCCTCCCGAGATTTATGCCAAGTAACTCTCTTCTGCATTGTGAAAACATGTACACAAAACAAATGTTACATCAAATAAAATAACTTCACAAATTCTTAAAAAAAACGACAAACATTGTGATGTGTTAAAATGTACACTTACTCTAAAAGCGTTAAAAAAATGGTTTCGCTCATCCTTATTAAGAGAGTGACCAACTAGTCCATGGATAAGTGGTATAACTCACGAATAGTCAATCGAATAGCATTTGCGGTGGCCTTGAAGGAAGAAACTCGCGAAGTTAAAACAATTGAAACGATTATGTCACATTATATATAACAAAACAATCAATCAAACAAAGTTGTAAAAACTTTACATACCCTCCACCTCAACCTCGATGACTACCCGATCGCGACTAACATAATCTCATCCTCATCATCACCCCCTCAACATCATGCATCCGGTCACCATCGTATCACATCATCTCCGTGTGAAAGTGGCTCACGGAGATGGCAAAGAGGTCTGAGTAGGCACAACATCGGGTGAAGGGGTAGGAGTAGGTATCACATGAAAACCTCGTGTAGGAATCATGCGATATTGAGGACTCGTGATAGTGGGGAGTCACTCGTGGAGATGCACTACGACCATGTGCCTCTCTCGGGAGATGGAGTGGGTGATGGAGTAACTCGTGGCGAGGAACTAGAGCCAATATGGAAAGACCTAACTCCAGATGTCTGCTGTAAAGACCTAACTCTAGAGGTCTGCTGTAAGGACCCTACTCCAGAGGTCTGCTCTAAGGACCTAACTCTGAGGTCCGCTCTAAGGACCTAACTCTGCAGGTCTCACAGTAAAGACCTAACTCTGAGGTATCTTTGTAAGGACCCTACTCAGCAGGTCCGATCTAAGGACCTAACTCCGCAGGTCTCACTGCGTGCCTGCGGGAGGATTTTGCAATGATCTCACTCTACCCGCATGTGCCGGGCGTGTCATGCGGGGGTAGATGTGGTAGGCATCTCTGAATAGTCGGCTGTGTTCTCAACGTGTATCACCCTTTTCTTACGACGAGGGACAACTATAGACTTCCCCTTACGATCGTGGGGTGGTCTAGGTGGCGACGAATCACCTCCACCTGATGCCATGCTGTAGAGGAAATGAAACATAAGCACAAATAAACAATTTAAAAACATAAAATTTACATCTAAAATAATTCATTAAACAATTCACACACAATTCAAGTTGTTTGGATACATTCATTACAAAGTGGTTCAAGTTGTTTGGATACATTCATTCACACACAATTCAAAGACAAACATGAATTAAAAGCAATTCAAGTTGTTTGGATACAACAATTCACACAATTCAAACACAAACACATTATATATATCTAATCTTCTGGCCATTCTTCATCTTCATCTTCTTCATCGTCTTCATCTTCTACATCAACTACAACCTCATGTGAGTCCTCTTCTTCCAAGTTGTTTGGATCCACTTCTTCACCATTGCTTTCAAAATCACGTAAGTTAGAAATTTGTTCAACTTCATTAACTTCATTTACAAGTGACATATCATCTGCCTGATAGGGAACATCTTCCACTAGATCATCTATTTAAACGCGACTCCTCGGCTTTGTCTTGATTGCGACACACCAACCTCGCTTGTCTCTTAGAGTTGATGGATAAGGAACATAGTACACTTGTCTCACATTCTCTGCCATTATAAACAGATCAAACGCTGGATATTTTTTGTCCATTCGTATGTCCACTCTATTATACTTTGGATCCAATTTGGTACCTATAGCTGACGGATCAAACCAATCACAATAAAACAACACTACAGTTTTAGCGTAGTCTAACTCCCTGAACTGTAGTTCATAAATGTGTTTGATTACACCGTAATAATCATCTTCACCTCCTTCATTGACCCCTTTTACATAGACTCCATTTGTTAATTGTTGCTTTGTTTTTCGTCCGAGAGTGGGTATGAAACTTGTAGCCATTCACGAAAAATGTGTGATACTCTTTCACTTTTGTATAAGGACCATCGATAAATTTCTCAAGTGTTGATTGATTGGAGTTGGTTCCTCGAGTAAACCTATGTACATGACATACAAACAAGTTATTTCGTCAGGAACACATGATTAAGGTTGAGGAACAAGTAACTCAACACTTACTTTTTCTTGAAACCATAATTGAAAATGTTCATATATATGAACAGATGCCTGATCAACTCTTACGTCTTCCGACAACAAGAATGACCTGATCAAATTAGATGATACGCACTAAATGAGATGACAGATATGAACAATTAATTGAATGAAAATATTGATATACATACTCAATGTATGGTTTAACTTCAATGCAATTGTTCAACACATGAACATGAGCTGACTTATACTCCTCATCCGTTAACCAATGAATCGACTCCTTCCCAAAATGGTGACCAGATTGGCCGAAGACCGATAACATTAATGGGTGTCTAACACAATCATTTTGCATATAATATCTTTCATTTCTCAAAGTGAAGTTGGTGAAATAATCTGAGCAAAAGTGGGTTATTTCGCGGTATAGGTATGATGCACAAATCGATCCTTCAACTCTCGCCTTGTTTTTCACCGATCGTTTAGAATCACCCATGAATCTATAAAACAACTTGATTAGATGGAAAATTATACTCACCGCAAATGGGAAAAATGAATATGTTCTTAAAATGATACCTTTCAAATGGATACATCCACATGCTTCAACCTAGGTCCACCAAGTTTTGCTTCATATGCTAGATGAACGGGAGATGTTCCATAGAATCAAAGAAACCAGTGGAAATACTCTCTCCATCTTACATAGAATGAATGAAATGTTTTGTTCCATCCTAACAAGGTCATCATCTCTTAAAGATGCAGAACACAAATCCTTAAAAAATTGACTCACTTCAGTTAGCGGATTTAGAACATGTGCCGGTAAAGAACTAAACGCAATAGGGAGTAAACATTCCATAAATACATGACAATCATGGCTTTTCATCCCATTCATTTTTCTCTTATTCACATCAACACATCTTGCCAAATTAGAAGAATATCCATCTCAGGAATTTCAATTCTTTTATCCATCGATAAACCGAATTTGTTTGCTCGATTGTTAATGAGTAACACGCTTTGGGTTTGAGCATCTTTCCATTAGCTTGTGGCTTCAAATTTAAGTCTTTTCGATTGCAGTATAGAGCAACATCCAATCTCGCCTTATCATTGTCCTTTGTTTTGCCCTTTATGTTCATCCCTGTGTTAAATATATTGTCAAAAAAATTCTTCTCTATGTGCATCACATCAAGATTGTGCCTCAATAAATTATCTTTCCAATATGGGAGATCCCAAAAGATACTCCTCTTTGTCCAATTATGTGTTTGTCCATATCCATGAAATCGAGAAACAAGGGGATCATCTGTGATTTTGGGCAAATCTCTAACTCTATCCCAAACCCGGCTGAGTCACTCGTGGAGGCGCTCATCATTTTCAACTTCCTTCTTCTTAAATGCATTCTTGTTCCTTCTAAATGCATTATCATGTGGTAAAAACCTACGATGCGAGTCAAACCAAGAACTCTTACCCTCGTGTTTCAAGGTAAATGCCTTTGTATGCTCCATACAATGTGGACATGCTAATTTACCATGAGTTTGCCAACCAGACAACATGCCATAAGCAGGGAAATCATTAATGATCCACATCAAAGCGGCTCTCATCATAAAATTCTCCTTCCGTGCGTAATCGTAAGTCGAGACACCATTCCACAACCTCTTCAAATCATCAATTAGTGGTTCTAAATAGATGTCAATACCTGCTTTTGGATTTTCTGGGCCAGGTATCAGACAAGTCAAAAACATGTAAGGTTTAGTCATACACATCTCAGGGGTTGTATGTCGTAACAATAATGGGCCAGCAAGAATATGGCGAAGCCGATGCTTGGGTATATGGGGTAAAACCATCGGAGCATAACCCTAGTCGTACGTTGCGGGGATCCGCTGCAAACTCAGGTTGTACCCGATCAAAGTGTTTCCACGCTTCCCCATCAGACGGATGCCGCAACACACTAGGACATCTATTCTCAAAATGCCACGTCATTTTTCCTGCAATGTTCTCGGATGCAAACATTTTCTGCAACCTTGGAGTTATTGGTAAGTAGAACATTGACTTCACAGTAATTGGTTTATTCTTACTACTAGTCCCAATTTTGCGTGCATGATACCTCAGCGCATTACAAAATTTGCATTCAAGTAGCACAACATCATTTTTCCCAAACTCATTGTCATAATACAACATGTGACCTTCCGGACAACAATCAATCCTTCTAGCTTCCAATCCCAACTTAGAAACTAACCTCTTAGCCTCGTAAAAATTCTTTGGCAAATTTTCATTCATAGGTGTCACCCCCGACATCATATCACATATCAAGTTCATTCCCACCTCAGATGCATTACTCAATGATTTGAGAGCTAAAAGCTTCGCACAAATCGATAAGTTTGAGTTAGATGACCCTTCAAACAATGGTTTGTTTGCATCTAACAAGAGATTATAAAATCTATGTGCTTGCTCATTCGGAAGCTCTTCCATGTTATCATATTGTTGCTCCTCGAATGACACATTCACCCCAAGACCGTCACAAACCATATTCTGCATCAAGTTGATTTGTTCACCACATCCTATATCCGCAGAACTACTTGAAGCACCCATGCAATTTTCGCCAACCAACGGGACGACATCAAACCCTTTCTCACCATTACTCGTCCAAATCCAATAATTAGGCCTAAACCCAACTCTCTTCAAGTGATCAATGACCTCCGTTTGATTCCTAATCTTTCCACATTCGCATTTGACGCACGGACATCGAATCCCCCCTTCAACTCTAAATTGTTCTTGTGTCATTGCAAAAAGAATAAACTCCCACACGCCATTTTCAAAAGATTGTTTCAAACCCGCTCTTTTTGGAAACAACCTATCATACATCCAAAGGCGGTGCGAAGGAGGAAATTCCATTCTGCACATTTAAAATTGTCAATATATCATGGAGGAAATTATGTCCATAGAGAGAGAGAGAGAGAGAACAAGACAAGAATTTAAACGATGGATGCCCATCAAGAGAGAGTGGGGCTTGATACATTTCATATCATATTACCTAGGTAGTTTTAAACAACTCACAGCTACCTAAAATGCAAATCATACCTCCTTTTCTATCCTCAGTAAAGGGTACCATACACAGACAAACATAATTTTGTGTAACTTAACATGCACCCAAATGTGCAATTCAATATCTTGTACAACATAGATAAGCAACTACAAATTCAAACTCATTCTCTGAGATATGGCTTTCTTTACTTTTCATATCATATCATATTAGCTAGGTAGTTTTAAAGAACTCACAGCTACCTAAAAAATTAATATAATTTAGTTTTGAAGGAAACATTTGCGTTAGTTCAAAGAAGAGAGAATTACAACTATAGTTAACTTCCTCAACATAAGCTTCCTGCAATATAATAGAGAATTGAGCCAAAGCAATTAGATATATGACCTTACAGCCTGGTTACTTGGTTTCACCTTTTCATATGATAGGAGGCTCAAAAATAGTCCTATTCCTATAAACATCAATGTGTTTGTTTGCTGGTGTTTTTAGCAAACAATCACTAGTTTTCAATATTAAGACTGTGAGATCAAACTAGAAAATCTCTTTGACGATTGCCTAGAAGTTTTGTGTCTTTTAGCGTGCGTAAGAACAGAAAATAGTAGAAAGAGATAGTTTGAAAGCAGAATGAGAGCAAGAAGTGCAACAAACGTAAAAACAAGTAAAAATTGCATTAAAGTGAAAGATAAAAGAAGTTGGTCCACCAGCACGTACAATGTAATCTGATTCACTCTTGTTTCGCTTTGACTTGGAAGTTGAGTTTCACAGAGTTTTTGTAAAGATGTGGTGACCCCGCTTTTCCTATTACAAGGGAGTATTTATACTCTCGATACAATCGTGGGCAAGCACGATAACCACTTCCTAAAAACTAGGGAAATAACCGCCACTAATCTCTTTGCTCCTTGCGTTTCGACCAGCTTGTTGTCGAAGGATCTGGCGAAGCATTGGACCCAGTTTTGTCGAACAACTGGGCCTTCTCTTGTCGAAAGTTCCTGGCCTTGCCTCGTAGCTTGAAGAACTAAGTCTGTCGGTTTGCTTGCATTGTCGGCACTTGTACAACCGCATCGTTGAATTTATGGTATATTGACTTGAACGTTGACTGCACTTCCCACGTAATATTATTAAATGTACAAATCAACACCATTTAAAGCTTAATTTAATGCCCTTGCCGAAATTTTGAGGTAACAGATTGCCCCCCAAAAAATGTTTTTTCGACGGAATAAGGAATGGAGGGAAGAAAAGGCATTTTTTGAATACTGTGCAATAGTCACTTCTACCGCCTTTTGCGTTTCAACAGTGGTTCGAAAAGACAACCATCTTACTTGCACAGGTAAAACGAACCGTCTTATTGGCACACGTTGCATAGTTGGTGGGCCATCACGCCTCTCAAACGTCGCGAACGCATGAGTTATGGCGAAACGTGCCAATAATCAGAGCTTCCCAACATATATAAACGGCTACAACCCCTTCATATTCCTCTTTACTCGCTTTGAACTTTTGTGAAACCTCTCCGTATCTTTCACTCTTCGCGCTTTGCAAAAATCCCCAAAAAAAGTTTCAAACTTTCACTCCTTTCCTTCAACCCTACGTTTGAATTTCGCCTCGCATTTGCTTCTGATCTCTCATGGCTTCCTCATCTGCTGCTGAATGTTCAACGAAGAACGACGACACCAACAGACCTAAAACCCTTGATGGCTTTGTTGATGAGCCTGACCTTCTTGATAGTCGAGCGGCTTCAATGGCAAACCAGTATTGATTCCTCTACTAGGGTTTATACTCATGCATATCTAGGTCCTCTTCCTAATACCCTTTTAGAGAACACTGAAGTCTCTGAAATTTTCCCTAGTCATGCCTGTCTTCAGCCCAGAATTTTCACCAAGACCCCTTTTCATTTAGAATTTCTGAATAGTCCTTCTAGGGTCTTTAGGTCTGCTCCTAGGCTCGACCAACAGATTTACATAGATTGGCTCGACAAGGTGGAGGCCAAAAGGCCGATGTCCGGAAAAAACAAGGTATTTTTGACCTTATTCAAATTGTCTAGGTATGGGCCTAAGTATGACAAAGACTTGATATTGGCTGCTATGCGATTACTCGGATTGTGCCACTCATAGCCTCCACTTGAGATGTGGCATGCGACTCCCACTTTACTAGATGTTGCTTTGCCCATCACAGCCCGAAACCCCAGGTGAGACCTTTGATCCTCGCTAATCCCGAGTATGTATACCCATTCACTTTCAATAATGCCACTTTTGCTCCTTACATCACGAACACCACAACCGTGACAATGACACGATTATCTCGCTAAAGAACACGTAGCCTTCTTAACCCTTTGGTTATCCCTTTTTGTTTTCTCGCACCCGTTCTCACCTGTGTTTCTAAGACCTATATTCCACCGCCGCCCCAACTCCATGAGAAAGAAAACCTTAATCTTGCCAAACTGTTGTTGGGTTCTCTCTATCGTGAGCTTGACAATGCTTGTCTTGGGAATCGAAAGAAGACGAACCCACCAACAAGTTTTTGGCTTCGCCCATTGTGGTTATTGCAATTGTGGGTCATTAGCCACTTTTGAATCTCGACTAGTCCAGTACATCCCTAAGTCTGCTCACCAATCCTTGAAGTCTAGGAGGACTGAGGGATTCGACCGCTCGATTGAAACCAAAACAGATAAATATTCCTCCGTAAGAGTCTTTCAAATTCACTTCGACATGTTCCCGAAGTGCACAAGCTTCGTAGACTCTATGGCTCCCTTTGTGCAAAGGCCTTTTGGTCCAACTTGGTTTCGACAACCATTTCCTCTCTTCTATCGAACAAGCCAAGCGGAGATTGCCCAAATCCGCAAGCCTACCTCTCCCCGCTATTCTTTCTACCAAAGCTTACCTGCAAAGCTAAAAATAGCTTCTAATTAAGAGATACTTCCCAAGTTATTCTCGCGCACGGTTTGGCCTTTGTCGATTCGACTGCTTGCAGATATGTTTTCATAGGCGAGAATTTT
Source organism: Oxytropis ochrocephala (assembly GCA_020916435.1). Taxonomy (NCBI): domain Eukaryota; kingdom Viridiplantae; phylum Streptophyta; class Magnoliopsida; order Fabales; family Fabaceae; genus Oxytropis; species Oxytropis ochrocephala. The sequence goes on from CM037088.1 coordinate 66,923,677, forward strand.
CGAATCCGCACACGGTGGTAGCCTACAAACACGCCTTCAAGAAATTCCACTATAGGGCCTTGAGTTTGAGCCCTCAAATTCAACCCCGATTCTCATGCACTAAGGAATTTCATGAATGGTGGACTAATTACTATACCACTTCTTCTTTGGGAGGCTATTGACACTTTTTCGAAAAAACATTATGAAGAAATTGATGGCAGCCCTTCCTTGAACAACCTGTATTTACTTCTTGATACCCACATCTTTCTCGAGTCTTGAACATCTCAGAATTTAGTTTTATTTCTGTTTTCTTACCAATGTTCTTCGACGTCAGTCAATCTCGCACCCAAGCCGAAAGCCAAAGTGAACAAGGCTACCACAAAGACCATCTCCTCCAAAGAACCAAGAAAACGAAGGGCGCCGAAGTCTATTCCGGACATTGTCCTAAAGAAGGTATATTGCCATTTGTTCGCTTCAAGTTGCTTTTGATTACGACTTTTACTCATGTCGAGAAACCTTCTTTCCAGTAAAACAACTCAGCAAAATCCCCAACAAAGCCAAAGCTAAAAGGAAAATGGTCCTTCACGAAGATGAGGTACTATACTCTTGCCTTGTTAATCCGTCAAATTTCTCTTCCTTTGTCATTCACTTTCCGACATAACCCAAATTCTCTTTTGCGGGACAATCGAAAGTGATGATAACATCCCCTCACTCGGAGGTCGAAGAAAAGAAACTTTCCCGAGATTCAAAGGGCAGCCCAAGGCATCACTATTGATGAGACTCTGAACCACCTTCTTCTCCTCCAATCAAGAGACTTAAGGTACAAGAGGTAAACTCCTTTCGACATTAGATTAGACTTATTTGGTTTCACCTTTCCAATCTTTAACTTAACCGATATACCTTGCGTGTATAGGTGGGTGGATGCTCGTGAACAACCCTCAAGTCCAATCTATGGTTGAGGTTTGGATCCGAGTTGTCACCTCTATGCTCCCTTTTCCTTCGCGTCTCCTCGAGGTGCAATCTAGCTGAAGAGATTTTCCAAGCATTGGAGAACTCGCAATTCCCATTTTCGAGGAGTTTGCGCCAAGTCTTTGGAAATGTCGAACAAGAGGCGATCGTCGAAGAAAATGCCCTCGTTATGGAAGAGGCTATTCCAATCGCTTTGCTGTCGAGCCGAGATCGTTGTTGTTGAGAAACGCTCAAGTTCCGTAACTTACCATTCCAACAACCGAAGGACCAAAAGTAGTGGCTACCTCGCCGAAATTCACAAGCAAATATGGTTGATCAAGAACCGAGGAGCCTAGAGTAGAGGTAGTCTGCAGATCAAGGTGCTTCCGCCAAAGAATCATCCAACAATGGCATTGTCAAATACCAAGAATTGGCCGAGTTAAAGAAGACGGATCCTTGGCGACCTTGAAGATTATGTTAAGCCTTAAGAGTTCGTCGAGCCGCTTGATTTGCGCCTCGAACAACTCTTTAAGTTCTATCAACCAAGAGACGGTCGAAAGCTTGCTTAGCCATTGAAGACGAAGGTGTTAGAAGGGGACTTGGTGGCCACTATTGAAAATGACTCATCTCAGATATCTTGAGGTAAAATCCCTCATTCGTAAGATCACCAGATTAGACCTCCTCAACATGTCCTTTCGTTCTTCATGGAATTTGGCCCTATTTTTGAGCAACTTTCCTTTTGATCAACCAACGGCCGACCACCTCTAAGCGCAAGGTTCAAGAGACTCAACTCTGCGAGGTGGAACTCGCCTCTCTTAAGGTGATCAAGACGCCATCGAAGCTCTTGAGACCCAAGCAACTAATGATGAGAAAGCAATCGCCGAGTGGGATGCGTAGATTGCGCGCATTGAGGAAGAGATAAAGACCCTTCAACTCAAATTGTCTAATGCTAAACATCGGAAAGATCGATCGTCGAACGCATGAGTCCGCTGCTTCTTCGTCCACCAAAACTACCAAAGCAATGGCAAATGATATAGAGCACTTGGAGAAGATTGACAAGCACCAAGCTATTCTCGCCGACCTCGACAAAGAGTCAGATCTTCTTGACACCTCTATTTCTCTAAGTGTTAGCATCATGGAGAGGCACAAGGCTACCTTATCGACCTTCTAAGACTGTAATATCTTAGCATTCTAAAAATGGTCATGCAACTTTAACAATTTCTTTATACATTGCCATTTATGAACAAATTTTGGTTTATTTATAATTGTTCAATCTTTATTTCGGTTAACGTTGGCTTGTATCGTTTTAAGTACTTGCCATTTATTCTAAAGGTCCTATTTTCGTCACCTAACTCTTCGATTTCATAAGCGCCATTCGAAAAGCAACGCAACACGCGAAATGGGCCTTCCCACCCAGTGACCATTTGCCTAAAACTCTATCTTTTTATCCATAGGTAATAGGACTTTCCACACTAACTCCCCTTCCTCAAAGGTTTTTAACTTAACCTTTTTATTGTAAGCTTTAGCTACTCTTTCTTTCTGTCGAATAAGCATTTCTAAAGCTAACAACCTCTCTTCGTCTACATCAACTAATTCATCAATCATCATATTCCAATAATGATCAAAAGGAATTTCGCACTGTTTTTGAATCCTTGTTGATTGTAAACAAATTTCGACAGGTAACACTGCATCATGTCCAAATGTTAACCTGTAGGGAGTAGTGTTTATAGACTCCTTAGGTGAAGTTCGACAAGCCCATAACACTTGGTCAAGAGAATCGTACAACTTCTAGGCTTACGTCCAACGTGCTTTTTAATCAAATTAATAATGATTTTATTGGCAGCCTCTACTTGGCCATTGGCTTGTGCATAGTATGGTGTCGAAGTCAATAACTTGAAACCAATTTCAGCAGCGAAATCTACCATTTTTCGACCAGTGAAAACGGTACCTTGGTCCGTAGTAATGGTTTCTGGAATTCCATATCTATAAATGATATGATTTTGAATAAACCTTATCACTGCTTCTTGATCTACATTGGCTAAAGGTATTGCCTCTACCCATTTAGTAAAGTAATCAATCCCTACTAGAATGTATCTGTGGCCTTTCGATGAAGTTGGTTTTATTTCTCCAATCACATCTAAAGCCCAACCCCTGAATGGCCAAGGTTTCACTATAGAATGCAACTCATTTGCAGGCACATGTTGTATTCCAGCATGTTTTTGGCATTCTTGGCAACCTTTGGCAAATTCTATACAATCTTTCAGCATAGTTGGCCAATACATTCCTTGTCGAAATAACAACCATTTCATTTTGTGGCCTACTTGATGTGAGCCACATGCTCCACTATGTGTATCAGAAACTGCCAAATATGACTCGTTTTCACTAAGACATTTTAGTAGCACCCCTTCAGGAGTTTGTTTGTACAATTCGCTTTCCAATTAACACATAGCTTAGAGCTCAGATTTTACTTTTTGTTAGTGTTCCCTGTAGGATTTTGCAAATATTCTACAATGGGTTTTCGCCAATCATCATCAACCATATTGTCAATAGCAAAAATTTCTGCCAAGTCAATATCGTCGAAAATGTGACGTTCTTCGACGCTCACTTCACTTGTATTTATTGCCCCCCCAATTTTTGGTGTTGACAATAACGTTGAAGGAGTATTATAGAGAGAGTCTTCTGAGATTAATTTATCTTTTATCTCAATTAACTCTTCTAGGCTTTGCTTGATACTTTGTAACCTAAGCAATTTGTGCGATTCATTTGCCACGTGATTTTCAATTCGTGGTAAATGTTCTAGGTGAACGAATGTAAACCTTTTTAACAAAGTATTGGCAATAACGAAATATTTAATAAGGTGTTCATTAATACATTTGTATTCTTTCACAATTGTTTGACCACTAGTTGAGAATCACCTTTTATTTACGACACAACTTGCCCCCAATTCGAGTAAAATTTTAAGGCCTACTATTAAAGCCTCATATTCAAATTTTCATTATTTGAGCAGAATCTCGAATTTTAAATTTATACTTCGTTGGAGTATTTTCTCGGAGAGATAATCAAAATTCCAATGCCTGCTCCATTCTTATGGCCACCACATCATCTATGTACACTTGCATAAAATCATCAATAAAATCGTGAAACATAGAATTCATTGCCCTCGATAAGTGGCACCAGCGTTTTTAAACCAAAAGGCATGACCACCCATTCATAAACACCTAATGCCCCCGGACATCGAAAAGCGCTGACACGCCCTCTTCGGCAATAAAGATTTGATTATACCCTGAGTAGCCATCTAGCAAATCGAGATAATCAAATCCTGCGCCGAATCTATTAGCATTTCTGCTACGGGCATAGCGTATTCATCTTTATGTGTTGCATTATTTAAATCCCTAAAGTCTACGCAAACTCTAAGTTTTCCATTCTTTTCATTCTTCGAACTATATTAGCTAACCAATCAACGTACTGGCGCTTCCGATGAATTTGCTTTTGAAACAAATTTCTTTCTATTTCTTCCTTGATTTTAGCCAATATCTGAGGAGCAAATCTTCTTGGCGTTTGCTTCACTGGCTTCTTCCCTGGTCGAATGGGTATTTGTAATTCCACCACTTCTCGACTCAAACCGGGCATTTCGCTGTACTCCCAAGCAAAGCAATCCTTGAACTCCTGCAGAAGTGAAATGACTTGGGTTCTGAAGGCAGCATCAAGATGTGCACTGATATAGGTTGGCCTTTTGATCAAGCCATCTCCCAAATCCACCTCTTCGACTGGATCTTGAGCTTGCATGCGCTCTGTAGAATCTCTAGGGTCTTTTTCAAAGCCCAATGGTTCGTCGTCATAAATGCAATCCAGCTTGTCATTTATGACTTCACCATTTTCTTCAGATGAAGTTATGGCTTCGACAGCCATTGTTTGTTGATTTAACTCGGCTTCCAAAGCCGTTTTTATTTTATTTTCGGCCATATAAGCCGTAATTCTATCCCAAGCACTGGGTACTGACATCTTAAACCTTCTAAGAGTCAGTGTCCCTCCTGTTGGAGGCAAGACACACCTCGTGATAGACATTGGCACCTTCTATTTCCTCTCTTTCCCACACAAACCATGTGTTGGGTATAAGTGAATGGAGGAAAGCACATTATCTGAGGAGGTGTATGCTTGGCTAGAAGATGTACATGGCGCAATGTTCGCCATTTGCTTCTCAAAATTCTCCCTGGTGACGTTGTTTACGTCAGCAAGGAAATAACTCTGGTCTGCTTCGACGTACTCTACCAGACCATCATCCCTCCACATTACCGTTTTTTTTGTGTAGGCTTGAGGAACAGCTCCTACGCCATGTATCCACTCTCTCCCAAGGAGTAGATTGTAGCTTGCTTTTGATGCTATAACAAAGAACGTGGTGGTTCTTCTTACGCTTCCTACCACCACCTCTACTTGACCGCTCCCAACGACTGCGATTTCCCTCATAATTGGTTAACATAATGTTATGAGGTCTAAGGTCCATGTCGAAAGCGCACTATTGTCTTCAAAGATGGCCTCGAGGCATCAAGTTAACCGCAGCCCTCCATCGACCAATTATCTTGTTAATGCCTACGCCATTAACTTTTGCTTGGACGTATAAGGGCTTCAAATGATGCTGCATACCCTCGTCTGGCCTCTCGAAAGTGGCCATTTGTTCCTCTACGCAGCCATTGTTCATGACATAGTAGCATACTGGCTTGTGGTTAGCCATATCCCCAATGAAGTCTTCTTCGACGTCATTTGGGACTGTAACAGCATCGTACTCACTCGGCAAGATGGATACGACGTTGCAGATGACGTCGAAGCTAGCCTCAGAGTCGTCGAAATCTGATGTGACATCTTCGTCCATGTCGAATGAAGCACTTTTCTTCTTTAAAGTCATTAATGGAGGGAAAATCCTCTCCATAGCAGGCCTTCTTGGTTCCTCTATAACAATAGATTTCCCTTTAGCCTTGTTTCCAACCCTCACTTGATTGGCAGCTCCTATACTTATCTTTGTGTTCCCCACGGTTTTAGGAGTTACACCCTTAACCGTTCTTGGCGTTGGCTCGTTAGCAACCTGTGTTGCCTTCTTTTTCGAGCGCTGGTATCGACGCCATTGGGTCTTCGTCATGGGGTTCTTCCCCTTATAATTATTTTTATAATTATACTTTGAGGCCTCGCCCGTGATTGGCTTGGCTGTCCCAAAGATTTGGCGAGCGTTTTTGTAGTGTCTACATCCAGTGTATCCACTTCTCATTTGATGGATCTGCTCTTGGAAAGAATGGTTTGGCAGAGGGAGATAGCACAAACTCCTTCTTGGCTACACCCTTGCCAGCAAACTGCGGCTTACTTGTCGAAGCCCTGCTTGAATTCTTTACCTTGTAAGGAAGGTCCTCTCTCGGTCGAAATTTGGCCTCTTACTTGGCCATTTCTTTTTGGGGGTGGTCGAACTTCGCGACGATTCGACACTCTTAGCCGCTTCTTTGTCAAACCGACAAAGATCGCACCTTGGACATAACATGACCTCGAGAGCTCAATTTACACCGATTCGGAAGTCTATCGATCTTCCTCACCCTTAGGTACACAGATCAGACCTTCTCTTCGTATTCTTCCGGAGTAACTTTGTCTCACGGCATCACTCTTTTGAACAACACTTTTGATTTTTTCAAAGAGGAGGTTTGGTAGACTTAGGAGAATCCACCATTTTTACGTCTACCATATTGATACTCATCTCAATTGGTTCCGCATACATCGCTTCCACTTGATGGAGGGGGTCGACATCAATTTGCATCGGTGCTTTATTCTTTTTATCTCCAAACTTGAGTCTTCCTCTTCAATCGCTTTACAACCATATCCCCGAAAAGAACACAACGGTCGGTTGTATGTCCCAAAAATTATGAAACTTACAATAACCCTTTTTCTTCCTCTGTTCGAGAGGAGGAACTTTCGAACCGTTTGGCACTATTATTTGGCCATCGCTTACTAGCAAATCAAGATCTCATCACATTTGGTAACATCAAAAGTATATGTTTTAGGCACAAATCGCTGCTTTTAGGCTCTACAGATTATTCCCATTTGCCGGCCTTAATAATTTGCAAGCATAAGGAGGACCAGGCTTAAGTTCAGCCACGTCTATCTCCTCTGATTCGACATCACTAAATGCGAAGTCGAATTGTTCGTCTACATAGGCTATCTTTTCTTTTTTGTGAAAACCCACTGAGTTCTCTTTTTTATTGTACTTATTCACTCTAGCCTTTTCCTCTTTAAGCCTTTCGACTTGTCGAACTCTATCGGCTAGTTGGGCCATGTCTCTCAAATGAGACGTATCCAATTTCTTTCGAATTGAATAGTCAAGGCCACCTGCAGCCATTTCGACAAGCTCATGTTCAGGCACTTGCGTAAAACATCTTGCCTTCAGTAACCTGAATCTATTCAAATAATCATCAATAGCCTCAGGTACTTTACGTCGAACACTGGCCAATTCTTTAAGGCTAATCTTCGACTGGCCCATGTAGAATTGCTCATGAAACGCCTTTTCTAATTGCCCCCATGTGTATATGGAACCAGGGGGCAGAGTGGTAAACCACGTAAAGGCATTTTTAGTTAGAGAATTTGGAAAATACTTCATTTTCAAACTCTCATTTTGAGCTATGTCCCCTGCCTCAGTCATGTACCGGGCAATATGTTCGACAGTGGACTCGTTGGTATCACCCCCAAACTTAGTGAACTTAGGGATTTTCCAACCTCTTGGCAATTCTCGCACGCAAGATATACTCACACAGGGCGATATGAAATTAGGCCTATGTAAACCTACGTTAAGGCCATTTTGCGCCATTATGGTTTCGACCAAAGTGGCTATGTTGTCTTGAGCGCAAACGTTATTTCGTTGCACTTGTCGAACAACTTCATCAGCGTTTTGGTTTCGATTCACCATAACTACTTCAGGGATGTGATTACCCACCCCTTGTTGTTCGCCCATAACCGCTTTGAGGCTTGGCGATCCAGCGATCTCTGTGGGGTGTTAGGCATATTGTTCCCACAATTTGGTAACTGCCTATTGTTTCCCGTAGGAGCCCCAAAGAAATCTGCAATCCTACCCATTTGGTCTGCTAACATCTGATAACTGGTATTTGTGTTCTGAATCAAAGGATTGAACACGGTACCAATTTGTTGAGTCGAAGATATTAACCATATCATGATTACTTTCGTCCACTGTTGTCTTAACGCCAACAAAGACGCATTGGTTAACGCAGTAGGATTTCGACCAAGTACACCCTCAGACGAAACGTGTGAAGGAGAAAAGGTCGACACGTGTGGCATTCCAGTAGGCATGCCATATACCCCAAAAGGGTATGGTGGTAGACTCATATTTTGGAAACGTGTTTCCAAACTATTCCCTGTTGCCACATAAGGACTCGAAGGAAGTCCTACGCTTTGTGGCAAGGCCATAGACGATGTCGAACCAACATTGGTCATTGACATCGTGGGAGCGGTTATTGATGTCACTTTGGGCCGTAGTCCCCGCAACACTTCCACCGCTTACATTGGCGAGAATCTACCGCTGTTCCTTGCACTTGTGATATCACGGTATCGAACTAGAGGCGTTGTTAGAATTGGTACGTACCATTCTACCACTCCTCAAGTGCATACAAATTTATACACTTAACGAAACGACACAAAATAATCGGCAAAGGTCCCATTGGGCGTGCCAATTTGTTTCTTTGGTGTTTTTAGCAAACAATCACTAGTTTTCAATATTAAGATCGTGAGATCAAACTAGAAAATCTCTTTGACGATTGCCTAGAAGTTTTGTGTCTTTTAGCGTGCGTAAAACGTAAAAATAGTAGAAAGAGATAGTTTGAAAGCGTAATGAGAGCAAGAAGTGCAACAAACGTAAAAACAAGTAAAAATTGCATTAAAGTGAAAGATAAAAGAAGTTGGTCCACCAAAGACGCATAATGTAATCGATTCACTCTTGTTTCGCTTTGACTTGGAAGTTGAGTTTCACAGAGTTTTTGTAAAGATGTGGTGACCCCGTTTTCCTATTACAAGGGAGTATTTATACTCTCAGATACAATCGTGGGCAAGCACGATAACCACTTCCTAAAAACTAGGGAAATAACCGCCCACTAACTGCTGCTCCTTGCGTTTCGACCAGCTTGTTGTCGAAGGATCTGGCGAAGCATTGGACCCAGTTTTGTCGAACAACTGGGCCTTCTCTTGTCGAAAGTTCCTGGCCTTGCCTCATAGCTTGAAGAACTAAGTCTGTCGAAGTTTGCTTGCATTGTCAGCACTTGTACAACTGTACTGTTGAATTTATGGTATATTGACTTGAACGTTGACTGCGCACCGCGTAATATTATTAAATGTACAGTCAACACCATTTAAAGCTTAATTTAATGCCCTTGCCGAAATTTTGAGGTAACAGTGTTTCTCTAATTTACTATTTTTCTTGTAACTAGATCATAAAGTTCTCTTGACTTTTTACTAAGAAAATAGAGTTTATGAATGCTTTGGGGTTGTTGTTATAATCTAATATATTTATATACTCTGTTGTCTCATAATTACTGCCCTTGAGCAAATGTACTACAAGTAGCTGCAAAATGATAATAAACACAACCAGAAAATCAATTTCAACTTCATAAACACAATCATAAACTTCAAGCATGATCAATAAGCCATCTAGAGAAATATACAGTGAATAAAAATATAAAATTATCAAAGTAAGAGAACTTAAAACTCATTAATTCCTTCATGTGTTAGAATAAAACACAATCTTCATGTGTGCATTGTATCTATTGTTTACAAGTGCATAGGAAATACTAGATCAATAGAATGGTCCCTCACCTGAAGCACCCACAAGCTTAGAAGAGACTCCAAGCAAAACAAGCCGAATCCAACCAAATAGAATATCTGCAAGCACAAAAAATAATGATGGATCAAAACATGCAAGTATAGAAAGTTAAATCTCACTTCTTTTTGAATCACTTTTTGGATAGAACCCTTTTTTGCAGACCAAGCAATTTTGCGAGAGGACACTATAACTTAGCGGTGGGAACAATGCAATTATATGTATATGTAATGACTTTTTCTTTAATTTAGCTAACTCTAGGTGTATTTGTAATGTTATATTTCTATAATTTATTTATGAGTGTTTTATGTGACTAAAAATATTAGACATAATAGGTTTGCTTTTTCTTACAAAGAGTGGTGCACAAGTAGAAAGAGGGGGACATGCAATATTAGAAGTTTATGACTTGAAAGCATCTAAAGATAGTGTCAAGCTATTGAACATCAGAAACAAACCTTACTTTTGTCTCTGCCACTCTAGGTGCTTCTAAAACAACTCCAATAGTTTGTTGTACGAAAGAACTCTCGAGACTCCACGGCACCGTCAGTTTCCAAAAAACTGCCAACCATACCAATATATTAAGCATACAAAATTAAAAATGTCATCAATTCAGCAGTTAATTTCAGCAGTCTATATACCAGGTCAGGGACTCTGAAAGGAGCAGAGGAATGTTCAGATGCTCATTCCTACATAGGAAGACAGGTAGCAAATTTCAAGGAAATTGGGATCTGAAAAAAAGGTGAAATTGAAATTTTAATTGAAATTGGTACCCTGTGCAATCAAGGAAAGGAAATTGGGATTTAGGGATTTAGGGATTTTGGGACCCTGTCATTTTCACATTGTTAAAATTTCACATTTGCAGACAGTTAGCATAGCTCAAATCAAAACATAAGCACAGTTTGAAAGCTATATAAATAATCCAAATCAAAACACAAGCACAGTTCGAAAGTTAAAAAAATTAACTTTAAGAAACTCTAAGAATAATATCATTGTAACGCCCCAAATTTTATTAGAAATTATTTGGAGTTGATTTGATAGGGTAGTGGACCATGTTGAGAAGGACTAAAATTGATGTTATAAATACTTAATATAAGATGATTATTATTATTATTATTATTATTAATATTATTATTGTTATTATTAAAAGCAAGTTTCTAGGGAAAACCAAAGTGGTTATAGGAGGGAGGAAAAGTAGGAGGAAAAGTAGGAGGAAAAGTAGCATATGGTTGGGAATTAAAAATCAAATTAAAAAAGGGTTAGAGTGTTGATGCTCATTTAAATAAGGAGTGGGGTGTAGTAAATAAATGGGGAGTGTTTTAGTTAAATATGGAGGGATATGAGAAAGTAATTAGGAGGTGCAATTAGGGTCCATTGGAGTTAAGTGGCCCAAACCCAATTAATAAAAACATTAGGGTCTTAGGAGAAACCCTCATTAGAAGCAAAAGATCAAAAATTAGAATGTGACGGCTAGGGCTTGAGAGAGGGAGAGATTGCGTGAAGAACCAAGAAGGAAGAAGAAAAACGTGGATTGTTGGTGTCTAGGGAGGTGTTCTTGAGAGCTTTGGTCTTCTTCTTCAATTTTAAAAAGGTATGGGGGCTCTCTTTCATAGTTAATAATTTATAAACCATGAAATCATAGGGATTAGGTGTTAGGAGTAGTTGTTTAAATTGATTCATGAAGTATTTGAGTGATTGGGTGATTGTTTGATTTTATATGTGATTGAATTGAAAGGTTATTGTATTGATTGTTGATATTAAGGTGTTATAACATGAATTTAATGCAATATGATGTGTAATAGGTGTTAATTAATATGGAGATGATTGGTTGTTAAATTGATATAATTGAATAGGAGAAATATTGGTGCTTGTTAGGTGTTTGATAGATTGTTTGAATTAGAGTTGAGTAGGAGTGTGTATGTTGATGATGAGCTTTCCTTGTTTATGGTTTTTGTGTGTTTTCTGGACACTGTTTCGGTTTTTCTCAACTGGTACTGTTTGGCACTGGTTTCGTTCAATTCGGAGTTGTGTAGCTCAAGTTATGAGTCTCTAAAGTTAGGTCAAATTTCTGGAGTCAAACTGGGAGTAGGTTCAGTTTTTGCAGGTTTTGTGTGATCAATTAAACTCCGTTTTGAGTGATTCTTACTTCATTGAAAAATAGACTTAATTATCTACGAAATAGGCACTGATTTCACTGAGTTTAATTAAGAAATGAGAAAGAAAATTTGGTTGCAAGTTGGGTAAAGCGTTCTGTCCGATTTTGGTACCTCAGTGTAGTGTTTTGAAAAACTGTACCAACTGGACACTTATTTTGAAAAACTAAAATCTTAGGTAGAAACTACACTCAGAGGGCTTTCCAATGAGTGGTCTTTTGTAATTTTTCGATGTCGCTTTCTATTTTAAATAATTCGCCGAGTAGAGTATCTTTGTAGGAATCCAAAGACTTTGTGCGGGTGTTGCCAATGTTACCCAAAGTGTCAAAAATCTTGTTTTGGTCCCTCTGAACTTTTTAGTCCCCAAAAATGTTATTTTGGTCCTTAGGTGTGGGTTTAGTCCCTGGTGTTGACTTTAGTCCTTTGGTGTAGAATTAGTCTTGGTGATCTTTTAGTCCCTATAGAATTTCTATTTGTGGTGTGGTGTATTATTGGTGAATAAATATTGGCGAGTTGGGGTCTATGACCTTTCCTTTGGTGTTGGTGAGCCCACAAGGCTATTGGTGAGCATGCTATTGCATTATTTTGGTGATTTGGTGTTTCTGGTGCATAGTCATGGTGTCGCATAATCATATGCATTTTTGGTGAATAGGCCTCGGCCTCTTAAAATATTTTGGTGTTTGGTGAATGCCCTCAAGGCAATTTTGGTGATGGATCCACATGCATATGCCCAGTGGAGTTTTGGGTTGCATCTCATACATTGCATACATGTTCTGGTGATTGATTGTGTCTTCATAATTCTTGGTGTAACTATAATTCTCGGTGTAACTATAATTCTTGGTGTAACTATAATTCTTGGTGAAACTATAATTCTTGGTGTAACTGTATTCTTGGTGTAACTATAATTCTTGGTGTAACTGTATTCTTGGTGTAACTGTAGTCCTGGTGTAGCTCTATTAGTAGTGTATTTGAATTGACTGTACCTTTGGTGTGCCTATTCTACTGTGTTTCCTGTTTTATTTATTATTATCTATGTATTGAGACTCACCCTACTGCGTCGTGTTGCCTCGTATGTCGGCAACCTGCAGGTGACGGTGACTGAAGGTGACTAGAGATCCTTCTTCGTTGTTTGGTCGAGTCGCTCTGATACGTAGCACCGGGGGGATATTTAGTTGTTATTCTTTTTACATTTCGAACTATTGCTTAAGTTGTTATTTTTCCACGGCTGTAATAATTTTCCCCAGATATTATTTGGTGCTATGTATCCTGTCTTTTGGAGTTTTATTCCAATTAAATGTTTTGGAGTTTTGTTTAAGGCGTTTTGTTTAAATGTGACACCCTCGGGTGGTCTCACTGAAAGTTTTTACGCACTCTGATTTTCAAAATAATTCAAATAGTAGTTATGGTAGAAGGGGGTGTTACAATCATCATAATCAATTTGAAAATTGCAAGCTTTTTTGGTTTTAGGGCATAGACACTATTATTACACAAGTTTGTTTGCTTGAAAGAATAAAGGGCAGATAAAATGGATAGTTTTGACAATTAGAGCGAGGGCATTAGTTACATGAATAAATAGGGGGACATGAGGGTAGTGAGCTCATTTCAAACTTGTAAGCACTAGTAAACAGAGAGTAACTTGGTTGTGACGGAAAAGCGTTGGAAAAGAGATCTTTCTCCTTGTTACATTTTATGTTTCATCATACAATAAAATCACTTTTTCTTCTCTCTATTTCCATCACGGGTTCCTAACACATAGAAACTTGATAATATAGAAACTCGATAATAATATCGGTTAACATAAGCACTATTAAAAAGGGATAATAGCCACATAAGACATTATAAAAAGGCATGGCAGATAATTTAACAAGACTAAACACAAGAATATTAAAACAGTTCTGAAGGCTTTTTCTTTCTTCTAATTCAGCATATATCATTTCTTACAAAACTACAATTATATGTGGTTAATATAATGCAAGAACCCTTATTTGCAGTTATCAATCAAAAAAGATTATTTTTTAAAAATATCTCTCAGCGGCCACACTCGTTAAAATCAGATTACTTTTTGAAGCTACTAAAAATTAGCTTCTCATTATAATCAAATTTCAGAATTCTCTCAAACTTTGATTATTTTCAAAAATTGATAAAAACAGATAGACAATACAAAAATGTGAAAAATTAAAAAATGGTTTTTTCTAAAATAATGTAGAACTGCTGTTTTCACAATCTCTTTCAAATATTTACACAAGTTCTTAGATCATAAGATAAGCTCAAATTAACTCTTTTAAGCCCACTTCTAAAATATTAAGTGAGCTCTTAACAAGTTTTTACACCATTAACACCTTAGGGCGGTTGATATCCTAACCACGCAGATTCTTAATCGTATCGGTTCACAAATGCATTAATTATTTACATATAGCATATTTAGACACACAAAGCATTGACCGGATGTACCACATGATAGACCATGACCTACACAAGTCCAATGCAATGCTTCCTCAACTTAATGCATTTTCATGGTGGATTCCAAGGTATAATGCATAATAATTATTGCGACCTTCGTATTGTCAAGCCAAACTCCAAAACCATAATTGCCTCAACCAAATAGCCAACATTTTTAGTACGCGAATAACTACACCAATAATACAGGCCGTTAACATCGATGAGCATTGTATAAATCATTTTAATGTGAAAAATTATCAAGTAACACTTTTCTAAAACACATAAATGTTTAGCAATGTTAAAGACATGAATGCAGAGAATATTCACAAATGCAAAGCAGTGAAGAATTCAAATTTAGAACTCGAATTCATGTTTGGTTTTACAAATACTTGAGAAACAAACAATTTACGATTTTAAATTTTCTTTTAAATTCTCGAAATCATACCTACTAAGTTAGATGCGTTTTGAAGAGATAACGAGCCATTTATTTTCTTTTTAATTCAAAAAATAGAACACACCAAAAACAAGAATCATCGATCAATAGATTTTTTTCAGGGAACACTATCAACAGATATAGAATAGAACAGTCAGCTCCAAAAAGCTAAAAGTCTAATGCTAAAAACGAAAATGAGCATAAAAGCCGGGGCCACTTTCAATTTAAAGCCATAATTGTTTTTAAGAGAAGAAAAAGAGACAAACTACAAGATCAGACAATAAAATTTCGACTTAAAAAGGAAAACAAAAAAACACAACCAATAGTCCAAATAGACACAACAACATTTTGCAAAAACAGTATTGCACGCAACAAATAAGCAAAGCTTGCTAATTCTCAGCATACTCTCCGTTGAAAACCCTCTCAACTCAAGTAAATAGACTCTAGCTTAGTATCTATAAAATGAGTTGAATATTTTCAAAATAGTTTTTAATAATGTGATGCAAAACAGAAAAGGGATAAGACTATTTTATCCATATTCTCCATCGAAAACCCTCTCAAGTAACAAGTAATATCTGTGTCTCATCCCAAATAACTGCAAATAGACTCTAGCTTAGTATCTATAAAATGGCGTGAAATCTTTGTGACTTCGCAGTGGTGCAAGTAGAGATGAGAGAGAAGAGGTTGTGGCTGCACAAGGAAATGCAGGGAGGAGAGAAGACTTGTGGGTTGTGGCTGATGGAGGAGGACGGAGGGTTAGATGGAGGAGGAAGGAGGGTGAGTCGAGCGAGAGAGAAGGGTGTTCTATGTTATGTGATGAGAAAGAAGTAATAGGGTTTAGTAACTCACTCGACAAATAAAAATTATCATTGACATTTGCCACGGGTTTGCAACCAACCCTCCGTCGCAAATTAGCGACCAACATCCCTTTCCGTCGCAAATTAGCGACGGACAGTCCTCCGTGGCAAATGTTGGTGGCAATACATGCTTATTCTTGTAGTGACAGAGGTTGATGGTCGCCAATGAGGAGATTACTTGGGTTGTGTTTCAGAGAGAGTTCAGGAGGAAATACTACCCGGAAGATGTCCGCGAAAAGAAAGAGGTTGAGTTTCTGAGACTTGAACAAGGTAACATGTCTGTAACTGAATATGCTGCAAAATTTATCGAGCTGTCCAAGTTTTATCCGCACTATGATGGAGCGGGTGCTGAGTTCTCCAAATGCATTAAGTTTGAAAACGGGTTGCGTGCCGATATTAAGAAAGCCATAGGGTATCAACAAATTCGTGTGTTTTCCTTATTGGTTGATAGCTGCAGGATCTTTGAGGAGGACAGTAATGCCTTCTCCAGAGTCACACTACAAGAATAACCCTGTATTGCCACCAATATTTGCCACGGAGGACTGTCCGTCGCTAATTTGCGACGGATTTGCGACGAAAAGAGATGTTTGACATGAGCGCTAAAAATCCCGCTTAAATTTGCCACAACCCACAATATTTGCCACAACCCACAAAATTTGCCACAACCCACAAGAATAACCCTGTATTGCCACCAATATTTGCCACGGAGGATCGTCAAAGTCGCTAATTTCTGACCAGTTTGCTGACGAAAAAGAGATGTTTGACATGAGCGCTAAAAATCTCGCTCGACTCCCCCTCCGTCTCGCTCGACTCCCCCTCCGTCCTCCTCAATCTAACCCTCTGTCCTCCTCCATCAGCCACAACCCACAAGTCTTCTCTCCTCCTGCATTTCCTTGTGCAGCCTGGCGTCTTCTCTCTCTCTCAAACCGGTTTCCACAATTCAGCTCGATTTCGGCGTGAGAGTGTAAACCCAGTTTCTGGATTTCGGCGTGAAAAGTGTAAACCCAGGTAGTGCTTCTCATCTCGATCTCGCCTCAACTCGATTTTCTTCTCAACTCAATTTCTTCTCAATCTGGTATTACTTCTGATTTCTTCTCATTTTCCTGGAATCGATTTCTTCTGATTTGTGAATAAACCCTAATGTTATTAACTTCTTCTGATTTCTAATTTTGAGTTATGATTAAACCCTAAGTATTTGTTGAAGTGCAAGTGTATGATTCCCTTCTAGAGTTTTAGGGATTTTGTGGCTATTTGTGAAGGTTAATAGTTTGATTACATTTGGTGAATTCTTGGAGTATGTGATTGTATTTGTGCAATCCTGTTTGAAATAGTTTGATTCTGTTTGAAATAGTTATTATCTTTTTTTGTTCTAGTTATTATCTTTTTGTTTTGAATTTTGCTCAATTGGGTGGGATTTGGGAATGAAGTTCTCTGCTGGAAAAGTTGTGGTTTCTGACAGTAATGTGTGACAAACTTTGTTTATAGGGACATGCTTGGATTAGTAAAGCATCAAGAAGTCGAAATTCAGTTTGGAATGTAAGCAAAAAACAACCAGGTAGGTAGTGCTTCTTTTTGTGTTCAATCAATGAATTTGGTTTTATATGTTCTGGTTGATTTTTATTTTGTTTGCATTCGAGTTCTGAGCAAGTGATTGATTTCGTGTGAATTGGAGAACAAATCTTCTCCTTAATTTGCAAGTATAAAGGTACTCATTAGATTTCATCTAGCTCCATTATTGGTATCTGTTGTTTTGAGCGCAACTGTTATGTTGTTCATTTCTGCAAAGTATAATGTAGTAACTGAAACAATCAAGTGTGTGCCTTATTGTATAGTGTGACTGATTTTAATTTCTTGAAATCAATAGTGTTATTAATGCGATTCATTTCTCTCATAGTTCCCATGTTCCCTACGGCACTACTTTATTAACATTCATTCCCAATGCCTAGAAAAAGAAACGGTGCAACTTGCAAGGTGGAGTAATTCAAATTCAAGCTTCTGCCTTCTATTATCACAATTTATAGTATTGGTTTGACTAAAAAATGAAAAGATGCAAACTGCTTGCCTTCTAGTATTATAATTGCAATTAACGTCTTTATATACTTCTCTCTCTCTAGTCTCTAGTAGTGAATAGCAGAATAATGAATATATCAGCAGTGAAATTTATCTACTACTAAACACCTTCTACTAGTAATAGAATCATGAATATATATACTTCCAAACACCTATTAATTGACAACGAATGACTATAGGTTTTTAGATAAATAAGTTGTCGTGTAGAACTGAATGCTGAGGAGGGTTGCACTATTGATTATTTAGAATGATTTTTTGATAAATAAGTTGCCGTGTAAAACTTCAAAGTGATAGTTGTTGTCTTAAGAAGCTATGGAAGGCTTTATAGAATAAGTGCAGTATCTATGTTATCCCATTTTGGTTTTCTTTTATACTTATTTGACCTAGTAACTAGTTACTAGTTTACTGTTCTATGTTTATCTGAAAGATTGGGTGAGTAGTTCTCTAATTCTCTTTCTAGAGTTTAAGTTCATTTCACCCGATTACCACTATCATGCTTTTTCCTTTTTTGATCTCTTCTTTGAACTCTCTGTTCATTTGTTTTTGCCCTCCACTTTTATTTTCGACATATCTAGTAACTAGTAATAACTTTGTTTTCGACGCGGTGTTTTAAACTTAATGGGTTTCCAAGAAGTTTTGGCCATATACTATGAGTAGCTATTAAAATATGATTTTACTGCTACACTTATGTACATGGTGTAAGGATCAGTCATTGATTACTTTTACATGGTTCTTCTTTGTTACACTTATGCAATATGATTTTACTACTTGTATATTTGTTTTCCTTGTTCATTGGCTCCTGCGTTCATTCCTCCAGGTAATCTTTTGTTCTTCTTAGTGACTAACTCAAGGGAACATAAGGCACCGTTGTAACTGGATTCACATGCTTACAACTTCATCATGTAAGTACATGCACTCTAAGATAATGCAATACTAGCTCTACTATATAATATGTAATTGCCAACAGATGAGGTGTATACTCATTGCTCCAAATTATTTGGATCCACAGAAGTATAAATACATAGCTTCCAAAATACTTTCTTATTCTCACTCATCCAAAGCTCAGTTGCATCAGTTCTGATAGTGTTTATAACTCTGTTTTGAATTTGGTATGGTGTCTCTTATTAGTCATGTTCTAGTCTTGAAATTTGGTTTTGGTTCTTATTAGTCATTAGAGACTGTCTCATCTAGAAAGATTAATTAGAAGTTGTGTTATGCACTTTGAAGTAGAATATTAATTTGGCTTAATTTATATATAAATACAGATTGATACATTATCCTGTAAGCCAATATTCATTAAATGGACTTGAAGATATATTGACATGCCAACTCTTGTGCCTTATCGAACACCCAAATTTCATGATTATTCATTCTATTATCTCAAAGGATTTCAAACCTGCCTATTACCATTTGTAATTTCCTTGTTAAAAACATTTGAATTTGAAAGCTTCTTATATACTTGGGTATGTCCATGTGTATATATGGATTAGGTTCATGTGTCAAGTTAGATAAATTTTTATACGCAGGCTCCCAAACCATATTATAATATATATATATATATATGTTATTGTTTTTATATATAACAAGAATGATTCAAATGATAGATAATATCATTAATGCCTTATGTAGTTGACTTAGATACCCTTAATTCTTCTTTTCAAACAAAATTATCAAAGTTAAGAAGTCACCATTTGATAAGTATTTGAACTGATATCTTGTGTTTATGTGGTTACAGGTAAAATTACCACATTCTGCTGCAGAACTTAGATTGCTTGGAGTTTCTGATCACCAGATTAAGAAGGTGTTGTACTTTTTTTAATCAAATAATAGTTGTTAATTGCATTTGCAATTAAATCCCACTATTCCAACTAACTAAGACAAAGAAACTGAAGTTTATTATGGAATCATAATTATGATTAACGATCCTGTTTTCCACTTATTATTGAATGAACTGAATCCAATCTGCACACTGGTATGGTTGAAAACACATGTATTCATGTTATGTTTTTTTGATGAGTTCATAACTATATATTTGCCACATGGAACAATCTAATTGTGTCTTTGGCTAATAGTTGCTATATAGTTGCTGCAGTGTCCTTTATCTATGTCGTCCATTATCTCACAAAGAATGATGGTGCTGGCTCTTCGAGCAGTAGCTTCCTAAGCGCCCTTGCATTAGTTTTGATTCATCTTTATATTTGTTTATCTAATACATATTTATACTTGCTTATCTAATCATATTTGTATTTGGTTCGGAATAATAAGAGTATTAAGAAAGTATATTTGGGAATCGAATTAGATATATATAATGTGTTTGTGTTTGAATATGTGTGAATTGTTGTATCCAAACAATGACGTTCGGTTTTAATTGGTGCTTCAGTTTCTTTGTCTTATATTGAGGTCCCCTCTCTCACCTTTGTGGTGTGAAGGTATGATTTGCGTTTTAGGTAGCTGTGAGTTGTTTAAAACTACCTAAGTAATATGATATGAAATGTATCAAGCCTCACTCTCTCTCGATGGGCATCCATCGTTTAAATTCTTGTCTTGTTCTCTCTCTCTCTCTCTCTCTCTCTCTCTCTCTATGGACATAATTTCATCCTTGATATATTGACAATTTTAAATGTGCAGAATGGAATTTCCTCCTTCGCACCGCCTTTGGATGTATGATAGGTTGTTTCCTAAAAGAGCGGATTTGAAACAATCTTTTGTAGATGGTGTGTGGGAGTTTATTCTTTTTGCAATGACACAAGAACAATTTAGAGTTGAAGGGGGGATTCGATGTCCGTGCGTCAAATGCGAATGTGGAAAGATTAGGAATCCAACGGAGGTCATTGATCACTTGAAGAGAGTTGGGTTTAGGCCTAATTATTGGATTTGGACGAGTAATGGTGAGAAAGGGTTTGATGTCGTCCCGTTGGTTGGCGAAAATTGCATGGGTGCTTCAAGTAATTCTGCGGAGATAGGATGTGGTGAACAAATCAACTTGATGCAGAATATGGTTTGTGACGGTCTTGGGGTGAATGTGTCATTCGAGGAGCAACAATATGATAACATGGAAGAGCTTCCGAATGAGCAAGCACAGAGATTTTATAATTTGTTGTTAGATGCAAACAAACCATTGTTTGAAGGGTCATCTAACTCAAAGTTATCGATTTGTGCGAAGCTTTTAGCTCTCAAATCATCGAGTAATACATCTGAAGTGGGAATGGACTTGATATGTGATATGATGTCGGGGGTGACACCTATGAATGAAAATTTGCCAAAGAATTTTTACGAGGCTAAGAGGTTAGTTTCTAAGTTGGGATTGGAAGCTAGAAGGATTGATTGTTGTCCGGAAGGTCACATGTTGTATTATGACAATGAGTTTGGGAAAAATGATGTTGCGCTACTTGAATGCAAATTTTGTAATGCGCCGAGGTATCATGCACGCAAAATTGGGACTAGTAGTAAGAATAAACCAATTCCTGTGAAGTCAATGTTCTACTTACCAATAACTCCAAGGTTGCAGAGAATGTTTGCATCCGAGAACATTGCAGGAAAAATGACGTGGCATTTTGAGAATAGATGTGCTGGTGTGTTGCGGCATCCGTCTGATGGGGAAGCGTGGAAACACTTTGATCGGGTACAACCTGAGTTTGCAGCGGATCCCCGCAACGTACGACTAGGGTTATGCTCCGATGGTTTTACCCCATATACCCAAGCATCGGCTTCGCCATATTCTTGCTGGCCCGTTATTGTTACGCCGTACAACCTTCCCCGAGATGTGTATGACTAAACCTTACATGTTTTTGACTTATGCGATACCGCCCGTAAAATCCAAAAGCGAGGCATTGACATCTATTTAGAACCACTAATTGATGATTTGAAGAGGTTGTGGAATGGTGTCTCGACTTACGATTACGCATACGGAAAGGAGAATTTTATGATGAGAGCCGCTTGATGTGGACCATTAATGATTTCCTGCTTATGGCATGTTGTGCAGTTGGCAAACTCATGGTAAATTAGCATGTCCACATTGTATGGAGCATACAAAGGCATTTACCTTGAAACACGGGGGTAAGAGTTATTGGTTTGACTCGCATCGTAGGTTTTTACCACATGATAATGCATTTAGAAGGAACAAGAATGCATTTAAGAAGAAGGAAGTTGAAAATGATGAGCGCCTCCACGATTGACTCCAGGCCAGGTTTGGGATAGAGTTAGAGATTTGCCCAAAATCACAGATGATCCCCTTGTTTCTCGATTTCATGGATATGGACAAACACATAATTGGACAAAGAGGAGTATCTTTTGGGATCTCCCATATTGGAAAGATAATTTATTGAGGCACAATCTTGATGTGATGCACATAGAGAAGAGTTTTTTTGACAATATATTTAACACAGTGATGAACATAAAGGGAAAAACAAAGGACAATGATAAGGCGAGATTGGATGTTGCTCTTTCGCAATCGAAAAGACTTAAATTTGAAGCCACAAGCTAATGGAAAGATGCTCAAACCCAAAGCGTGTTACTCATTAACAATCGAGCAAACAAATTCAGTTTATCAGTGGATAAAAGAATTGAAATTCCCAGATGGATATTCTTCTAATTTGGCAAGATGTGTTGATGTGAATAAGAGAAAAATGAATGGGATGAAAAGCCATGATTGTCATGTATTTATGGAATGTTTACTCCTATTGCGTTTAGTTCTTTACCTAAGCACATGTTCTAAATCCGCTTAACCAAGTGAGTCAATTTTTAAGGATTTGTGTTCTGCATCTTTAAGAGATGATGACCTTGTTAGGATGGAACAAAACATTTCATTCATTCTATGTAAGATGGAGAGAGTATTTCCACTGGTTTCTTTGATTCTATGGAACATCTCCTGCTCATCTAGCATATGAAGCAAAACTTGGTGGACCGGTTCAAGATGTGGGATGTATCCATTTGAAAGGTATCATTTTAAGAACATATTCATTTTTCCCATTTTCGGTGAGTATAATTTTCCATCTAATCAAGTTGTTATATAGATTCATGGGTGATTCTAAACTATCGGTGAAAAACAAGGCGAGAGTTGAAGGATCGATTTGTGCATCATACCTACACCGCGAAATAACCCACTTTTGCTCACATTATTTCACCAACTTCACTTTGAGAAATGAAAGATATGATATGCAAAATGATTGTGTTAGACACCCATTAATGTTATCGGTTATCGGCCAATCTGGTCGCCATTCTGGGAAGGAGTCGATTCATTGGTTAACGGATAAGGAGTATAAGTCAGCTCATGTTCATGTGTTGAACAATTGCATTGAAGTTAAACCATACATTGAGTATGTATATCAATATTTTCATTCAATTAATTGTTCATATCTGTCATCTCATTTAGTGCGTATCATCTAATTTGATCAGGTCATTCTTGTTGTCGGAAGACGTAAGAGTTGATCAGACATCTGTTCATATATATGAACATTTTCAATTATGGTTTCAAGAAAAAGTAAGTGTTGAGTTAGTTGTTCCTCAACCTTAATCATGTGTTCCTTACGAAATAACTTGTTTGTATGTCATGTACATAGGTTTACTCTGAGGAACCAACTCCAATCAATCAACACTTGAGAAATTTATCTGATGGTCCTTATACAAAAGTGAAAGAGTATCACACATTTTTCGTGAATGGCTACAAGTTTCATACCCACTCCTGGACGAAAAACAAAGCAACAATTAACAGCGGAGTCTATGTAAAAGGGGTCAATGAAGGAGGTGAAGATGATTATTACGGTGTAATCAAACACATTTATGAACTACAAATCAGCGAGTTAGACTATGCTAAAACTGTAGTGTTGTTTTATTGTGATTGGTTTGATCCGTCAGCTATAGGTACCAAATTGGATCCAAAGTATAATAGAGTGGAGATACGAATGGACAAAAAATATCTAGCGTTTGATACGTTTATAATGGCAGAGAATGTGAGACAAGTGTACTATGTTCGTTATCCATCAACTCGAAGAGACAAGCGAGGTTGGTGTGTCGCAATCAAGACAAAGCCGAGGAGTCGCGTTGAAATAGATGATCTAGTGGAAGATGTTCCCTATCAGGCAGATGATATGTCACTTGTAAATGAAGTTAATGAAGTTGAACAAATTTCTAACTTACGTGATTTGGAAAGCAATGGTGAAGAAGTGGATCCAAACAACTTGGAAGAAGAGGACTCACATGAGGTTGTAGTTGATGTAGAAGATGAAGACGATGAAGAAGATGAAGAATGGCCAGAAGATTAGATATATATAATGTGTTTGTGTTTGAATTGTGTGAATTGTTGTATCCAAACAACTTGAACTGCTTTTAATTCATGTTTGTCTTTGAATTGTGTGTGAATGAATGTATCCAAACAACTTGAACCACTTTGTAATGAATGTATCCAAACAACTTGAATTGTGTGTGAATTGTTTAATGAATTATTTTAGATGTAAATTTTATGTTTTTAAATTGTTTATTTGTGCTTATGTTTCATTTCATCTACAGCATGGCATCAGGTGGAGGTGATTCGTCGCCACCTAGACCACCCCACGATCGTAAGGGGAAGTCTATAGTTGTCCCTCGTCGTAAGAAAAGGGTGATACACGTTGAGAACACGGCCGACTATTCAGAGATGCCTACCACATCTACCCCTACACAGACACGCCCAACACATACAGGTAGAGTGAGATCATTGCAAAATCCTCTGACACAAACGCAGCAGACCTCTGGAGTTAGGTCTTTAGAGCAGACCTCTGGAGTAGGGTCCTTACAGCAGACCTCTAGAGTTAGGTCTTTACAAAGCAGACCTGCAGGTTAGGTCCTTAGGCGCGCACCTGCAGAGTTAGGTCCTTAGAGCGGACCTCTAGAGTTAGGTCTTTCTGACCAGAGACCTCTGGAGTTAGGTCCTTAGAGCAGACCTCTAGACTTAGGTCTTTACAGCAGACCTCTGGAGTTAGGTCTTTCCATATTGGCTCTAGTTCCTCGCCACGAGTTACTCCCTCACCCACTCCATCTCCCAGAGAGGTACATGGTCGTAGTGCATCTCCACGAGTGACTCCCCACTATCACGAGTCCTCAATATCGAATGATTCCTACACCAGTTTTCATGTGATACTACTCCTACCCCTTCACCCGATCTTTGTGCCTACTCAGACCTCTTTGCCATCTCCGACAGAGCGACTTTCACCTGGAGATGATGCGATACCTGATGGTGACCAGATGCATGATGTTGAGGGGGGTGATGATTTGATATCTGATGTTGAGGGGGGTGATGATGAGGATGAGATTATGTTAGTCGGCGATCGGGTAGTCATCGAGGTTGAGGGTGGAGGGTATGTAAAGTTTTTTACAACTTTGTTTGATTGATTGTTTTGTTATATATAATGTGACATAATCGTTTCAATTGTTTTAACTTCGCAGGTTTCTTCCTTCAAGGCCAGCCGCAAATGCTATTCGACTGACTATTCGCGAGTTATACCACTATCCATGGACTAGTTGGTCAGATCTTAATAAGGATGAGCGAGACCATTTTTTTAAGGCTTTTAGAGTAAGTGTACATTTTAACACATCACAATGTTTGTCGTTTTTTTAAGAATTTGTGAAGTTATTTTTTTGATGTAACATTTGTTTTGTACATGTTTTCACAATGCGAGAAGAGAGTTACTTGGCATAAATCTCGGGAGGCAGCCGTTGAGGATCTTTTTCATAGAAGATGTGCTGATCGACTCCGTGATATGCTCAGACGTGTCCGCATAGGGAGGGGCCAACCTACTTGGATGGGGGATGGAGTCTATAATCACCTAATAAACCACATCTGGAATGATCTAAAATTCAAAGATACGTGTGGAGCGGAATAAGAAGAACAGGGCATCGAGAAAAGGGTGGAAGCTTGCACACTCAAGGTTCTATCTCTATGTTGCAGCATTCAAAGAGATTGGTATATTTATAAACTTATGTTTTCCTTATGCAATATGATTACTTATAATTTACCATTTACAAACTTAAGTTATTAATTATAGACCAAGAAGATAGGAGGAAGCCACATGTAGAAGAGCTTCATCGCCACACTCACATTAGGAAGGGCACAAAGTAGTATGTAGAGGATCATGCTCGCATTACTCGGAGTATAAAGAAGCTTGAATATAATAATCTATTAAATAATCTACAGGCGAGTATGTAGAGGACCGCGCTCGCACTAAATTGATGTTTTTTTTGATTCTCGCTGCCTATTTTGTTGCTGAACTACCTGTTCTGTACTGATTTTCAATTTCTTATAGCCTTCTATTGTGTTGGGATGCTGTCTGTCTTAATGTCTTGAGTCTTGACTTGGTTTGGTTCCTAATGCAATGGATTGTATGTTACCTTTGCTCACATAGACTCATAGATAGTAACTGAATGGGTTTGGTTCCTATCAGTTTGTGTTGGATTTTATTTTCTGATCTTGTTTAGCCTTCTGCTATGCAATCCTGCATGTTAAGTGTAGGCCTATGACTTAGGAGTGTTATCACAAGCCAAATTTGATTTTCTATAGGTGGGGAAACTGGTAGGGAATTGGATGGAAGATTTCATTATGTATATTGTTTAGTCATTGAACTTTGAAGAGCGCTGCTACTTATTCAGAGAGAGTTCTTCCCAAATCATCCTGAATAGTAATGTGGTAAACTGTTAAAGTAAGTGGAAATGTATAACCGGCACTTTTTGCGGAAACCATCCAACCATAACCAATCAGATTCCTTCGGGATGCATCACGAGAATTTCAATCTTGCAAGAAATGGAGTTATTTTGGCGTTTCTTGGATCTTGGGGTTTTGTTCGATTCTATGAACTTTAGTTTTTGCATGCACATACAATTGATGATTTTCTTAGATTGTTTTTTGTGATGATATTCTCGAGAATGCATGCATAGTATTCCAATGTTTTTCAGTCACGATTTGCACTCTTTCTCGCGAAATTGTTCGTTATAATCGCCAGATGCCTCCTCTAGTCGATTGAATCGGCTTTGTTTGTACATTCGATAAATTTTGCGCTTTTAATCCATTAGATAGGGTTCATAATCGATTATGACATCGCTGATTTTATCTTTGGATCAGATTTCAAGGCATTACTGGATCGCAGATTTAATGTCTAAGCGTAACTTGTATTTTGATGCATGTTAATAGTCCTAATAGTAATTTGAAATATATTTCTTAAGTGATGATATAGCAATAAGTTTAACTCCTTTTGTTCCTTTGCTAATATATTAGGTGTAGTTAATTACTACCACCTCATATGCATGTATTAATTCTACGATCAGGTGCTATTTTATTGTAATCATCTTCGATCGATCGGTTTCCAAAGGTTATATTATCAGGATCCAACACTTTCACCTAGGAATGCATATTATTCTGAGGTACTAGTGGGAAATATGACATTGCTTTA
The DNA here is from genome assembly GCA_020916435.1 of Oxytropis ochrocephala. Lineage (NCBI taxonomy): Eukaryota > Viridiplantae > Streptophyta > Magnoliopsida > Fabales > Fabaceae > Oxytropis > Oxytropis ochrocephala. The sequence goes on from CM037088.1 coordinate 66,950,820, forward strand.
TCAGTAACTGAAATAATATGTTTGATGCATTTGATAGGAGGAGTTTCAAATGATCGTTATCTCGATCGGACATACCGTGAACCACTGTTGAGTTGGCTAAGTTGAGCGATTGTTGTGGGAGCAAGTCTGCTTTGGAGGCCCTATAAGAGTCGTGTCTATGGGACAGAGGCATAGTTGACCACGACTCAAGCTTCGGCGAGCACAAGCCTGTCTCCCGAGGCCCTTAGGATCATCCAAGAAATGTCACACGAGAATTTGCGCGACAAATAGAGCAAATAAGCGCCAACAAAGAACAACTACTTGAATACGTATTTAACCATTCGGGATTCCAAAGTTCCTCCACGATTGGCGTGCCGAGCGAGGACCAACCCGCCAAGAGGGGCGAGAACGATGATGCGGATGATGGAGACGCTGGAGATCATGGAGACCGCCCTTATGGGGAGGGTTATTGACGACATCTAGGTAATTTATGTTTTAATTAAGGTGCAAATTTTCTTAGTTTTATGAATTAATTAGTAATCATTATTGTTTTTGTTTTGTTAGGTATATTGTTCGAGTTGGAGTTGAAGATGCTTCGTCGTAATTTTTTGAGTTTATCGGACCTTAGTGTAGTTTATGTGTGTTTGACATAAACTAGTGGTATGTTTTGATATATTTTGATATTTGGTATGTTTGACACTTTTAATATTAGTCTAGTTTATGTTTAACTAAGTTTGTGTTTTGGATTGACACTTTGAACAATACTGATATGTTTTGGTATTTGATATTTTGTATGTTTGACACTTTTAACATTAGTGTAGTTTATGTATGTTTGAATTGGTGGATTGAATTGGCGGGAAGTATTGCAAATATGAATGACAATGTACGTAGTTATTGTAGTCCGAATGTAGTTTTGGAGTCCGAATTGAATTGGCGAAGTATTGCGCATATTATTGTATTGGAGAGTATGGATTGAATAGGTAGGGAATTACTATTAAATTATTATTTTTGCGTGTAGCGACGGAATTTGCCACGGAGTTTTTTGAAAGTTATTGTGTTTGCCACGGAATTTTGCACAATTTGCGACGAAATTTAAAACAAATTCAAAATTATTTGCCACGGCTTTGTGACGAGATTTGCGACGGCTTTGCCACGGAATTTAAAAACAAATTCAAAATTATTTGCCACGGCTTTGCCACGAGATTGCGACGAGTTTGCCACGGACGCATTTGCGACGGACAATCCCGTGGCAAAGCGTTTGCGACGAGCATTTTTGCCACCATTTTTTGGCCGTCGCAAATCCGTGGCAAATGCAAATTTGCGACGGGAATTTGTGCGTTTGCCACGGAATTGTCCGTGGCAAATCACCGATTTTCTTGTAGTTTCATGAAAGAAAAACAAAAGAACTTCTCGAGTCGTGGTAAGCCATATGAGGTGCCTGCTGGTAAGGGCAAAGGGAAGTTTGTTGGTGGGTCTAAGCAAAGTGGGGAGATCTTTGCGGCCAAGATTACTTGTTACACGTGTGGGAGAGCGGTCATAAGAGTCCAGATTGCCCAAGCGGGGATAAGAAGAGATGTTATCGGTGTGGGAAAGAGGGGCATATATCTTCCAGTTGTGATAAGAAGGAGGTGGTATGCTTTAATTGTGGGAGAGTGGTCACATCAAGATTACCACAGTGCTCAAAACCCAAGAACGAGAAGTCTTTTGGGAAAGTGTTAAGCTCTGTTTGGTCCGATGTGGTGAATGAAATTCGAGTGCACGTGCTATATCAATAATTTTCCTCTTGTTGCTATTGTTGATACCGGTGCTACCCATAGTTTTATTGTTTGCGCATGTGTTGAGAAACTAAGTCTTGTCTTATCCGATATGTTGAGAGAGATGGTTATCGATGCTCCAAAAGGGTTCGGTGACTACCTCCATTGCTTGTGCCAAATGTCCTGTATCTATATATGGTAAAGAATTTTTAGTTGATTTGATCTGTTTGCCGTTGAGTGGAATGGATGTCATTCTGGGTATGGACTGGTTAGTTGATAATCATGTTCATATCAACTGTCGCGAAAAGTCCGTGAGTTTAACCTTCACTGAAGAGAAGTCTGTTTGCTATCTGCGGTCAGTTTCATAGGGTGATGAGAGAAGAGGTTCAGCTGTTTTCTCTGTTAGCGTCGTTGTCTGCTGAGAGCCAAGCGAAGATTGATGAGTTGCAGGTGGTGCGTGAGTTTTCCGAGGTGTTTCCTGATGAGATTCCGGACATACCACCAGAGAGAGAGGTGGAGTTTACTATTGATCTAGTTCCTGGCACTAAGCCTGTGTCTATGGCACCATATAGAATGTTTGCGTCTGAGTTGGCAGAATTGAAGAAGCAACTTGAGGATTTGTTAGAAAAGAAGTTTGTAAGACCGAGTGTGTCGCCGTGGGGAGCTCCAGTGTTGCTAGTGAAAAAGAAAGATGGTAGTATGAGGTTGTGTGTAGACTATCGTCAATTGAATAAAGTTACAATCAAGAACAAGTATCCGTTACCGAGGATTGATGACTTGATGGATCAGTTGGTGGGTGCTAAAGTATTCAGCAAGATTGACTTAAGGTCTGGTTATCATCAGATCAAGGTAAAAGATGAAGACATCCAGAAGACGGCGTTTAGGACAAGATATGGCCACTATGAGTATTTCGTAATGCCTTTCGGTGTAACTAATGCGCCGGGGGTATTCATGGGGTACATGAACCAAATCTTTCGCGAGTATCTGGACAAGTTGGAAGAGGAGCATGCGGAACATCTGAGGTTGGTGTTGGAAATTCTGAGGGATCGAAAGTTATATGTGAAGTTGTCCAAGTGTGAGTTTTCTTTGAAAGAAGTCCGTTTTCTCGGTCATGTGATTTCTAGTGAGGGGATTGGGGTGGATCCTTCTAAAGTTGATGCAGTGTTGCAGTGGGAGTCCCCGAAGTCAGTTACTGAGATAAGGAGTTTTCTGGGATTAGCTGGTTATTATAGAAGATTCATTGAGGGGTTTTCGAAGTTGGCTCTGCCGTTGACCAAATTGACTTGCAAGGGCAAGGCTTTTGTTTGGGACGACCGATGTGAAGAGAGTTTCAATGAGTTGAAAAAGAGGTTGACTACGTCCGCAGTGTTGACCCTGCCTAATCCGGTTGAGCCGTTTGTGGTTTATTGTGATGCTTCCAAGATGGGTTTGGGTGGTGTGCTTATGCAGAATGGGAAAGTGGTCGCTTATGCATCGAGACAGTTGAGAACTCATGAAAAGAATTACCCTACTCATGACTTAGAACTTGCTGCTGTGGTATTCGCATTGAAAATCTAGAGGCATTACTTGTATGGATCGAGATTTGAGGTGTTCAGTGATCACAAGGGCCTTCAGTATCTGTTCGACCAGAAAGAGTTGAATATGAGGCAGCGCCGGTGGTTAGAGCTATTGAAAGATTATGATTTTGAATTGAGTTATCACCCGGGTAAATCTAATGTGGTTGCAGATGCTTTGAGTCGGAAGACCTTGCATATGTCGGCATTGATGGCTAGAGAGCTTGAGTTAATTGAGCAATTCGTGACATGAGTTTAGTTTGTGAAGTCACACCTCAAAGTGTCGGGTTGGGTATGTTGAAAATTGGCAACGATTTTATGGCTAGTATCCGAGAAGCGCGAAGTTAGGCGTGAAATTGTTTGATCGATGGGTGGGATTAGTCGATCGAGAATAAGGACTTCGAGATCGATGCGCAGAATGTATTGAGATATCGTGGAAGAACCTGTGTTCCCGAAGATGAGGAAATGAGAAAGGCAATTCTTGAGGAAGGTCACGAGGTAAGTTGAGTATACATCCCGGAGCGACAAAGATGTATCAAGATCTCAAAAAGATGTTCGTGGCACAGGTTGAGCGCGATGTGGCGCGATTTGTGTATTCGTGTTTGACTCATGTGTAAATCGAAGGTCGAGCATCAGAAGCCTGCGGGGATGATGCAACCGTTGAATGTTCCGGAGTGGAAGTGGGATAGTATTTCCATGGATTTTGTGACTGAGTTACCCAATACGGTGAGAGGGCATGATTCGATTTGGGTGGTGGTGGATAGATTGACGAAGTCTGCTCATTTCATTCCTATTGGCATTAAATATCCGGTGTCGAGATTGGCTGAGATCTATATTCAGGTGATTGTGAAGCTGCATGGCGTTCCTTTGTGCATTGTGTCGGGTAGAGACCCAAGGTTCACTTCGGACTTTTGGAGTAGTTTGCAGAAGGAGTTGGGTTCGAAATTGAGGTTGAGTTCAGCTTACCATCCTCAAACCGATGGGCAGACAGAGAGGACGATTCAATCGTTGGAAGATCTGTTGAGGTCATGTGTTCTAGAGCAGGGAGGTGCGTGGGATACTCATTATCCATTGATCGAGTTTACCTACAACAACAATTATCATTCCAGTATCGGGATGGCGCCGTTTGAGGCGTTGTATGGTCGGAGGTGCAGGACTCCGGTATGTTGGTATGAGACTGGGGAAAGTTTAGTACTTGGACTGAGATAGTCCAGAAAACGATCAAAAAGTGAAGGTGATCCGGGAGAAAATGAAAGTGTCGCAGAGTAGACAGAAAAGCTACCATGATAAGAGAAGGAAAGACTTAGAATTTGAAGCGGGTGACCACGTGTTCCTGAGGGTCACACCTATGACTGGTGTTGGGCGTGCGCTGAAATCGAAGAAGTTGACTCCTCGTTTCATTGGGCCGTATCAGATTACGGAAAGAGTTGGAAGTGTTGCATATCGGGTGGCCTTGCCACCTAATCTTTCGAACTTGCACGACGTGTTTCACGTGTCGCAGCTTCAGAAGTATTGTCTTTTGGAACTTGTATTATTTTGACTAAGTTGTAACTAATAACTTGTTACTTGATGAGCTCGGTTCCTTCTAGGCCGAGGTGATGTATGTGCATTACACTACCACTGTTTTAGTTGCGCGAATGTTTTATTGTTTTGCTTGGTTAAGTTCATGTAGAAAAATGTAGCACTCCTTGAGTGGTTTTTGAAAACTCTGATTTAATTGCTAAGTAGTATTAGAAGTAAGGGGGTGTTACAATAGTGGTATCAGAGCAAAAGTCCGGTCTTGTCCGACCAAGTATTGAGTCTTGAGTTCCCAGAATTTCGAGTTTTATGGCTCTCTTTCATTCATGATAATGTATATGATAGGTGTTGTGTGTGAGTTATACTTGGAATGGTTTCTGAGATGTTTTTCGTAGGTTGGTTGTGTTGTTTTGCTTCACCTTGGTGAAGCCGTGGTGTTTTGCTGATGAATTAGTCGTGTGAGAGACCGTAGAGAGGAATGGGAGCCGAGGAACACTCGGTCCCAGTGTGACTTGTTGTTTGTGTTGTCATTTGCGTGGAGTTCCCAAAGGAGTTGGTGTCGATTAGTCGGTCTCCTCCTTCGTGGAGTTCTTGAGAAGTGTTGGATTAGTTTTGAAGGTATGAGTATATAATAGTGGTGCGTAAGTTGATCATAGTGTGAGAACCAGAGAAGGGTGTGTGCGGTGAGTGGGTGCGCTGTAGGTGTGAGCGTTATGGGTGTGTGCGTCGTAGGTTGGTGCGACGTAGTATGTGAGAGTCAAAGTATGTAGTACCGAGATGAGTAGTGACGAGGTGTGTCATTACGAGTGACCGAGGAGTGGTAGCCGAGTTGAATGGTAATAAGATGTTGTCTCTAGGAGTAACCGAGGTGGTTAGTACCTAGGTGGGTGATGTGGCATAGATGATGAGGTGTAAGTGTGGCTAAGTCCCAACGTGGGAGTCGAATTGTAGTGGCTGAGGAGTAGGATAGAGGAACCGAGGTGTAGTTGCCTAACTATGAGAAGGACGAAGCATAAGTGAATGAGTATAAGTATCAAAGCGTAAGTGAAGGTCCATAGGTGACGAAGAGTGGGACAAAGTATAAGTGTGGAAGTAAGTGTATCTGAGGATACGCGTAGAGTCGGCTTGTGGTTACCGAGGTATAGGGAAGGTGTGTCGTGATGTATGTGTTGAGGAGTAGATGTTACAAGGAGCGTAAGTGTTACACCGTGAGTTGAAGGATTGTCGAGGACGAGGTGAAATGGTCTAACGGTAGAATGCGTTGAGATGTAGGTAACGGAGCATAGGTGACGTAGTATTGGTGACGAGGAGTAAAGGTGTGAGAGCTGGAGCGTAGGGTCGACTTGTAGTTGCCGAGGTGTAGCATAGGTATACCGAGGTGATTACTAGAGTATAGCGTGTATTTATACACATAAGCGTAGTTCTTTGAACCGTGGTTGCGAGGTGGTATAGCAACCGAGGTGAATGAAATAGAGGCTTGTACCTAAGTGGATCGAGGTGAGGCGCAAGGGCGCCATTGAAAGTGAGGTGCATGCGTGCGAGTTGAGTGCGTGCGTGCGCCGAGGTGCCGAGAGAGGCGCCGAGGTGCCGTTGAAGCCACGATTGCGCCAAGCGCGCCGCCAGCGCAATCGGGTCTGCGGCTGGGTGTTGAACGCTTAAGTGGTTGAAATGGGATAGTCCGCTTAGTCCACTACGTTTATTGTGAGGGCGCTTGAGGTAGCGTGAGAACTACGATCGTGGGAGTATTGAGTGGAGGGTTGGACGATAACCATGGGGTTTGTGTCAGGTGCGAAGTCAGCTTTAGAGCTGTGAGTGATGATGTGGTTAAGTGGTGAGGTTCCAAAGGGGGTTGACGTTGAGTGTTGGGTCTAGGATCTCGTTTTCTGTGTTGTAAAAACTGAGATTTGTGTACTTCAGTGGGCCTTGTTCCTTTGGCCGAGGTGCCCGTATATGAATGTATTATGTTGTTTTTGCGCCAGAGCTGTTTGGGTTGGCTTTAAAATGGAAAATGTAATGCTTCCTTGTGAGCGATTTTATAAAACTCTGATTTCAATTAATTAATTAGTAGTGTAGAAGTGGGGGTAGCCTTCAAGGAAATGGTTGATCCTTAGGTGAAGTCTTTTGGTCCTTAGGTGACGCATGGGTCCCTAAGTGTTGGTGGGATTTTAGTTCGGCCATAGCTGCTGCGTTGGAGGCGATGGCAAATGTTGGTGAGGAAATCACGTGGGATATTTTCAAGAGGGAATTCATGAGGAAGTACTATCCTGAGGTTGTAAAGGGTAAGAAGGAAATGGAATTTTTGGAATTGAAGCAAGGATGAAGGTCGTAGCAAGCCGTATGACATTCCAGAGGGCAAAGGTAAACAGAAGTCAGCTGATGGCAGAGGGTCTAGTGGGGGAGATGCTCCTGCTAACATCATATGTTTCAAATGTGGCAAAGCTGGCCACAAGAGTTTTGAGTGTAAACCGGAGATATCAAGGTGCTTCCGTTGTGGTAAGGAGGGTCATAGGATATTTGAGTGTAATCGCAAGGATGTGGTATGTTTCAACTGCAGTGAGGTGGGACACATTAGTGCTAAGTGTCCTAAGCCGAAGAAAGAGAGGAGCAGTGGATAGGTGTTTACTCTTGTTGGATCCGAGGTGGTTAATAATGCCTTGTAATGATATCTCCCTTATTGCTATAGTAGAGTTGGATGTTATCCTTGTACTGGACTGGTTAGGGGGTAGCCATATATATATGTTAATTGTTTTTAATTGTTGTGATGGTTGTTGATATTTGAGTTATGTGAAAATTTGAAAAGGCGTAGTTATGTGACCTCAACTAAATTGGATGAGTGAGTAGGAGGACTGATCACCCCAATAACCCATCTCCAACGAACGAGGCCCACAGTAACTCGTGGATAGCGTAAAATCTAAATATGTATTCATTTTAACTTGATTAATTGAGTGGTGTCTTTGATTTGGAGAACTGTTAGTAGATGAAGGGTAGGCGCCAGAAGTGTGTATGCCCCTTGCGTTTTGTTTTAGTGGCGTGTTGCGCGCACTTTGTACTGGGTGCCGAGTTGGGTAGCCGTGTGTAACACCCCAAATAATTCAATTAATTAACTTAGTTGAGTTATTAAGGGTTTGCAACATTTTAATTTTTAAGTCAAATAATTTATTAAGGGAGTGTTAAACATGTGTTACCCTTAGTAAAGTGTCTAAGTAGGAGAGGGTATGGGAAGTGGAAGCCCACGGCCTAAACAAGGCCAAGGCCCATTTAAGTCCCTTTAGGACACATTAAATGGTGCCTTCGAAGGGAACATTCCCATTGAGTTCAAAAATTTAGTTAAGTTACCAAATTAAGAAGTAGAGAGAAGTGAGACCAGAAGAGAGAGAAGGAGGAGAAAACGAGCGTGGAGGTCCAAGCTAGGAGAGCATTGTTCTTTGTAGTTACTTGGAGAGTGAAGGATCCTCATTTTTCTCGAAACATTAAGGTTAGGGGGTCTTCTAATACTTGTAATGTTTTGTGTTTGGTTGTATTTTGGTGTGAGTGGTTTCTGAATCACCTTGCATGTGTGTTTTATGTGCTGATCATGACATGTTTGTACTGTGTTTTGCTCTTGCTATGATTTGTGGTAAAAATACGACGGTGGATCATCTTGGAAAGAGAGAGGAGTGCAATACTCTCTCTGTTCTGAGTGAGATGGAGAGAGAGCACTGCATGGTGAGGCTTGAGAGTGTGGACCGGTGTAGTGAGCTGAGAATGAGCTTGCATGTAGAGTTAGGGAGAGGATCGGTGCAATAGAGTGAGTAAACGAGTGTGAGTGAGTGTAGTGAGCTAGAAATGAGCTTGCATGTTGAGTCTAACTTAAGAAACAGAGTAAAGGAGTGGAATGGGAGATAAGCGCCTTATTTACGCGCGTAAAACCGAAGTGTTATTCAACTAGAGAGAGAGAAACCGAGTTGAGGGAAGTCAAAGTCTAGCTGTGTCTTAGTTGAGGGTCTGTTGGTGAGTTTGAGGGTGAGTGCGTGTCCAAATACCATAAGCGAAGGGTAAGGACGCCTAAAACGAAGTGCAGGTGTTTCGCCTTAAGATTACCGAGCTGTAGAGATAGTGAACCGAGGTCCTTAGGCCGAGGTAGCGTCACCGAGGTGAAACGCCCAAGTGCCTAAGTATAGGTGAGCGGAACCAGGGAACACTAAGGAGTGAATTCCCATGACTTAAGTGTTTTGATGCAAGGTAGTGCGTAACTGTGAGCATGTTTCCGAGTTGAGGGTTGAGTGTGTTTAGCCAAGGTACACACATAGTGTGCAGAGGTGATGTCGAGGGTTTTAGCCGAGGTACACATATAGTGTGCCGATGTGATGATTAGGCGCCAATGTTGTCCAACACATTGTGGGACGCCACTGTGAGTACCATTTAGCACCAATGTGTATAAGCGTTGGAGCGATTAAGTCCATTTTGGTCCTTAGGTGACAAATTGGTCCCTAAGTGTAGTTGTGGTCCTCGGTGTGACACTTAGTCCACTGTGAGTGCCGAGGTGATTAAGAGGTGCCGAGGTGGTGAGAGAGGCTCGGTTGTAGGTCCTAGGGTGATTCTACCGGTGTTGTAGGGTCAACCTTAGCACTGAGATGAGGTCTAAGTGGGTAGACGTCATGTGAACGACGGTGAACGACGGTGTAAACTTTCACATACGCTATGATTTGATTTGTGTGTGATTGTATTTGTCATGAGTCACATGTTCATGTGCATATAACGACGGAGGAGGTCTCGGCCTCGGATATGGTAAGACTTCGGTCTCCATGTGAAAATAACGACGAGTTAACGACGGAGAATGCCGACGGCTAAATAACGACGGTGGAGGTACCTCATTGCATAAGGCCACCGTGGTTGGGTTGCATTTCATGCATACATTACATGATTTGTTGTATTTGAGTGATGGATAATTCTTGTGCTTAATTGAACTATCCGGCCGCTGATTGTAATTGCTTTGCCGAGGTGTTTTAGTGTTATTTCTATCCTTAATGCTTCCTTCACATTATATTACCCGTGTTAAGAAACTCACCCTAGTTTGCTATTGTTGCTGCTCTCGTGGCAACTGCGCAGTACTCATGAGTGATTGGTTGTGCCTAGCTCAAGTCGGTGGTTCGCTCTCGATCATGTAACACCGGGTTGGGGCCGAGTAGTCTATTTTGTCTTTATTTAGAAATTTGAACTTGTGTATATTTTTGATAGATAGTCTTTGAACCAAAACTATCATTATTTTGTGTAAAATTACTATGTAAAATGACCTTGATGTGTACTGGCCGAGGTGCCTTATATGATGGGTCGAGACCCTTTTCCGTGGTGATGCGTGCGATAATATGCTTGTATGGTGCTCGTGAATCTATTTTGAACTTAATTGAATTCTGTCTTCATTTTAATCACTAAATGTAGCACTCCTTTGAGTGAAATTTTTAAACTCTGATTTGAATTTTAGTAGACCGATTGTTTAGAATAAGGGGGTGTTACATTGTTGGTATCAGAGCATAAGTTCGGTCTTGTTCGACCAAGTAGTTGAGTCTAAGTGTCTTAAGCCTCGAGTCTTAGGCTCGTTCTAAACCGCTTGATTGTGTGATCGCGTGAAGTAGAAATGGTGGAAGAGTTTGGAAGAAATGATCTTTGCTATAGGCTAGCTGCGTTGGAGGCGATGGCAATGCTATGGGGAATCGACCTCAACAGAGAATGCCGAGGATCTTTGGAGCTCGTAGGCTTGCTACTTTCGGAGGAGAATCCTCCTACCTTCAGGGGAGGTACGATCCGATGGGGCTCTAGTATGGTTGAAAGAAATAGAGAGGATATTTAGAGTGATGGATTGCACTGATGGGCAAAAGGTGAGGTTTGGGACTCATATGCTCGCTGAAGAAGCCGACGACTGGTGGCTTGAATCTCTTCAAAGATTGGAGACTGTTGAGGAAGGGATTACATGGGATATTTTCAAGAGGGAGTTCATGAGGAAGTATTACCCAGAGGATGTGAAAGGAAAGAAGGAAATGGAATTCTTGGAGCTCAAGCAAGGTAACCTGACCGTGTCTGAGTATGCTGCCAAGTTCTCCGAGCTGGCAAAGTTTTATCCCCATTACACTGGAGCTACTGCTGAGTTCTCCAAGTGTATTAAGTTTGAGAACGGTTTGAAGCCTGAGATCAAGCAGGCCATTGGGTATCAAAGGATAAGGGTGTTTTCTGAGTTGGTGGATTAGCTGCGGAATTTATGAAGAAGATAGTATGGCTATTAGCCGAGCCGGGAAGGATAAGAAGACCTTCCAACCTCGGGAACAGTTGGAAGCCTTATGGCCGTTTTGGTGGTAGAGGAAAGGGAGTGCTGCAGGGAGAGAAAGCCTAGTAGGGGAGATGCTCTGCTATTCTGACTTGTTACAAGTGTGGGCTGCCTGGGCACAAAGCGAAGGAGTGCAAGGCTGAGGTGAAGAGGTGTTATAGGTGTGGCAAGGAGGGCCACCTGTCTGCTGAATGTGGGAGAAAGGAGATAGTCTGTTTCAATTGTGGAGAGATGGGGCACATCAGTCCTAAGTGTCCTAAGCCAAAGCAAGAGAAAGGCGTGGGGAAAGTGTTTGCGCTAGCTGGGTCCGAGGTGGTGAATGAAATCATAGGTACGTGTTACATCAACGGTGTTTCTCTAGTTGCAATTATAGATACTGGTACAACTCATTCATTCATTTCTGCCATGTGTGCTAATAGACTAAGTTTAGTGTTGTCTTCTTTGGGAAGGGAGATGGTCATTGTCACTCCGGCCATGGGTGCAGATGACTACCTCTCAGTGTGTTCGAAGTGCCCACCGATGTATTCGGCGAGGACTTCTTTGTTAATCTAATTTGTTTACCACTAGAGGAATGGGCGTCATCCTTGGTATGGGCTGGTTAGTAGACAACCATGTTCATATCCATTGCGCTGAGAGATCGGTTAGTTTTCCTGCTGCCGAGGTAAAGGAATCGGTTTTACTTCTGCTAAGCAAGTGCGCAAGTTGTTGGGAGAAGGGGTTACTCTGTTTGCATTATGGGCGTCGTTGTGATGAAAATCAAGTTAAGATTGAAGATATGCCGATGGTCGAGAGAGTTTGCCGAGGTGTTTCTGAAGAAATACCGATGTTCCACCCGAGAGAGAGATCGAGTTCACCATAGAGTTGATTCTCGAACAAGGCCGGTGTCTATGGCACCTTATAGGATGTCTGCATCCGAAACATCCGAAATGAAGAAACAGATTAGAAGAATTGCTAGAAAGGAAATTCGTAAGACCAAGTGTGTCACCATGGGAGCACTGTATTGCTCGTGAAGAAGAAAGATGGAAGCATGAGGTTGTGCGTGGACTACGACATTGAACAAGGTTACAATTAAGAACAAGTATCCACTACCAAGAATTGTGACTTAATGGATCAATTGGTGGGTGCTCAAGTATTTTCAAAGATTGATTTGAGGTCGGGCTACCATCAAATCAAGGTGAAGGACGAAGACGTACCAAAGGCGGCTTTTAGAACTCGGTATGGACACTACGAGTACTTAGTAATGCCATTCGGTGTCACTAATGCTCGGGAGTATTCATGGAGTATATGAATCGCATCTTCCATGAGTACTTAGATCGGTTTGTGGTAGTGTTCATAGAGCGATATTTTAGTCTACTCCAGTCGGCGAAGAACATGCCGAGCACTTAAGGATAGTCTTTGGAGGTTACGAAGGAGAAGAAGTTATATGCGAAGCTATCCAAGTGTGAGTTTTGGTTGAAGGAAGTGAGTTTCCTAGGACATGTGATTTCCAGCAAGGGGATTGCAGTGGACCCTTCAAAGATTGAAGCTGTGTTGAGGTGGGAGGCACCCAAGTCGGCCACTGAGGTGAGGAGCTTCTTGGGGTTAGCCGGTTACTACAGAAGATTCATTGAGGGTTTCTCCAAATTGGCGTTGCCACTAACCCAATTGACTTGTAAGAATAGGGCTTTCGTATGGGATAGCCGATGTGAAGAGAGTTTCCAAGAGCTGAAGAGGAGATTGACAACGTCGCCAATCTTGACGTTGCCTAATCCAGAGGATTCTTTTGTGATTTATTGTGATGCATCTAAGTTAGGTTTGGGCTGTGTGTTGATGCAAGCAGGTAAAGTAGTGGCGTATGCTTCAAGGCAACTGAAGACTCACGAGAAGAATTACCCCACTCACGATTTAGAGCTAGCTGTCGTGGTGTTTGCATTGAAGATATGGAGGCATTACCTTTATGGTTCAAGGTTCGAGGTGTTTAGTGATCACAAGAGCTTGCAGTACTTGTTTGATCAGAAGGAACTGAATATGAGGCAGAGGAGATGGTTGGAGTTATTGAAGGACTATGACTTCGGTCTGAACTATCACCCAGGGAAGGCCAATGTTGTAGCTGATGCGCTGAGTAGGAAATCTCTACATGTGGCATCAATGATGGTAAAGGAGCTGGAACTGGTTGAACAGTTTAGGGATTTGAGCCTGGTATATGAAGTAACACCTCGGAGTGTTAAGTTGGGGATGCTGAAGATCACCAATGAGTTCATGGTTAGTTTAAAGGAAGCACAGAAGGTTGATGTGAAGTTGGTGGATGTGTTTGTAAGTGTTGGCCGAGCTGATAACAAAGATTTTGAGTTGGATGCGCAAGGTTTGTTGAGGTTCAGAGGACGGATATGTGTACCTGATGATGAAGAGATCAAGAAGGCTATTCTGGAGGAGTGTCACAGAAGTCGGTTGAGTATCCATCCAGGGGCTACGAAGATGTACCAAGACTTGAAGAAATTATTCTGGTGGCAAGGTATGAAGAGGGATGTAGCTCGGTTCGTTTATGCGTGTTTGACTTGCCAGAATTCAAAGGTGGAGCACCAGAAGCCGGCAGGGTTGATGCAACCGTTGCATATTCCTGAATGGAAGTGGGACAGCATTTCCATGGACTTTGTAACCGGGTTGCCGAGGACAACAAGAGGATTTGACACCATTTGGGTGATTGTTGATAGGCTGACAAAGTCATCACACTTTATTCCTATTAACATCACTTACCCAGTGCCGAGGTTAGCAGAAATTTATATCAATGTCATTGTGAAGCTTCATGGAATTCCTTTAAGTATTGTTTCAGACAGAGATCCAAGGTTTACTTCAGAATTTTGGAAGAGCTTGCAAGAGGCGTTGGGTTCCAAGTTGCGTTTGAGCTCGGCATACCATCCTCAGACTGATGGTCAATCCGAGAGGACTATCCAATCCTTAGAAGACTTATTGAGGGCTTGTGTCTCTGGAGCAAGGAGGTGCGTGGGACTCGTATCTACCATCGATAGAATTCACTTACAACAATGATCATCATTCAAGTATTGGAATGGCACCATTTGAAGCATTGTATGGCCGTAGGTGTAGGACTCCACTGTGTTGGCATGAAACAGGAGAGAGAGTTGTGTTAGGACCTAGGGATGGCAAAATGGGTTTGGCCCGCCGGGCCGGCCCGCTAACCCGCCAAAAAAAGGCGGGCCGGGCCGGAGTATTGGGACCGTCGACCCGCTAAGACTGCCCCGCCAAAAGGAAAAAAACCGCGAGCTAAAGCAAAGACGGGGCGGGTCGGCCCGCCAACCCGTTTTTTATTTTTTCATTATTTTTATTTTTAAATAATAAAAAACTATAATGATTTATAGTATTAGTGTTTCTTCACCGAATGATAGTGTTTTTGTTTTGAGTTCTATACACTTATGAGGTTATATACTGCAATCTGAACATTAAGATATTATGATGATTTCTTATCTTTGGTTTTAACATGTTATTAATTACTAGTTATCAACGAAATGAATCATTTGCACTAACATTGAAGATTAGAATTTAGATGTTTCACTTTTGTTTTGTTAGAAATTGTTATGTTTTGTTAGCCAATGTTATATAATTTGAATCTCTAGACTTTGACGTTGTACTTATTATGGTTTTTTGGTTCTTAAAAATATTTATTTTGGTTGCTTGATGGTTAATCCTAGTTATCAAGCAATCAAAATACTAATTCGATTGCTTTAAGATCTTCTAGGTGACATTTCTTAATGGTTAATCCTAGTAATTCCAATGCTATTATTGTTTTATACTTTTAGTTGCTATATAGTTAATTCTAGTAATTCCAATGCTATTATTGTTTTATACTTTTATTTTGAATATATCAAGAGTATTTAAAGTAAAAATTTGTTAAAAATGCTTTATAAAAAATCTATTTTAAAAAGCAAGTGATAAATCTTATTGAAATTGAAATGTTAAAAATATATAAGTTTTTGTTCAAAACCTTGAAAAAAATATTCGAGACGGTAGGACCGCCAACCCGCCAGTCCATCACTTAGCGGGCCGGGCCAGTCTTTTGAACTCGCCGTTTTTGGCGGGCCAACTCGCCCCGCCCCGTTTTAAGCGGGCCGAAGGCAAAACGGGTCGGGTTGGCCGGGCCGGCCCGTTTTGCCATCCCTATTAGGACCCGAGTTGGTTAGAGAGACTACCGAGAAGGTTAAGATGATCAGAGAGAAGATGAGGGCATCACAAAGCAGACAAAAGAGTTACCATGACAATAGGAGGAAGGACTTAGAATTTCAAGCCGGTGACCATGTATTCCTTAGAGTCACCCACAGTGGATCGAGTTGGACGAGCTCGAGGTCCAAGAAATCACACCTCGTTTCATTGGACCCTATCAAATCTTGGAGAGTTGGGAAGGTGGCATACCGAATTGCACTGCCACCTAATTTGTCAAATTTGCACGATGTGTTCCATGTATCTCAGCTGAGGAAGTATGTTCCTGACCCGTCCCATGTCATTCAAATGGATGATGTGCAAGTGAGAGACGACCTCACTGTGGAGACAATGCCAATCAGAATTGAAGACCGAGAAGTAAAGACTCTTAGAGGAAAAGAAATCAAGTTAGTGAAGGTGGTTTGGGTAGGAGCTGCTGGTGAGCATGCTACTTGGGAGCTAGAGAGCAAGATGAAAGAAGCCTATTCCGAGCTGTTTGATTGAGGTAAGATTACGAGGACGTAATCTCCTAAGTAAAAAGGAGAGTTGTAACACCCCAAATAATTCAATTAATTAACTTAGTTGAGTTATTAAGGGTTTGCAACATTTTAATTTTTAAGTCAAATAATTTATTAAGGGAGTGTTAAACATGTGTTACCCTTAGTAAAGTGTCTAAGTAGGAGAGGGTATGGGAAGTGGAAGCCCACGGCCTAAACAAGGCCAAGGCCCATTTAAGTCCCTTTAGGACACATTAAATGGTGCCTTCGAAGGGAACATTCCCATTGAGTTCAAAAATTTAGTTAAGTTACCAAATTAAGAAGTAGAGAGAGAAGTGAGACCGAAGAGAGAAGGAGGAGAAAACGAGCGTGGAGAGTCCAAGCTAGGAGAGCATTGTTGCTGTAGTTACTTGGAGAGTGAAGGATCCTCATTTTTCTCGAAACATTAAGGTTAGGGGGTCTTCTAATACTTGTAATGTTTTGTGTTTGGTTGTATTTTGGTGTGAGTGGTTTCTGAATCACCTTGCATGTGTGTTTTATGTGCTGATCATGACATGTTTGTACTGTGTTTTGCTCTTGCTATGATTTGTGGTAAAAATACGACGGTGGATCATCTTGGAAAGAGAGAGGAGTGCAATACTCTCTGCATTGCAGTGAGATGGAGAGAGCACCGCATGGTGAGGCTTGAGAGTGTGGACCGGTGTAGTGAGCTGAGAATGAGCTTGCATGTAGAGTTAGGGAGAGGATCGGTGCAATAGAGTGAGTAAACGAGTGTGAGTGAGTGTAGTGAGCTAGAAATGAGCTTGCATGTTGAGTCTAACTTAAGAAACAGAGTAAAGGAGTGGAATGGGAGATAAGCGCCTTATTTACGCGCGTAAAACCGAAGTGTTATTCAACTAGAGAGAGAGAAACCGAGTTGAGGGAAGTCAAAGTCTAGCTGTGTCTTAGTTGAGGGTCTGTTGGTGAGTTTGAGGGTGAGTGCGTGTCCAAATACCATAAGCGAAGGGTAAGGACGCCTAAAACGAAGTGCAGGTGTTTCGCCTTAAGATTACCGAGTTGTAGAGATAGCGAACCGAGGTCCTTAGGCCGAGGTAGCGTCACCGAGGTGAAACGCCCAAGTGCCTAAGTATAGGTGAGCGGAACCAGGGAACACTAAGGAGTGAATTCCCATGACTTAAGTGTTTTGATGCAAGGTAGTGCGTAACTGTGAGCATGTTTCCGAGTTGAGGGTTGAGTGTGTTTAGCCAAGGTACACACATAGTGTGCCGAGGTGATGTCGAGGGTTTTAGCCGAGGTACACATATAGTGTGCCGATGTGATGATTAGGCGCCAATGTTGTCCAACACATTGTGGGACGCCACTGTGAGTACCATTTAGCACCAACTCGGTGAACGACGGTGAACGACGGTGTAAACTTTCACATACGCTATGATTTGATTTGTGTGTGATTGTATTTGTCATGAGTCACATGTTCATGTGCATATAACGACGGAGGAGGTCTCGGCCTCAGATATGGTAAGACTTCGGTCTCCATGTCAAAATAACGACGGAGTTAACGACGGAGAATGCCGACGGGCTAAATAACGACGGTGGAGGTACCTCATTGCATAAGGCCCTGTGGTTGGGTTGCATTTCATGCATACATTACATGATTTGTTGTATTTGAGCTGATGGATAATTGCTGTGCTTAATTGAACTATCTGTCAGTGATTGTAATTGCTGCACCGAGGTGTTTTAGTGTTATTTCTATCCTTAATGCTTCCCTTCACATTATATTACCTGTGTTAAGAAATTCACCCTAGCTGCTATTGTTGCCTGCTCTCGTGGCAACCTGCAGGTACTCATGAGTGATTGGTTGTGCCTAGCTCAAGTCGGTCGTGTCTGCTCTGGTCATGTAACACTGGGTTGGGGCCGAGTAGTCTATTTTGTGCTGTTTAGGCTGAACTTGTGTATATTTTTGATAGATAGTCTTTGAACTGAAAACTATCATTATTTTGTGTAATATTACTATGTAAAATGACCTTGATGTGTACTGGCCGAGGTGCCTTATATGATGGGCTGAGACCCTTTTGCCGTGGTGATGCGTACGATAATATGCTTGTATGGTACTGTGAAACTATTTTGAACTTAATTGAATTCTGTCTTCATTTTAATCACTAAATGTAGCACTCCTTTGAGTGAAATTTTGAAACTCTGATTTGAATTTTAGTAGACCGATTGTTTAGAATAAGGGGGTGTTACACCGTGCGTGTGTGCTAGTGAAGTCTTGGCGCGGAGCAGGGCGCCATGCCGTGCCCAAGTCGCACATGTTACGTCACAGTGGAGCCCCATTTGCTTGGCGCCAAATCTTTGTTTTAGTACTAAGGCGAGGTGTCGTGGCTATGTGCCGAGGAGAGTAGATGGTCAAGAAATGTAAGTGTGTGAGGAAGTGTAGATACCTAAGTGTAACCTTGGATGATTAAAGGATTAAAATTCAGTATGAAAATAGGATGAAGGGATGAGGGGGAGAGTTGTAACGCCCCAAAAATAGTGGGGGAGAGTTGGATGTTCATAGGATTGGTGAGATTTTCGAGGACGAAAAGATTCTAAGTGGGGGAGAGTTGTAACGCCCCAAAAATAGTTCAATTATTTATTCAATTGGGTTATTTAAAAGCTTGCAACATTTTATTAGGTCATAAGATTAATGTGAGATTCTTATGGTATTAGGAGGTATTTTGGTTGGTCATATTAAAAGGATAATAGGGCCATTGACTTAAATTAGGAGTTTATTTCATTTAGGAGATGCTTAAGTGAATGGAGAAGGTGGGCGTAGAGGCCCATGAGCCATTGGAGGCCCATGAGCCATTAGAAGCCCAAGTGTGTGCTTTAAGTGAGAGTGTCGAAGGAAAGGAAGCATGTTTGCCACAAAGGGATCTAAGAAAAGTCAAAGAGAAGTAAGAGAGAGAAGTTGGTAGGTGAGGTCAGTTTCTAGAGAGAATGGAGAGCTTTTGGCGTGGAAGAAGCTCAAGCTCAAGGGAGAAGAGTTGCTGCGAGTGCTAGCTGAAGGATTTCGGTGAAGAGAGGGTCTTTTGCTCAACTGATCAAGGTTAGGGGGCTCTCTTCTCACGTATAATTTTGTAGTATGATGAGTGTTATGTGTGAGTAGTTGTAGCTGTGTTTTCCTGAGCTGTGTTGCATGTGTTTGTGTGTTTTTCTGATGTTTTGCTTAACGCTATGTTTAGCTCGTTTCAGTGAGTTTGTGTTGAGATGATGAGGTGATGGTCATGAGAGACTAAGGAGTGAAATGGGAGCTGAGAAAACTCTCAGTCCCAGTGAGCTAAAGTGAGAGACGTGAGAGTGTAAGGTTCTTATGGAGTAGAACGCTAGACTACCGAGGTGTAGGTTGGGAGTTGAGTGTTCATAACAAAGAGAACGTGTGTCTGGGCTTAAGCGAAGGGGTTGACTTGGGGTAGTAGAGGTGCATCTACCTACCACTAGTGTAACGAAACTTAAGTGATGATCGTAAGTCAAAACGTAAGTAATGAGGCATATAAGCCGAGATGAGTGATAGAGCACCAGTAACTAAGTGTATGAGTACATAAGACTAGGTATAAGGATCGGTTTGTGCTTGCGGAGGTGTAGTAAGTAAGTAGGCCGAGATGCTTAGGCCGAGGTAAAGTACTTAGGCTTAGTTTCTTTGAAGTGCAGATTGATAATGTGTAGCGTGTAATGCTTAGAGGTGTTATGGCCAAGACGTAGAGTATATCATACCTAGGTGCACTTGACGAGGTGAGGTGTACGTTCGTGTGAAGTGGGTGACTATGAGTGGAGCGGAGTGTAGGCATGCCGAGGTGCCAAGCGTCTTGGAGGTGCCGAGTGTCTTTGAGGTGCTATAGGTGCCGAGGTGTGGTTTTAACACTAGTGTAGCGCGGAGTTATTCTTTGGTATGATTGTGAGTGTCGTTTTGGAGTGCCAAGTCCACTACTAGGCGCCGAGGTGGTTGGTGAGCTAAGGCGACGACCTTAGCGTTGTTGGCCCGATGTAGAGACGTCGGCCTTAGCCTGAAAAATGATATATGTGTGTTTGTTGGCCTTATGGCTACGAGTAGAGGATTAAATAAATGTTGAAGTCCCGAGGGCATTAAATAAATGAAAATGGTGAATGCAGAGGACTTGGTCCTATGGAGAAAGCGAGAGGACTTAGGTCCTATTTATGAATAAAAGGTCATGGCCTAATTGGTGAGTTACTTGGAATTATGTTATGATTTAATTGAATAATGTGTATGTTGTGTTATATGCATTGTTCATGGCGTCATATAAATCATAAGAATAAGGTGATAGCAGAGGACTTCGGTCCTAAGGTGATAGCAGAGGACTTCTGGTCCTAAGGTGATAGCGAAGACTTGGTCTTAATGGATCCATCATGCATATGCCCTTGGAGTTTGGAGTGCATCATGCATATAACTCATGCACTGAATAATTGTTATTTGTGTGCTGTGCCGAGGTGTTTATATGTGTTTGCTTAGCATAATGCTTGTCATAAACCTTATTATATGTGTTTAGAGACTCACCCTACTGCTTTTATGTTGCTCTCATGTGGCAACTTGCAGGTATCCCCGTAGAGTCGAGGTCACTTCACCAAAGTCGTTGGCGTCGTCATTTTGCTCTGGTAGTGTAACATTTGGGGCGAGTAGTGTAGTGGTCTGTATGTAGTTTATTTTGTGTTGTAAACCTATTTCTTTTGGAACTTGTATTATTTTGACTAAGTTGTAACTAATAACTTGTTACTTGATGAGCTCGGTTCCTTCTAGGCCGAGGTGATGTATGTGCATTACACTACCACTGTTTTAGTTGCGCGAATGTTTTATTGTTTTGCTTGGTTAAGTTCATGTAGAAAAATGTAGCACTCCTTGAGTGGTTTTTGAAAACTCTGATTTAATTGCTAAGTAGTATTAGAAGTAAGGGGGTGTTACAATAGTGGTATCAGAGCAAAAGTCCGGTCTTGTCCGACCAAGTATTGAGTCTTGAGTTCCCAGAATTTCGAGTTTTATGGCTCTCTTTCATTCATGATAATGTATATGATAGGTGTTGTGTGTGAGTTATACTTGGAATGGTTTCTGAGCTGTTTTCGTAGGTTGGTTGTGTTGTTTTGCTTCACCTTGGTG
This sequence comes from Oxytropis ochrocephala, assembly GCA_020916435.1. Taxonomy (NCBI): domain Eukaryota; kingdom Viridiplantae; phylum Streptophyta; class Magnoliopsida; order Fabales; family Fabaceae; genus Oxytropis; species Oxytropis ochrocephala. The sequence continues at coordinate 66,971,750 of CM037088.1, forward strand.
AAGCCGTGGTGTTTTGCTGATGAATTGGTCGTGTGAGAGACCGTAGAGAGGAATGGGAGCTGAGGAACACTCAGTCCCAGTGAGTTGTTGTTTGTGTTGTCATTTGCGTGGAGTTCCCAGTGAGTTGGTGTCGGTGTCGGGGCTGTCTCCTTCGTGGAGTTCTTGAGAAGTGTTGGATTAGTTTTGAAGGTATGAGTATATAATAGTGGTGCGTAAGTTGATCATAGTGTGAGAACCAGAGAAGGGTGTGTGCGGTGAGTGGGTGCGCTGTAGGTGTGAGCGTTATGGGTGTGTGCGTCGTAGGTTGGTGCGACGTGGTATGTGAGTCAAAGTATGTAGTACCGAGATGAGTAGTGACGAGGTGTGTCATTACGAGTGACCGAGGAGTGGTAGCCGAGTTGAATGGTAATAAGATGTTGTCTCTAGGAGTAACCGAGGTGGTTAGTACCTAGGTGGGTGATCTGGCATAGATGATGAGGTGTAAGTGTGGCTAAGTCCCAACGTGGGAGTCGAATTGTAGTGGCTGAGGTGTAGGATAGAGGAACCGAGGTGTAGTTGCCTAACTATGAGAAGGACGAAGCATAAGTGAATGAGTATAAGTATCAAAGCGTAAGTGAAGGTCCATAGGTGACGAAGAGTGGGACAAAGTATAAGTGAGGAAGTAAGTGTATCTGAGGATACGCGTAGAGTCGGCTTGTGGTTGCCGAGGTATAGGGAAGGTGTGTCGTGATGTATGTGTTGAGGAGTAGATGTTACAAGGAGCGTAAGTGTTACACCGTGAGTTGAAGGATTGTCGAGGACGAGGTGAAATGGTCTAACGGTAGAATGCGTTGAGATGTAGGTAACGGAGCATAGGTGACGTAGTATTGGTGACGAGGAGTAAAGGTGTGAGAGCTGGAGCGTAGGGTCGACTTGTAGTTGCCGAGGTGTAGCATAGGTATACCGAGGTGATTACTAGAGTATAGCGTGTATTTATACACATAAGCGTAGTTGCTGAACTGTGGTTGCCGAGGTGGTATAGCAACCGAGGTGAATGAAATAGAGGCTTGTACCTAAGTGGACTGAGGTGAGGCGCAAGGACGCCATTGAAAGTGAGGTGCCTGCGTACCGAGTTGAGTGGTGCGTGCGCCGAGGTGCCAGGAGAGGGTGCCGAGGTGCCGTTCGAAGCCACAGTTGCGCAAGGCGCTGCCAGGCGCAACTGGGAGTGCTGTTGGGTGTTGAGAACGCTTAAGTGGTTGAAATGGGATAGTCCGTTTAGTCCACTACGTTTAGTGTGAGGGCGTTGAGGTAGCGTGAGAACTACGACTGTGGGAGTATTGAGTGGAGGGTTGGACGATAACCATGGGGCTGTGTCCGAGGTGCAAAGTCAGCTTTAGAGCTGTGAGTGATGATGTGGTTAAGTGGTGAGGTTCCAAAGGGGGTTGACGTTGAGTGTTGGGTCTAGGATCTCGTTTTCTGTGTTGTAAAAACTGAGATTTGTGTACTTCAGTGGGCCTTGTTCCTTTGGCCGAGGTGCCCGTATATGAATGTATTATGTTGTTTTTGCGCCAGAATTTGTTTTTAGGTTGGCTTTAAAATGGAAAATGTAATGCTTCCTTGTGAGCGATTTTATAAAACTCGATTTCAATTAATTAATTAGTAGTGTAGAAGTGGGGGTAGCCTTCTAGGAAATGGTTGATCCTTAGGTGAAGTCTTTTGGTCCTTAGGTGACGCATGGGTCCCTAAGTGTTGGTGGGATTTTAGTTCGGCCATAGGCTGCTGCGTTGGAGGCGATGGCAAATCTTTGGTGAGGAAATCACGTGGGATATTTTCAAGAGGGAATTCATGAGGAAGTACTATCCCGAGGATGTAAAGGGTAAGAAGGAAATGGAATTTTTGGAATTGAAGCAAGGCTGAAGGTCGTAGCAAGCCGTATGACATTCCAGAGGGCAAAGGTAAACAGAAGTCAGCTGATGGCAGAGGGTCTAGTGGGAGAGATGCTCCTGCTAACATCATATGTTTCAAATGTGGCAAAGTCGCCACAAGAGTTTTGAGTGTAAACCGAGATATCAAGGTGCTTCCGCCAGTGGTAAGGAGGGTCATAGGAATATTTGAGTGTAATCGCAAGGATGTGGTATGTTTCAACTGCAGTGAGGTGGGACACATTAGTGCTAAGTGTCCTAAGCCGAAGAAAGAGAGGAGCAGTGGATAGGTGTTTACTCTTGTTGGATCCGAGGTGGTTAATAATGCCGTGTATGAGTACATAAGACTAGGTATAAGGATCGGTTTGTGCTTGCAGAGGTGTAGAGTAAGTAGGTCGAGATGCTTAGGCCGAGGTAAAGTACTTAGGCTTAGGCTGCTTTGAAGTGCCGTTGATAATGTGTAGCGTGTAATGCTTAGGTGTTATGGCCAAGACGTAGAGTATATCATACCTAGGTGCACTTGACGAGGTGAGGTGTGCGTTCGGTGTGAAGTGGAGTGACTATGAGTCGAGCGCAGTGTGTAGGCATGCCGAGGTGCCAAGCGTCTTGAGGTGCCGAGGAGTGTCTTTGGGTGCTATAGGTGCCGAGGTGTGGTTTTAACACTAGTGTAGCGCAGGTTATTGCTGGGCGCGACTGTGAGTGTCGTTTTGGAGTGCCAAGTGCGCGAGGGGTTAAATGTGTAGTCATTTTAGTCCTAAGTGACATGGTAGTCCTCGTAGTGACCGTTGGTCCACTACTAGGCGCCGAGGTGGTTGGTGAGCTAAGGGCGACAGCCTTAGCGTTGTTGGCCGATGTAGAGACGTCAGCCTTAGCCCATAAAATGATATATGTGTGTTTGTTGGCCTTATGGCTACGAGTAGAGGATTAAATAAATGTTGAAGTCCCTGAGGGGCATTAAATAAATGAAAATGGTGAATGCAGAGGACTTCAGTCCTATGAAGAAAGCAGAGGACTTAGGTCCTATTTATGAATAAAAGGCTGCGGTCTAATTGGTGAGTTACTGGAATTATGTTATGATTTAATTGAATAATGTGTATGTTGTGTGATATGCATTGTTCATGGCGTCGCATAAATCATAAGCATAAGGTGATAGCAGAGGACTTCGGTCCTAAGGTGATAGCAGAGGACTTCTGGTCCTAAGGTGATAGCGAAGACTTGGTCTTAATGGATCCATCATGCATATGCCCTTGGAGTTTGGAGTCCGCATCATGCATATAACTCATGCAATCAATAATTGTTATTTGTGTGTCGTGTGCGAGGTGTTTATATGTGTTTGCTTAGCATAATGCTTGTCATAAACCTTATTATATGCGTTTAGAGACTCACCCTCTTTTGCTTTTATGTTGCTCTCATGTGGCAACTTGCGGTATCCCTGAGTAGAGGTCAGTTCTCACTCAGTGTCGTTGGCGTCGTCATTTTGCTCTGGTAGTGTAACAGGTACAACCACCGTCGTTATTTTGCCTTTCGGGCACAACCGTCGTTAATGATATGAAGACCGAAGTCTACCATATCGGCCGGCTCTCCACCGTCGTTAATGCATATGAAGCATGCAACTCCATGAACAATGCATCAACCACAAACAATCACATCATGTATGAAGGGACACCATCACTGGATTTACCACCGTCGTTTAATCCACCGTCGTTACACCGTCGTCTATTTCACCTAGACAACATCAATAGCTCTATGGCCAACTACATCAGTCAACAGCTCTATGGCTAATATCCAACTCACTGGACACCTCGACACCACAAGTAGTGGACTAACAGTCACTACAAGGACCAAATTGTCACATAAGGACTACACAGTCACCTAAGGACCAAACGTCACCTAACGACTAAACTGGCTTCACCATTCAGCCACTTAGACGTACTCGGCGCCAAACAACACCCTAAACTGCGCCTGACAGCAACTTGCGCCACACTGGCGTCAAAACAACACCTCGGCACACTCACACTACACCTCGGCACCCCTCACTGCACCTCGGTTCACTACACTTCGACACACTACGCTTTGATACACCTATGATTCAACACACCTACACCTAGACAAGACTAGTTTTGACATACTTAAGCTACACCTCGGTACATCTACACTTCGGTACACCCACACCTCGGTAGATATACACTATACATCAACAACTACACTTCAGCAACTATAGTTAGGTATATATACACTACACTTCGGCATCTACACATCGGTATACTTGTGCTACACCTCGACAACTACAAGTCGACACCTACACTTAGACTCATACACACTTACACTTCGTCACCTATACTTCATTACCTACGCTCCATCACCTACGCTCAACAATTACGCTTCTACGCACTCATTCGTTGACTCCCATATACTCTTACCCATTTACAATTAGGCAACTACACCTCAGCTCATATGTCGCCGTAGGTACCTAACCTTCATCTTCACTCTTCTCTTTGATTCTCATACTATAATCGCACTTAACCTACAACTACTACAACGCCTATTCACTTGCAATTCGTTCAACACACATCAAGGTACTCAACAAAGGTGACAACACCAACAACAACATCCTTGCACTGAGAGTTCCTCAACTCCCATTTCTCTCCTAGGTCTCTCATATGACCAACTCATCCATAACACATACACACATCACAACTTCACCAAAGTGAAGCCAATACAACATCAATCACACAACAAGCAACACAAACAACTCAAGAATCATCCTAGAGTCTAATTCACACATAATACTCATCATATACACTATTATAGATGAAAGAGAGACCCCTTACCTCAATAGATTGAAGAACTAGTACTCTCTCCACCAAAACTCCAAGATCCACCAACAATCAGCTCCTATTCCTTGAACTTGAGCTCCCCACGCCAAGATCTCCTCTTCTTCTCTCTAAAAGCTTTCGCACCTCTCTCTCTCTCTTACTTCACTCTTTGACTTTTCTTTGATTTTTGTTGCAAATGACTCTCTAACCTTCGACACCTTCACTTAAGGCATAGATATGGGCCTCCTAATGGATCATGGGCCTCTTAATGGATCATGGGCCTCTAATCTCACCTCCTCCATTAATCAAACACCTCCTAAATAAAATAAAACTTCCAAATTAATTACTTGACTTAAGTAAAATGTTGTAAGCCTTAAATAACCCAATTAAATAAATAATTGAACTATTTTTGGGGTGTTACAACTCTCCCCCACTTAAAATATTTCGTCCTCAAAATTTTACCTGAATCAAACAACTCTGGATATGATTCCTGCATCTTACTCTCCAGCTCCCAAGTAGCATTCTCACCGGCAGCTCCCAACCAAACTACCTTTACCAAATTGATCTCCTTCCTTATTAAAATCTTCACTTCTCGGTCCTCAATTCTAATCGGCATTGTCTTAACAGTGAGGTTATCTCTCACTTGCACATCATCCATCTGAATTACATGAGACAGGTCTGGACCATACTTCCTCAACTGTGACACATGAAACACATCATGTAAATTTGACAAATTTGGTGGCAAGGCCACCCGGTATGGCCCAAAAAAACGAGGAGACAACTTCTTAGACTTCAAAGCTAGACCAACACTAGTCACAGGGGTGACCCTCAGAAACACATGATCACCGGCTTGAAACTCCAAATCCTTCCTCCTCTTATCATGATAACTCTTCTGCCTACTCTGTGAAGCTTTCATCTTCTCACGAATCAGCTTCACCTTCTCAGTGGTCTCTCGAACAATCTCGGGTCCGAGCACCACACTCTCCCCAGACACATACCAACACAACGGAATCCTACATCTCCGACCATACAACGCCTCAAAGGGTGCCATCCCCACACTAGAATGATAACTATTATTATAGGTGAACTCAATTAATGGAAGATAAGAATCCCACGCACCACCATGCTCAAGAACACAAGCCCTCAACAAATCCTCTAACGACTGAATGGTCCTCTCTGACTGACCATCAGTCTGCGGATGATACGCCGAGCTCAAACGCAACTTAGAACCCAACGCCTCTTGCAAACTCTTCCAAAATTCTGAGGTGAATCTCGGATCTCTATCTGAAATAATACTTGAAGGAACCCCATGAAGCTTCACAATCTCTCGGATATAAATCTCTGCCAACCTCGGCACCGGATACGTGATGTTAATAGGAACAAAGTGAGACGACTTCGTCAGCCTATCAACAATCACCCAAATGGCATCATACCCCTTCGCTGTACTCGGCAAACCAGTTAGAAAGTCCATAGAAATGCTATCCCACTTCCACTCTGGAATTTCCAACGGCTGCATCAACCCTGCCGGCTTCTGATAATTAATTTCAATAATTAATTTAAAAAATTTGAATAATTAGTAAACTTATTTATAATGTAATTACGATAATAATTACGGTAAAAAAACAAGATATTAAAAATTGGAACTGGATTTAATATAGGATAAGAACAGAAATAAAAAATACAAATTGCAGAAATACAAGGATAGAAATTTAAAACACAAATTGTAGAAATTTAAAACGAAACGACAGGAAAACATAATACAAGAAGAGGCAAACATGATTTAAACTACTTCTACTTCTACCATTGATTATTAGGTAGTGGCCATCGGATCACTAAAGGGATAATGCTACGGATGATGTGATTGGCAGACTCTCTGGTTTCGACGCACAATTCGAGATAAGTTTCAATCCAACGTTGGAACCTCTCATGTTCCTGAAACATTTCTCGAACGTCCTTGTCTTTCTTGATAGGCAGGGGGTACCACCGAATACGATTACGTGGGCCGATGTAGGGGCAGCAATAAACGATACTAGTGATTTCTTGCTCCACACACTCTACGTGCGCGTTTTCCGTTAGTTTTTCTTTCATTTCAGCGAAGGTGATGTTGTTCTTAAGCCTAGAATGTTTTGTGTTGGGACCCTCAAAATACACACCATCTTCTTTGCTGCCCATGACAATGCCCTGATAGTGAATTCTACAGGTGTGCGTAATGACTCTTTCTGGTATGGGTTGTTGTGGTGCGGGTGGTCTTTGTTGTAGAAGATGAATGACTTCTTTTGGAGTGTGTATTGTGTCCACGTACAACTCTAAGATTTGTCGCCCCATCGGAAGTGTAGCATGATATTCCATCATTGTGCGGACGCCGTCATCGCTGCGGATCTTCATAAATGGAAAATAGCCAGTTCCGTCTTCTCCACGTTCGTACTTTGGGTAACGTATACGCTCCACGTCTTTACGCCACCCTCCCTCTGGCCGTATCTTTCTCTCATCCTTCTCCTTCAGTTGGAGGAATGTGATGTCCTTATTCATCCTACAGAAGATATGATTATGACGCTGAAAGACAACACCATGTTCATCGGTGGTTACAGTTCCATTGTGATGAAGGGCTGTTAGGAATTTGTCATTTGAATACTGGGTTGGGCACAACTGCCATTCCATTTTAGCGTGAGTGGCGACGGTGTTTGGGAAGAAGCAGAGAAGAGAGGATGAATTAGAAATATAGGTTGATGGTAAACTGTTGGTGTGAATGTTAGTGTAATTGGAGATTGTATTTATAATAGAGGTGATTGTATGTGAACCGTTGATTTAGGATGATCATAACCGTTGATTTTAGGGTTTAGTGTCTGCAAAATCTAGGTTGTTAAATAATGTCGGCAAAATCTAGGCCGTTAAATAATTTCGCAAAATCTAGGCCGTTAAATAAAATAAGAGCTCAGCATTATGCACACTCTGCACAATGCAGCGCGCATGCACACTCTGCACTTTGCAGACTCTGCACAATGCAGCACTCTGCACAATTCACATGACTCTAATAACTCTTTATGACACTAATTCACATGCCTTTGTGAAGTTGCTTGTCTCTAAGTTATTCAGATGTCCTTGACATGGTTTATAACAAGTATTCACATGCTTTTGTCTTTATGGAAGTGTCATAGTATTGTCTAGGTTAAATGAATTTTACATTAGGTTTATAAATTTAATAAAATTAAAAAATTTATATGAAATGATAGGATAAGGCCTGAAGTAAAGTAGGCCTCTTGGATTTATTAGTTATAGCATTATTTTGGAGGTGTAGAAGATAGAAATTGAAGATTGAAACAAATTTTGACTAAGTGTAAAAAACGGTTTTTTGCCCAACTTTAGGTCCTTTTTTCCCACAAATTTAATTTTTTTTAAAATCTTTTAAATATTATACTTTGTAGACAAAGTATAATACTAATGTCTTGTGTTGGGGAAAAAATTTAAAAAATGGTTTAATAAGTAATTTATTTACTAGAAAGTGTGTTAAAAAATCATTTTTTCACTTAAACTTAAAATGATTTTGTACCCAATTTTTTGTCCATTTTTTCCCCTAATTTTTTTTTAATTTTTTCAAAAATTCACCCTATATTGCCACGACCAAAATTGTAACACCCCTTTCTATTTATTATTTTACTAATTAAAAATCAGAGTCTTTTAAAAACTTTTCCACGCACCTTAAATGAGAGTGCTACATTTAATAACAACATCATCCAAGAATATTTAAAATTCAAACGCATCTAGTGCGTGAAGTATTAATCATATCTCAATGGGACTAAACTTCAAAACCTGTTTTAAGTATTACAATCATCCAGAAAATGGTTCACAGCACAGCGGAAATAAAACCAAGTTTAACCGACTCAATACATAATCCAAGACAGTTTAATAAATGACATAACAATGAAGATACTAAAACCCCATCCCTGGTGTTACTAAATCAGAGCTGACACAATGACCCCAAGAAGGCATGGAAACCTTCACTCAGAATCACCTGCATGTCGCCACGAGAGCAGGCAACATAAAAATGCTAGGGTGAGTCTCTTTACATAAATAATAACAAGTAAGATAAGCATTATATTAGGGAAGCATCTAGCAACATCAATCCACAACAATCAAGACATTTCCAATTCAATTATGATACCAAGAAACAACAATAATAAATTAATTAATCATCACCAAGAATTCTAAGTATGCATGAGTATATGCATGTATGCAATATGCATGTGGATCCATAACCACCTCAAAAACCCCGTCGGGCAACCACCGCTTTTGGCCGAAGCCATACCACCGCTTTTTGGCCGAAGCCATACCACCGCTTTTTGGCCGAAGCCATACCACCGCTTTTATATGCATATGATCTATGTGACCCATGACAATGCATCACAACATAATAAATACATCACATCAATTATTACCCACCACTTTGGCCGAAGCCCACATCAATTGTTAACCACCTCTTTGGCCGAAGCCCACATCCATTATTAACCACCGCTTTATCATTTCCTCACCACCACGCCCTATTTATTAAATTAAGTCCCACCTAAGGGCCAAAACACCTCATAAGGACCCTTTCAACACCTAAGATCATTTTTGACACACCAAAGGTTAATTTAGTACCTAGGGATTATTTTGACACTTTATGATTAATTTTGGTACTTAGGAAATTATTGCGTCACGTTAGGCTTAATTAGACACTAAGGGACTATTTTGTCACTCCAAGGATTAATTTAATTCTTAGGGACTATTTTGTCACACCAAGGATTAAATTAATTCTTAGGAACTAAAACATCACTTAGGCTCCATTAAGCACACCTAGGCGCCAAGGGGCAGCCATTTTGACGCCCCACCTAGCACCACCAAGCACCTACCAGGCACAAAAAAATGAATACTGGCGCCATTTTGCCTAGCAAATGGCGCCTCCCCTTTCCCAGCATAGCCTAACCGAAACCAAACACGGTCCTAGGCGCCATTCCCTTGTGAAATTGGCGCCCCCCCCCTCAAACACACCAAACCAAAAACAACCCTACACATTTTTATTCAACAATTCAATTTCAATGTAATAACACTCATCTAAGTAATTAATCATCCTCATTAAATCCACACATTCTCACATTCCTTCACATTGAAGCATTTAATCAAACTTATAGCAGGCAATATTAATAATACATTTATTTCCAGCATCAAGTATCATGGCATCACCAAATCAAACATCAAAACAACAACAAACATAAGATTAACACAAAATTCACACAATCAAACCTTACTACAGCTATTCCACACATAATACATATCATACAAGTTATTATATAGGTAAAGTAGAGCCCCCTAACCTTACGAGCTACCGAGACGTTCCGAAACTCACGACCCGAACTTCACCAAGCTACTCAATTACTCCCAAAACAGAATTCCCGCAGCTCCTAATTTGAGTTCGACGGGCACGGCAGGTAACTCAAACTCATACACTTTGCCTAGGTTTGAGAGTCCTTATTGTTGAATCCTCGTACAATAATTGAAAAGTTAACATAGGAGCAATTAGCACTTACGACAAGTGAGAATTGATATGAAGTGGAGTTATTGGTTTGACAAGAAATATGAATAGGTTGATATAATATAACTACTCATCAGGTAGCCGTGGGATGCATATTCAAAAGGAAGTGAAGTGGAATTGCTTGGAATCAACTCGGTTACATCATAATAATAATTAGCTCCATACCCGACAATATGAAGAAACCGTAAGCTAGACTCACGAAGGCAAAATGACAACTACGTCAATAGTGGTTTTCGTTGGTATTGTCAAGCGGTGGTTTGGTCTTGGTTGAAGCGAAATATGGTCGTAAGGAGTCGTTATGGTTCCATTCTCGCAAGCAAGGTTTCTGGTCGAGAATGGCGGAACACCTTCGTTTGGGTTAGTGGGGCATCGACGAAAGGAATCCACGATCGGTGGAACCAAGGCAAGAATTGAAATCGCCGCCAATTCCGAGTGGGAGTGCAGAGTTTGGGGTTCGGTCGTGGAGGGAGGAAGGAGAACGCAAGAGAGGAAGAGGAACCTGGCCGAGGTTTTCTTGCCGTTTGTGTTGCGAGTTCGCGGGGAGGAAGAAGAAAAGGAATGGGCCGTTCGGTCCATTGGGCCACACGTTGGTCCGCCGAGTTTGATTACTACGGGGGTGCAAGAAACAGGGGTGGGTGTATATACGAGTAAAAGAGTTCAAAAATCCTATTTAAATTATTTTCAATGCCCAAATTAACTACAACTATTATTTTAACACCTCAATAGACCAAAATAATGTCCTAAGGAAATAATATCTCAAACACTAATATTTTATAAAAACAAAATAAATAAGTATAAATATGAATAACAATCATATATCACAAATAGCTTATAAAATACATTTAAATATAAAAATATATTTATTCAACTAATTTAATGGCTCAACCACACAATAAATCAAAATAATGTAATCTTATCAAATCAACTCCAACTAATTTCTACTATAATTTGGGGCGTTACAATTCTCCCCCACTTAGAATATTTTCGTCCTCGAAAATCTAACTATCATGGACATGCAAACTTGAACACTCACCACAACAAACATTAAACTCTAGTAAAGCACCCTAAATGAAACGCTAACCTCTAAATGCAACCATCACTCCCCCCCGCAGGCTCCGAACACGCTAGGACGAACGCTCTCCCGATATACTTCTCTTCCTTTGGCTTTGGACACTTGGTACTAATGTATCCCAATTCCCCACAGTTGTAGCAGACCACATCCTCCTTCTCACACTTAGCAGCTACATGACCTTCCTTACCACACTTGAAACACTTGTTGACCATGCAATCTGGACTCTTATGCCCCGACTTACCACACTTAAGACACACAATCCCCGCAGTAGCGTCTCCCCCACTTGGCTTCTTGCCCGAACTCTCCTCTTCGTTGCCCTCACCTGACCCATCATAGGGCTCCCCACGAAACTGAGAACTCCCATTCTCCTTCACTATCTTGTATGAACGATTGCTATCCTCCTCGAAAATCTACGCTAAACTCATGAAATCAACATCCACTCTTCTTATCTCCTCTAACCGTTATCATCCAAGTCCTATCGTACACACAACAGATCAAACACTCTTCCCTACACTCTTACTCCCCAATTAGGTATTCTAACCTGTAGATTGTCAAAATCCTACCCGACCACCCAACACAAGAGACAACAACAATTATGGCCAGAGGCCCAACAACCCTAACAACCGTAATTAACACAACAATGCCAATCTCAACAATTTATCCTATATCCAACATCATTCACATCAACAATTAACACGATCATAGCAACAAAATTCAAGTTCGACCTATTCCACAATTAATCATTTTATTCAACGTTCAATTTAGTCCACCTAAACTCGGGTGTGGAAAAATTCTGCAACTTTGCGCTTACTTTGGCGAATTAATTAAAATAGTAAACGACCTCGGATTTCGACAAATAAATACTCGTTGGAAAGCCACGAATGTGTAGTTTCTGAAAATATCTTTAAAGTTTCAAAACAATGAGCCAATTAGTACAGTTTTTAGAAACAACCCAAACAGTTTTCAGACTTGACAGATTCTGTCCTCCTATTTCATTTCACGCTAAACTGACTTAAACTTGACCAAAGGAGACAAAATTTCGGCCCGAATAAAGGAAACTTGAGTATAGTTTCTAATGGAAAAAGTATCGTTCAAAACGGAGTTCATTTGAGGACATAAAACTTGCAAGAATCGAACCTCTCCACAGATTGACTCTAGGAATTTGACTCGACTTTGGAGACTCATAACTGGAGCTACACAACTCCGAATTTAATGAAACTAGTGCCAAAACGACCGGCTTTAAGTCTATTTTCGAAAACACTCAGCCACATAATTTTTGACTCAACCAAACAGTACCAGTTTTCAAAATACTGAAACAGTGTCCAGTAACGCACAGAAATCATACATAAGTAAAACTCACCATCATCAATTACAATCATCACATACTTATGCATGTAATCAACATCAATTAAGCATAACCAATCATGCATCAGTTAAACACGCAATTTCGAAAGATTAAACATTTAGGCATCTTCTCCGATTTCCTCCATTCCTAGGGATTGGCCAACATGTAATTTTTTACAGCTTCCCTAAAAATATTATGGGTACATAATTCTACCAAATTGGATTGATTTCATATCACAAATAATACAACCAACACATGCTTTATAATACAATTGTTTTGATACCAGACTTGATATTAGTTTAAACAAATGAAATTAAATACCCTTGTCAACATTTAGCAAGGAAAACAAATCAAGACATAGAAGTGTGCAAAATATCCTGTTGCACAGTTTTCATCATTAGATTTATATCCCACGTAAAACAATTTTTAAGAAGTGACAGTTAACACTAGCGATAGCAACCTCAATGTCAAAGTTAAGTCATAATCGAACAAAATTTTCACAATTATAGTTCACAGTCAAGAAGTACTTAAAATTGTTTACATTTGTTTCTAAAACCTTGACAATTATTATTGGACTCATATTCTCGTAGCATCAAATTTTTAACTCATTTAATCATGCAATTTATGTCCAATCTCATAATTTTCAACCATCATTAAACCACAAATTAATTGGTTCCAAAAGCCGAATTTATGTCACATTCTGAAATAAAACCCTAAAACATTTTGGGAACAGAATTCAACACCAATTTGACATCACATTCATTTTCCAATAGCCTAAAATTTTTCAAGTACCGTTTCTTCTTGAAAATCATAGAACTCACGGTTTTGTCCAAAAGTGAAACTATATGCAAACCCCAATCTTACTATCACTCGAACATGCTACCACATAAACAACTACTTATTAGTTCAAAATTTAGTTTCCGACATAAACTCTAACGGTAAGGAAATTAATCATTTAATTTTGACAATTCACATCATGCTCACGAAACAAGTCAAATTGAAACACTGAAAGTATAGTTAATGAAAATATAGCATTACACAACATTTCATTTTAGCATACTAACTTCGGGACAATTAAGCACAAATCAAATTTTAACTCATATTTATCACAAAAACAATCAACCTATAGCAGAGACATCAGTCAAGTGCAACAATTTTCAACAACAATCTCCAAATATTGTTCGGTGTATACTTACCACGGTTAGGTCATATAAAAATTACTTTTTATATCCTAATAAGCTAATCGAGCAATCAATCGAATTAAAATTAGTGCACGCATCCAAATTTAATAATAACCATGAGTTATTGTCGCCTCTTTTGTAACGCCCCAAAATAATTTGATTATTTATTTAATTATTCATTTGATTATTTATTTAATTAAGTTATTTAAGGGTTGCAACACTTATTTAAGAAGATTAATTAATTTGGAGTTTTAAATTAGTTAGGAGGTGTTTAAGTATTAGGAGTGGTGGTAGTAAAAAGGGGTGTAAGTAATAAGGCCCAAATTGATTGGGCCTAGGGTTAAATGAGAATTAAAAGGAATGGATTGAGAGAAAAGGAGAAGCTTATGGCTGAAAGAAAGGAAAGGAACGCATGAAAGAAAAAAAATAGGGGAGGGGGGATGTGTAGAACCGTGGGCTGCTGTTCAAGCTTGGGGGAGGAGAGAAATTTCATTGGATTGCCTTGGGTAAGTGTATTTAGCACCCTTCTTCCTCATTTTTCTTCCTCTATCAATTAGTATAAGTTTCTTACACTAATTCCCTTTCATTCTCCTTTTACCATGGATGGGGTTTTGGAGCTCAAATTGTTGGGGAAGCTATTTTGGTGATTCTTGGGTTGTTGGTGAAGGTGGCTTTCTTGGGTTTGCAAATTGGAGGTTAGGGGATTCTCATTATGTCTATAATAACTTGTATGATATGTGTTGTGTAGGAAATAGCTAGCATGATTTGATTGTGTGGATTTGATGTTAATTATATGTTGGTTGTTGTATTGGATGCTTAATTTGGTGATACCATGTTGCTTGTTGTTGGAAAGACATGAGTTGTTAATTATGCATGTTATGTGTTTGATGAAATGTTTCAATGAGGAGAAATATGTGAATATGATGATTTAATAGTATTGATTAAATGTTTAAATGAGTGATGTTAAATATGGGAATTGGATTGTTGAGTAAAAAGCAAGTTTGAAGTGGTTTGGTGAGGGTGTTAGAGTGAGGGGCGCAAAATGCATAGGCAAATGGCGCCTAGCTGCTGTTTTTCTGGTGTGCGTGAGTGCAAGTGCAGGGAGGGGCGCCATTTGCTAGGCAAAATGGCGCCAGGCATGCTGGTTGGTGGCTGGGCAAGGTGTAGGGCGCAAATTCACTGAGAATCTGGCGCCTGGTGAGTGCATGATGCGCACGGTGTCGGTCACGGTGCGGGAGAGGCGCGCCATTCCCGGGAATTCGGCGCCAGGGTG
Source organism: Oxytropis ochrocephala (assembly GCA_020916435.1). NCBI lineage: Eukaryota > Viridiplantae > Streptophyta > Magnoliopsida > Fabales > Fabaceae > Oxytropis > Oxytropis ochrocephala. The sequence goes on from CM037088.1 coordinate 66,986,904, forward strand.
CGTGTGTGTGTGTGTCTAGGCAAGTGTGGCACGGTGCGTGTGTGTGGGCGCCAATTCCTTAGAATTTTGGCGCTGGGTGCGTGCGTCTCCTCGGTGTGGGTGTGTCTTTGCGGGAGTGGCACGGTGAAGGGGGCGCCAGTTTGCTAGAAACTTGACGCCCAGTGAGACAGTGTGTGCGTGTGTGTGTGTGTTTGTGCACAGGGCGCCAGTTTGCTAAGAACTTGGCGCCTTTGGATGTGCTGCGTGCATCTGGCTGGTGGTGTCTTGGTATGGGGCGCCATTTTGGCTGCCCCTTGGCGCCTAGTTGTGCCAAAAATGTCTAAGTGATGTTTTTAGTCCCTAAGAATTAATTTAATCCTTTGTGTGACTAAATAGTCCCTAAAAATTAAATTAATCCTTGGCGTGACAAAATAATCCCTTAGTGTCTAACTAATCCTAAAATGTCAACATACGTTCCTAAGTACCAAATTAATCATAACGCGTCAAAATAATCCTTGGGTACTAAATTAATCTTTGAAGTGTCAAAACGGTCCTTAGGTGTGGAAAAGGTCCTTATGGGGTGGTTGGGTCCTTAAGTGGGATTTAATTTAATAAATAAGCTGTGATGGTGAGGTGATGATAAAATGGTGGGTTAATGATTGATGTGGGCTTCGGCCAAAGTGGTGGGATAATACTTGATGTGATGAATTTATGAATGATGTGGGCTTCGGCCAAAAGCGGTGGGTGTAACACCCCCTTTCTAAACTAACTATTATTTAATATTTATTTTCAGAGTTTTTAAAAAGGAATAATTGAAAGAAAGTGTCACATTTCAACGCTTGTAAAAACAATCAGGCATATAGTCAAGTGACATTAAGTCAACATTAAATAGCACGATATATAGCACAATAGTATGGGGACGGGCCCACAAGCACCTGCTTTAGTTTACAGCACATCATAAATATTAAAACACAATTGGTACATCACCAATGACAAATTAATACAATCCGAATATAAATAAAATTATTAAGGCGTCCCTCCTCCGGTGCTACATATCAGAGCTGGACACAACTACTATCAAAGGCAAGAGAGGGCCTTCACACGCGGTCACCTGCAAGTTGCCGGCATTCGAGGCAACATAAAGCGATGAGGGTGAGTCTTTTTACACAAATAATAACAATTAAGATAAGCATTATGATAAGGAAGGCAGTAAGAGGCACTATTTCACAACAATTCATAATATTATCGACTTACGTCATTATTTCACAATTCATTCCTAAGTTATAGTCATCATGAGACATCGTTAGTATATGTATGAATGTATATATATATATATATATATATATATATATATATATATATATATATATATATATATGCATGTATGCAACATGCATGAGGATCCTTCATCACCACAATATTGCACGGAGGCACTCACCGCTTTGTAGAAGCCACCACACCGCCTACTAGAAGCCTACACTCCGCTTATGCACATGATTATGTGACTCAATGGTAATGCACCGCAATAGTATATTTAAATCACCGTTTAAAATTCTCAACGCAACATCATTGACGTCTATATATAATTCTTAAACACCACACCGCTTAGACCGAAGTCCCACACCGCTTTCACCTCTCCACTTATTCACAACTCAGTTGGTAATCCTTAAGTTAATAATTTTTAACGCAACAATTACACAAGACACCCACACGAGGATTAACTTAACATTTCAAGGGCCAAACACATGCACCATGTCCAAATTAACGCTTTAGGGATCACACGGTCCCATCACTCACCTAGGCGCATAAGGCTGCCCAAATGGCGCCCTGCGCCTTAGACACACACCCACGCAACATCACTGCAGTTGGCGCCTCAGTTGGCACCTCTGCTGAACACACAAAGACACTGCACGCGCACACGGCACATTGGCGCCCCGGATGGCGCTGTGCTGGACACAACACACGCACACAAAGATCGCACTTGGCGCCACGGATGGCGCTGTGCTGGGCTCACGACACTGCACACTCTCTCATTCCCAACAACATAATTATCCTCACATTCTCTCAATTGATCCATACCAAAATCAAACACCTGTCATTATTTTGTTCCTCATATAATTTACATTCATCTCTCTAGTAATTATCTAATCAATTGTAAAATAATTATTTCAACTAACAACGACTCACTACTATTCCATTGGGGCTATCTAGGACAGCAATACCACGCTATGCACAACATAATTTTACTTCAGAATATCTCTAACAGTTAAATACTCCAATTCAAAAAGACAAGGGAAGTGATCTAAGAAAGAACATATAGTAACTGAATATAATTCATGCATTCCTGTTAATGATGAAAAATTCACTGGCAAGGCAATATCACATCATTACAACAATTCAATCTAATGACATTCCTTTAACACAACACTTCAACAAACCAATCAAACAATGTTTCCTTAACACAACAATTCAACAAACAAATCAAACAATGTTTCCCTAACAAAACAATTCAGCAATTCCCCCAATTCCATCACTACAAGCTAACCTACACATACTACTAATCTTAAGAGTTATTATAGGCATAAAGAAGAGCCCCTATACCTGGAAAAGCCAAAAATTCGAACTCAACACCAAGGAAATCAACGTGAGCAAGCTTCCCCTTTTCCTCCTTCAAAACCGTGGCTCCTCTCTCTTCTTTGAACACAAGGAGGAGCAAGAAAAATAGGAAAGAGGAATTGGAATCACAACACTAGAAATAAAAAGGAAGAAGAATGGAGAAAAGAAAGGATCCAATGCATTACCTATGAAGCTTGAGAAGAATAAATCCTTCCTTTCTCCTTTCCTTGCTTGTGTCGCCTCTCCTCTCTCTCAGCCTCACTTTCACGATTTATTTCTTTCATTGATGGAATAACATTCCACTTAGAGACCCACTAGGTTATGAATAGTGATTGGGCCAACTAATGGGTTTGGGCCCTATTCACACCACTCCTTTTTAATTCAACTCACCTCCTGAAATAAAACCACTCCAATTTAATTATTTCCATTCAAATAAATATTGTAACCCTCAAATAACTTAATTAAATAATTAATTAAATTATTTTGGGGCGTTACAACTCTCCCCCACTTACGGAATTTCTTTCTCGAAATTACCTGAATCAAACAGCTCCGGATATGCTTCTTTCATCTTACTTTCCAATTCCCACGTCATGCTCTCGCCCACGGCTCCCAACCAAACCACTTTCACTAAATTGATCTCCTTGCCTCTTAACACCTTTACCTCACGGTCTTCTATCCTAACCTAAGATAGTCTCCACAAAGGTGAGGTTCTCCTCACCTCCACATTATCCATCCGAATTACATGTGACGGTCGGGAAACATACTTCCGCAGATGAGATACATGGAACACATCATGCAGATTAGGCAGTTAGGTGGTAAGGCCACCCGATAGGCAACTTTCCCAACTCTTTCCAGAATCTGGTATGGGCCAATAAAACGAGGGGTTAGCTTCTTAGACTTCAAGGCACGACCCACACCTGTCACCGGAGTGACTCTCAAGAATACATGGTCACCGGCTTGAAACTCCGTGTCTTTTCTCCTCTTATCATGATAGCTCTTACTCTGCTACTGCGAGGCTTTCATCTTCTCTCGAATCATCTTGACCTTCTCTGTGGTCTCCCGCACAATCTCGGGGCCTAACACCACACTCTCCCCCGATTCATACCAACACAAGGGTGTCCTACACCTCCTACCATACAATGCCTCGAAAGGCGCCATCCCGATACTCGCATGAAAACTGTTATTATAGGTGAATTCAATCAATGGCAAATGAGAATCCCATGAACCTCCTTGCTCAAGAACGCATGCTCTCAACAAATCCTCTAGTGGATCGAATAGTCCTCTCGTCCGCCCATCCATGCGGGGGTGGTAAGCGGAACTCAATCTCAATTTAGAGCCTAAGGCCTCTTGCAAGCTCTTCCAAAATTCAGAAGTAAATCTAGGATCCCGATCAGACACGATACTCAACGGAACTCCATGCAGCTTCACAATTGTCTTAACGTAAATATCGCCAACTTCTGGCCTGGATAAGTCATATTAATCGGCAAAAAGTGAGCGATTTTTTGTCAACCTATCAACAATCACCCATATGGCATCAAATCCTCTCACTGTACTCGGCAACCCAGTTACAAAATCCATAGAGATACTATCCCACTTCCATTCCGGCACATCCAGTGGCTGCATTAACCCCGCTGGCTGCTGATGCTCTACCTTAGATTTTTGGCACGTCAAACAAGCATACACAAATTGGGCTACATCACGCTTCATGCCAGACCACCAGAACAGCTTCTTCAAATCTTGGTACATCTTCGTGGCCCCCGGGTGAATACTCAACTTACTCCGATGGCCCTCTTCAAGGACTGCCTTCTTAATTTCTTCATCATCAGGAATGCAAATCCTTCCACGGTATCTCAACACGTCTTGTGCATCTAACTCATAATCCTTACTCTCGGAATGATCAATCCCCACTGCCACTTCAACCAGCTTAATGTCTCGCTTCTGCGCCTCCCTAATAGCATCCAAAAATTCATTGTGAATCTTCAACATTCCCAGTCTTACACTCTTAGGCGTTACTTCACAGACCAAACTCAAATCCCGAAACTGCTCAATCAATTCGAGCTCTTTCACCATCATTGCAGACACGTGAAGGGACTTCCTACTCAAAGCATCGGCTACAACATTAGACTTCCCCGGATGGTAATTCAAACTAAAGTCATAGTCTTTCAATAATTCCAGCCACCTCCTTTGCCTCATATTCAGCTCTTTCTGGTCAAACAAATATTGCAACCCCTTGTGATCACTATGGGAGCTTACTCCGATGTTGCTGGTTTAGTAAGCTAAGCATTTCCTTCCTTTATGATTTTGAAAAAGGAATGGATAGAACTTAGAACCATACAAATAGTGCCTCCAGATCTTCAAAGCAAACACAATTGCCGCAAGCTCCAAGTCGTGAGTAGGGTAGTTCTTCTCATGAATTCTCAACTGCCTGGACGCATAGGTCCCAAACCCATCTTGGAAGCATCGCAGTACACTACAAACGGTTGATCTGGAACCGGCAATACCAAGATAGGGGACGTCGTCAACCTCTTCTTCAACTCATTGAAGCTCTCTTCACACCGGGCATCCCACACAAAAGCTTTTCCCTTGCACGTCAATTGAGTCAACGGAAAGGCTAGCTTAGAGAAACCCTCTATAAACCTCCTCAGTAGTAACCACCAACCCCAAGAAACTCCCGATCTCGATCCACCGACTTTGGGCTCTCCCAACGCAACACAAAGATCTACCTTGGCCGGATCCACGCCTATACCGTCACCGTAAATCACACATGGCCAAGGAAACTCACTTTATGCAACCGAACTCGCACTTTGACAATTTCGCACAAAGCTTCTTTTCTTTCAACACCTCTAGCACCAACCTCAAGTGTTCTGCGTGTTCTTCTTCCGTCTTGGAATAAACCAAAATGTCGTCTATAAATACCACTACAAAACGATCCAAGTAATTATGGAAGGTACGGTTCATGTACTCCATAAACACCTCGGGTGCGTTGGTAACGCCAAATGGCATTACAGAATATTCATAGTGCCCATATCTAGTTACGGCCGTCTTACGAACGTCATCATCCTTTACCTTGATTTGGTGATAACCCGACCTCAAATCGATCTTGCTAAACACCTTAGCACCCACCAATTGATCCATCAGGTCATCAATCCTCGGGAGCGGATACTTGTTCTTGATTGTCACCTTGTTCAACTGTCTATAGTCACTAACAACACAGGTGCTCCCCAAGGCGACACACTAGGCCTTATGAACTTCTTCTCAAGTAACTCTTCTAGCTGTTTCTTCAATTCAGATAACTCAGACGCCGACATCCGGTACGGTGCCATAGACACAGGCCTCGTACCCGGCACAAGATCAATAGTGAATTCAACCTCCCTCTCTGGCGGAACACTCGGAATCTCATCAGGGAATACCTCCGGAAACTCGCACACCACCTTCAATCCTTCAATGATATCTTGACTCTCAACAGACAGAGACGCCATCAAGGCAAATAGATGAACTTTTTCCCTCATTAACCTACGCAATTGACCAGCAGGCAGCAAAACAGATGCTTCCCCCTCAGGGACAAGGAAACTCACTGATCTATTGAAACAATTGATATGTACATGGTTATCAACTAACCAGTCCATACCAAGGATAACGTCTAATCCCTCCAAAGGTAAACAAATAAGGTCTACAAGAAAATCTCTGCCGAAGACTGACAGAGGACACTTAACACACACTAGGGAGGTGGTTACTGAGCCCTTAGCTGGAGTATCAATAACCATCTCCCTCATCATAGAAGACAAATCAAGACCCAATTTTTCAGCACATAATGTAGCAATGAAAGAATGAGTAGCACCGGTATCTACTATAGCAACCAACTGAGTACCAAGAATAAGACAAGTACCTCGAATCTCGTTAGCATTCTCTGCTCCTGCTAGTGCAAACACTTTCCCCCTAGCTTTCTCCCTCTTGGGCTTAGGACAATTAGCACTCACATGCCCCACCTCTTCACAATTATAGCACACAATCCCTTTCTTTTCACAGTTGGCAGCTTTATGGCCCTTCTGACCACACTTGAAACAATTGGCCTCGGGACACTCATTACTCTTGTGACCAGGCTTCTTGTAACGCCCCAAATTTTATTAGAAATTATTAGGAGTTGATTTGATAGGGGAGTGGACCAAATTGGAGAGTTTTTGGCATAGGGACCATGTTGAGAAGGACTAAAATTGATGTTAGAAATACTTAATATATGATGATGATTATTATTATTATTATTGTTATTATTATTGTTATTAAAAAAAACAAGTTCTAGGGAAAACCAAAGTGGTTATGGGAGGGAGGAAAAGTAGGAGGAAAAGTAGCGTATGGTTGGGAATTAAAATCAAATTAAAACTAGGGTATTTAATTTAATTAAGGAGTGGGGTGTAGTAATTAAATGGGGAGTATTTTAGTTAAATATGGAGGATGTGAGAAAATAATTAGAGGTGTGCAATTAGGGCCCAATGAAGTTAAGTGACCCAAACCCAATTAATAAAACCCTTGGGTCTTAGGAGAAACCCTCATTAGAAACAAAAGATCAAAAATTAGAAAGGAGAGAAGAGTGAAGAGGTGCGACGGCTAGGGCTAGAGAGAAGGAGAGGAGCGCTTGATTCAAGGAGAAAGAGGGAAGGCTTGGAGTGTTGGTGTCTTGGAGGGGTGTTCTTGAGGGCTTTAGTGTATCTTCTTCAATTAACAAGGTATGGGGGCTCTCTTTCATAGTTAATAATTTATAAACCATGAAATCATAGGGATTAGGTGTTAGGAGTAGTTGTTTAAATTGATTCATGAAGTATTTGATTGATTGGGTGATTGTGTGACCTTATATGTGGTTGAATTGAATTGTTATGTAAATATTGAGTTTTGATGTTGTTGATGAATTATTGAGGTGATTGCTGAATTTTGATGTTGTTGTGATATGATTTTGATGATGTTTGATGTGGTTGATGAATTGTAGAGATGAATTTCGTGTTTGGTAATATTGGGTGGGTAGAATCGATTTTAGGGTGATGGAGGGCTGCTGTTTTATTAACAATTAGCTGCTGTTTTTGATTTAAATAGAGGCTGTCACTGTTTTTTTTTGTTTAATGGAAGATCACCGCTTTCTTTTTGCCTTTGAACAGAAAAATTATATGCTGTTGTTGTCTTTTTGTCAAAATCTGAGTTGCTGTATTTTCTTAAAGTGCTGTCATGTTTTTGAAAAATTGATATCTTGCGAACCGGGAGCCCGATTGAGGTGTTCTAAAATGCGTTGGAAAGCTTATTCAGAGGCCTAACTGAATATTCTATTTTTAAGGCGAAATAAACTGTTTTGTGTTGCTGTTTATACAAATAAGAATTCTGCTGTTGGCGCGTAAAAGGTGGCTGTTTTGGTCTTTGTTTTCCCTTTGTATTTGGCGTATAAATCCTACTGTTTTTAAGTTGTTTTGCTGTGGTTTAATTGGCGTTTCAAGTGAGCTGTTTCCACAATTAAAATGTGATGTTTTCCAACCTTGCAAATGTGGTGTTTTTCCCTTAATTTTAAATGTGATGCTTCCTAAGCGTGAAATGAGGTGTTTTCCAAAATCTTAAATATATTGTACCCAAATTCTATGTGTTGTTACCTTAAATCTTAGGTGTTAAATTAATCCCTAGGTGTCACATTAGTCTCTAGGAGGTGTTTGGGTCCCTAGGTGTGGGTTTAGTCCCTGGAGTGACTTTAGTCCTTTGGTGTAGAATTAGTCTTGGTGATCTTTTAGTCCCTATAGAATTACTATTTGTGGTGTGGTGTATTATTGGTGATTAAATAATGGTGAGTTGGGGTCTATGACCTTTCTTTGGTGTTGGTGAGCCCACAAGGCTATGGGTGAGTATGTTCTTTGCTTTCTTTTGGTGATTTGGTGTTTTTGGTGCATAGTCATGGTGTCGCATTCTCATATGCATTTTTGGTGAATAGGCCTCGGCCTCTTAAAATATTTTGGTGTTTGGTGAATGCCCTCAAGGCAATTTTGGTGATGGATCCACATGCATATGCCCAGTGGAGTTTTGGGTTGCATTTCATACATTGCATACATGTTCTGGTGATTGATTGTGTCTTCATAAACTATTTGGTGTAACTGTATTTGGTGTAACTGTATTTGGTGTAACTGTATTTGGTGTAACTGAATTGGTGTAACTGTATTTGGCGTAACTGTAATTGGTGTAACTGTAATTCTGGTGTACCTATTTTACTGTGTTTCTTGTTTTATCTATTATTTCCTATGCATTGAGACTCACCCTTCGCTGCGTCGTGTTGCTTCGTATGTCGGCAACTGCAGTGACGGTGGATCAAAGGTGACTAGAGATCCTTCTTCTAGTGTGGTCGAGTCGGCTCTGATACGTAGCACCGGGGGGATGTTTAGTTTATTATTTCTTTTATATTTTGAACTAAGATGTTAAGTTGTTATTTTCCACTGCTGTAGTATTTTGTCCTCGGACATTGTTTGTGCTATGTATCATTTACTGAAGTTTATTTTAATTAATTGTTTTGGAGTTGTTTAAGGTGTTTCGATTAAATGTGGCACCCTCGGTGGTCGCACTAAAAGTTTTTACGCACTCGATTTTCAAAATTAATTAAATAGTAGTTATGGTAGAAGGGGTGTTACATTAGTGGTATCGTGAGCAAAAAGTTCGGTGCAATCCATTCAAGTTATCGAGTCGTCGAGTCCATTAACCCTCGAGTCTTGGTACTCGTTCTAAGTTTTAGTTATGTTGTTGTCTATTCTGTCAAATGTTGTGAAAGTTTAAGTCTTGTATTGTCTGCTATGATTGATCTTGTATTGCACAGGTGTGTTCTCTGTGTCCCTTGTCGATCTTCGATGAGAGACTTTGTTATGAATTTTTGTTTGTCGTTGGGTGGGGTAATTGTAATCTTGGGAATGAACCAAGTTAGAGCATAACCATGTTCCTATTAGCTAAATTTTCGAGGACGAAAATATTCTAAGTGGGGAGAGTTGTAACGCCCCAAATTTTATTAGAAATTATTAGGAGTTGATTTGATAGGGGAGTGGACCAAATTGGAGAGTTTTTGGCATAGGGACCATGTTGAGAAGGACTAAAATTGATGTTAGAAATACTTAATATATGATGATGATTATTATTATTATTATTGTTATTATTATTATTATTATTGTTATTAAAAAAAACAAGTTCTAGGGAAAACCAAAGTGGTTATGGGAGGGAGGAAAAGTAGGAGGAAAAGTAGCGTATGGTTGGGAATTAAAATCAAATTAAAACTAGGGTATTTAATTTAATTAAGGAGTGGGGTGTAGTAATTAAATGGGGAGTATTTTAGTTAAATATGGAGGATGTGAGAAAATAATTAGAGGTGTGCAATTAGGGCCCAATGAAGTTAAGTGACCCAAACCCAATTAATAAAACCCTTGGGTCTTAGGAGAAACCCTCATTAGAAACAAAAGATCAAAAATTAGAAAGGAGAGAAGAGTGAAGAGGTCACGGCGGCTAGGGCTAGAGAGAAGGAGAGGAGCGCTTGATTCAAGGAGAAAGAGGGAAGGCTTGGAGTGTTGGTGTCTTGGAGGGTGTTCTTGAGGGCTTTAGTGTATCTTCTTCAATTAACAAGGTATGGGGCTCTCTTTCATAGTTAATAATTTATAAACCATGAAATCATAGGGATTAGGTGTTAGGAGTAGTTGTTTAAATTGATTCATGAAGTATTTGATTGATTGGGTGATTGTGTGACCTTATATGTGGTTGAATTGAATTGTTATGTAAATATTGAGTTTTGATGTTGTTGATGAATTATTGAGGTGATTGCTGAATTTTGATGTTGTTGTGATATGATTTTGATGATGTTTGATGTGGTTGATGAATTGTAGAGATGAATTTCGTGTTTGGTAATATTGGGTGGGTAGAATCGATTTTAGGGTGATGGAGGGCTGCTGTTTTATTAACAATTAGCTGCTGTTTTTGATTTAAACAGAGGTCACATCGTTTTTTTTGTTTAATGGAAGATCACCGCTGTTTGCCTTTGAACAGAAAAATTATATGTCATTTCTTTGTCTTTTGTCAAAATCTGAGTTGCTGTATTTTCTTAAAGTGCTTGTCATGTTTTTGAAAAATTGATATCTTGCGAACCGGAGCCCGATTGAGGTGTTCTAAAATGCGTTGGAAAGCTTATTCAGAGGCCTAACTGAATATTCTATTTTTAAGGCGAAATAAACTGTTTTGTGTTGCTGTTTATACAAATAAGAATTCTGCTGTTGGCGCGTAAAAGGTGGCTGTTTTTGGTCTGCTGTTTTCCTCGCTGTATTTGGCGTATAAATCCTCACTGCTTTTAAGTTGTTTTGCTGTGGTTTAATTGGCGTTTCAAGTGAGCTGTTTCCACAATTAAAATGTGATGTTTTCCAACCTTGCAAATGTGGTGTTTTTCCCTTAATTTTAAATGTGATGCTTCCTAAGCGTGAAATGAGGTGTTTTCCAAAATCTTAAATATATTGTACCCAAATTCTATGTGTTGTTACCTTAAATCTTAGGTGTTAAATTAATCCCTAGGTGTCACATTAGTCTCTAGGAGGTGTTTGGGTCCCTAGGTGTGGGTTTAGTCCTCGGAGTGACTTTAGTCCTTTGGTGTAGAATTAGTCTTGGTGATCTTTTAGTCCCTATAGAATTACTATTTGTGGTGTGGTGTATTATTGGTGATTAAATAATGGTGAGTTGGGGTCTATGACCTTTCTTTGGTGTTGGTGAGCCCACAAGGCTATGGGTGAGTATGTTACTGCTTTCTTTTGGTGATTTGGTGTTTTTGGTGCATAGTCATGGTGTCGCATTCTCATATGCATTTTTGGTGAATAGGCCTCGGCCTCTTAAAATATTTTGGTGTTTGGTGAATGCCCTCAAGGCAATTTTGGTGATGGATCCACATGCATATGCCCAGTGGAGTTTTGGGTTGCATTTCATACATTTCATACATGTTCTGGTGATTGATTGTGTCTTTTATATTTTGAACTAAGATGTTAAGTTGTTATTTTCCACTGCTGTAGTATTTTGTCCTCGGACATTGTTTGTGCTATGTATCATTTACTGAAGTTTATTTTAATTAATTGTTTTGGAGTTGTTTAAGGTGTTTCGATTAAATGTGGCACCCTCGAGTGGTCGCACTAAAAGTTTTTACGCACTCTGATTTTCAAAATTAATTAAATAGTAGTTATGGTAGAAGGGGGTGTTACACTTCTTACAGGTATAACACACAATACTCGGAGGGGCACCTCCCCCACTTGGCTTCTGACCAGCACCTGCTTTCCACTTGCTTTTACCTCCAGCAACATCATAGGGTTTTCCTCTAAACTGAGAGTTCCTCTTTTCCTTCACAGCCTTATAAGCAGCAGAACTGTCTTCCTCATAGATCCTACACTTATCAACCAATCTAGCAAAATCCCGAATCTCCTGATACCCAATCGCTTTCTTTATATCAGGGCGCAGACCACTCTCGAACTTGACACACTTGGAGAACTCCGACTCAGCATCATTGGCATAGTAAGGACAGAATTTGGCCAACTCCTCAAATTTGGTGGCATACTCAGCTACCGTCTTATTTCCCTGCTTCAGCTCCAGGAACTCCACTTCCTTCTTAGCTCGCACATCCTCAGGGTAATACTTTCTCTTGAACTCTCTTGTGAAAACCTCCCAAGTAACTTCCTCACCAGCACTTTCCAACCTTCGCGACATTCCCAACCACCAGTCGTCAGCTTCCTCTGCTAGCATATGGGTCCCCAATTTCACTTTCTCATGCAAAGAAGACACACTCCATGACGCGGAAGATCCGCTCTATCTCCTTTAACCAGGCCAAGGCTCCATCGGGGTCATACCGACCCTTGAAGGTGGGTGGATTTTCCTTCTGGAACGTTGCTAAGTTACGAGCATTAACATCAGAGGCATTGTGTTGATTCCCAACAGCTTGAGCTATGGCTTGCAGAGCAGCAGCCAAAGCAGCATCATCGCGTCTCGCCATCAAATCAGATTTCTACACAGAAGAACAGAATTAGATATAACAGACATAACCTACTAGACACTTGGTCGGACAAACCAACTTCAGCTCTGATACCACTAATGTAACACCCCCTTTCTAAACTAACTATTATTTAATATTTATTTTCAGAGTTTTTAAAAAGGAATAATTGAAAGAAAGTGTCACATTTCAACGCTTGTAAAAACAATCAGGCATATAGTCAAGTGACATTAAGTCAACATTAAATAGCACGATATATAGCACAATAGTATGGGGACGGGCCCACAAACACCTGCTTTAGTTTACAGCACATCATAAATATTAAAACACAATTGGTACATCACCAATGACAAATTAATACAATCCGAATATAAATAAAATTATTAAGGCGTCCCTCCCCCGGTGCTACATATCAGAGTTGGACACAACTACTATCAAAGGCAAGAGAGGGCCTTCACACGCGGTCACCTGCAAGTTGCCGGCATTCGAGGCAACATAAAGCAGTAGGGTGAGTCTTTTTACACAAATAATAACAATTAAGATAAGCATTATGATAAGGAAGGCAGTAAGAGGCACTATTTCACAACAATTCATAATATTATCGACTTACGTCATTATTTCACAATTCATTCCTAAGTTATAGTCATCGCAAGACATCGTTAGTATATGTATGAATGTATATATATATATATACACCCGTGCCAGCACGGGAATACATTTTATGTGAACATAGCGTCATTGAGTGGTTAATTGTGTCGTTAACAAATTTTTGGTTGCCGTCTTTAGTCGTTTCATGTGATGCACACGCGTTTTTCGAAAAAATGGCGTCTTTACTCCCACTTTAGAATATAATAGGGTAATGAAATTCGCGTGGTTTAAAAAGTCGCTAATTGTATATACATTCAGAATTATTATAGACAACTTAGAACATACAAATGACAATCTGCGTTGTCCAAAGGTCAAATTTTATACTTTGTCAACAAATATAAATGGGACAATATTGAAATAAAACTGAAATATAGTTTACTTCTATCTAAGTCATTAGAAAATTAGGAGGTCCAATATTGGACAAAAACACAGGCAGGGATCAAATCTCCATATTGTGTGAAATCTTTGGGAAATAGGTTATATAGTAGACTATTGTATTTCCACACGAAGATGATATAAATAATTCATGTAAATAATATGTCATTTTATTTATGTTAATCGAAGGTTGGACCGAAATATTGAATTGAGATTGAGTTTATGTAATTCAAAATTAGTTACGTTTAATGTGTTCCAGAAATATTGGATTGAGATTTAAAACAAACATATTGGATTGAGTTTGTGTGATTCAAATTTACAATGAGAACCACTGCATTATTGCTCGTTAAACAGTGTTGATAAAAAAGTGTAAATGGTCAATTTGTCAATTAAAGCAACACTTTAAAGAACAATGTACAAACTTTGTGAGCTACTTTGTGTAAAATGTTGGTCTAAGAATTAGCTCAAAAAATAAAAATAAAAACCGATATATTTTCAAGCATGTTGAGTGCAACGCGTTAACACTTGAATGATGACTATATATATATATATATATATATGGATATGTTTTTGGTCATACGATAACGGGCGATATTTACATTTTTAGAAAATTGTACGGTTGTTAAGTAAATACTACAGCTAGTTCCGCAATATATAACCATAATTAATACGACCAAGATAATAATATAAGTTTTTGGACGATGTTTATTGAATTCTTAAACACGTATACAACTAAACATTATCACATACTTCACTATACACTACATTCTTAGTGCAATTCATCAAATTCTTATCCTCATCCATGATTAACAACTTTAGTCCTTTTCTTGCCTTAACACGTGAAAGGGCAACATATAACTGACCATGTGTGAACACTGGTTTAGGTAGATAAATTCCAACGTGAGATAGTGATTGCCCTTGACTTTTGTTGATCGTCATCGCAAAACACACAGTTATAGGAAACTGTCGGCGTCTGAACTTAAATGGGAGTCCAGCGTCGCTTGGAATTAAATTCATCCGTGGAATGAATATCTTGTCGCCTTTGTTTTTCCCTGTTATGACAGTAGTTGTGATGACATTCTTGCCCAAATGGTCCACCATCAATCTCGTACCATTGCATAGCCCTGCTGATTGGTCGATGTTTCTCATCAATATAATTGGCACACCTACTTTCAATTTCAATTTATGATTGGGGATACCAGAACACTTTATATCATTCAGGATTTCTGTGGTGAACCATTCACTCTGAACTTCGCTGTCTTCATCTGATTGACATATAGTATCTGAGCTTAGGTACTCCACAACTTCACCAGGAATTTGGTCCAAGATATAAGTGTTAACATGCTCAATGACTCGGTGTTGGAGCCAAAATAGCCCTTTCTTCAAAAAAGTGTTCTGTGTGCATGTTTGCCAATAGTTCAGGATATGTGAAGTCAATCAACGCCTGTAGGGGATTGGGTGAATCCAGTATTAATAGATCTTTAGGAATCTCCACATCAGTCTCTCCAAACTCATTTGACTGCGCGGGGCCATCCCCAATCTTTAGCAACCAATCTGCAAAATCCTTTATCTCAACCCTCTCTGATTCTACGTTTGAACTACCAAGACGCATGTTGACAGTTAGGTGAAGTACCTTACAATTTGACCATATTAATGATGAATTAATTGAAGCAGCGAGTACATCTGATCTAGTCCCTCTTCGTATGACTGGTAGAATTTGTCTAAAATCACCACCAAGAACAACTGTCTTTCCACCAAAGGGTTTGTGTTTGTTGCGATGATCAACTGCTGACATTATATCCTTCATTGTGCGGTCTAACGCCTCGAAACAATTCCGGTGCAACATTGGAGCCTCATCCCAAATGATCAGTTTAGCCTGAATTAATAGTTGTGCCCTTGGACTACCTTGACTAATACTACATGTTGAGTTATCTCTAGGAACCAATGGGACCCCAAATGTTGAATGCGCAGTCTTACCTCCAGGGAGCAATAGAGCTGCAATACCACTGGATGCAGTGTTCAATACGATATACCCCAAAGAACGAAAATAAGCCGATAGAGTATTCCACTCGTATGTCTTGCCAGTGCCCCCATACCCATTCAGGAAAAAAAAAACCACCCCTACCAGACAGAACTGACCGGGTGATCTCATCATATGCCTTCCTTTGATCACTATTTAGGTTACTGAACAACACAGTATGGATGCGCGCCATTTCTTCCTTGTCATACCACGGAGCTTAAAATTTCTCAATTTATATAGGGAAGATTAACACATATAAACTATAATACAAATAATTTCTCCCATTATAGATACCGACGAAGTTTAATATTTATAGTAACCTGATAAAAAAGAGACTATGCAGCTGCATCGCTAGGTATAGCAATGTGTGTTATTTTACCTTGTTCATATCCCCAGAAATCGTGCAAAAGAGTTAAAAAAAATACCTTTAAAATACTTTGATGAACCAAACACGAAACATATTTGGGATTTTTTTGATGCTGCAAAGTAAGTTGGTAATCAGGAAAAAGGTAACTTTGAGTTGAGCACCAACCAGAAAGAAAGAAAGAAAGCCCAGTGCTCAACTTGAACACTCCAGACTAAGATAAATAATATAAAGTGTATGCAATAAATCAAACCATATGCTACTAATAAACATAACAGAAGAATAGTATATTATAGAAACCGACTAAGCTTAATATTTATAGTATCCTCAAAATAATTAGTGACGTGTTTCACATTCTTGAAGGCTAAAGTATTAGAATTTTTTTTTCTTAGATCATATAAGACCATAAACGGTGTGTTACCTCACTGTCAACGAATACCAATTCGGCGGAAACTGGATGATTGCCACTCCATTTTTGATAGACGTACCATTTGTGAAGAACCCTGACCACGATGGGCAGATCTTCGCTCCCAAGAGTGATACTGGCCACAGTTTGGAGTCTCCTAGGCGCAACGATAACAGCTTTGTTTGCTGATGCCATGGAGTGAAATGCGCTGCACGTCAAATTTGTTTCTCCCTTGAAAATTGTCTTATGATTGCCTAAGAAAATAAGTAGCTTGTTAGTCTAACTCAATATTGTACCAAAGTCACATGGAAAAACAACAATTAAAAAATAGAGATACACCGAATCCATTAAAAAACAGCAATTAAAGCAGCAATGAAAAAACAGCTAAATCATATCCATTGGATCAAGAAACAGCAAATGAGAATAGACCCGAAAACAAAAGAAACGAACACGTAATAAACAGTAGTAATTACGTAAATAAACAATAGTTAACAAAATAATCATAACAACAATTAAAAGAATAGAGAAAATGATTCAAAAAAATACATGTTCTGTAAAGCTGTAAAAACAAAAACCCTAAGCAAGACTAAGACAACATAATGAAAATAATAGTTGTAGAAAATGACAAAAGGAAAAATTTACACTTACTTCAACCTCTTTTTCTGTTTTCCCCATAATATCTTCAAAGATGACACGACAAAAGCTCATTTTTATGCTTAAAGGTGAGAAAAGAACGGAGGAAGACGCAAATATAAGACTGGGAGGAAGAGAAACTTGAGAAATACTAACCAATGTGCACTAAGAAATTAAGTGTGAAATTCAAATTTTTTCATTTTATCATTGAATCTGATGGGGAGAGAGGAGTTGAGATAAGAAGATTGAAAATGATGGGAGATAGACAAATACCTTTTTTTAAACAATATATAAGATCAATAATTACGTATACATCAAAGTGAAGCTGTCATAAGTAGAGATATGAGCAACTAATATAATTATTATAAAACTAATATAATAATTAATTACCCAATGTTTATACTTTCGGGTGAAAAATGCTTCAGAAACCCAATGTTTATACTTTTCATCTTTTTTATAATAACACAAAATAAAGGTCTAAAGGACTGTTAACACATACAATACAAAGACAAAAATTCTACACATAAAGGACTGCTAACACATACAATATAAAGTATAAAAATTCGAAACTCTGTACATTGTCCAGTCTTATCTTATTCAACAAAAAGAATAAATTAAATAACAATAAGCAAAGAACCGAGACATTTTAAAAACCCAATTGCAGCATGAAGCCAATTCACAAAAATCAAGGTTAGAAATTGAAAGCAAGATACAAAAAAAATCCATGGAACCAAACATCAGGAGAACCACAAAGTAGAAATATAATTAATAAAACGAAAGTGGAAAAGAAGAGGAGAACAATATTACCTTCTAAAAGGAAACACGATGTAGCACCGGAAAGCCGAAATAGTATATTTAAATCACCGTTTAAAATTCTCAACGCAACATCATTGACGTCTATATATAATTCTTAAACACCACACCGCTTAGACCGAAGTCCCACACCGCTTTCACCTCTCCACTTATTCACAACTCAGTTGGTAATCCTTAAGTTAATAATTTTTAACGCAACAATTACACAAGACACCCACACGAGGATTAACTTAACATTTCAAGGGCCAAACACATGCACCATGTCCAAATTAACGCTTTAGGGATCACACGGTCCCATCACTCACCTAGGCGCATAAGGCTGCCCAAATGGCGCCTTGCGCCTTAGACACACACCCACGCAACATCACTGCAGTTGGCGCCTCAGTTGGCGCCTCTGCTGAACACACAGCACACGCACGCACACAGCACATTGGCGCCCCAGATGGCGCCTGTGCTAGACACAACACACGCACACAGCACTGCACTTGGCGCCACAGATGGCGCCTGTGCTAGACACAGCACCTGCACACTCTCTCATTCCCAACAACATAATTATCCTCACATTCTCTCAATTGATCCATACCAAAATCAAACACCTGTCATTATTTTGTTCCTCATATAATTTACATTCATCTCTCTAGTAATTATCTAATCAATTGTAAAATAATTATTTCAACTAACAACAGCTCACTATTCCATTGGGGCTATCTAGGACAGCAATACCACGCTATGCACAACATAATTTTACTTCAGAATATCTCTAACAGTTAAATACTCCAATTCAAAAAGACAAGGGAAGTGATCTAAGAAAGAACATATAGTAACTGAATATAATTCATGCATTCCTGTTAATGATGAAAAATTCACTGGCAAGGCAATATCACAACATTACAACAATTCAATCTAATGACATTCCTTTAACACAACACTTCAACAAACCAATCAAGCAATGTTTCCTTAACACAACAATTCAACAAACAAATCAAACAATGTTTCCTAACACAACAATTCAAAGAATTCCCCAATTCCATCACTACAACCTAACCTACACATACTACTAATCTTAAGAGTTATTATAGGCATAAAGAAGAGCCCCATACCCGAAAAGCCAAAAATTCGAACTCAACACCAAGGAAATCAACGTGAGCAAGCTTCCCCTTTTCCTCCTTCAAAACTGTGGCTCCTCTCTCTTCTTTGAACACAAGGAGGAGCAAGAAAAATAGGAAAAAGGAATTGGAATCACAACACTAGAAATAAAAAGGAAGAAGAATGGAGAAAAGAAAGGATCCAATGCATTACCTATGAAGCTTGAGAAGAAGAAATCCTTCCTTTCTCCTTTCCTTGCTTGCGTCGCCTCTCCTCTCTCTCAGCCTCACTTTCACGATTTCTTTCTTTCTTTGATGGAATAACATTCCACTTAGAGACCCACTAGGTTATGAATAGTGATTGGGCCAACTAATGGGTTTGGGCCCTATTCACACCACTCCTTTTTAATTCAACTCACCTCCTGAAATAAAACCACTCCAATTTAATTATTTCCATTCAAATAAATATTGTAACCCTCAAATAACTTAATTAAATAATTAATTAAATTATTTTGGGGCGTTACAGTGGGGGCTTCGGCCAAAGAGGTGAGTTGATAATTGATGTGATAAATTTATTGTGTGGTGATGCATTGTCATGGTGTCACATAAATCATATGCATATAAAAGCGGTGATGTGGCTTCGGCCAAAAGCGGTGATGTGGCTTCGGCCAAAAGCGGTGGGGGCTTCGGCCAAAGCGGTGGGTGCCCGACGGGGTTATTGAGGTGGTTATGGATCCACATGCATATAGCATACATGCATATACTCATACATTCGTAGAATTCTTTTTGATGCTTAATTAATTCATTATTGTTGCTTGTTGGTATTTTAATTGAATGGTAAATGCCTTGATTACTATGGATTGTTGTTGCTAGATGTTTTCCTAATATAATGCTTATCTCACTTGTTATTATTTATGTAAAGAGACTCACCCTAGCATTTTTATGTTGCCTGCTCTCGTGGCGACATGCAGGTGATTCTGAGTGAAGGTGCCATGCCTTCTTGGGATTATTGTGTCAGCTCTGATTAGTAACACCAGGGATGGGTGATAACTCATATTTATATGAGTTATTTATACCTCTAATCATTAAATTAAGTAAGTTCTCAAGTAATATTAGTATAGTATTTATTGCATTTTTATTAATATTAGGATAGGAAGGGCTAAACACTGCTTTGCTAGGAAATTGGCACAATTGGTGCCCATATGAATGTTTTGATGTATTTTGTGAAGTAGTGCAGTGTTTAGCGCTATAGCGTCTAACGCTATAGCGTCAAGAAGGCAGATCAGATGAGCATCTATAGAGAAAGTGCAATTTTGGCGCCAAGCTCATTAATCCAAGCTCCATATCTTGTGTCCACTGTGCTTGCTGACATGTGCGGATTTTATTGGATATGTGTGGACACTTGGCATTGCATGAAGGGTGGAATAGTGGAGTTGGTGAAAAAGCAAACATCACCTTTCTTGACTTTTGAGGAGACTTGTACCATATGCTAGAAGTAGAGAGGATATGCTGAATCCCTACACACTTCCAACGGATATAGAGAGAGAGATTGATAGAGAGAGAAAGTGTGACACTTCTTCTTCTCCATTGATACACCTTAGAAGCTTTTGCTAATTTACTTTCTTCTTTTGTATTTTTCTCACTTTTCGCTCATGGTGTAAGGCTGATGATGAGCCATCTTAGCGTGGATGATTAGGGGACTTCAAGCTTGTATCTTTTGCACTTGTATTTTCCTTCTTACCTACGGTAATACAAGTAGTTTTATTTGTGTTATTTTGATGTTGCTCAACATGAGCTAAACTCTTTGAGTTGGGTTGCTATAGCTTGTAATGAACCATTAATGCTTCGTATATAATTTCTCACGTTTTGTGTTTTAATCCTTGTGTGATAACTCTTCCAAACTTGTTTTATATTTGGCCACGTAAAACTAGTACCTCTGTGGATTCAGACATGAACCATAGAAAGAACTCAAGGATTAATATAAATGACAAGGTTGGTTGAAGACATTTAATCAATTTTTGCTTCTTCTAGACATAGAAGTTGCAATAGTTTATAAAGCATAAGCTGTGGGATCTTGATTATACAGGGGTGAACCTATTTAGAACCTAGACATAGGCATCTTGTAGTGAAACCCTGGCGCTAGTGACTGAAAGGCACAAATTATTTGCAACAGCGCTTAACGCTATAGCGTGTGACGTTATAGCGTCTTGTTTCTGGGAATTTACATAGTGAAAGCAATCCAACTTATTTCTCTTATATTTTAACTCACCGTTAACTTGTTACTCTTACAACCTTTGTTCAACAGAAACTTTGTTACTCAACCTATTTGCTACTTGTTCCTCTAAAGTGTAATTCCTTTTTAAACTCTAAAATTAATACCAATCCCTGTGGAGACAAATTCTACTTATCAAGATATTACTTGTTGCGATTGTGTACACTTGCACAACTACTTTTCGCACAACAAGTTTTTACGCGCCGTTGTCGGGATTGCATTTAATTTTTATTGTTTAAGAAATTATTACATCCTTAGGAGGTTTTACCTTGGCAATTTTCTCGTGTTGTGTTACGGGAAGTGCTATAGCGTCGATGCTATAGCGTATGCCCGCATCGTAACCACCCACTTTTGAGTTTGATCTGAACCGCAGAGAAGATTCAGAAGGTTAAGACGCCAACAAAGGTTACAACAAGTCAGGCTAACTATGTCTGATCACTCTCATCATACTGGTAGAGGCACAACTAGGGGAAGAACTCCCACACAGATTGGAGGAAGAGGTCCAAGAGGTGGAAGGCAAGGTCCTTTTACCCATACTGAATTTGATAATGAATACTGGTACAGAGACAGATTCATTAATCAAGGACCTGATCAAATGGTGAATGACAGAGACAGGCCAATGAGAGATTATGCTGTGTTTGATCCACATTCCATGGAAACAAGTATCACTAGGCCTGTGGTGACTGCTACTCATTTTGAGTTCAAGCCTATGATGTTCCAAATGCTCCAAACAACTGGACAATTTGGAGGGACTTCTCAAGAAGATCCTTTTGCTCATCTGAGAAACTTTCTAGAAGTGTGCAGTAATTTCATTATCCCAGGGGTAAGTGAGGATGCATTCAGGCTGAAACTGTTTCCTTATTCTTTAAAAGACAGAGCAAAAGCTTGGTTGAATTCCTTGGAGTCTAATTCTATCACTACTTGGGAAGACATGACAAAGAAATTTCTGGAGAAGTATTTCCCACCAAACAAAAATGCAAGGATGAGGAATGACATCACATCCTTCAAGCAAAAAGAGGGTGAATCATTACATGAGGCTTGGGAAAGGTGGAAGGAGTTGCTTAGGAAGTGTCCACATCATGGAATTCCTATTGTAATTCAAATGGAGACTTTTATAATGGGCTAGAGGCACCTACTAGGTCCATGTTGGATGCCTCATCTGGAGGTGTAATTGCAACTCATCATATAATGATGCTTGTGAGCTTATAGAGCGCATTGCCATTAACAGCTCTTCATGGCCTACTGAAAGGTTGAATTCTACAAGGAAAGTAGCTGGGGTTCATGAAGTGAGTGAGGTTTCCGCTCTCTCAGCCCAAGTGGCTACTCTGACTAATATGATAAAGGAGTGAACAACGCTAACGCTTATAGCATCTCGATGCTATAAATACTGAAAGCGTCTCATCAGCGCAGCTATTGAACAAGCTCCACCTGGAGAAGCTAGTTGTGTATATTGTGGAGGGGCTCATCTGTATGTAGAGTGTACAACAAACCCTGCTTCTGTTAATTATGTGGGTTACAACAAGGGCAACAACCCTTATTCTAACACATACAACCCTGGTTGGAGGAATCATCCTAACTTCAGGTGGGGGGGAGGAAATAATGCTAACACAAGCACAAATGCTCCTGCTATTCCCCCTGGATTCCCAAGACAACAACAACAACAGCAACCTCCTAGACAGAATGCTCCTGCTCCTCCTATGGACAATTCAATGGAGTCTCTGCTAAGGTGTAACACCCCAAATAATTTAATTAAGAAATTGATTAAATTGTTTAGGTGTTGCACTAATTTTAATTATATTAAATTATAATATGGTGTTTATAATTTAGTAATTCATTTTAATTGAAGGGGATGGTGGAAGAAATGGAGAAGGGGGTGTAAAAGGGCCCAAGGTGCGCTGCCCAATATACATATACCCAAAGTGGAATTTTCTCTCATTTGTGCAAGAGAGAAAGAAAACGAAAGAGAGGGAGGAGAGAAAAGAAGCTCACGGCGCAAAACCCTAGGAGAAGAGGAGGAGAAGAGCAATTTCGTGACTTGAAGGCTTGGATTGTTGCAGATGGTTTTGTTCGTGACTCAGTTCCTTCTTCTCTACGGTTAATTTGAGGTAAGGGGAGTCTCACTCTATAATAGAGGGTATAATGGGTTGTATAGGGATCATAGAGGGTTAATTTGATGTTAATTGATTGTTAATTGAGTTGTTGTTGAGTGAATTTGAGAAATAGCATGATAGAAATCGATTTAGGGCTTTAATTTGGGTATTTTGTGTTTTTGATGAGTGTTTCGCATGATTTGAATGTATGGACTGAAATTGAATGTGTTTTAATGATTATTGAGTGGATTGGAATGATATAACATGATTTGAATTGAAGAGAATTGAGAATTGGGAGTTTTTGATGCATGGGGCGCCAAATGGCTAGGATTCTGGCACCCTGTGTACTGTAGCAGTAGGACATAGGTTGTGTTGCTGTTCTGGGCGCCACTTTGCTGGGGAATTGGCGCCTAGATTACTGTTCACGTGAGGGGTTGTGTCTGAGTGCAGGTGTGTTGCTGTCTGGGCGCCAGAATGTGGGTATTTTGGGGCCCGGGAAGTGCAACTTAGTGTTCTGGGCACTTTTTCTCGTCCAAATTCTGTATTCACCTGCCAACTTTCATTTTTAAGTGTTTTGGCTCGAGTAGTTTCACAGTTGCGGTGTTGTTTTGAAAATGTCCCGGTGGGGCTTGTTTTGTGTGTGTTTTGGGGCCCGGGGAGTGAAACTTGTATTTCTGAACATATTTCCTCGTGCCAAATTTTGTATTCACCTGCCAACTTTCATTTTTAAGTGTTTTGGCTCGAGTAGTTTTCTGGTTGCAGGTATTGTTTTGAAAATGTCCCGGTGAGGCTTGTTTTGTGTGTGTTTTGGGGCCCGGGGAGTGAAACTTGTATTTCTGAACATATTTCCTCGTGCCAAATTTTGTATTCACCTGCCAACTTTCATTTTTAAGTGTTTTGGCTCGAGTAGTTTTCTGGTTGCAGGTATTGTTTTGAAAATGTCCCGGTGAGGCTTGTTTTGTGTGTGTTTTGGGGCCCGGGGAGTGAAACTTGTATTTCTGAACATATTTCCTCGTGCCAAATTTTGTGTTCACCTGCCAACTTTCATTTTTAAGTGTTTTGGCTCGAGTAGTTTCCTGAGTACAGGTCTTGTTTTAAAAATGTCTCGGTGGGGGTGATTTTGGGTGTGTTTTGGGGCCCGGGGAGTGAAACTTACTTTTCTAGGCATATTTCACTGTGCCAAATTTTGTATTTACCTGCCCAAATTCATTTTTAAACATTTTGGCTCGGGTGGTTTTTGGTTTGGAAGTGTTGGGTGAGCTGGGTCAGCAGGGGGGCGCCAAACTGTGCTGCCCAAGGCGCCTAGTCTGCTGCCTGTGTCTTAGTTTGTGTCTGAAACTGTGTCTGAGTTTGTGTCTAGGTCTGTGTTGCCCAGGGGGGCGCCAGATTGCTAGAAAAGTGGCGCCCAGTGGCTGTGTTGCCACAGGGGGCGCCAAAATCTTTGAGTTCGGCGCTAGTCTTTGTGTTGCACGGGGGCGCCGAATGTGGGTAAAATGGCGCCTAGTCTTTGCCAAGTGCCTAAGAGGGTGCTGTTTTGGTCCCTAGGTGACAGCTTTGGTCCCTAGATGATTGTTTTGGTCCTAAATGGTGGTTTAGGTCCCAGGTGAGGTTGAGTACTTTAGAGGAGAATAGTCCTATGGGACTTAATGGTGTTGAGAGTTTATAATGAGGTGATTGAGCATGCCATGGGGGCATGGGCCGGAGGGCCAAGCCAGGAGGGCTAGAAAATGAGATTAACACTGAGGTAAGAGTTATTGGGTGTATTGAGCTGTTTGAAATGATGTTTGTGATGTACATGGAGTCTCATGCATACATTGGCTGCGGTCGTAGAGTTTATAAAATGATTTGTGAAGCCTGAGGGCGGCCGGGGGGCCTTATAAAATGATTGTGAAGCCTGAGGGCGGCCGGAGGGCCAGAGTCATGAGGACTCCATTATTGATGAGAATGCCGGTGGGCAAATGGTACCACATGCATACTGACATTGCATACATTCCCATTAGTGCATGAATATTGTTGATTGATGGTTGGTGTGTTTGAGTATGCTGTAAACTATGATTATATATTGCTTATTATCACTTTTATTATATAGTTCGAGACTCACCCTTTCTGTTGTTATTTACCACAGGTAGTCAGGAGTGAGGGCTTTCTACCTTCACTACTCCCCGAGTCGGTCTGCTCTGATACGTAGCACCTAGGGGTTGGGGTTTAGACTGTTATTGCTTGTTTTGCTCCATGTTGAGCCTTATATGTATTTGTTTTGAGATTGCTGAGTATTACTTTGAGATGTAGTTTGTTTCCGCTGTTTGACCTGAGATTTTACCCCACGTGTTGTATGGTGTTATGTATCTATGCATGTTTCGGCCCGATCATCGAGCTTTTGAGAGAGGAGCGTAACACTCCATTAGTGAAAATGATTTATGTTATACTATTAGTGTGCTGAATGACTATGGCTAAATTGTGGTTCGCCACTAAGGTCAGAATTTCTTTCGCTGGTGTATTTACAAGGGCATCACTGAGAGCCTTGCAAAGGAGGTCAATACCTGTTGCAAGTAGTATCAGTTACCTGAGTAATCCCATAGTCAACCAGTTTCACTATTTTATAACGCACTAAACTAGAAGATGAACAGAAAAGATTTTTGTATACTCTGATTTTTGATTTAAATTACCGGGTAGAAATGGGGTGTTACATTGGTGGTATCAGAGCAAAAGTTCGGTATGTCCGGCCAAGTGTGTCAGTCTGTCATAGTGTGTATGACAACTAAGTGTCTTAAGGTAATTCTGAACTGGTTGTTTATGCTGCAGTGTTAGGTTGATATGGCGAGAAGGATCGATCATCGCTTTTCTTGAGGCCTTGCAGGCTATATAGCGCAGATCGTGGGTACCCAACGTAATAATGAGACCCGCATCGCGACGCCTCGAGAGAGAAACCCCTACCTTCAAGGGGGAGGTACAACCCGGATGGTGCCTTGACTTGGCCAAGGAGATTGAGAGGATCTTCGTGGTGATTGGGTGCGACCGATGAGCGTAAAGTCGTGCACAGTACTCATACTTTATCTGAAGAGGCCGATGACCGTGGCTAGAGACCGGTGAGAGATTGGGTCTTTGCCGCAGGAGGAGATCACTTGGCCGTGTTCAAGGGAATTCTTGAGAAAGTATTTCCGGAGGACGTGAGAGGTAAGAAAAGAGCCGGAATTCCTTGAACCGAGGCGGGGAAGTATGATCATTCATCGAATATGCCGCCAAGTTCACGGAGTTGGCCAAATTCTATCCACACTATGCCGAAATGGGGCTGAATTCTCAAAGTGCATCAAGTTTGAGAATGGACCGATAAATGATATCAAGCAGTGTGGGGTATCGTAAAAATTAGAGTATTCTTGATCCGGTAGATTCTTTGCAGGATATATGAGGAAGATGCGAATGCCCGCTCTAGGGTCATGAGAGACCAGGGGAAATTTCATCACGAGGTAAGCCTTATGAGACGTCACCTGACAAGGGGAAACAAAGGTATTCGGGTGGTAACAAGTACAATGGTGGAAACAGGCTCTGCTGAGGGTAGGAGGTACCATGAGGGCAAGAAGCCAAGTGGGGAGACGCCCATCCGATATTGTGTGTGTTTCAAGTGTGACAAGCCAGTCACAAGAGCTTTGATCAGTAAGATGGAAGTGAAGAGATGTTTTAGGTGTGGAAAGAGTGGTCACATGGCATCTGAGTGTGATCGCAAGGAAGCTGTATGTTTCAACTGTGGTGAAGCTGGTCACATTAGCTTCAAGTGTCCCAAGCCTAAGAAGGAAAGATCTACTGGGAGGGTGTTTGCATTGGCAGGTTCAGAGGGACCTAATGATATCCGAGGTACATGCTTCATCTCTGGTACACCTTTAGTTGCTATTGTTGACACGGGTGCTACGCACTCTTTTATTGCATCTGTTTGTGCTGAAAAGTTAAATTTAGTATTGTCTACTAT
The DNA here is from genome assembly GCA_020916435.1 of Oxytropis ochrocephala. Classification (NCBI taxonomy): domain Eukaryota; kingdom Viridiplantae; phylum Streptophyta; class Magnoliopsida; order Fabales; family Fabaceae; genus Oxytropis; species Oxytropis ochrocephala. The sequence goes on from CM037088.1 coordinate 67,014,169, forward strand.
GGAGAGGGGAATGGTTATCGACACTCCACTAAGGGTTCGATAACTACTTCTGCGATGTGTGCTAGGTGTCCTCTGTCCGGTCTTGGCAGATTTTCTCGTTGATCCGATTTGTTTGCCTTTGGGTGGGTTAGATGTGATTCTCGGCATGGACCGTTAGTAGATAACCACGTGCACATCAATTGTTCGATAAGTCTATTAGTTTTCTCCTTCCCAAGAGGAAGAGTCGCTCTCATTGTCACGAGCAATTCGCGCAGGTAATGAAAGAGGGTGGTCGGGCTGTTTGCTTTGATGGCGTCCATGTCTGCTGAGAACCGAGCCGTGGTTAATGGGTTACTGTGGTGTGTGAGTTCCCGAAGTGTTTCCTGATGAGATTCCTAGTGTGCCCCCAGAGAGAAAGTTGAGTTCGGGATTGAGCTTGTGCACGTACTAGGCACGTGTCTATGGCACCGCACTCTGGGATGTCGCCTTTCTTGGTTGAATTGAAGAAGCGATTAGAGGAGCTTCTTGAGAAGAAGTTTGTGAGGCCTAGTGTATCACCTTGGGAGCTCCAGCTTTATTGGTAAAGAAGAAGGATGGGAGTATGCGTGCGTGCGTGGACTACGAGACATGTTGAATAAAGTGACTATCAAGAATAAGTATCCTCTCCCGAGGATAGATGATTTGATGGATCACCGGTGGGTGCTAAAGTGTTTAGCAAGATTGACTTGAGGTCCCGTATCACCGCATTAAGGTGAAGGATGAGGATATCCGTAAGACAAAGATTCGAACTGGTATGGGCATTATGAGTACTCGTAATGCCGCTTTGGTGTCACAAATGCACCAGGGGTGTTTATGGAGTACATGAACCGAATTTTCCATAGCTATCTCGGATCGGTTTGTGGTGGTCTTCATTGATGATATTTTGGTGTACTCCAAATCGAGGAAGAGCATGCAGAGCACTTGAGGTTGGTGCTAGAGGTCTTGAAAGAGAGGAAGTTGTATGCCAAGTTGTCGAAGTGTGAGTTACGCTTGCATGAGGTGAGCTTCTTGGGTCATATTATTTCGGGTGAGGGTATAGTGTGGATCCAAATGCAAGGTTGATGCGATGTTACGATGGGAGAGCCCAAAGTCCGTGGATCGAGATCGAGGAGTTTCTTGGGGTTGGTGGTTATTACAGGAGGTTCATTGAAGGGTTCTCTAAGCTAGCCCTTCCATTGACTCGATTGACTGTAAGGGAAAGGCATTTGTGTGGGATGCAAAGTGCGAAGAGAGCTTCCAAGAGCTAAAGAGGAGGTTGACCACGTCCCAGCAGTGTTAGTGTTGCTGTGCGCAGCAACCATTTGTTGTAATCTTGTGATGCTTCCAAGATGGGTTTGGGAGGTGTATTGATGCGAGATGGGAAGGTGGTTGCTTATGCGTCCCGACGGTTGAGGACCCATGAGAAGAACTATCCTACTCATGACTTAGAGTTGGTCGCGATTGTGTTTGTGTTGAAAATTTGGAGGCACTATCTCTATGGTACTAGATTCGAAGTGTTCAGTGATCACAAGAGTCTGAAGTACTTGTTTGACCAGAAGGAGCTGAATATGAGACAGAGGCGTTGGTTAGAGCTGTTGAAGGACTATGATTTCGGCTTGAACTATCACCCCGGCAAAGCTAATGTCGTGGCCGATGCTTTGAGTCGGAAGACTTTGCATATGTCGACTATGATGGTGAGGGAATTGGAATTGATTGAGCAATTCCGTGACTTGAGCCTGGTTTGTGAGGTGACACCCCAGAGTGTCAGATTGGGGATGCTGAGGATTGGGAACGACTTCTTGGTTAGTATCAAAGACGCCCAGAAGCTAGATGTGAAGTTGGTAGATTTGTTGGTTGCTGGTGAGCAAGCTGTTGATGGGGATTACAGGTTGGATTCCCGTGGTGTGTTGAGGTTCGGGGACGTGAATTTGTGTTCCTGATGATCTTTGAGTTAAAGAAGATGATACTTGAGGAGAGTCATAGGAGTAAGTTGAGCATTCATCCAGTGCTACTAAGATGTACCATGATCTCAAGAAACTATTTTGGTGGCTCGGGTATGAAGAGAGATGTTGCGCTTTGTATATGCATGTTTGACTTGCAGTGAAGTCAAAGATTGAGCACCGAAAGCTCAAGGGGTTGATGCAACCTTTGGAGATTCCGAATGGAAGTGGGGACAAAGATTTCCATGGATTTTGTGACCGGATTGCCAAATCGTGAGAGGGTCTCGACACTATTTGGGTGATTGTGGATAGGTTGACCAAGTCTGCTCACTTTATTCCTATCAACATCACCTTTCTGTGTGCAAAGTTGGCTAGAATTTACATTCGTGTGATTGTGAAGCTTCATGGGGTTCCAAGAGTATTGTGTCGGATAGAGACCCGCGGTTTACATCGAGTTTTGGGGAAGCTTGCGGGAGGCTTTGGGGTCCAAGCCGAGGTTGAGTTCACTTACCATCCTCGCATCGATGGTCGGACAGAGAGAACCATCCAGCCTTTGGAGGATCTTTTGAGAGCTTGTGTGCTAGAGCGAGGGAGGTGCGTGGGATACGCATCTTCCACCGATTGAGTTCACTTATAATAACAGCCTATCACTCGAGCATTGGGATGGCTCCTTTTGAGGCAATCTTTGTATGGACGGAGGTGCGAACTCCTTTGTGTTGGCATGAGTCCCGAGAGAGTGTTGTTCTTGGACCGGAGTTGGTTAGGGAGACGACTGAGAAAGTGAAAATGATCAGAGAGAAGATGAAAGAGTCTCGTAGTCGGCGAAAAGTTATCATGATAAGAGGAGGAAGGACTTGGAGTTTCAGTCGGTGAGCATGTGTTCTTGAGAGTCACGCCTATGGCTGGTGTTGGGCGTGCTCTGAAGGCAAAGAAGTTAACTCCAAGGTTTATTGGACCGTACCAAATCACTGAGAGGGTTGGAAAGGTTGCTTATAGGGTGGCCTTACCGCCTAATCTTTCGAACTTGCACGATGTTTTTCACGTGTCACAGCTTCGGAAGTATATTCCAGACCCGTCTCATGTGATTCACATGGATGATGTGGAGGTACGTGAGAACCTCACTGTGGAGACTATGCCAGTGAGGATTGTTGATAGAGAAGTGAAGGTGTTGAGAGGGAAAGACATTGCCTTGGTCAAGGTAGTGTGGTTGGGAGCTGCTGGTGAGAGTATGACTTGGGAGCTGGAAAGCAAGATGCGGGAGTCCTATCCAGAGTTATTTGACTCAGGTATGAATTTCGAGGACGAAATCTCCTAAGTGGGGGAGAGTTGTAACACCCCAAATAATTTAATTAAGAAATTGATTAAATTGTTTAGGTGTTGCACTAATTTTAATTATATTAAATTATAATATGGTGTTTATAATTTAGTAATTCATTTTAATTGAAGGGGATGGTGGAAGAAATGGAGAAGGGGTGTAAAAAGGGCCCAAGGTGCGCTTGGCCCAATATACATATACCCAAAAGTGGAATTTTCTCTCATTTGTGCAAGAGAGAAAGAAAACGAAAGAGAGGGAGGAGAGAAAAGAAGCTCACGGCGCAAAACCCTAGGAGAAGAGGAGGAGAAGAGCAATTTCGTGACTTGAAGGCTTGGATTGTTGCAGTGGTTTTGTTCGTGACTCCGTTCCGGTTCTTCTCTACGGTTAATTTGAGGTAAGGGGAGTCTCACTCTATAATAGAGGGTATAATGGGTTGTATAGGGATCATAGAGGGTTAATTTGATGTTAATTGATTGTTAATTGAGTTGTTGTTGAGTGAATTTGAGAAATAGCATGATAGAAATCGATTTAGGGCTTTAATTTGGGTATTTTGTGTTTTTGATGAGTGTTTCGCATGATTTGAATGTATGGACTGAAATTGAATGTGTTTTAATGATTATTGAGTGGATTGGAATGATATAACATGATTTGAATTGAAGAGAATTGAGAATTGGGAGTTTTTGATGCATGGGGCGCCAAATGGCTAGGATTCTGGCGCCCTGTGTACTGTAGCAGTAGGACATAGGTTGTGTTGCTGTTCTGGGCGCCACTTTGCTGGGGAATTGGCGCCTAGATTACTGTTCACGTGAGGGGTTGTGTCTGAGTGCAGGTGTGTTGCTGTCTGGGCGCCAGAATGTGGGTATTTTGGGGCCTGGGAAGTGCAACTTAGTGTTCTGGGCACTTTTTCTCGTGCCAAATTCTGTATTCACCTGCCAACTTTCATTTTTAAGTGTTTTGGCTCGAGTAGTTTCCTGGTTGCAGGTGTTGTTTTGAAAATGTCCCGGTGGGGCTTGTTTTGTGTGTGTTTTGGGGCCCGGGGAGTGAAACTTGTATTTCTGAACATATTTCCTCGTGCCAAATTTTGTATTCACCTGCCAACTTTCATTTTTAAGTGTTTTGGCTCGAGTAGTTTTCTGGTTGCAGGTATTGTTTTGAAAATGTCCCGGTGAGGCTTGTTTTGTGTGTGTTTTGTGGCCCGAGGAGTGAAACTTGTATTTCTGAACATATTTCCTCGTGCCAAATTTTGTATTCACCTGCCAACTTTCATTTTTAAGTGTTTTGGCTCGAGTAGTTTTCTGGTTGCAGGTATTGTTTTGAAAATGTCCCGGTGAGGCTTGTTTTGTGTGTGTTTTGGGGCCCGGGGAGTGAAACTTGTATTTCTGAACATATTTCCTCGTGCCAAATTTTGTGTTCACCTGCCAACTTTCATTTTTAAGTGTTTTGGCTCGAGTAGTTTCCTGAGTACAGGTCTTGTTTTAAAAATGTCTCGGTGGGGGTGATTTTGGGTGTGTTTTGGGGCCCGGGGAGTGAAACTTACTTTTCTAGGCATATTTCATCATGCCAAATTTTGTATTTACCTGCCCAAATTCATTTTTAAACATTTTGGCTCGGGTGGTTTTTGGTTTGGAAGTGTTGGGTGAGCTGGGTCAGTGGGGGCGCTAAATCAGGCGCTGCCAAGGCGCCTAGTCTGGTCGCTCGTGTCTTAGTTTGTGTCTCAAATCGTATGCGAGTTTGTGTCTAGGTCTGTGTTGCCCGTGGGGCGCCAGTTGCTAGAAAATCGGCGCCAGATGGGTCATGTTGCCACGGGCGCGCAAATCTTGAGTTTCGCGCGCTAGTCTTTGTGTTGCACCGTGGGCGCTGAATGTGGGTAAAATGGCGCCTAGTGCTGCCAAGTGCCTAAGAGGGTGCTGTTTTGGTCCCTAGGTGACAGTTTGGTCCCTAGATGATTGTTTTGGTCCTAAATGGTGGTTTAGGTCCCTGGGTGAGGTTGAGTACTTTAGAGGAGAATAGTCCGGCGGGACTTAATGGTGTTGAGAGTTTATAATGAGGTGATTGAGCATGCCATGGGGGCATGGGCCGGAGGGCCAAGCCAGGAGGGCTAGAAAATGAGATTAACACTGAGGTAAGAGTTATTGGGTTTATTGAGCTGTTTGAAATGATGTTTGTGATGTACATGGAGTCTCATGCATACATTGGCTGCGGTCGTAGAGTTTATAAAATGATTTGTGAAGCCTGAGGGCGGCCGGGGGGCCTTATAAAATGATTGAGAAGCTTCGAGGGCGTGGGAGGGCCGCAGTCATGAGGACTCCATTATTGATGAGAATCTGCCGGTGGGCAAATGGTACCACATGCATACCGACATTGCATACATTCCCATTAGTGCATGAATATCGTTGATTGATGGTTGGTGTGTTTGAGTATCTTCAGAAACTATGATTATATATTGCTTATTATCACTTTTATTATATAGTTCGAGACTCACCCTTTCTGTTGTTATTTACCACAGGTAGTCAGGAGTGAGGGCTTTCTACCTTCACTACTCCCCGAGTCGGTCTGCTCTGATACGTAGCACCTAGGGGTTGGGGTTTAGACTGTTATTGCTTGTTTTGCTCCATGTTGAGCCTTATATGTATTTGTTTTGAGATTGCTGAGTATTACTTTGAGATGTAGTTTGTTTCCGCTGTTTGACCTGAGATTTTACCCCACGTGTTGTATGGTGTTATGTATCTATGCATGTTTCTGAACTGACTGTCGAGCTTTTGAGAGAGGAGCGTAACACTCCATTAGTGAAAATGATTTATGTTATACTATTAGTGTGCTGAATGACTATGGCTAAATTGTGGTTCGCCACTAAGGTCAGAATTTCTTTCTCTGGTGTATTTACAAGGGCATCACTGAGAGCCTTGCAAAGGAGGTCAATACATTGCAAGTAGTATATCGATTACACGAGTAATCCCATAGTCAACCAGTTTCACTAATTTATAACGCACTAAACTAGAAGATGAACAGAAAAGATTTTTGTATACTCTGATTTTTGATTTAAATTACCGGGTAGAAATGGGGTGTTACATAAGGTCATTCATCAGTGATTGTAAAACAACAATGCAGACTCATGAAGCATCAATCAAGACTCGGAGAATCAAGTGGGGACAGATTGCATCTGCTCTCTCACAAAGGCGAGAATGGTGGACTCCCTTCTACTATCAACCTTCTCCATCTCATGCACCGCAAGGAGCATGTGAAAGCAATAACCACCGTAAGTGGTAAAGAGGTAACTCTCGCACCCAAGAATTTAGAGTCAAGTGTTCTTTGAAAATGAAAAGAATTTTCCGGACGTTATAGCGCTGACGCTATAGCGTCAAATGCAAACAGAACACTGAACCTAAATTGGTGCACGAATATCCTGCTCCCCCTTACCTCAAAGGTTAAAAAGGCACATGAAGACAAACAATTTAATAAATTCCTTGAGGTGTTAAAACAATTGCACATTAATGTTCCTCTAGTTGAGGCATTACAACAAATGCCCAACTATGCCAAATTTATGAAAGATGTTTTGACAAAGAAAAGAAGGTTGGGAGAATTTGAAAGCTGTGGCAATGATCGGGAATGCAAAGATGTTGATGCAAAATAAACTCCCCCCAGAAAATTAAAGGACCACGTAGCTTCACAATACCACTGTTCCATTGGAAATTTTTATTCAGTCGTGCTTTATGTGACTTAGTGGGCGAGTATTAACTTAATGCCTAAGTCCATTTACACACAATTGGGTATAGGAACCGCTGTGCCTATTTCCGTAAGCCTCCGGTTAGGCGATAGGTCACTTGCCTATCCCGAAGGAATCTTGGAGGATGTTTTAATTAAGGTAGATAAATTTGTTTTTCCCGTTGACTTTGTTATTCTAGATTTTGAAGCGGATGCAAAGGTACCTATCATTTTAGGTAGACCCTTTTTGGCTACAGGAAGACACTCATAGATGTACAAAAAGGAGAATTGACAATGAGGGTTAATGACCAAGAAGTGAAGATCAATGTTCAATGCATTAAAACTTCCGGATGTCAATACCAAGAGTGTTCCTTTGTGGTTTCTCTTGACCAAGTGGTTCAAAAACATTTTCAAAAACTAACAACCACTTGGGAAAGGTGCTAAACAATACTGAGGAACATGAATTGTTGAAAGAAGAAGAATTTCAAGAAGGCAAGCAAGCTGTGAATGAGGTTTGGGCTAGGAGATATGAGTCACTAGAGCAAGAAAATTCAAACCTCAAGAAGAGTGTTCCTTCTATTATTCAACCACCGATCTAGAGTTGAAAGAATTACCCAAGCACCAAGTATGCATATCCGGGGAAAATGAGACTCTGCTGTCATCATTTCGCTAGTTTAAACCAAAACCAAGAGGTGGAGCTCATTACAACTCTGAAGAGGCACAAAAAGGCAATAGGTTGGCAAATGTCTGATATACATGGGATATAAGTCCTACAATCTGCACGCATAGGATTGTGTTAGAGGAAAATGCTAAACATAGCATTGATGGACAGAGAAGGCTTAATCCCATAATGAATGAAGTGGTGAAGAAGGAAATCCTCAAGTGGTTAGATGCGAGGATTGTGTATCCTATTTCCGACAAAGGCATGGGTTAGCCCTCATGCAATGTGTTCCCAAAAAGGGTGGTGTCACTGTGATCACAAATGACAAAAATGAGTTGATTCCCACAAGAACAGTGACTGGTTGGAGGATTTGCATGGACTACAGGAAATTGAACAAGGCCACAAAGAAAGACCATTTCCTCTCCCCTTTATTGACCAAATGTTGGACGCGAGACTTGCTTTAAGGACTATTATTCGCTTTCTTGATGGCTACTCGCTATAATCAAATAGCAATAGTTCCCGAAGACCAAAGAAAAGACCACATTCACATGTCCTTATGGCACATTTGCTTTTAGGAGAATGCCCTTTGGACTGTGTAATGCCCCTGCAACTTTCCAGAGATGTATGATGTCCATATTCTCTGACTTCATTGAAAAATCTATGGAGGTTTTTATGGATGACTTCTCTGTGTTTGGGGATAGCTTTCAGAAGTGTTTGGACAACTTGGAAGAGATACTGATAAGATGTGAAGAGACAAATCTTGTGCTCAATTGGGAGAAATGTCACTTCATGGTGCAAGAAGGAATTGTACTAGGGCATAGGATCTCCAAGAAAGGTTTAGAGGTGGATAGGGCCAAGATTGAAGTTATTGAGAAATTGCCACCCCCTCAAGTGTCAAAGGTATAAGAAGTTTCCTTGGGCATGCTTGGGTTCTATAGGAGATTCATTAAAGACTTCTCAAAGATCTCAAAACCTCTATGTCAACTCCTTCAGCATGACACCACTTTCAACTTTGATGATGCATGCCTTGAAGCCTTCCAGAAGTTAAAGAAAGCTCTGATTACTGCACCTATCATTGTTGCTCCTGATTGGAGTAAACCATTCGAGCTCATGTGTGATGCAAGTGACTATGCTGTGGGAGCTGTGCTTGGTCAAAGGTATGATAAAATCTTTCATTCCATTTACTATGCAAGCAAAACACTTATTGAAGCACAGTTAAATTACACAGTTACTGAAAAGAGCTATTAGCTGTGGTTTTTGCCTTTGATAAATTTAGATCATACTTGGTTGGCACAAAAGTAATTGTTTTTACAGACCATTCAGCCATCAAGTATTTGATCTCTAAGAAAGATGCAAAACCAAGGCTAATAAGATGGGTTCTCCTCCTCCAAGAATTTGACTTGGAAATTCATGATAAAAAGGGGGTGGAGAACCAAGTTGCTGACCATTTGTCTAGACTTGAAGGAGACAATGCAGTGCGAATGTGGGGAGAGATTAAAGAAATCTTCCCAGGATGAGAAGTTGTTGATGATGCTGGTGAAAAAGTGTAACGCTATAGCGGTTACCGCTATAACCCCGCACGCTATATAGCTTTGAAGACACTGCTCCGTGGTTTGCTGATATCGTGAATAACTTGGTAAGCAGAATTGTGCCTGCAGATCTGAATTATCAGCAAAGAAAAAGGTTTTTCCATGTAGTGAAAGATTATTATTGGGATGAACCTTTTCTCTACAAGAAGTGCCAAGATCAAGTGATAAGAAGGTGCCTTGCAGAGGAAGAACAACCTCAAGTGTTAGAGCATTGTCATGCTTCACCGTGTGGTGGACACTTTGGAGGAACAAGAACAGCTGCAAAAGTACTGCAATGTGGGTATTACTGGCCTACATTATTCAAGGATGCTCAAGAATGGGTAAAGAGCTGTGCAAGGTGTCAAAGGACTGGGAACATTTCAAACAAGCATGAAATGCCCTTAACCAACATCTTAGAGATTGAACTCTTTGATGTATGGGGCATGGATTTTATGGGTCCCTTTCCTCCTTCTCATGGGAATTTGTATATACTGGTGGCTGTGGATTATGTTTCCAAATGGGTTGAAGCTGTGGCTCTTCCCAACAATGATGCCAAGTCAATCGACAAGTTTCTGCGAGAAGAACATATTCACCGGATATGGTACACCAAGAGCAATTATCGGTGATGAGGGTTCTCACTTTTGTAACAAGTTGATTGAGTCTCTGTGCTGAAAAAATATGGAGTGAGGCACAAATTTGCCACTGCATACCACCCACAAACAAATGGGCAAGCTGAATTGTCCAATAGAGAAATCAAAAGGATGCTTGAAAAAATGGTGGGACCTCAAGAAAGGACTGGTCAATCCATCCGGATGATGCATTATGGGCTTACAGTAATGACCTTCAAGACACCTCTCAGGAATGTCTCCATACGGACTTGTGTTTGGGAAAGCATGTCACCTCCCTATTGAGCCGCAACACAAAGCTCATTGGGCCATAAAAAGCTCAACTTTGATCGTGATAGGGCGGTAAGGCTAGGCTACGCAATTAAATGAACTTGATGAGATTAGGCATGCCGCCTATGAGAGAGTTCAACCATTTACAAAGAAAAACAAAGATGTGGCATGACAGGAAGATCCGATCAGAGCAGTGATTGAAGGAGGCCAAGTGCTCCTTTTCAATTCTAGATTAAAATTGTTTCTGGCAAAGCTCAAATCAAGGTGGTCCGCCCTTTTAAATTAGTCAAGGTCTACCCTTATGGTGCAAAGTGGATTTATATGATCAAGCAACCAACACCACTTTTAAGGTAAATGGACAGAGAGTAAAACAATACCATGGTGACAACCGTGATGAGGACAAGACCTCAATTGATCTTCAAGATCCCTAACATCAAATGAAGAAGTCAGGCTGATGACTCTTAAAACAAGCGCTCTTGGGAGGCACCCCAAGATTTTAATTAACATTTCTGTTGTTTTTATTTTATTTTGCGGGAGGAAAATTTTTGTCTTGAGGAATTTGGAAACTTGAAGGCTGAAGTGTGATATTGACGCTATAAGCGTCAAGAGGTGGCGATAATAGGCTATTTAATTGAAAATAATGGGACGGTTATCACACGTGGCACGCGCGCTCTGTGCAGTTCAACTGCTTCACCCTATGCACCCACGTGTGACTGCACCAATCACTTCAGTCACTCCACCCATCAACAACGGTCAAATCATTCAATTCCCCATAACCTCTCACTCAACCACTCCCTTCTCTTTCTCCTTTCTAACCGATTGAATCTCTTTCTTTTTCCCTAACCCCATTCTTCCATAACTTCATTCCTTAATCTCTGCAACCGATCTCACATTTCAGTTCACAAATTAACAAATCCCTTTCATCTCTTCAAAAATCTCAAAATGGTGAAGAAACATTCAATTGAGAAACCCCAGGGAAGGACCAAAACCGCTGAACCCAGTTCCTCAAGAGCCATAGACCCAAAGGACGATCCTGCGCGCGTTCTTTGGAAGATGAACTTCATTGCGAGAAAGGGGTTTCAAAACAGAAAAAGCTCTGACGTGTTCACATCCACCGTTATAGCGTTAGGGTGGCGTAAATTTATCAAGCACGAGGGGAATTTGTGGTGCCTCCGGTAAGAGAGTTTTACAAAGGTATTCCTCCTCCAAAGGGGAAGCCCCAAACCTATTCTATGGTTAGGGGTGAAATGGTTGATTTCACCCAAAGTCTATTAATGATCACTTCAAGCTAGGGTATTCTGGGAAAGCATTGGAGAAAAAGCTTGATTCATGGGGCTGTGATGAAATGGAGGAGGTCAAGAAGAGGATCTGTGTAGAGGAAGCTACATGGGAGAGGTTTGGATCAGAGTTTAAAGTCAAGAAAGCATTTACGTGGATGAGGCTGCAATGTGGTTTACTTTCATCAGGCATTCACTCATGCCTACTTCCCACACAACAAATGTGGAGAAGGACAGGTTGATAGTGCTAGATGCTATTCTGGAAGGTGAGAGCATTGACGTGGGCAAGATCATTGCTAGGGAAATTGAGAAAAGTAGGCTGAAGAGTGACGGTAATCTTTACTTTCCATGTTTAATTACTGAGCTATGCAAGAGTCTTTGAGGTAGAAATTGAGATTCGTGATGAAGGAGGACTCTCAAGGAGATATACTGCTTTTTTAAGCCCGCACAAAGAAGTGCTAGCGCTATATAGCGTCCCGATGCTATAGCGCTCAATCAGTTGAAAAAGAATCAGCAGGCCTTGTGCAAATTTGTGAAGGCTAAGTTTGAATGGGAGAAGGCTGTGCTGGAAAAGTTATCTAGGGGCAAGGAGTTAATGGAACCCCCTGTGTTTCCAGAGTGGTTAATTGAAGATGAGGGTGTGAAGGAGCCACCCCAACCAAAAGAAAGGGTGAGTAAGAAGGCTGCTGCAGATCCAATCAAGAAGAGAGCCGAGAGCCCCGCTTGAAGAAGAAGGTAAAGAGCCCTGCTAAGAAAAAGGCAAAGGTGAGTAGTGAAGAATCCCTCAACACTGAGGATTTAGAAGAACTCAGTGAAGAAGATGAAGAGGAAACAAGGAGGGTGATGAAAGAAGTCAATGATTCTGAGGAGGAAGAGGATTCTGAGAGTGAAGAGAAGTCTGGTGAAGAGAGCCCAGAAAAGGAGGAAGGATCAGAAAATGAAGAATATGAAGAAGTGATCACGATCCCACACCAAGCCCCACAAGACTACCCTCACCACAAATACCCTCACCACAAGCCCAAGACCAGATCATTCCTGAAACCCCACAATCTGAACCAACCATACCTCCACCAGAACCAGCAAAAGAAAAGTCACCCTCACCTGCTCAACAAACACCAAACCTAAATGAACCAAAGACAACCAGAACCATCACCCAATCCCCAATTCCCACAAAAGAACAAAGTCCACCACTGTTTCACCACAACATCCTGTTTCCCAAAATCTCACTGAGGGTCTTGCTAGCGCTTATAAGCGTGCGAGGCTATAGCGCTGCAGCTCGACAAGCCAAAGATCATCTGTGTCAAGTGCGGCAAAGTCTCCTGGCTTAAACAAAAGCCCAAAGGAGCCTCTCAATCAAAGACTAACATTATTGCAGGTTCTGAAGAAGAAGCTCAAGCTATGGCTGAGAGTCCTCCCAAGGAGGTAGCCCAAGGCCCAGTGCCATCTGGCACCCCAAGCAGAAATCTGAAGGAGAAGCATGTGGCAACAAAGAGGCCAACATATGTATCTGCAAGAAGGAGCCCAGGAGCCAAGCTGACTGTGATTGAGGAAGATGATGAAGAAAGTGTGCAGCAAGAAGCGCAACCGTCTGGAAAGGAAGTGTCTGAACAGGAAAAGGAGGCTGCTAGCAAGTTAGCAGAGATGAAGGCAGAAAAAGAGAAGGCAGCTCCTGGTGGAAGCGCTATAGCGTCTGATGCTATAGCGCCTGAGGAAGAAGCGCGGATGAGAAAAAAGAAGAAAAAGGCTGCAAAGCCTCCTCAACCAACCCGTGTTAGTTCAAGGACCAGGTCTGGTCTAGTTAAGAAGTGATTTTTAATTTTCTGCTGTAGAAGTTTAGTGTTTTGTGAACAAGAATAAATTGTGAAGCGCTATAGCGTCTGTCTTGCGCTTCACAAATGTTTTAAGACTTGGTTTACTTTGTTTGTGTGTTAATTTCAGGCCTCTCCCTAGTTCTTTAAAGAGCAGTGAGGACACTGCTCACTTTTGTTGAGGGGGGAGGACCTAAAGTTACCTAAAGTTGTTAATGTTTTTGATGTTTTTGTTAAAAAAATGTTCTGTTTCAAGTGCCTCATTTTTAAGTATAGTCATTGAATGCGTTCCCCTTGGGCTAATTGTAGTGATAATTGTGTGAGTGAGTAAGAGAGCCGTGCTTTTAGATGAAATCTTTGTTTATTATTGCTCTCACACGTAAATCTGCGGCTTAAGAAGAAACTTAGCTAGCCAAGGACTATCTGAGGTTTAGGCTAGTCTGAGTTAACCAAGGTGAGATCAAGGCTTGACTAAAAACTTGAAGAGTTTTTGAAGCAAAAGTTTGGGGGTGTTGGGCTATATAAAGGTTAGGTACAAAGGTCTTACGGTGGTCAGTGACTTAGAAGTTTAATGTAAATATGTTGTAAAGTTGTAGTTACCCGAAGCAAAAGCTAGGCTGTCCCAAAGGCAAAGAAAGAGGCAAAGCCTCATGTTAAAAAAAAAAAAAAAAAAAAAAATATAATTGCTGAGGAGCCAAGTAATGAGGGGACTACAGCTAGTAAATAAATCTGTTATCTTTGTCCAAGCGCTATAGCGCCAAACGTTATAGCGTGAGCTGTTTAGATTCAATAAGTTAGGAACACTGACCATAGACTTGAAGTGCCTAGTTAAACCCTTTGTCATGCCTGAAAATCCCCATTCTTGTGTGAAAATGTTAATCTAGTCATTGTTTTGAAAGAGTTCTTGATTTTACCAAAAGAAGACCATTCTTTCCAAGGCTAAAGAGAAATCCAAATCTAGCTAGGAATTGAGATGAGTCAAGAGATCACAAACACACTATTGAGCAAAGAATAAGCTTAGAAGTTGAATAAATGCATTGGTGTGTTGGTGTGAGTGTGAATCTGAATCATTAGCCCATTGAGAATATATTTAAATGAGTGTGCGTGAAAATGAAGTGTTGATCAGGGCATGTGTGTTGTAAATTTGTGTCAGTTTGTTTGTCTTTGCAAGTGTCATTACTTGGGGACAAGCAATGGTTTAAGTTTGGGGGTGTGATAACTCATATTTATATGAGTTATTTATACCTCTAATCATTAAATTAAGTAAGTTCTCAAGTAATATTAGTATAGTATTTATTGCATTTTTATTAATATTAGGATAGGAAGGGCTAAACACTGCTTTGCTAGGAAATTGGCACAATTGGTGCCCATATGAATGTTTTGATGTATTTTGTGAAGTAGTGCAGTGTTTAGCGCTATAGCGTCTAACGCTATAGCGTCAAGAAGGCAGATCAGATGAGCATCTATAGAGAAAGTGCAATTTTGGCGCCAAGCTCATTAATCCAAGCTCCATATCTTGTGTCCACTGTGCTTGCTGACATGTGCGGATTTTATTGGATATGTGTGGACACTTGGCATTGCATGAAGGGTGGAATAGTGGAGTTGGTGAAAAAGCAAACATCACCTTTCTTGACTTTTGAGGAGACTTGTACCATATGCTAGAAGTAGAGAGGATATGCTGAATCCCTACACACTTCCAACGGATATAGAGAGAGAGATTGATAGAGAGAGAAAGTGTGACACTTCTTCTTCTCCATTGATACACCTTAGAAGCTTTTGCTAATTTACTTTCTTCTTTTGTATTTTTCTGTACTTTCGCTCATGGTGTAAGGCTGATGATGAGCCATCTTAGCGTGGATGATTAGGGGACTTCAAGCTTGTATCTTTTGCACTTGTATTTTCCTTCTTACCTACGGTAATACAAGTAGTTTTATTTGTGTTATTTTGATGTTGCTCAACATGAGCTAAACTCTTTGAGTTGGGTTG
Source organism: Oxytropis ochrocephala (assembly GCA_020916435.1). Taxonomy (NCBI): domain Eukaryota; kingdom Viridiplantae; phylum Streptophyta; class Magnoliopsida; order Fabales; family Fabaceae; genus Oxytropis; species Oxytropis ochrocephala. The sequence continues at coordinate 67,029,319 of CM037088.1, forward strand.
CTATAGCTTGTAATGAACCATTAATGCTTCGTATATAATTTCTCACGTTTTGTGTTTTAATCCTTGTGTGATAACTCTTCCAAACTTGTTTTATATTTGGCCACGTAAAACTAGTACCTCTGTGGATTCAGACATGAACCATAGAAAGAACTCAAGGATTAATATAAATGACAAGGTTGGTTGAAGACATTTAATCAATTTTTGCTTCTTCTAGACATAGAAGTTGCAATAGTTTATAAAGCATAAGTCGTGGGATCTTGATTATACAGGGTGAACCTATTTAGAACCTAGACATAGGCATCTTGTAGTGAAACCACGCGCTAGTGACCGAAAGGCACAAATTATTTGCACACAGCTTAGCTTAACGCTATAGCGTGTGACGTTATAGCGTCTTGTTTCTGGGAATTTACATAGTGAAAGCAATCCAACTTATTTCTCTTATATTTTAACTCACCGTTAACTTGTTACTCTTACAACCTTTGTTCAACAGAAACTTTGTTACTCAACCTATTTGCTACTTGTTCCTCTAAAGTGTAATTCCTTTTTAAACTCTAAAATTAATACCAATCCCTGTGGAGACGAATTCTACTTATCAGTATATTACTTGTTGCGATTGTGTACACTTGCACAACTACTTTTCGCACAACAATGGGGTTTAGTATATTTATTGTATGTCATGTATTAAACTGTTTCGGATTGTTTACTGAGTCTGTCAAACTTGGTTTTATTTCCGCTGTGTTGTGAACCATCTTCTGGATTATTGTAATACTTAAAACAGATTTTTGAGGGTTCGCCCCATTTGGTTATGATTTATATTTCGCGTACTAGATGCGTTTGGATTTTAATTATACTTTGATGATGTTTTCATTAAATGTAGCACTCTCTTTGAGGTGCGTGGAAAAGTCTTTTGAAAACTCTGATATTTAATTAATTAGATTAGTATAAAGTAGAAGGGGGTGTTACATCTTTCATTGGAGATGAGTGCTTGGGGTGATCAGTCTCTCCTACTCATGCAACCAATTAATTAAGGTCACAAAACTACTTCCTTTCAAATTTATAACTACCGCATTAAAAAACTTTTAACGCAGTCCGGAGTGCGAAGGCGTCGTCATGACTTTCACCCCTTTGACGTCGTTAGAACTCTTTTAATCACACATATCTTAATGATACAGGCAACAGTCACGAACAGACAAAATCAATGCTACAGCCACCAGTTACACAGTTCAGTCACATATACCTCAATAATGCAATATCACTTTCAATCGTAATCCAACAAATAAGTCACAAGGCACATCAATGGAAGAACAATAATCAAAGGTAACAGCAACACAATTATGATTTCAGAACGAGTATCAAAACTCGAGGGTTAACATACTCGACAACATGGCCGGACGGACTGGCCGGACAACATGGCCGGACGGACTGGCCGGACAATAATAAATTAATTAATCATCACCAAGAATTCTAAGTATGCATGAGTATATGCATGTATGCAATATGCATGTGGATCCATAACCACCTCAAAAACCCGTCGGCAAACCACCGCTTTTGGCGAAGCCATACCACCGCTTTTTTGGCGAAGCCATACCACCGCTTTTTGGCCGAAGCCATACCACCGCTTTTATATGCATATGATCTATGTGACCCATGACAATGCATCACAACATAATAAATACATCACATCAATTATTACCCACCACTTTTGCCGAAGCCCACATCAATTGTTAACCACCTCTTTGGCCGAAGCCCACATCCATTATTAACCACCGCTTTATCATTTCCTCACCACCACACCCTATTTATTAAATTAAGTCCCACCTAAGGGCCAAAACACCTCATAAGGACCCTTTCAACACCTAAGATCATTTTTGACACACCAAAGGTTAATTTAGTACCTAGGGATTATTTTGACACTTTATGATTAATTTTGGTACATAGGAAATTATTGTGTCACGTTAGGCTTAATTAGACACTAAGGGACTATTTTGTCACTCCAAGGATTAATTTAATTCTTAGGGACTATTTTGTCACACCAAGGATTAAATTAATTCTTAGGGACTAAAACATCCCTTAGCCTCCATTAAGCACACCTAGGCGCCAAGGGGCAGCCATTTTGACGCCCCACCTAGCACCACCAAGCACCTACCAGGCACAAAACCGAATACCTGGCGCCATTTTGCCTAGCAAATGGCGCCTCCCCTTTCCCAGCATAGCCTAACCGAAACCAAACACAGTCCTAGGCGCCATTCCCTTGTGAAATTGGCGCCCCCCCCCCTCAAACACACCAAACCAAAAACAACCCTACACATTTTTATTCAACAATTCAATTTCAATGTAATAACACTCATCTAAGTAATTAATCATCCTCATTAAATCCACACATTCTCACATTCCTTCACATTGAAGCATTTAATCAAACTTATAGCAGGCAATATTAATAATACATTTATTTCCAGCATCAAGTATCATGGCATCACCAAATCAAACATCAAAACAACAACAAACATAAGATTAACACAAAATTCACACAATCAAACCTTACTACAGCTATTCCACACATAATACATATCATACAAGTTATTATATAGGTAAAGTAGAGCCCCCTAACCTTACGAGCTACCGAGACGTTCCGAAACTCACGACCCGAAACTCACGACCCGAACTTCACCAAGCTACTCAATTACTCCCAAAACAGAATTCCCGCAGCTCCTAATTTGAGTTCGACGGGCACGGCAGGTAACTCAAACTCATACACTTTGCCTAGGTTTGAGAGTCCTTATTGTTGAATCCTCGTACAATAATTGAAAAGTTAACATAGGAGCAATTAGCACTTACGACAAGTGAGAATTGATATGAAGTGGAGTTATTGGTTTGACAAGAAATATGAATAGGTTGATATAATATAACTACTCATCAGGTAGCCGTGGGATGCATATTCAAAAGGAAGTGAAGTGGAATTGCTTGGAATCAACTCAGTACATCATAATAATAATTAGCTCCATACCTGGACAATATGAAGAAACGCCGCTAGACTCACGAAGGCAAAATGACAACTACGTCAATAGTGGTTTCGTTGCTGTACTTGTGCGCGGTTTGAGTGCATCGGTTGAAGCGAAATATGGTCATAAGGAGTCTGTCATGGTTCCATTCTCGCAAGCAAGGTTTGGAACGGTCGAGAATGGCGGAACACCTTTCGTTTGGGTTAGTGGGGCATCGACGAAAGGAATCCACGATCGGTGGAACCAAGGCAAGAATTGAAATCGCGCCAATTCCGAGTGGGAGTGCGAGTTTGGGGTTTGGTCGTGGAGGAGGAAGGAGAACGCAAGAGAGGAAGATGAACGCAGCGCCGAGGGGTTTTGGCCGCCGCTTGTGTTGCGCAGTCCGCGGGGAGGAAGAAGAAAAGGAATGGGCCGTTCGGTCCATTGGGCCACGTTGGTCCGGCGAGTTTGATTACTACTGGGGTGCAAGAAACGAGGGGTGGGTCATATCACGAGTAAAAGAGTTCAAAAATCCTATTTAAATTATTTTCAATGCCCAAATAGCTTATAAAATAAGTATAAAAATATATTTATAAAAACAAAATAAATAAGTATAAATATGAATAACAATCATATATCACAAATAGCTTATAAAAATACATTTAAATATAAAAATATATTTATTCAACTAATTTAATGGCTCAACCACACAATAAATCAAAATAATGTAATCTTATCAAATCAACTCCAACTAATTTCTAATATAATTTGGGGCGTTACAAAAATGGGTGTAGGAGAGGAAATGATGATTTTGATTTTTGTGTTCAACCCTGGTAGACAAAGTATAATACTAAAATGTTGTGTTGGGAAAAAAATTTAAAAAATGTTTTAATAAGTAATTTATTTACTAGAAAGTGTGATAAAAATCATTTTTTCAACTAAACTTAAAATGGTTTTTTACCCAATTTTTTTGTCCATTTTTCCCACGAATTAAAATATTTTTAAATTTTTTAAATAATATACCTTGTAGACAAAATATAATACTAGAGTGTTGTGTCGAAATTAAAAAAACGCAGTTCAGAACTCTCCCTGGTGGGGGGGGTGAGTTCTGAACAACAGTTAAAAAAATTTTAGAAAATTTTAGTTTAGAAAGTTGGGTGGTGGGGGGTGAGTTCTACACTTAAAAAAAAGTGGGTTACTTTAGTATATAATGTAGAAAGTGTAGTATTTAGGTAAATTTTTTTTTGGTATGGAATGGTTTTTTTGCCACTATTTAATGTTAGAGACGGATTTCCAAAATTCGTCTCTGAAGTATTTGCGACCGGAATTTCAGCTATGGATCATGTTCTGTCTCTAAATTTAGAAACTAAATTTCTCACTTTTAGTGATGAAGTTCTTCGGTGTCTATTTCAGATTTTTCTAGTAGTTCCGACCATCTGTTGTTGTTATTTCCACGTGGTTACTAAGTGTATCACGCCATTGGTTGGGAATATAGAAGGTATGCGTATTATGTGATATGACATTACAATTCTAGAATGCATCAAATAAAGGCTTTCAATATCATAAGACCAATCTCTATCTTTAAATCAAATTTTGCCAATTCGCTAGGTAGCTATTTGTTGCAATCACAAATTACTCCCATTTGGATAATAAGTTACACCTATTCTGGTATAAATCGCAGAAGTTACAACAATTTAATAGGTGAGACATTATCTTATTTGGAAATGTATTAATAACACTACCCAAATGAATCAATGCAATCACAATGAACCATGTAACATCCCTAATTTCGTTAATTTCGAATTAAGAAATTAACGAGTGATTTATTACTCGAGTAGGTAATAAATAAAGTCACGGATATTAGGTTGTCACGAAAGCAATTTATAATTGCTAGAGTATATAATTTAAAATACATAATTGAGTGGAAATTAGAACACTAGGGGTATTTTAGTATTTATACCACTCATGTTAAATGAGATCTAAGACACCAAAAATATCCAAATGCTCTCTCATCCCACACTTGAGTGAATAAATAAAGAGAAGAAAAGAAATAAAAAGAGATATAGAAAGAGAGAGAGAGAGAGCACGGACAGAAAGAAAGAAAGAAGAGAAAGAAAGAAATATCAAAGGGAGAGGAGAAGAAAGGAGACGAAGAAGAGAAGGAAAGAAGCAACAAGATCTCCCTCAAATCAACTCTAGGTAAGGGGCTTTTTGTGTCATTTCACTCCATTTTTCATTCTCTTTCTTTTGATACCACTTTCAACCTCTAATTCCATCTCTTTAAAAATTCACCATTGATGGATGTTGAAGCTCAAATTCGGATTTGGAAGCTTGGGCTGAGCTGAACTTTTGTTGGGTAGCTTTGGTCTTCGGTTTGGGAGTGATTTTGAGGAGTCTCTAGAGCACTCATGAATACTGAGCACGCGCACGGCCTAATAGCGCACCACCACGAAAACAGCAAGAATTGTGGGGGTGTAATGTGATAGTAAAACCTCTAACATATAACAAGTGTCTTGGGTTTCATAGCTTGCTAAACCAATTCACTGTATGTTATGTTTTATCTGTCTAGGACTGGTTCCATAGCTTGCTATACAGATCCGATGCATTACATCTACGATGTTAACCCAGGAAACTTCTTTTATTTGTTTCTTTCCCAACTTTTGAAATATGTGGGGGATTGTTGTGATTAATTTTTTTAAAGAAATATTTCAAAAGTTTCAATGCTTTATTATTAGCTTTTGGAAAGCTTAAATTATAAAATAAATAAAAAGTAGTTGTCGCTTGTTCATTTTGTTTAATGATATATATATATATATATATATATATATATATATATATATATATATATATATATATTGATATTAATGTTAGTTTGATTTATCCTTATAACAGCTTATCAATATTACGTTGGAAATTTGTTTCCGTTTCTTTGGTTTGAATTTAATACTATATATTTATTTTGATCACTAACGTTTACCGTATTAAAGTGATTTCATAATATTATTATTATTATATACGTTTTGTTGGTTTGAACGGATATATCAAAGTTTACGTTGCTATCTCTTTAATTATATCACTACTAGAAAAAAGGCTTTTTATATCGGTTAAAAAAGGCTTTTCATATCGGTTCCGTAACCGATATAGATAAAGGGATATTAAAAACAGACGCTTTCTATATCGGTTAAAGAACCGATATGGAAAATGTTTTTATATCGGTTCCCGTGAGAACCGTTATGGAAAGTCGCTTTTTAAACCTATAAAACGCTTTTTTATATCGGTTTCTTAGTTGAACCGATATTGAAAATCACTTTTATATCGGTTATTTAAAGGAACCGATATGAAAAGTCTTTTTTTTAAAAAAACTAAAAATTTCTCAATTGGATATACAAAGAAACAACAAAATCTCAACAAATACAATATTTATATAAAAATACAAAGATCTCAAATTATACTCAATATCCATATCCAAATACAAAAACGAATCTAATACACACACTATCTATATTTTACTAACCACTAAAAAGCAAGAAAGAAAAAGTGGTTTGGACAAACTAGTAGTTTCCTTTATAGATAACTTCTTACAGCGACTTCAAAATAGATATTCTGTTTGAAAGTCACAATTAGCAAAAACTTGAGATAATCAACTTTTACATAAGTGGATCCCCATTGACCAAAAAAAGTTAAGTGTAAAACAATCATCGTAAAAACTTCACCATACCAAAATGGCAATCTGAAATTATAATCCTGTGAACAAAACTCAAGCACAAATATGGAAGGAATGGCACTGAGGCTTATTGCACACCCCTAGTATCAAGCGGATATGTAGAAAATAAAATGAAAGAAAACACAGGGGCATCTGTAAATACATCACATAACAAAACAAGATAAATATTTAAATGTGCAAGGTAAATTGGTACTTGCATAAAAATAAAGGTTAAGGCATTAAAGATCTGATGGAAAAATACAATAACATCCTGTCTCACAACCTGGCATAAAATGAAAATGATTCCACTATTGTATAGTAGACGAACGATTGACGTTGTACTAATGTCACAATTTCTGGTTGCTGGCTTGCAGCATTGGATCACTCAAGTAGGCATTGGACCATGGTTGTGGCTTGCAGCATTCGAATGACCATGGCTTTTGAAATAAAAATACATATATGAAGCCACAACAAGTGAAAGTAATTAGAAAATGAAGACTAATCTTTGGTCTTAGGCAGGTTTCAGAATACTGATGCAAAATAAAGTCTACTTAGTAGTATATCTCTCAATCTCAAGTTCTCCTTTCATCTAGTGCCACTACTAACTTTTTTTTCAAATAGTGCAACATTTCATTCATACTCAGGCAGCCACAACCATTACACAGTGTATACTAACAGCCCACTATTGGGGCACGACACGACACATCATTAATGCAGACTTGTAGATAAACCTTAAGTGTGTGAGATGTTCTTGACATTAAAATCACTCAGACACAACAAACCGTCAAAAACCCCGTTTAGCCTGTAAAGGCCCATTTGCCGACCTTCTTCATACTAGATGGAATGTTAGCCTCTAGATAGCAATGTGCAAACCTCTAGAAGACTGGGGCAGTACCCAGAATTAGTAGAGGGTTATTTTATTCCAAATGAAAGAAAGGTTACACAGATGCGAGCTCATGTGCACCTCCACCAGGTTAAGCCAAAGAACTAAAATCAAGTAAAATGAATGAATCCCTCATTAATTGTGTAATTCCCTTTTATAATACAAGGGAACATAGCATTGGTTGTTATTAACTAACTGAGCAAGGTAAGTACCCATCCACAGAAACAAGATCAGAATAGTACTTTTTCGATATGAATACACAAGAAGAAACAAAAATGAGGGGAAGAGAATGGTAAGCTCAACTAAAGGATACAACCTGATATTTTGGACTGATCATCCAAGTTTGGCACAATATTTGTGATGAAGCATACATTGAAAGTAACATCCTCAAAACAGAAGAGAAGAATACAATTATGTTCCAATTTGTATGGAAAATGTAAAAATCACTATCTCATCATCGACTTATAACAATTAATTGACTTCATATTGTAATCGAGAAGGTATATTCAAATGAATGAGACTTTAATAAATAACATAACTTAATCTCTAAAGACGGAAGTTATCGCTTTATCACGCACCTCATTCATAATCGAAGGCAGCAGATCAACAAATTTAGTTAAAGAATTCAGAACCTCCTGCTCATTTTCTGTAGAACCGATCCAACAAAGATTCAAAGATCATCTTCCATGCATCTCCTAAATAGGTTGCGATGACATGCATAATCATTTTATGATTATAGATACACAATCCTTAATGTAAATTCATGAAATGAAATGACAAAATCTACTTCTAATTAAATACACCACAAAATTCATGAAATGAAATGATAAAATCTACTTCTAAATTTTCGTTTTCATAATGAAACTTTTTGTTGCAAGTGATCACAATTCACAACACAACCACAACATGAATAAGTCATTCTATTAAAGTAACCTATAAAGACTCTTGTATAAATTGCAGTGTCAGCATTTAACAAGCATGAGAGTTAATACCTGCTCAAAGTTAGGGACTGCCTCCGTTGTCGGCCTGTTGTTGTATGAGATTACGGCAGTTTGAAAAGGAAGATAGTGTGAGACGGAGGCTGAGCTTTAGTCGGAGATCGCGATTCGTGAAGACGTGAACGGAGGGAGCTTCTGCGTGCGTCGCATTCACAGAGTGAACTTCTGCGTGCTTGAAGCTCGCAAGGGAGAGAAATCTAAGAAGACCAAAACAAAATCAGAATCAATATCAATATCAAAATCTAAATCTAAACCCTAACCTTATATAAATCATAAGAAAAGAAAAAATTGAAGTTAGGGTTTTGATTCAAAAATGGAGGGTTATGGTTGAATGTTTTGCAAAATTGGGGTTAGGGTTTCCATTCAAGCAACAATGGAGGCATTTCCGTAAAATAGAAGTAGAGAAGAAGAAAAAACCCAAACCTTTTAAGAAGAAGAAGAGAGGACATCGATTGAGAAAAGATTTAGAGGCAACTTAGAAAGGAGAACCATTGGTCATCGTGGTGGTGGTGCTTGGAGCAAGGTGGGATGTGAGGCGGAGGCGACTGAGGGTGGTGCTGGTTGAGAGAGAGGCGGCTGAGGGTGGTGCTGGTTGAGAGAGAGGCGTAGCTGAGAGAGTGAGTGCCTTCAGTTGTGTTTGTGTTGTGTTATGAGAGAGTTGAGCGAGAGATTTGGAATTTGCGTTTTCATATTGGTTAGTTTCTCAACCGATATGAAAAATGTAATCATAATTTCAAAAATGCCACCGCCTCCTTTTTCATATCTGTTAGTATTTGAACCGATATAAATTGCTAATATAAAATCCGTTTTTTCCACTAGTGTATAATAAAAGGAATTCACTCCAATTCCGTTTCTCTCTTATCATGATATAAACAGAGCGTGAGACATATATATGTGCGAGTTTCACATAATCTGAAAATCATTTTCTCTCTACCATCAAATATTCCTGGGTCATCTCCTGTTAGAATAAAAATATTCATTCTTGCTAGTTCTGATCCCTCTTTCGTTACTTGCAATTGAGAAGGACCGGTTGTATCTCGGGGAATTTGCGCCGTAGAGGCGGATAAATTCTTCAGGACAAGTCACCAGACGCCTCCGGTTATTTTTTCCTAACGTTTTCTGTGTTCGCAGGTACTTTATTTGTTGTTGTCTTGTTGAGCATTTTCCTACAAGATATTGTTTTACATCATGGTCATGGTTTGAGAAAATAGAGGAACCTTTGAATCAAATTGATGTTCCTAAAGTTAGGATTAGTGTTATGAGAAACATGCGGGGATGTGTTGTTACTTTGTACTTTGTTAGGAAGGATTAAGTAAATCATTTAATATGCCATATTCTAAATCAAGACTAAACCATATTTGATCAATTTAGTCCCACATCGGGTAGAATGTGAAAGAAGTTAGCATTTATAAATATCAGATTCACAAGTTAGCTTGCCGAGTTGGGTAGAGCCAACTTGTAACCCAAGTGGGGGCAACAATCACTAGTGAAAAAACAGGAAAAGAATTAGAGATTTTAAGTCGGATTCTGAAATATCTGACTTAGAAAGTCGACGCGGTGGCAATTTTGTAATTAACGTGGAAAAAAAGAAGGAAAATCGCTGGAAAGGTTCTTCTTCACTTTTCTTATTGATTCATTAAACGCTTTTTAATTGCTTCATTTTTCAAAGTTTGATTAGTCCTATTTCTTAAATCGAGTTCAAGTTAATTTCAGTTTCCCAGTGATTCTGTATCTTAATCTTCAAATCAGTGTTCTCATATCTTTATGGCATCTCGTTGTTTAATTAATTGAATTATTTGAGCTGGTTCTTTTGTTTGTTGTGCTTCTAATTTAGTTATATAACTTTAATGAGGAAAATAAATAATCACAGTTGAATTTGATTATTTTTCAGAGAACATAAAAAATGATGAGAATGGTGACATCGGTATTTGGTAACAACAATAATACTAATGATATAATATAAGCTTCATATTTTACCTGCTTTCACTCATGTCAATTTCTTTGTGAACTAAGGGACAAATAAGTGACTATTGAATGTAGTTTTTTGTTCTGTAAATTTGGGTATTCTTCACCGCCCATCCCGAATGTGACAATGCATGAATTTCTACATGATTTCAAATGAATAGAGTATCATAAAGCATACCTAGCAGCTTTTATTAGAGTTATAAGGTGAGTAATGATGAGGACTAGTAATATGAGTAACACTTGTTTTTAGCCATCTTTTCAGTTACTCTGTTTTTTGAACAGGATTATTTTATTATATGCAGAAAAGGTGCAGATGTAAGAGGATATTTGATATGGTCATTGATGGACAACTTTGAATGGGATAGTGGCTATGATATAAGATTTGGGCTTTATTATGTGGATAGGAAGATACTTGAAAGAATACCCAAACTTTCTGCTCAATGGTTTTTAAGTTTCCTCAACAACACTAGTCACTCTTATAATGAAGACTTGAGAGAGGTTTATATAAGTTGGACTTCATGGAATTTAGATGTATTTCATGAAGTGAACACTTACTCCAATAGACTTACAGATTGTTTGGATCAATGATGTCCTCCTCAAATAGTTCTCGTTCTGAGATTCTATATTGAAATGGTGATACCATTTGGACCATCCTTGTACATTATCAAGGTATTGTTCTTGATTTTGCCATTATTCTTTTCTGTAGACTGATAACATGATTGTATTTGTGCATTTTTTGACTAATGAATTGATTATTTATCATTTGATTTTTCTTAAACTTTGAATTGTCTTGTATTCATTTTCAGAAACCTAGTGACATTCTTGCTCTTTTGAACAAAGCTTGGTATACTTTGTACTGATAACACATAGATTCTTTGTAATTATTTTTATTCATGCTCAGATAGTTGTATTTGCTTGTTTATGCAGGATGTTTCCTAGATCACCACATGAAACTTATGCCCAAAAGTTGTATCAGACCTTCAAAAACCATAAAAGGTTTAGCAAACCCAAGTTATCACAAAGTGACTTCACAATTTGTCATTATGCTGGTGATGTAAGTTGGAAAAGTTGTAATATTTAGTTCAGAAATATAATAAATAGGATACATAGATGTCATAATATAGGTCCAGAGTGCTAGATTTGATTTGTTTATTTATTTTTGTAGGTCACTTATCAAAGTGAATTGTTCCTTGACAAGAACAAAGATTATGTTGTTTCAGAACACCAGGCACTTCTTTATGCTTCCAAATGCTCATTTGTATTGCACTTGAAGGTTATCAGGTAACTATTACTACGTGGTTGAACCTTTAATTCTTTAGGACTAGGAGAACCGGTAACCTTTCCTTTTCTATTTTCCTTATGTGCTTCAGATTCACTACTATTTTGCTGGCAGTCGATTTTGAAGTTTTGCTTTATGTGCTTCGGATACCACACACATCTTCAATTGGAAATGCCAGTTCTACATAAAAATTTGATAACAAATTTATCTCATTTAACTTATGCCTATTACATCCATTTGATAACAAATTTATCTCATCTAACTTATGCCTATTACATCCATGTTTGTTTGAGGGTTTCTAAATTGAGTATGTAATGTACCATGTTGTGTATAAATTGGTCCAACACTTATTCTCTGTCAGGTGCATTCTAAGGGAAAAGCACTTGCAAAGGATGTACCATTCTGTGTATGAAGCAGCTATTCTGGAAGTCCGGCATGAGCTCAAGTAAATAAGTAAAGATGATAAAATTGTTATCATAAATATATTGATGGGATTTAGTTCCCTTTTTCACTCATTGTATTCACTTGAATCCTATTAGTTTATAATTATGTTATTGGAGCTGTAAGTACAAATTAGTTTTGTTAGCTAGTTGTTCTTCCTCTTTTGAGCTATAAGTACAAATTAGTTTTGTTAGCTGTTTTAGGCCTCGTTTGGGACATGTTATAGAAGCTACTATTATTATCACTGTTCATGTTTTGTTGGAATCTAAAAATATTGAGTTGCATTCTTGTTTATCAATTAGTCTGTAAAAAAATACAAGATTAGATATGAAATTTTTGCTGAAATATTGGAGGTAAATATTTCCAGAAAGCATTTATATATGAAAGTATAAAATTACTTTTTATGTCGGATATTCCTCTTTTACCAAGTTATATCCGACTTAAAAACCGGCTTTTAAAGTCGGATAGTCCTCTTAATCCGACTTTAATCGTGCTCCTGAGAGGCTACATGTAACATCCCAAAATTCCCTTAATTTGGTGATTTAGAGCAAATCTAGCTATTAGGGGTAGAATCGTAATTTTAAACAAGAATTAAGAAAATGTGGGACTATTTAATTATGACTAATATTTAATTGACTAGTTTATTTGAGGTTCTTGTTAAGACCAAATAGTAAATTAGAATAATTAAATAAAGGCTCATTGAGTAGTAGTATTTTAACAAATCTTGCCTTACATCCCACCATACACCACATTTGCTCACAACCCACCCTAGCACTATTACTTTTCCTCATTCCTTTTGCCTGTTGTTCACGCTGAAAAAAAAAAGGAGGGAGGAACTAGAAAGAGAGAGAACCGAGAGAAGGAGAAGGAAGAGAGAGAATCGAGAGAAAGAGAAGGAACGAGAGAGAGAGAGAGAGACAGAATTGCGAGAGAGAGAGAGAGAGCAACAGAGAGAGGGAGTGAGAGAGACAACCAAGGTGGAGCTCAATCAAAGATTTCCAGCCCTAGGTTCAAGCTATTGAAGAAAGGAGATGGAGATTGAAGCTTAGGCAACTTCCATGGAAGATGGCTAGGGTTCCAATTCTCAAATTGGGAGTTTTCACCCTAAAGCTTCTAAGGAGCAATAGGTAACATAGAATCCCCTTTTTAAAACCTCTCTTAAGTGTGCTTAGGGATTTGATTCATTTTGTATGTTGGGTAGTAGCAACTGTCTACATAATTTTGTTTAGATAAATGAATGGTGGATATGAATGCAAGATGTTTGATTTAATTATTGTTTGAGAAATTCAACTTTGAGATATGTGGATGTTGTTGTGATGAAATGATTTATTTTAGAAGTTATGTGAATTATGGTTAGTGGGTTATAATTAAGTGTAATATTTTGTGTTTGGTCACTGGTTGGAGGTTAGGTTAGATGGAGATTGTAAAGCAAAGGGTGAGGTGTTGTCCTCAAATCTGCTTTACGCTCTTCTAGTATTTTGCTCATAACTTCCATTGCACATACTTTTTGTGTTGATTTTTGTTTCAGTAGAAACTAGATTGAGTTTACTTCATAATGGACCCCTAAAGCACATAATTACATCAAGAATTGGTAGAGAAATCTGTGGTACAAATTACACATAAGAGCTCTAACTCGTATAGACCCTACTGCAGTAAATTGAGAATAACTCTCTGTATAAAGCTTAGATTGAAAATGGGTTTGTATCTTTGGAAACTACACTAAATTACCTTCAATTAGGACATCTATTTTGCGGCATTTGGTTATGAATTGGTAGAGAAAATCAGGTTATAATTTGAGCAATATGTTTTCTCTTGTTTGTGCACCTATGCATATTCTTTTAATAAACTGTACTATTTGGTTGGTTATTTTGAAAAATAAAAATCATATTCATAATATAGACATCTTAAGCTTTCCAACGGGTGGTCATTGGATCAAATCTGACACCGTTTGATATTTTAATAAAATCACCGAAGTTGATGTACTGATGCTGAAAATTCTGCACAAATGATTATGAGCATAAAGACACTTGAATTGTGTAGAATGAGTTCCTATGTGTTTTAAATTCTTACCAAACATGATTGTTACATGAATTACCTTCGGCATAGAGTACTGTGGGAGTAGCTAATCTATGAAGTGGAAATCTTTATTTTCATATATTCAATTTGTTGTGACTCTTGGATTTCAAGTATTGATGAATTATTATTTGGTACATATTTGATTTGATGTTTTGGTGATATATATTGTGAAACTATCTATATATTATTGATTTTGAGGCGGGGAGCCTATTATTGATTATCTGGCAGGGAGCCTATTATTGATTATCAGGCGGGGAGCCTATTATTGATATTTTGAGGCGGGGAGCCTATTATTGATATTCTGAGGCGGGGAGCCTATTATTGATTTTGAGGCGGGGAGCCTATTATTGCTATTTTCAGACGGGGAGCCTATGATTTACATTTATCGGCGGGGAGCCTATTTTCGTTCTGTATAAGTGTCTTGTTTATGATATCTGTGATATACGCGCACGAAATCTTATTGTTATCTTTTTATGCAAGGTGGTCTTTGTCCTATATTGTGTTTCTTTCATTATCATCTAAGAGTTGTATTTGAATGGAAAACGGTTGTATGTGATTTAGACTTTCTATTTTTGTAGAGAGGATTTTCCATATCTCGCACACGGATATGGCTGGAAACATCAAGTAAATTCTTTTCATATATTCTTTGTTACTGAGTTGCAAAACTCACAATGTTTGGGGTGATGTTTCCAGGTAGCAGGTAACATTGGAAAGCTGAAGAGTATATCTGGATTGCTCGTCAGTAGTCCAATGTAGAGTGTCGGTCACCGAATCACGGTCGGAGTCCTACTTTCAAAGGATCTTATTGTGGCTAAGCTAGTTGTGTTAGGCTAGATTTTGTTTTACATGTGTGAAAAAAAAATATTTATGTCTGGACTGGTTATACAGGTATATATATTATTTTGGGATGTCCATATTTCAGAGGAAGTGTTGTCGAAATCTTGTTAGAAATTTCTTTGAAATATAGGTTATTATAGTTTTGATAAGATGACCGTTCTTTAGATCAACTTGTTTCTATCGAGGCTTGCCAGATTAGGGTAGTAATCTGTGCGCCGGTCATGGTCCAAATTCGGGTCGTGACACTACAAATACAATATAAGCAAACTTGTAAAGTCGGATGCATGCATTTATCCGACTTTAAATCCCGGTTTTAAAGTCAGACCCCAATCCGACTTTAAAATTTCAGACCTTCTAAGTCGGCTTGATTGAAGTCGGATTAAGATCCGACTTTAAAAGTCCAAAATATCCGACTTTAAAACCCTTTTTTCCACTAGTGAATGTGATGGGACATTGCTTTGACTTGTCATGTTGGGTTGGTGGTTGCATCGTGTTGGCCTGCCCACTCCAAGTTGAGAGTTGGGCCATGAGTCTTGGGCGAACGCTCGAGTCTCTTGGCTACTAGACAAGAGGGATCACAAGCTACTGCAATTCCAGCCCACAAAACCTGATGAGCCTAGTCCCTTGGACCATCACTTTTTTTTTTCATGTTTGCGCAGACAACTATTCAATTTATTGTATAGGTATAAGATTCATCATGAACATACCCTATGTTTTTATCAACACTCAGAAATAACCATTCAATTTTTTCCAGCAACAAATATGTTTATATTGATAATTAACATTACGTGGTTCTAATTTCAGCATTATCTAAGCTTACATAGAGTTGCTGTGTCGGTTCTCATAAGAGCCTGATGTTCGCTTTTGAGGGTAGGAGTATTGTAGTCCAAATTCTGTAAATATGAAGCATAACTTACTAGACGGTGTTGTGTGTGGTTGGCTTTGTAGAGAAGCAAGAAACTCCGACTCTTGACAGTGGAGGGATCACAAGCTAGAACAATCCAGTCCGCAATATTTGTTGAGCCTAGTCCCCTGAATTATCACTTCTTTTTCCAAGTCTTGGAGATGATGACTTTTCAATTTTTCCTATAGACACAATATTAATCATGATCATTATTTGTGTTGTCTTTTAACACTCGGATTATGACATTACAAAACAGGAGATTTTTCAAATAAAAAGACTTTTGAGTTTAAAAGACAATATAGGAATTTAGTTAATTATAGGAATTTTAAAATATTTTTTAACATAAATATACAAATGCACATAAAATTATTGGTTTTATGATATATATATATATATATATATATATATATATATATATATATATATATATATATATATATATATTAATATATAAGCAACATAAGGTAATTATCGAAAAGACAAAGAACAAGAAAATATGATGTAAGAATATTACAGTGGTTTTGTTAGAGACAAGAATTGATGTTTTTGCCCAGTACCCAATTTTTGTCTAGTACCATGAACAATTTCAAATTCAAACATGCTGCAACTGGGGTTGTAATGTCCAATCTTTTGTTTTTTAGCAAAATCAAACACAACCATTGTATTATACTCCAAATTTTGTATTTTATCACGCTACATGAGTATTTATGGGACACAAGTTTTGTAACTTACAATTATCATTCCAAAAAATAAAAATATATTATACAGATAAATGTGTGTTTTCCAAAATTCTTCTACTATACAACTATTGCATTTTTTGAACTTCTGCATGAACACCTATATTAACATTAGTCATATCAAAAGGATTTATTTTGAAAGTTTTATGTTTCATAAGCTTAATAAAGTCAATAGTTTTTTTCATAAGCATTAAAGCCAATAAGTTAATAAGAGTAAATAAACTGAAAGATAAGTATTTGCCACTAGATCACAATATTATTTCTTTGAATCGTTTTCTATAGAGAACAATTTCACGGATTTTAATCAAGCAAAAGTGACGTAGAGATATTGTTTTACATCGTGGTCATGGTATGAGAAAATAGAGGAACCTTTGAATCAAATGGATGTTCCTAAAGTTAGGATTAGTTTTATGAGAAACATGCGGGGATGTGTTGTTACTTTGTATTTTGTTAGGAAGGATTAAGTAAATCATTTAATATGCCATATTCCAAATTAAGACTAAACCATATTTGATCAATTTAGTCCCACATCGGGTAGAATGTGAAACAAGTTAGCATTTATAAATGTCAGATTCACAAGTTAGCTCGCCGAGTTGGGTAGAGCCAACTTGTAACCCAAGTGGGGACAACAATGTGATGGGACATGGCTTTTACTTGTCATGTTGGGTTGGTGGTTGCACCATGTTGGCCTGCCCACTCCATGTTGAGAGTTGGACCATGAGTCTTGGGCGAAAGCTCGAGTCTCTTGGTTACTAGACAAGAGGGCATTGCGTGAGGTCTGGTTTTACAGAGCAAATGAGAACCTCCGGCTCCCGAAAGTGGAGGGATCACAAGCTACTGCAATTCCATCTAACAAAACCTGATGAGCCTAGTCCCTTGGACCATCACTTTTTTTTCATGTTTGTGTAGACAACTATTCAATTTATTCTATAGGTATAAGATTCATCATGAACATACCCTATGTTTTTATCAACACTCATAAATAACCATTCAATTTTTTCCAGCAACAAATATGTTTATATTGATAATTAACATTATGTGGTTCTAATTTCAGCATTATCTAAGCTCACATAAATTTATATCTGATACAAATCCAAATTTCCAACCATTAGAGTTGTTGTGTCGGTTCTCATATGAGCCTGAAGTTCGCTTTTGAGGGTAGGAGTATTGTAGGTACTGTCGAGGTAAATTCTCTAAATATGAAGCATAATTTTCTAGACGGTGTTGTGTGTGGTTGGCTTTGTAGAGAAGCAAGAACCTCCGACTCTTGACAGTGGAGGGATCACAAGCTAGAATAATCCAAACCACAATATTTGTTGAGCCTAGTCCCCTGAATTATCACTTCTTTTTCCAAGTCTTGGAGATGATGACTTTTCAATTTTTCCTATAGACACAATATTAATCATGATCATTATTTGTGTTGTCTTTTAACACTCGGAGTATGACATTACAAAACAGGAGATTTTTCAAATAAAAAGACTTTTGAGTTTAAAAGGCAATATAGGAATTTAGTTACTTATAAGAATTTTAAAATATTTTTTAACATAAATATACAAATGCACATAAAATTATTGGTTTTGCGATATATATATATATATATATATATATATATATATATATATATAAAAGTACAATGTGTTATAATATAAACAAAAATATAAGCAACATAAGGTAATTATCGAAAAGACAAAGAAAAAGAAAATATGATGTAAGAATATTACAGTGGTTTTGTTAGAGACAAGAATTGATGTTTTTGCCCAGTACCCAATTTTTTCCAGCAACAAATATGTTTATAATGATAATTAACATTACGTGGTTCTAATTTCAGCATTATCTAAGCTTACATAAATTTAGATCTGATACAAATCCAAATTTCCAACCATTAGAGTTGTTGTGTCGGTTCTCATATGAGCCTGAAGTTCGCTTTTGAGGGTAGGAGTATTGTAGGTACTGTCGAGGAAAATTCAAGTAAAAATGAAGCATGACTTACTAGACGGTGTTGTGTGTGGTTGGCTTTGTAGAGAAGCAAGAACCTCCGACTCTTGATAGTGGAGGGATCACAAGCTAAAACAATCCAGTCCACAATATTTGTTGAGCCTAGTCCACGGAATTATCACTTCTTTTTCCAAGTCTTGGAGATGATGACTTTTTCAATTTTTCCTATAGACACAATATTAATCATGATCATTCTGTGTGTTGTCTTTTAACACTCGGAAAATGACATTACAAAACAGGAGATTTTTCAAATAAAAAGACTTTTGAGTTTAAAAGACAATATAGTAATTTAGTTACTTATAAGAATTTTAAAATGTTTTTTAACATAAATATACAAATGCACATAAAATTATTGGTTTTATGAGATATATATATATATATATATATATATATATATATATATATATATATATATATATATATAAACCAAAATATAAGCAACATAAGGTAACTATCGAAAAGACAAAGAAAAAGAAAATATGATGTAAGAATATTACAGTGGTTTTGTGAGAGACGAGAATTGATGTTTTTGCCCACCTGCTACTGCAATTTTTTGTCTAGTACCATGAACAATTTCCAATTCAAACATGTCAGAATCCAAGGTTGCAATGTCCAATCCTTTGTTTTTAGCAAAATTAAACACACCCATTGTATTATACTCCAAATTTTGTATTTTATCACGCTACATGAGTATTTATGGGACACAAGTTTTGTAACTTACAATTATCATTCCAAAAAATAAAAATATATTATACAGATAAATGTGTGTTTTCCAAAATTCTTCTACTATACAACTATTACATTTTTTGAACTTCTGCATGAGCACCTATATTAACATTAGTCATATCAAAAGGATTTATTTTGAAAGTTTTATGTTTCATAAGCTTAATAAAGTCAATAATTTTTTTCATAAGCATTAAAGCCAATAAGTTAATAAGAGTAAATAAACTGAAAGATAAGTATTTGCCACTAGATCACAATATGATTTCTTTGAATAGTTTTCTATAGAGAACAATTTCACGGATTTTAATCAAGCAAAAGTGACGTAGAGATATTGTTTTACATCGTGGTCATGGTATGAGAAAATAGAGGAACCTTTGAATCAAATTGATGTTCCTAAAGTTAGGATTAGTGTTATGAGAAACATGCGGGGATGTGTTGTTAATTTGTATTTTGTTAGGAAGGATTAAGTAAATCATTTAATATGCCATATTCCAAATTAAGACTAAACCATATTTGATCAATTTAGTCCCACATCGGGTAAAATGTGAAACAAGTTAGCATTTATAAATGTCAGATTCACAAGTTAGCTCGCCGAGTTGGGTAGAGCCAACTTGTAACCCAAGTGGGGGCAACAATGTGATGGGACATGGCTTTTACTTGTCATGTTGGGTTGGTGGTTGCACCATGTTGGCCTGCCCACTCCATGTTGAGAGTTGGACCATGAGTCTTGGGCGAAAGCTCGAGTCTCTTGGCTACTAGACAAGAGGGCATTGCGTGAGGCTGGTTTTACAGAGCAGCGAGAACCTCTGGCTCCTGACAGTGGAGGGATCACAAGCTACTGCAATTCCAGCCCACAAAACCTGATGAGCCTAGTCCCTTGGACCATCACTTTTTTTTCATGTTTGCCTAGACAACTATTCAATTTATTCTATAGGTATAAGATTCATCATGAACATACCATATGTTTTTATCAACACTCATAAATAACCATTCAATTTTTTCCAGCAACAAATATGTTTATATTGATAATTAACATTATGTGGTTCTAATTTCAGCATTATCTAAGCTTACATAAATTTATATCTGATACAAATCCAAATTTCCAACCATTAGAGTTGTTGTGCCGGTTCTCATATGAGCCTGAAGTTCGCTTTTGAGGGTAGGAGTATTGTAGGTACTGTCGAGGTAAATTCTCTAAATATGAAGCATAACTTTCTAAACGGTGTTGTGTGTGGTTGGCTTTGTAGAGAAGCAAGAACCTCCGACTCTTGACAGTGGAGGGATCACAAGCTAGAACAATCCAAACCCCAATATTTGTTGAACCTAGTCCCCTGAATTATCACTTCTTTTCCAAGTCTTGGAGATGATGACTTTTCAATTTTTCCTATAGACACAATATTAATCATGATCATTATTTGTGTTGTCTTTTAACACTCGGAGTATGACATTACAAAACAGGAGATTTTTCAAATAAAAAGACTTTTGAGTTTAAAAGGCAATATAGGAATTTAGTTACTTATAAGAATTTTAAAATATTTTTAACATAAATATACAAATGCACATAAAATTATTGGTTTTATGATATATATATATATATATATATATATATATATATATATATATATATATATATATATATAAAAAGTACAATGTGTTATAATATAAACAAAAATATAAGCAACATAAGGTAATTATCGAAAAGACAAAGAAAAAGAAAATATGATGTAAGAATATTACGATGGTTTTGTTAGAGACAAGAATTGATGTTTTTGCCCAAGACCCAATTTTTTCCAAAGAACAAATATGTTTATAATGATAATTAACATTACGTGGTTCTAATTTCAGCATTATCTAAGCTTACATAAATTTAGATCTGATACAAATCCAAATTTCCAACCATTAGAGTTGTTGTGTCGGTTCTCATATGAGCCTGAAGTTCGCTTTTGAGGGTAGGAGTATTGTAGGTACTGTCGAGGAAAATTCAAGTAAATATGAAGCATGACTTACTAGACGGTGTTGTGTGTGGTTGGCTTTGTAGAGAAGCAAGAACCTCCGACTCTTGATAGTGGAGGGATCACAAGCTAAAACAATCCAGTCCACAATATTTGTTGAGCCTAGTCCACGGAGTTATCACTTCTTTTTCCAAGTCTTGGAGATGATGACTTTTTCAATTTTTCCTATAGACACAATATTAATCATGATCATTCTGTGTGTTGTCTTTTAACACTCGGAAAATGACATTACAAAACAGGAGATTTTTCAAATAAAAAGACTTTTGAGTTTAAAAGACAATATAGTAATTTAGTTACTTATAAGAATTTTAAAATGTTTTTAAACATAAATATACAAATGCACATAAAATTATTGGTTTTGCGAGATATATATATATATATATATATATATATATATATATATATATATATATATATATATATATATATATATATAAACCAAAATATAAGCAACATAAGGTAATTATCGAAAAGACAAAGAAAAAGAAAATATGATGTAAGAATATTACAGTGGTTTTGTGAGAGACGAGAATTGATGTTTTTGCCCAGTCTCCTACCCAATTTTTTGTCTAGTACCATGAACAATTTCCAATTCAAACATGCTGCAACTGGGGTTGCAATGTCCAATCCTTTGTTTTTTAGCAAAATTAAACACACCCATTGTATTATACTCCAAATTTTGTATTTTATCACGCTACATGAGTATTTATGGTACACAAGTTTTGTAACTTACAATTATCATTCCAAAAAATAAAAATATATTATACAGATAAATGTGTGTTTTCCAAAATTCTTCTACTATACAACTATTACATTTTTTGAACTTCTGCATGAGCACCTATATTAACATTAGTCATATCAAAAGGATTTATTTTGAAAGTTTTATGTTTCATAAGCTTAATAAAGTCAATAATTTTTTTCATAAGCATTAAAGCCAATAAGTTAATAAGAGTAAATAAACTGAAAGATAAGTATTTGCCACTAGATCACAATATGATTTCTTTGAATAGTTTTCTTTAGAGAACAATTTCACGGATTTTAATCAAGCAAAAGTGAGGTTGAGATATTGTTTTACATCATGGTCATGGTATGAGAAAATAGAGGAACCTTTGAATCAAATTGATGTTCCTAAAGTTAGGATTAGTGTTATGAGAAACATGCGAGGATGTGTTGTTACTTTGTATTTTGTTAGGAAGGATTATAAGTAAATCATTTAATATGACATATTCTAAATTAAGACTAAACCATATTTGATCAATTTAGTCCCACATCGGGTAGAATGTCAAACAAGTTAGCATTTATAAATGTCAGATTCACAAGTTAGCTCGCCGAGTTGGGTAGAGCCAACTTGTAACCCAAGTGGGGGCAACAATGTGATGGGACATGGCTTTTACTTGTCATGTTGGGTTGGTGGCTGCACCATGTTGGCCTTCCCACTCCATGTTGAGAGTTGGACCATGAGTCTTGGGCGAAAGCTCGAGTCTCTTGGCTACTAGACAAGAGGGCATTGCGTGAGGCTGGTTTTACAGAGCAGCGAGAACCTCTGGCTCCTGACAATGGAGGGATCACAAGCTACTGCAATTCCAGCCCACAAAACCTGATGAGCCTAGTCCCTTGGACCATCACTTTTTTTTCATGTTTGCCTAGACAACTATTCAATTTATTCTATAGGTATAAGATTCATCATGAACATACCCTATGTTTTTATCAACACTCATAAATAACCATTCAATTTTTTCCAGCAACAAATATGTTTATATTGATAATTAACATTATGTGGTTCTAATTTCAGCATTATCTAAGCTTACATAAATTTATATCTGATACAAATCCAAATTTCCAACCATTAGAGTTGTTGTGCCGGTTCTCATATGAGCCTGAAGTTCACTTTTGAGGGTAGGAGTATTGTAGGTACTGTCGAGGTAAATTCTCTAAATATGAAGCATAACTTTCTAAACGGTGTTGTGTGTGGTTGGCTTTGTAGAGAAGCAAGAACCTCCGACTCTTGACAGTGGAGGGATCACAAGCTAGAACAATCCAAACCCCAATATTTGTTGAGCCTAGTCCCCTGAATTATCACTTCTTTTTCCAAGTCTTGGAGATGATGACTTTTCAATTTTTCCTATAGACACAATATTAATCATGATCATTATTTGTGTTGTCTTTTAACACTCGGAGTATGACATTACAAAACAGGAGATTTTTCAAATAAAAAGACTTTTGAGTTTAAAAGGCAATATAGGAATTTAGTTACTTATAAGAATTTTAAAATATTTTTTAACATAAATATACAAATGCACATAAAATTATTGGTTTTGCGATATATATATATATATATATATATATATATATATATATAAAAGTACAATGTGTTATAATATAAACAAAAATATAAGCAACATAAGGTAATTATCGAAAAGACAAAGAAAAAGAAAATATGATGTAAGAATATTACAGTGGTTTTGTTAGAGACAAGAATTGATGTTTTTGCCCAAGACCCAATTTTTTCCAAAGAACAAATATGTTTATAATGATAATTAACATTACGTGGTTCTAATTTCAGCATTATCTAAGCTTACATAAATTTAGATCTGATACAAATCCAAATTTCCAACCATTAGAGTTGTTGTGTCGGTTCTCATATGAGCACAAGTTCGCTTTTGAGGTAGGAGTATTGTAGGTACTGTCGAGGAAAATTCAAGTAAATATGAAGCATGACTTACTAGACGGTGTTGTGTGTGGTTGGCTTTGTAGAGAAGCAAGAACCTCCGACTCTTGATAGTGGAGGGATCACAAGCTAAAACAATCCAGTCCACAATATTTGTTGAGCCTAGTCCACGGAGTTATCACTTCTTTTTCCAAGTCTTGGAGATGATGACTTTTTCAATTTTTCCTATAGACACAATATTAATCATGATCATTCTGTGTGTTGTCTTTTAACACTCGGAAAATGACATTACAAAACAGGAGATTTTTCAAATAAAAAGACTTTTGAGTTTAAAAGACAATATAGTAATTTAGTTACTTATAAGAATTTTAAAATGTTTTTAAACATAAATATACAAATGCACATAAAATTATTGGTTTTATGAGATATATATATATATATATATATATATATATATATATATATATATATATATATATATATATAAACCAAAATATAAGCAACATAAGGTAATTATCGAAAAGACAAAGAAAAAGAAAATATGATGTAAGAATATTACAAAGGTGGTTTTGTGAGAGACGAGAATTGATGTTTTTGCCTGATCTCCTACCCAATTTTTGTCTAGTACCATGAACAATTTCCAATTCAAACATGCCGCAATCAAGGTTGCAATGTCCAATCCTTTGTTTTTAGCAAAATTAAACACACCCATTGTATTATACTCCAAATTTTGTATTTTATCACGCTACATGAGTATTTATGGTACACAAGTTTTGTAACTTACAATTATCATTCCAAAAAATAAAAATATATTATACAGATAAATGTGTGTTTTCCAAAATTCTTCTACTATACAACTATTACATTTTTTGAACTTCTGCATGAGCACCTATATTAACATTAGTCATATCAAAAGGATTTATTTTGAAAGTTTTATGTTTCATAAGCTTAATAAAGTCAATAATTTTTTTCATAAGCATTAAAGCCAATAAGTTAATAAGAGTAAATAAACTGAAAGATAAGTATTTGCCACTAGATCACAATATGATTTCTTTGAATAGTTTTCTATAGAGAACAATTTCACGGATTTTAATCAAGCAAAAGTGAGGTTGAGATATTGTTTTACATCATGGTCATGGTATGAGAAAATAGAGGAACCTTTGAATCAAATTGATGTTCCTAAAGTTAGGATTAGTGTTATGAGAAACATGCGAGGATGTGTTGTTACTTTGTATTTTGTTAGGAAGGATTATAAGTAAATCATTTAATATGACATATTCTAAATTAAGACTAAACCATATTTGATCAATTTAGTCCCACATCGGGTAGAATGTCAAACAAGTTAGCATTTATAAATGTCAGATTCACAAGTTAGCTCGCCGAGTTGGGTAGAGCCAACTTGTAACCCAAGTGGGGGCAACAATGTGATGGGACATGGCTTTTACTTGTCATGTTGGGTTGGTGGCTGCACCATGTTGGCCTTCCCACTCCATGTTGAGAGTTGGACCATGAGTCTTGGGCGAAAGCTCGAGTCTCTTGGCTACTAGACAAGAGGGCATTGCGTGAGGCTGGTTTTACAGAGCAGCGAGAACCTCTGGCTCCTGACAGTGGAGGATCACAAGCTACTGCAATTCCAGCCCACAAAACCTGATGAGCCTAGTCCCTTGGACCATCACTTTTTTTCATGTTTGCCTAGACAACTATTCAATTTATTCTATAGGTATAAGATTCATCATGAACATACCCTATGTTTTTATCAACACTCATAAATAACCATTCAATTTTTTCCAGCAACAAATATGTTTATATTGATAATTAACATTATGTGGTTCTAATTTCAGCATTATCTAAGCTTACATAAATTTATATCTGATACAAATCCAAATTTCCAACCATTAGAGTTGTTGTGCCGGTTCTCATATGAGCCCGAAGTTCACTTTTGAGGGTAGGAGTATTGTAGGTACTGTCGAGGTAAATTCTCTAAATATGAAGCATAACTTTCTAAACGGTGTTGTGTGTGGTTGGCTTTGTAGAGAAGCAAGAACCTCCGACTCTTGACAAAGGGAGGGATCACAAGCTAGAACAATCCAAACCCCAATATTTGTTGAGCCTAGTCCCCGAATTATCACTTCTTTTCCAAGTCTTGGAGATGATGACTTTTCAATTTTTCCTATAGACACAATATTAATCATGATCATTATTTGTGTTGTCTTTTAACACTCGGAGTATGACATTACAAAACAGAGATTTTTCAAATAAAAAGACTTTTGAGTTTAAAAGGCAATATAGGAATTTAGTTACTTATAAGAATTTTAAAATATTTTTAACATAAATATACAAATGCACATAAAATTATTGGTTTTATGATATATATATATATATATATATATATATATATATATATATATAAAAGTACAATGTGTTATAATATAAACAAAAATATAAGCAACATAAGGTAATTATCGAAAAAGACAAAGAAAAAGAAAATATGATGTAAGAATATTACAATGGTTTTGTTAGAGACAAGAATTGATGTTTTTGCCCAAGACCCAATTTTTTCCAGCAACAAATATGTTTATAATGATAATTAACATTACGTGGTTCTAATTTCAGCATTATCTAAGCTTACATAAATTTAGATCTGATACAAATCCAAATTTCCAACCATTAGAGTTGTTGTGTCGGTTCTCATATGAGCCTGAAGTTCGCTTTTGAGGGTAGGAGTATTGTAGGTACTGTCGAGGAAAATTCAAGTAAATATGAAGCATGACTTACTAGACGGTGTTGTGTGTGGTTGGCTTTGTAGAGAAGCAAGAACCTCCGACTCTTGATAGTGGAGGGATCACAAGCTAAAACAATCCAGTCCACAATATTTGTTGAGCCTAGTCCACGGAGTTATCACTTCTTTTTCCAAGTCTTGGAGATGATGACTTTTTCAATTTTTCCTATAGACACAATATTAATCATGATCATTCGTGTGTTGTCTTTTAACACTCGGAAAATGACATTACAAAACAGGAGATTTTTCAAATAAAAAGACTTTTGAGTTTAAAAGACAATATAGTAATTTAGTTACTTATAAGAATTTTAAAATGTTTTTAAACATAAATATACAAATGCACATAAAATTATTGGTTTTATGAGATATATATATATATATATATATATATATATATATATATATATATATATATAAACCAAAATATAAGCAACATAAGGTAATTATCGAAAAGACAAAGAAAAAGAAAATATGATGTAAGAATATTACAAAGTGGTTTTGTGAGAGACGAGAATTGATGTTTTTGCCTGATCTCCTACCCAATTTTTGTCTAGTACCATGAACAATTTCCAATTCAAACATGTCAGCAATCAGGTTGCAATGTCCAATCCTTTGTTTTTAGCAAAATTAAACACACCCATTGTATTATACTCCAAATTTTGTATTTTATCACGCTACATGAGTATTTATGGTACACAAGTTTTGTAACTTACAATTATCATTCCAAAAATAAAAATATATTATACTGAGATAAATGTGTGTTTTCCAAAATTCTTCTACTATACAACTATTACATTTTTTGAACTTCTGCATGAGCACCTATATTAACATTAGTCATATCAAAAGGATTTATTTTGAAAGTTTTATGTTTCATAAGCTTAATAAAGTCAATAATTTTTTTCATAAGCATTAAAGCCAATAAGTTAATAAGAGTAAATAAACCGAAAGATAAGTATTTGCCACTAGATCACAATATGATTTCTTTGAATAGTTTTCTATAGAGAACAATTTCACGGATTTTAATCAAGCAAAAGTGAGGTTGAGATATTGTTTTACATCATGGTCATGGTATGAGAAAATAGAGGAACCTTTGAATCAAATTGATGTTCCTAAAGTTAGGATTAGTGTTATGAGAAACATGCGAGGATGTGTTGTTACTTTGTATTTTGTTAGGAAGGATTATAAGTAAATCATTTAATATGACATATTCTAAATTAAGACTAAACCATATTTGATCAATTTAGTCCCACATCGGGTAGAATGTCAAACAAGTTAGCATTTATAAATGTCGATTCACAAGTTAGCTCGCCGAGTTGGGTAGAGCCAACTTGTAACCCAAGTGGGGGCAACAATGTGATGGGACATGGCTTTTACTTGTCATGTTGGGTTGGTGGCTGCACCATGTTGGCCTTCCCACTCCATGTTGAGAGTTGGACCATGAGTCTTGGGCGAAGCTCGAGTCTCTTGGCTACTAGACAAGAGGGCATTGCGTGAGGTCGGTTTTACAGAGCAAATGAGAACCTCCGGCTCGACAATGGAGGATCACAAGCTACCGCAATTCCAGCCCACAAAACCCGATGAGCCTAGTCCCTTGGACCATCACTTTTTTTCATGTTTGCCTAGACAACTATTCAATTTATTCTATAGGTATAAGATTCATCATGAACATACCCTATGTTTTTATCAACACTCATAAATAACCATTCAATTTTTTCCAAAGAACAAATATGTTTATATTGATAATTAACATTATGTGGTTCTAATTTCAGCATTATCTAAGCTTACATAAATTTATATCCGATACAAATCCAAATTTCCAACCATTAGAGTTGTTGTGCTTGGTTCTCATATGAGCACAAGTTCACTTTTGAGGGTAGGAGTATTGTAGAAGGTACCGTCGAGGTAAATTCTCTAAATATGAAGCATAACTTTCTAAACGGTGTTGTGTGTGGTTGGCTTTGTAGAGAAGCAAGAACCTCCGACTCTTGACAAATGGAGGGATCACAAGCTAGAACAATCCAAACCCCAATATTTGTTGAGCCTAGTCCCTGAATTATCACTTCTTTTCCAAGTCTTGGAGATGATGACTTTTCAATTTTTCCTATAGACACAATATTAATCATGATCATTATTTGTGTTGTCTTTTAACACTCGGAGTATGACATTACAAAACAGAGATTTTTCAAATAAAAGACTTTTGAGTTTAAAAGGCAATATAGGAATTTAGTTACTTATAAGAATTTTAAAATATTTTTAACATAAATATACAAATGCACATAAAATTATTGGTTTTATGATATATATATATATATATATATATATATATATATATATATATATATATATATAAAAAGTACAATGTGTTATAATATAAACAAAAATATAAGCAACATAAGGTAATTATCGAAAAGACAAAGAAAAAGAAAATATGATGTAAGAATATTACAAATGGTTTTGTTAGAGACAAGAATTGATGTTTTTGCCCAAGACCCAATTTTTTCCAAAGAACAAATATGTTTATAAAGATAATTAACATTACGTGGTTCTAATTTCAAAGATTATCTAAGCTGACATAAATTTAGATCTGATACAAATCCAAATTTCCAACCATTAGAGTTGTTGTGTCGGTTCTCATATGAGTCTGAAGTTCGCTTTTGAGGGTAGGAGTATTGTAGGTACTGTCGAGGTAAATTCAAGTAAATATGAAGCATGACTTACTAGACGGTGTTGTGTGTGGTTGGCTTTGTAGAGAAGCAAGAACCTCCGACTCTTGACAGTGGAGGGATCACAAGCTAAAACAATCCAGTCCACAATATTTGTTGAGCCTAGTCCACGGAATTATCACTTCTTTTTCCTAGTGGAAAAAGCGGATTTTATATCAGCAATTTATATCGGTTCAAATACTAACAGATATGAAAAAAGAGGCGGTGACATTTTTGAAATTATGATTACATTTTTCATATCGGTTGACAAACTAACCGATATGAAAACGCAAATTCCAATTCAAAAAAAGCACGCTCTATCGTTCTCTTCATCTCGTTCTCTCACTCTCAATACGCTTCGTCACTCCCAATCACTCTCCGCCCGCGCCTTCCCCCGCGCGCCCACCTGACAGCGCGACCGCTCCACCTTCAACCCACTCGCCCATGGCTCCATTGGGGTGCTTCTCTTGCTTTGCTCTGCTCGCCCCATCTCGCTCCGCCTCCATCTCTGCTTCTCGCTAGTAAGTTTTCAAACTAACCCACTCGTAGTTGTGTTGAATGTTCTTCCTCTTTGATTTCGTTTTCCTTCCTCTTGATTTCGTTTTCATCCTTCTTCTTGATTTTGAATTTTAGGGCTTGTGTGATTTGGGATTGGGGAAACGAATTTTAGGGTTTGTGTGATTTGGGATTTGGGGTTTGTGTGATTTACTAACATTACAAAGTGTGATTTGAGGAATGTTGCTCGTGCTGATGCCTCTGTTAAAGCGAGTTAGTTGTTCTTTTACAAAGACATTTTATTGAGCACCTTGTTTGTTGGATTTTGTTTAGATCCTTTTGCTTGATTTGGTGCTTTTTATGAATATTTTTTATAAAGAAGAATCTTTTAAACGTTAGTTGATGAGCACTGATTTAAAATTAAATTCGTGTTTCGCTTTTTGTTGATGAGCACGCATTTAAAATTAAATTCAAGGTAGATGACTATTTTGCAAGTTATAAAATTCTTCATCCTTTTGGAGTGATTTTAGATATCCCTACTAGGTAGTACTCTACTCTTACTTGAAGATTTCTTGTTAGGAAATTTGGATGATAATTTGTTTCGAAATTCCATTGGTTAGCTATCGCTAAACATTTGTGGTAGGTTAGTCATATAAAATTATTAGAGACTTCAGCAGTTTAGACTTTTAAGCTTATAAGTTTAGTTGGTGGTGTTCTTTGAAATTCTGCTTTACTAATTTTTAAGCTTCTCTGTTACTATATGACCAACAAGGCAACAAGTTTGCTTTGCTTTCTCAGACGTTATTAATTCCGAGCAACATTGATGAGATTCTTGGCCCGCTTAATCCAGGATAACCTAATAGATTTAGTAAAGTTATACACTAGAAAGTGTAAGAAAGAGATATGGATAGAAGCAAGAGAAAAGAGAGGGAAAGAGGATAAGAAAATATTCTAGTTGGTTAGAAGTGAGCGAGTGAATATAAGGGAAGGTCCGTAGTTGCTCTGGACTTGGCAATTCTCGGCAATTCTTACTCCTTGTAATATGTTCTCATACAATTCGGACTCTCGAGAGATCACCAAAGATTCTTGCACGCTTGCAATTTGGAAGCACCGAGCCACTAGTTGTTCACTTCATAATTAATTTTTGTTTCTTCCTACCAAATAAACAATGACAGGTTTGTGTCTTTTTGTTTCAGGAGGCTCTTGATGTTTTCACGTGGAACCACCCATAAAAGACAACAAGTCGGTTTTGCATGAGCAAGTTATTGCAACACCTCATCTTGGTGCCGCACCACGGAAGCTCGTAAGTTACTTAAAGAAATTGCTTTTGATCGTGAGCTTTACCTTCTTTTTCCTTGTCACTATAATGTTTTACAAGGCTTCTATCTAAACTTAACTGATATCTATGTTATCTTCTCATGCAATACAACTAGCCACTTTATTTTCATAATTTGATTACACACGCATTTTAATATAACAACCATAGAATCAACAATCAGATCCGGATAATTGTCCGTGTCTTGAATACTTTGAGTACCACTTTTGAGCTAAAATACAATGCAAATTGTTAATTTAACAAGTTCAATCTCAAGAGAAAATACAAATAAGAATATAGTTCAAGTGGAATCCATTCCATTACATGCTTTGAGAATTTGACACAAGACTTCACTTAAGTGTTTTATATAGTATGTCTTTATGTCTTTCCTAGCTCCAAAAGGTCAAGATCCTATTTGTTAAATTTAAAAAGAAGGGGGCTGTGGTCTTTGCATCAAACCCATTTTTTGAATTTAACATTAAATGAACTTACCTCTCACAAGTCAGTACATGTGCAACATTATGCTTCCTAGAAGTGGAAGATAAAGTCTATTCACTCTGATAGACCCTCATTGATTCAAAGAGTGTATTTAAAAGGGTATGAGAGAGGGTAATGAGGGGAAATTGATTGTATTGCTTTGTCTTATAAATAGTAAGCTAATAAATGGTTAAGGGTAATTAGTTAGTAACTCAGATTTGTTGGAGAGGGAAGTCTCAAAATACCTTGTATTTGTACCCATCTACTTGGTCACCGAGACTGGATTATAAACTGCATAATACAAAGGGGATATTTACTTACATTCTTTCACCATTGTTTATGCTTTTCGTTCATATACCAGTCGGTATCTATCACACCCGTGTAGCAAGCTTCATTTCTTTTTTGTTTACAATTTGTGATTTGTTTTATAACTATTGCATCTTTAATTTTTCACTGGGTTTACCTAATATAATAGACTAAACTGAATGTGTCAAACTTCCAACTGATATAATATTAACTGTGTAGTACTCTCCTGGTAGATTGATGTTGTAACGCCCTAAAATAATTTAATTATTTATTTAATTAAGTTATTTGAGGGATTACGGTATTTATTTAAATTGAGTAATAATGTTGGAATTAATTTTATTGCAGAGGGGGTCTAGCTGAGTAACTAAAGGGGTGCAATTAGGGCCCAAGTCATTTTGTTGACCCAAGCCCATTTTTAAAACCCCAAAACCCTATGTGGAGCGTCTCATTCCACAACAGAAAGAAGAAGAACCGAAGCTTGAGTGAGGAGGAGTGCTGCGCGACGTGAGGATTGGAGGAGAAGGAGAGCTTTTCTCAAACTCTTCAATAGGTAATGATTCTCAATCCCTTCTCTTCCTTTTTCCTCCCTATTCACGTTGTAAACCTCCATTCCTCACCCTCCATCGTTGTGTTTTTCCCCTTTCTCTGTTTTTCCTGCTACTCCGTGCGTGCGAGAAGAGAGAGGAGGAGCGTGTGTTGTGGTGATTCTGTGGCTTGCTGATTTCGAGCTCTTCAATCCTTCAAGGTATGGGGACTCTTTCTATACCTATAATAATCCTTAGGATTTGTGTTAGGTGTTGGTTGAGTGGTAGGATATTAGAATTGTTGTTTTAGTGAATGTGGATTGTTACTGTGAAACCGTAATTCTTTCTTTGGTTCGTCCGATTGGAATGCTATGGTCTTTTGATGAATATAAATGAATATGTGTTTGGGATGTGCATACTAATTGGTTGTGAAATTCCCTCAATAAAGAGAAATGTGAAATTATGCTAGTTGTATGGTAATTGATGATATGTTCAATGAATGTTGCTGAGATGGCGTGAATTGTCTGTGTAGTGTTGTAGGAAGAGGTGTTGCTGAATGTATGAAAGGGTAGTGTGAAGTGTGTGGAGTGTATCGGCCTAGGCGCCATTTTGCTAGGATTAGTGCGCTAGGGGCCGTGGTCTCGCGCGTGCGTGGTCTGTGTCTTTGGAGCAGGCGCCAAAATTGGCCGCCTGTGTGTGAAAATTGTGAGTGAACCAGGGAGGGGCGCCAAATGGCATGCCCGAGTCCGTGTGTCGAGTGAAGTCTTGGGGTGGCGCCAAGTCTTTGAGGTAATTAGCGCTGGTGTCTTCTTTGGATTTCTGCGTGGGGTGTGCAGGCGAAGGGGGGGGCGCCAAATTGCAGTGCAAATGGCGCCAGGTTGCTGCACGCAACCTGCTGTGTGTGTGTGTCTTGGGTGCAGGCGCCAAATATGGCAGCCTAGTGCGCCCGGTTGGGCTGGTTGTGCATGTGAGCGTGTGAGTGTGTTGCGATGGGGCGCCAAAGTGGCTGCCCCGTGGCGCCAAGTGGCGCCTAGTGTGGTTCCTAGGTGTCTTGTGGTTCCTAGGGGGTTAGTTGGTCCAACCGTTGTGTTGTGGAGTAATCGTGAGCTAAAACATTAATGCGAGAGTATAAATTAAATTATAAATTAAGTGTAGTGTGAAAGCGGTGTGGGACTTCAGTCCAAAAAGTGATGGGCAGCCCTCAAGGCTAATTGTTGAAGAGATAGAGATGAGTAAATAATTGAATAAATGGTGAGCCTAATAAGTTGTGACAATATGTGTGTTGTGGTGCATCAACATAGAACCTCATGATGCATATGCATAAAGCGATGTGTAGGCTTCGGCCAAAGCGACGTGGGACTCCGGTCCAAAGCGATGAGTGCCCTCCAGGCAAATAGTGGTGATGAAGGATCCTCATGCATGTTGCATACATGCATAAACATCATACCCATGTTAATGAATTTATTGATGATGTGTTGATAATGTGGTGAATTAATTGTGCCTGTTGCCTTGCCAATATGTAATGCCTATCCTATCTATTATTATTTGTATATAAAGACTCACCCATTCTGCTTGGAATGTTGCTCTCATGTGGCAACGCTGCAGGTACTCGCGAGTGAAGGCACCCTTATGCCTGTCTACTAGTAGTCGTGTCTCAGCTCTGATATGTAGCACCAGGGGGAGGGCGTAGTCGTATTTTATTTTATTACTTGATGCTTTAGACATTCATTGATGATGTATTAAGTAATTTGTGAAAACCTATTAATTCTTCCGCTGTGTGGGAAGCGTCATTTATTTCGGAACTGTAAACTAAAACAGGTGTTTGAGGGCCCGACCCTAAACTATGTGCTGCGTATCATTTTAATATTTTATGAACTTCTTATGATTTTGACTATGAGCTGATTGTTTTTATAAGCGTTGAAATGCGACATTCCCTTTCGTGATTTTAAATTTAAAAACTCTGATAGAATACAGTGATTAACGGTTGTCTAGAAAGGGGGTGTTACATTAGTGGTATCGAGTGAAGTTGGTCCGTCCACCAAGTGTCTAAGTGTTATTCTGTTGTAGCTAATTGTGTTCCTTTGTGTAG
This sequence comes from Oxytropis ochrocephala, assembly GCA_020916435.1. Lineage (NCBI taxonomy): Eukaryota > Viridiplantae > Streptophyta > Magnoliopsida > Fabales > Fabaceae > Oxytropis > Oxytropis ochrocephala. The sequence continues at coordinate 67,064,205 of CM037088.1, forward strand.
AAGTTCGATTCGATGGCAAGACGCGATGATCTTTGCGTTGGTTGCCGCCTTGCAAGCCATAGCCCAAGTATTGGGAATCAAAATCTTTGGTGTTCTTCTTTGTGAATGCTCGTAACTTAGCGACGTTTCGAGAGAAAACCCACCCACCTTCAAGGGGTCGGTATGACCCGATGGGGCCTTGGCCCAGTTAAAGGAGATAGAGCGGATCTTCCGGGTCATGGATTGCACCGCCACCGAAAGTGAAGTTGGGGACCCATATCTTTGGGAGAGGAAGGCGACGACCGTGGTTGGGAGTATCGCGAAGGTTGGAAGGTCTTTGGTGAGGAAGTTACTTGGGAGGTTTTCACGAGAGAGTTCAAGCGAAAGTATTACCACGAGGATGTGCGAGCTAAGAAGGAAGTGGAGTTCTGGAGTGAAACAGGAAATAAGACAAAGAGTCGAGTATGCCGCCAAATTTGAGGAGTTGGCCAAATTTTGTCCTTACTATGCCAATGAAGCCGACTCAATTTTCCAAGTGCGTCAAGTTTGAGAGTGGCTGCGCTGCACATAAAGAAAGCGATTGGATATCGTGAGATTAGGGATTTTGCTAGGTTTGGTAGATAAGTGTAGAATCTTTGAGGAGGATAGTTCAGCTGCATACAAGGCTGTGAAGGAAAAGAGAAATAATCAGTTTAGAGGAAAACCCTATGATGTTGCTGGAGGTAAAAACAAGTGGAAAGCAGGTGCTGGTAAGAGTTCTAGTGGGGGAGGTGCCTCTTCGGGTATGGTGTGTTTTACTTGTAAGAAGCCTGGTCATAAGAGTAGTGAGTGTCCTGAGGCCCTTTGTTTCAAGTGTGGTAAGAAAGGCCACATGGCTACTAACTGTGAAAAGAAAGGGGTCATTTGTTTTAATTGTGATGAAGCGGGACATATAAGTGCTAACTGTCCTAAGCCCAAGAGAGAGAGAGCTAAAGGGAAGGTGTTTGCTCTAGCAGGGACCGAGAATGCTAACGAGATTCGAGGTACTTGTCTTATTTTTGATACTCCTTTGATTGCTATAGTAGATACCGGTGCCACTCATTCTTTCATTGCTTCATTGTGTCTTGGAGAAATTAAATCTTGATTTGTCTTCCATGATGAGGAGATGGTTATTGATACTCCAGCTAAGGGTTCGGTAACTACCTCCCTAGTGTGTGCTAAGTGTCCTCTGTCAGTCTTCGGCAGGGATTTTATTGTAGATCTTATTTGTCTACCTTTGGAGGGATTAGATGTTATCCTTGGTATGGACTGGTTAGTTGATAACCATGTACATATCAATTGTTTCGATAGATCGCTGAGTTTCCTCGCCCACGAGGAGGAAGAATCGCTTTTTCTTTTCGTCAATTGCGTAGATTAATGAAGGAGGAAGTTCATCTATTTGCCTTGATGGCGTCTCTATCTGTTGAGAGTCAAGATATCATTGAAGGGTTGAAGGTAGTGTGCGAGTTCCCGGAGGTATTCCCTGATGAGATTCCGAGTGTTCCGCCAGAGAGGGAGGTTGAATTCACTATTGATCTTGTGCCGGGTACGAGGCCTGTGTCTATGGCACCGTACCGGATGTCGGCATCCGAATTATCTTGAATTGAAGAAACAAGGACTAGAAGAGTTACTTGAGAAGAAGTTCATAAGGCCTAGTGTGTCGCCTTGGGGAGCACCTGTGTTGTTAGTGAAGAAGAAGGATGGAAGCATGAGACTATGTGTGGACTATAGACAGTTGAACAAAGTGACAATCAAGAACAAGTATCCGCTCCCGAGGATAGATGACTTGATGGATCAGTTGGTGGGTGCTAAGGTGTTTAGCAAGATCGATTTGAGGTCGGGTTATCACCAAATCAAGGTGAAAGATGATGACGTTCAGAAGACAGCTTTCAGAACTAGATATGGGCACTATGAATATACTGTGATGCCGTTCGGTGTTACTAACGCACCCGGAGTGTTTATGGAGTATATGAACCGTACCTTCCATAGTCACTTGGATCGTTTTGTGGTGGTATTTATAGACGACATTCTGGTCTATTCCAAGACGGAAGAAGAACACGCAGAACACTTGAGGATGGTGCTAGAGGTGTTGAAAGAAAAGAAGCTTTATGCGAAATTGTCAAAGTGCGAATTCTGGTTGAGCAAAGTGAGTTTTCTCGGCCATGTAATTTCCGGTGATGGTATAGCGGTAGACCCAGCCAAGGTGGATGCTGTGTTGCAGTGGGAGAGCCCGAAGTCAGTGACGGAGATCAGGAGTTTCTTGGGGTTGGCTGGTTATTACAGGAGGTTTATAGAGGGTTTCTCTAAGCTAGCCCTTCCGTTGACTCAATTGACGTGTAAGGGAAAGGCTTTTGTGTGGGATGCACGGTGCGAAGAGAGCTTCAATGAGTTGAAGAGGAGGTTGACAACATCTCCTATTTTGGTATTGCCTATTCCAGACCAACCGTTTGTAGTATATTGTGATGCTTCCAAGATGGGTTTGGGAGGTGTGCTAATGCAAGGGGGTAAGGTAGTAGCCTATGCGTCCCGACATACTTGAGGATTCATGAGAAGAACTACCCTACTCACGATTTGGAGCTTGCGGCGATTGTGTTTGCTTTGAAGATTTGGAGGCACTATCTGTATGGTTCTAAGTTTGAGGTGTTCAGTGATCATAAGGGGTTGCAGTGTCTGTTTGACCGAAAAGAATTGAATATGAGACAAAGGAGGTGGTTAGAATTATTGAAAGACTATGACTTTAGTTTGAATTACCATCCGGGGAAGGCTAATGTTGTAGCCGATGCCTTGAGTAGGAAGTCCCTTCATGTGTCAGCGTTGATGGTGAAAGAGCTCGAATTGATTGAAAGCGCTTTGGGATTTGAGTTTGATGCGTGAAGTAACGCCTAAGAGTGTAAGACTGGGAATGTTGAAGATTCACAATGAGTTTTTGGATGTTATTAGGGAGCGCGAAGCAAGACATTAAGTTTGGTTGAAGTGGCGGTGGGGATTGATCATTCCGAGAGCAAGGATTATGAGATAGATGCACAAGACGTGTTGAGATACCGTGGAAGGATTTGTATCCCTGAAGATGAAGAGATTAAGAAATCAATTCTGGAAGAGGGACATCGAAGTAAATTGAGCATTCATCCGGAGCCACAAAGATGTATCAAGACTTGAAGAAATTGTTTTGGTGGCCCGGCATGAAGCGTGAAGTAGCCCAATTTGTATATGCTTGTTTGACGTGTCGAGAAATCTAAGGTAGAGCATCGGTCCGGCGGGGTTGATGCAACCACCGGAAGTGCTTGGAATGGAAGTGGGATGGTATCTCTATGGATTTTGTAAATCGGGTTCAGCGAGTACAAATGAGAGGATTTGATGCCATATGGGTGATTGTTGATAGGTTGACAAAATCGCTCACTTTTTGCCGATTAATATGACTTATCCATTCCCGGTTGGCGAGATATTTACGTTAAGACAATTGTGAAGTCGCATGGAGTTCCTTTGAGTATCGTGTCCGATCGGGATCCTAGGTTTACTTCGAATTTTGGAAGAGCTTGCGGGAGGCCTTAGGTTCTAAATTGAGGTTGAGTTCCGCTTATCATCCCCGCATGATGGGCGGGGCGGAGAGAGGGACTATTCATCGCTTGAGGATCTGCTGAGAGCATGCGCCCTTGAGCAAGGAGGTTCATGGGATTCTCATTTGCCATTGATTGAGTTCACCTATAACAACGCTTTTCACGCGAGTATCGGATGGCGCCTTCGAGGCATTGTATGGTAGGAGATGCGAGAACACCCTTGTGTTGGTATGAATCGGGAGAGAGTGTGGTGTTAGGCCCGGAGATTGTGCGTGAGACCACGAGAAGGTTAAGATGATTCAAGAGAAGATGAAAGCCTCGCAGAGTAGGCGAGAAAGAGTTATCACGATAAGAGAAGGAAAGATCTAGAGTTCCAAGTGGTGATCATGTGTTCTTGAGAGTCACTCCGGTGATGTGTGGGTCGTGCCACAAGTCTAAGAAGTTGACCCCTCGTTTCATTGGCCCATACCGGATCTCGGAGCGGGTTGGAAAAGTTGCCTATCGGGTGGCCTTACCACCTAACTGTCCTAATCTGCATGATGTGTTCCATGTATCTCACCGAGGAAGTATGTTCCCCAATTCGCAGTCACATGTAATTCGGATGGATGATGTGGAGGTGAGGGAGAACCTCACAGTGGAAACTATGCCGGTTAGAATTGAAGACCGTGAGGTAAAAGTGTTAAGAGGCAAAGAGATCAATTTAGTGAAAGTGGTTTGGTTGGGAACCGTGGGCGAGAGCATGACGTGGGAATTGGAAAGTAAGATGAAGGAAGCATATCCGGAGCTGTTTGACTCAGGTAATTTCGAGGACGAAATTCTTTAAGTGGGGGAGAGTTGTAACGCCCTAAAATAATTTAATTATTTATTTAATTAAGCTATTTGAGGGATTACGGTATTTATTTAAATTGAGTAATAATGTTGGAATTAATTTTATTGCAGAGGGGGTCTAGCTGAGTAACTAAAGGGGTGCAATTAGGGCCCAAGTCATTTTGTTGACCCAAGCCCATTTTTAAAACCCCAAAACCCTATGTGGAGCGTCTCATTCCACAACAGAAAGAAGAAGAACCGAAGCTTGAGTGAGGAGGAGTGCTGCGCGACGTGAGGATTGGAGGAGAAGGAGAGCTTTTCTCAAACTCTTCAATAGGTAATGATTCTCAATCCCTTCTCTTCCTTTTTCCTCCCTATTCACGTTGTAAACCTCCATTCCTCACCCTCCATCGTTGTGTTTTTCCCCTTTCTCTGTTTTTCCTGCTACTCCGTGCGTGCGAGAAGAGAGAGGAGGAGCGTGTGTTGTGGTGATTCTGTGGCTTGCTGATTTCGAGCTCTTCAATCCTTCAAGGTATGGGGACTCTTTCTATACCTATAATAATCCTTAGGATTTGTGTTAGGTGTTGGTTGAGTGGTAGGATATTAGAATTGTTGTTTTAGTGAATGTGGATTGTTACTGTGAAACCGTAATTGCTGCTGGGTTCTGGTCTGATTGGAATGCTATGGTCTTTTGATGAATATAAATGAATATGTGTTTGGGATGTGCATACTAATTGGTTGTGAAATTCCCTCAATAAAGAGAAATGTGAAATTATGCTAGTTGTATGGTAATTGATGATATGTTCAATGAATGTTGCTGAGATGGCGTGAATTGTCTGTGTAGTGTTGTAGGAAGAGGTGTTGCTGAATGTATGAAAGGGTAGTGTGAAGTGTGTGGAGTGTATCGGCCTAGGCGCCATTTTGCTAGGATTAGTGCGCCTAGGCTGTGTCTGCGTGCGTGGTCTGTGTGTGCTGGAGCAGGGCGCCAAAAATTGGCTGCCCTGTGTGTGGAAATTGTGAGTGAACCGAGGGAGGGGGCGCCAAATGGCATGCCCGAGTCTGTGTGGGCAGGTGAAGTGCTAATGTGGCGCCAAGTGCTGGGGTAATTGGCGCCTGGTGTGCTGCTGGATTTCTGCGTGGGGTGTGCAGGCGAAGGGGGCGCCAAATGCAGCAGCAAATGGCGCCCGTTCTTTGCCGCACGCAACTTTGCGTGTGTGTGTGTCTTGGGTGCAGCGCCAAATATGGCGACCTAGTGCGCCCGGTTGGGGCTGGTTGTGCATGTGAGCGTGTGAGTGTGTTGCGATGGGGCGCCAAAGTGGCTGCCCCGTGGCGCCAAGTGGCGCCTAGTGTGGTTCCTAGGTGTCTTGTGGTTCCTAGGGGGTTAGTTGGTCCAACCGTTGTGTTGTGGAGTAATCGTGAGCTAAAACATTAATGCGAGAGTATAAATTAAATTATAAATTAAGTGTAGTGTGAAAGCGATGTGGGACTTCAGTCCAAAAGTGATGGGCAGCCCTCAAGGCTAATTGTTGAAGAGATAGAGATGAGTAAATAATTGAATAAATGGTGAGCCTAATAAGTTGTGACAATATGTGTGTTGTGGTGCATCAACATAGAACCTCATGATGCATATGCATAAAGCGATGTGTAGGCTTCGGCCAAAGCGACGTGGGACTCCGGTCCAAAGCGATGAGTGCCCTCCAGGCAAATAGTGGTGATGAAGGATCCTCATGCATGTTGCATACATGCATAAACATCATACCCATGTTAATGAATTTATTGATGATGTGTTGATAATGTGGTGAATTAATTGTGCCTGTTGCCTTGCCAATATGTAATGCCTATCCTATCTATTATTATTTGTATATAAAGACTCACCCATTCTGCTTGGAATGTTGCTCTCCTGTGGCAACGCTGCTGCAGTACTCGCGAGTGAAGGCACCCTTATGCTGCTACTAGTAGTCGTGTCTCACTCGATATGTAGCACCGGGGGAGGCGTAGTCGTATTTTATTTTATTACTTGATGCTTTAGACATTCATTGATGATGTATTAAGTAATTTGTGAAAACCTATTAATTCTTCCGCTGTGTGGGAAGCGTCATTTATTTCGGAACTGTAAACTAAAACAGTGTTTGAGGGCCCGACCCCTAAACTATGTGCTGCGTATCATTTTAATATTTTATGAACTTCTTATGATTTTGACTATGAGTGATTGTTTTTATAAGCGTTGAAATGCGACATTCCCTTTCGTGATTTTAAATTTAAAAACTTTGATAGAATACAGTGATTAACGGTTGTCTAGAAAGGGGGTGTTACAGATGTCCTGACATAATCAGATTTACCAGGACTATACATATGCATTACTGACTTGCATGTTCCTCTCTTTCTCTAGGGAGGAGGAACATTCAAAACTTTGCGAGATATGGAGAAGCGGGAGAAAGTAGCATCTAGGAAATCCTATATTCATCACATAAAGGAGATTACAAAAAATAGTCTAAACAAGATGTCGATATTGAGCGGATCTTGAAAGAAACTCGGGAGGTTCAATTGGAGAGTAATTCTATCGAGGAAAGCTTGCACCGCACTTATGTTGTTGTTTCGATGAAATTGTCTTTAGGTATCAAAGTTTTTAATCCATTTTGTAACCAATGGAGGGAAACCGAGATAAAGAAACAAAGCAAAGACCCTATGTTTCAAAGTGAGGATCTAGCTATGATTTTTTATTTATTTATTTTATAATATATATTTTTTCTTTTTTCAAAGGTAAGTAATGTACAGTTTGTTTTCCTATTCTTATGTTTGCAGGGAAGCAAAGAAAGATCCAACAGGACCACAGGTTTATAAGCTCCTTGTTAGCATCCATAAAGGCTTTGAACAAATGTCTGAAAAGATTATGGCAACTGATAGAATTAGAAGAGAAGTTATTAGCTCCTGAATCCTGATTTCATATTATCTTACATATTGACTATATATTCAGTATTTACTCATTAGCTCTTTCTTGCTTTTTAGTGGTTAGTAAAATATAGATAGTGTGTGTATTAGATTCTTTTTTGTATTTGGATATGGATATTGAGTATAATTTGAGATCTTTGTATTTTTATATAAATATTGTATTTGTTGAGATTTTGTTGTTTGGTTGTATATCCAATTGAGGAATTTTTATTTTTTTAAAAAAAAAAGACTTTTCATATCGGTTCCTTTAAATAACCGATATAAAAGTGATTTTCAATATCGGTTCAACTAAGAAACCGATATAAAAAAGCGTTTATAGGTTTAAAAACTGACTTTCCATAACGGTTCTATCGGGAACCGATATAAAAACATTTTTTCCATATCGGTTCTTTAACCGATATAGAAAGCGCTGCTTTTAATATCCCTTTATCTATATCGGTTCTGGAACCGATATGAAAAGCCTTTTTAACCGATATAAAAGCCTTTTTCTAGTAGTCTTGGAGATGATGACTTTTTCAATTTTTCCTATAGACACAATATTAATCATGATCATTACGTGTGTTGTCTTTTAACACTCGGAAAATGACATTACAAAACAGAGATTTTTCAAATAAAAAGACTTTTGAGTTTAAAAGACAATATAGTAATTTAGTTACTTATAAGAATTTTAAAATATTTTTTAACATAAATATACAAATGCACATAAAATTATTGGTTTTGCGAGATATATATATATATATATATATATATATATATATATATATATATAAAACCAAAATATAAGCAACATAAGGTAATTATCGAAAAGACAAAGAAAAAGAAAATATGATGTAAGAATATTACAGTGGTTTTGTGAGAGACAAGAATTGATGTTTTTGCCCAGTCTCCTACCCAATTTTTTGTCTAGTACCATGAACAATTTCCAATTCAAACATGCTGCAACTGGGGTTGCAATGTCGAATCCTTTGTTTTTTAGCAAAATTAAACACACCCATTGTATTATACTCCAAATTTTGTATTTTCTCACGCTACATGAGTATTTATGGGACACAAGTTTTGTATTATACAGATAAATGTGTGTTTTCCAAAATTCTTCTACTATACAACTATTACATTTTTTGAACTTCTGCATGAGCACCTATTAACATTAGTCATATCAAAAGGATTTATTTTGAAAGTTTTATGTTTCATAAGCTTAATAAAGTCAATAATTTTTTTCATAAGCATTAAAGCCAATAAGTTAATAAGAGTAAATAAACTGAAAGATAAGTATTTGCCACTAGATCACAATATGATTTCTTTGAATAGTTTTCTATAGAGAACAATTTCACGGATTTTAATCAAGCAAAAGTGACGTAGAGATATTGTTTTACATCGTGGTCATGGTATGAGACAATAGAGGAACCTTTGAATCAAATTGATGTTCCTAAAGTTAGGATTAGTGTTATGAGAAACATGCGGGGATGTGTTGTTACTTTGTATTTTGTTAGGAAGGATTATAAGTAAATCATTTAATATGCCATATTCTAAATTAAGACTAAACCATATTGGATCAATTTAGTCCCACATCGGGTAGAATGTGAAACAAGTTAGCATTTATAAATGTCGATTCACAAGTTAGCTCACGATTTGGGTAGAGCCAACTTGTAACCCAAGTGGGGCAACAATGTGATGGGACATGGCTTTGACTTGTCATGTTGGGTTGGTGGTTGCACTTGTGTTGGCCTGCCCACTCCAAGTTGAGAGTTGGGCCATGAGTCTTGGGCGAAGCTCGAGTCTCTTGGCTACTAGACAAGAGGGCATTGCGTGAGGTGGCTTTACAGAGCAAATGAGAACCTCCGGCTCCCGACGGTGGAGGGATCACAAGCTCTGCAATTCTAGCCCACAAAACTTTGATGAGCCTAGTCCTCGGACCATCACTTTTTTTTTCTTGTTTGCGTGAGACAACTATTCAATTTATTCTATAGGTATAAGATTCATCATGAACATACCCTATGTTTTTATCAACACTCGAAATAACCATTCAATTTTTTCCAAAGAACAAATATGTTTATATTGATAATTAACATTACGTGGTTCTAATTTCAGCATTATCTTATCTTACATAAATTTAGATCTGATACAAATCCAAATTTCCAACCATTAGAGTTGTTGTATCGTTTCTCATATGAGCCTGAAGTTTGCTTTTGAGGGTAGGAGTATTGTAGGTACTGTCGAGGTAAATTCAAGTAAATATGAAGCATGACTTACTAGACGGTGTTGAGTGTGGTTGGCTTTGTAGAGAAGCAAGAACCTCCGAATCTTGACAGTGGAGGGATCACAAGCTAAAACAATTCAGTCCACAATATTTGTTGAGCCTAGTCCACTGAATTAATCATGATCATTATTTGTGTTGTCTTTTAACACTCGGAGTATGACATTACAAAACAGGAGATTTTTCAAATAAAAAGACTTTTGAGTTTAAAAGGCAATATAGGAATTTAGTTACTTATAAGAATTTTAAAATATTTTTTAACATAAATATACAAATGCACATAAAATTATTGGTTTTATGATATATATATATATATATATATATATATATATATATATATATAAGTACAATGTGTTATAATATAAACAAAAATATAAGCAACATAAGGTAATTATCGAAAAGACAAAGAAAAAGAAAATATGATGTAATAATATTACAATGGTTTTGTTAGAGACAAGAATTGATGTTTTTGCCCAGTACCCAATTTTTGTCTAGTACCATGAACAATTTCCAATTCAAACATGCTGCAACTGGGGTTGTAATGTTCAATCCTTTGTTTTTTAGCAAAATCAAACACACCCATTGTATTATACTCCAAATTTTGTATTTTATCACGCTACATGAGTATTTATGGGACACAAGTTTTGTAACTTACAATTATCATTCCAAAAAATAAAAATATATTATACAGATAAATGTGTGTTTTCCAAAATTCTTCTACTATACAACTATTGCATTTTTTGAACTTCTGCATGAACACCTATATTAACATTAGACATATCAAAAGGATTTATTTTGAAAGTTTTATGTTTCATAAGCTTAATAAAGTCAATAATTTTTTTCATAAGAATTAAAGCCAATAAGTTAATAAGAGTAAATAAACTGAAAGATAAGTATTTGCCACTAGATCACAATATGATTTCTTTGAATCGTTTTCTATAGAGAACAATTTCACGGATTTTAATCAAGCAAAAGTGACGTAGAGATATTGTTTTACATCGTGGTCATGGTATGAGAAAATAGAGAACCTTTGAATCAAATTGATGTTCCTAAAGTTAGGATTAGTGTTATGAGAAACATGCGGGGATGTGTTGTTACTTTGTATTTTGTTAGGAAGGATTATAAGTAAATCATTTAATATGCCATATTCTAAATTAAGACTAAACCATATTGGATCAATTTAGTCCCACATCGGGTAGAATGTGAAACAAGTTAGCATTTATAAATGTCGATTCACAAGTTAGCTCACGATTTGGGTAGAGCCAACTTGTAACCCAAGTGGGGGCAACAATGTGATGGGACATGGCTTTGACTTGTCATGTTGGGTTGGTGGTTGCACCAGTGTTGGCCCCGCCCACTCCAAGTTGAGAGTTGGGCCATGAGTCTTGGGCGCGCTCGAGTCTCTTGGCTACTAGACAAGAGGGCATTGCGTGAGGTCGGCTTTACAGAGCAAATGAGAACCTCCGGCTCCCGACAGGTGGAGGGATCACAAGCTACCGCAATTCTAGCCCACAAAACTCGATGAGCCTAGTCCCTTGGACCATCACTTTTTTTTTCTTGTTTGCGTAGACAACTATTCAATTTATTCTATAGGTATAAGATTCATCATGAACATACCCTATGTTTTTATCAACACTCAGAAATAACCATTCAATTTTTTCCAAAGAACAAATATGTTTATATTGATAATTAACATTACGTGGTTCTAATTTCAGCATTATCTTATCTTACATAAATTTAGATCTGATACAAATCCAAATTTCCAACCATTAGAGTTGTTGTATCGTTTCTCATATGAGCCTGAAGTTTGCTTTTGAGGGTAGGAGTATTGTAGGTACTTGCGAGGTAAATTCAAGTAAATATGAAGCATGACTTACTAGACGGTGTTGAGTGTGGTTGGCTTTGTAGAGAAGCAAGAACCTCCGAATCTTGACAGTGGAGGGATCACAAGCTAAAACAATTCACTCCACAATATTTGTTGAGCCTAGTCCACTGAATTAATCATGATCATTATTTGTGTTGTCTTTTAACACTCGAGTAGTATGACATTACAAAACAGAGATTTTTCAAATAAAAAGACTTTTGAGTTTAAAAGGCAATATAGGAATTTAGTTACTTATAAGAATTTTAAAATATTTTTAACATAAATATACACAAATGCACATAAAATTATTGGTTTTATGATATATATATATATATATATATATATATATATATATATATATATATATATATATAAGTACAATGTGTTATAATATAAACAAAAATATAAGCAACATAAGGTAATTATCGAAAAGACAAAGAAAAAGAAAATATGATGTAATAATATTACAATGGTTTTGTTAGAGACAAGAATTGATGTTTTTGCCCAAGACTCCAATTTTTGTCTAGTACCATGAACAATTTCCAATTCAAACATCTCAATAACTGGGTTGTAATGTCCAATCCTTTGTTTTTAGCAAAATCAAACACACCCATTGTATTATACTCCAAATTTTGTATTTTATCACGCTACATGAGTATTTATGGGACACAAGTTTTGTAACTTACAATTATCATTCCAAAAAATAAAAATATATTATACAGATAAATGTGTGTTTTCCAAAATTCTTCTACTATACAACTATTGCATTTTTTGAACTTCTGCATGAACACCTATATTAACATTAGACATATCAAAAGGATTTATTTTGAAAGTTTTATGTTTCATAAGCTTAATAAAGTCAATAATTTTTTTCATAAGCATTAAAGCCAATAAGTTAATAAGAGTAAATAAACTGAAAGATAAGTATTTGCCACTAGATCACAATATGATTTCTTTGAATCGTTTTCTATAGAGAACAATTTCACGGATTTTAATCAAGCAAAAGTGACGTAGAGATATTGTTTTACATCGTGGTCATGGTATGAGAAAATAGAGGAACCTTTGAATCAAATTGATGTTCCTAAAGTTAGGATTAGTGTTATGAGAAACATGCGGGGATGTGTTGTTACTTTGTATTTTGTTAGGAAGGATTATAAGTAAATCATTTAATATGCCATATTCTAAATTAAGACTAAACCATATTGGATCAATTTAGTCCCACATCGGGTAGAATGTGAAACAAGTTAGCATTTATAAATGTCAGATTCACAAGTTAGCTCGCCGATTTGGGTAGAGCCAACTTGTAACCCAAGTGGGGGCAACAATGTGATGGGACATGGCTTTGACTTGTCATGTTGGGTTGGTGGTTGCACTGTGTTGGCCTGCCCACTCCAAGTTGAGAGTTGGGCCATGAGTCTTGGGCGAAAGCTCGAGTCTCTTGGCTACTAGACAAGAGGGCATTGCGTGAGGCTGGCTTTACAGAGCAGCGAGAACCTCTGGCTCCTGACAGTGGAGGGATCACAAGCTACTGCAATTCTAGCCCACAAAACCTGATGAGCCTAGTCCCTTGGACCATCACTTTTTTTTTCTTGTTTGCGTAGACAACTATTCAATTTATTCTATAGGTATAAGATTCATCATGAACATACCCTATGTTTTTATCAACACTCAGAAATAACCATTCAATTTTTTCCAGCAACAAATATGTTTATATTGATAATTAACATTACGTGGTTCTAATTTCAGCATTATCTTATCTTACATAAATTTAGATCCGATACAAATCCAAATTTCCAACCATTAGAGTTGTTGTATCGTTTCTCATATGAGCCTGAAGTTTGCTTTTGAGGGTAGGAGTATTGTAGGTACTGTCGAGGTAAATTCAAGTAAATATGAAGCATGACTTACTAGACGGTGTTGAGTGTGGTTGGCTTTGTAGAGAAGCAAGAACCTCCGAATCTTGACAAAGTGGAGGATCACAAGCTAAAACAATTCACCCCACAATATTTGTTGAGCCTAGTCCATCAATTAATCATGATCATTATTTGTGTTGTCTTTTAACACACTGGAGTATGACATTACAAAACAGAGATTTTTCAAATAAAAAGACTTTTGAGTTTAAAAGGCAATATAGGAATTTAGTTACTTATAAGAATTTTAAAATATTTTTAACATAAATATACAAATGCACATAAAATTATTGGTTTTATGATATATATATATATATATATATATATATATATATATATATATAAGTACAATGTGTTATAATATAAACAAAAATATAAGCAACATAAGGTAATTATCGAAAAGACAAAGAAAAAGAAAATATGATGTAATAATATTACAATGGTTTTGTTAGAGACAAGAATTGATGTTTTTGCCCAAGACTCCAATTTTTGTCTAGTACCATGAACAATTTCCAATTCAAACATGTTTGCAAGAATCAAGTTGTAATGTCCAATCCTTTGTTTTTAGCAAAATCAAACACACCCATTGTATTATACTCCAAATTTTGTATTTTATCACGCTACATGAGTATTTATGGGACACAAGTTTTGTAACTTACAATTATCATTCCAAAAAATAAAAATATATTATACAGATAAATGTGTGTTTTCCAAAATTCTTCTACTATACAACTATTGCATTTTTTGAACTTCTGCATGAACACCTATATTAACATTAGACATATCAAAAGGATTTATTTTGAAAGTTTTATGTTTCATAAGCTTAATAAAGTCAATAATTTTTTTCATAAGCATTAAAGCCAATAAGTTAATAAGAGTAAATAAACCGAAAGATAAGTATTTGCCACTAGATCACAACATGATTTCTTTGAATGTTTTCTATAGAGAACAATTTCACGGATTTTAATCAAGCAAAAGTGAGGTTGAGATATTGTTTTACATCATGGTCATGGTATGAGAAAATAGAGGAACCTTTGAATCAAATTGATGTTCCTAAAGTTAGGATTAGTGTTATGAGAAACATGCGGGGATGTGTTGTTACTTTGTATTTTGTTAGGAAGGATTATAAGTAAATCATTTAATATGACATATTCTAAATTAAGACTAAACCATATTTGATCAATTTAGTCCCACATCGGGTAGAATGTGAAACAAGTTAGCATTTATAAATGTCAGATTCACAAGTTAGCTCGCCGAGTTGGGTAGAGCCAACTTGTAACCCAAGTGGGGCAACAATGTGATGGGACATGGCTTTTACTTGTCATGTTGGGTTGGTGGCTGCACCATGTTGGCCTTCCCACTCCATGTTGAGAGTTGGACCATGAGTCTTGGGCGAAAGCTCGAGTCTCTTGGCTACTAGACAAGAGGGCATTGCGTGAGGCTGGTTTTACAGAGTGTAACACCCCCTTACTCTCTTTAAATATTTAATTAAAATCAGAGTTCAAAAATTGTTTTTCTTTTAAAAGATACATCCTCAAGGGAATGCTACGTTCACCATACATATGACTTAAATTTAGTCAACATTACTCTTTCATTAATAAAATATATTGCGTGTTACATATCACGACTTAAATGGGGAGAACCTCAAAAATACCTCGCTTAGTTGTACAACAATCCGTAACTAGTTCACTAGCACAAATGGAATGAAAATAAGTTTAACTTATCCATTACATAATCAATACATACTCCAAAATAGTTTAATACATAAGTAAAATAACGATACTATACTCCCCATCCCTAGTCCGACTATACAGAGCTTGACACAATAACTCAGGAAGGCATAGGCACCTTCACTCAGTATCACCTGCTCAACACCTGTTTGTCGCCACGAGAGCAGGCAACATAAAATGCTAGGGTGAGTCTCTTTGCATAAATAATAGCAAATAATATCGTGATTATACGAGGAAGGAAACAGAACACACTCTACACCCATACTAACATACGTCACTAAATACAAATCTCGAGAAGCCTCACTGCTCAATTACACAAACACTCATCATCCGTCATATAGCATTCAACTCCCACTCATCGGGAGGCATCAATCAAATGTATGAGTATATGCATGTGTGCAATATGCATGTGGATCCATAATCATCACCTCATTTTGGCCGAAGCCCATCATCATTCATCATTCGTCACGTAATGCATATGAAATATGTGACACTATGACAAATGCATCACAACACAATCCATCACAATAAGTATTAAACCACCTCTTGGCCGAAGCCCGCGTCATTCAATAACTCACCTCAATTGCCAATTATTCATCACCAATTCACCTCATTTTGGCCGAAGCCACATCATCATTCACCTCAATTATTAATCATCACCTCATCAATTATTAATCATCACCTCATCAATTATTAATCCTCACCTCATCAATTATTAATCACCATCTTAACAATTATTAGATTGAATCCCACCTAAGGGCCAAACCACCTCATAAGTACCTTTTCTTCACTTAAGGACCATTTTTGACACACCAAAATTAATTTAGGGGCTTAGGAAAATTATTGACATATTGGGACTAATTGGACACTAGGGGATCATTTTGTCACACTATTAATTAATTTATTACTTTGAGACTTATATGGCATAGTAGAGCTAATTAGGCACTAAGAGATTATTTTGTCACGCCAAGGATTAATTTAATTCTTAGGGACTAATTTGTCACACCAAGGATTAAATTAATTCTTAGGGACTAAACCATCACTTAGACGCATTTTAATCCAACAAATCAATTATCCAATTAAGTCATATACACCTATTGCACATATATACTCATACTTCATCTTTTTCCAACAAACATATCATCAAAACAATCCAAATACACCTAACACCCATTTATTCACAACAAAGCAACCACACTCATAAATCACACAAAAATGCATATCAATTCCATTTCAACAACAACATAGTGTTTTCCTCAAAAATCAATTCAACACAACAACAATCAAACCAAATATCACTCAATCAACATATAATCACTATTCATCATCTTCACCAAATAATTAATAAACCACTCTAAAACCCTAACCTTCATACAATACAAATATTACAACCTATTATAAATGAAAAGACCCCTAACCTTAGGTCTTTGTTGAAATGAGATCTCCTAGCAAGAAAACTTCACAACTTAGCGCTCAATTTCGCTCCAAACGCGAACTCTTTACCAATTCGCTCCACCCACCTTCCAAACCGAAACCCAAGCCTCCCCACCTTAACTTGAGCTTCCCAAACCTTAATCTAGCTTCCTCTATGTTCAAACTTCAATTTCCCCACTTTGAGCTCAAATGGTTCATCAATGGTAAAAAGGATTAAGGAGAAATTAGCTCATGAAGCTAGTATCAATGGAAAGAGGAGAAAAACGGAAGAAAAAGAGACGAAAAGCCCTTACCCTGCTAAGAAATGAGGAGATCTTCCCATTTTCCTCTTCCTCCTTCACGCCTCCCTTCACTCTCACGCTCTCGCCTCTCTCTCCTTCCTCACTCTCACCATTCCTTTTCTTTCATTCAATTCAATTAATTCAATTAATTCTTTCATTCTTTTCCCTTCACTCTCTCGCCCATCCTTCTTCCTTTCTATTCCTTTTATTTCTTTCAATTTTAATCCTAGGCCCAATTGACTTGGGCCACTATTCACACCTCCCCCATTTAATTAAACACCTCCTCTATTTAATTAAACAATCCTAATATTTCTCCACAACTTAATTAATCCACTTAAATAAATGTTGCAAGCCTTAAATAACTTAATTAAACAATTAAATTATTTTGGGGCGTTATAACTCTCCCCACTTAGAATATTTCCGTCCCTCGAAAATACTCACGAAGCAATACCCAACTCCTTCTCGCCTCTAACCGTACTCATCATAATCTATCGTACACTACGGTAACAAACCACACACCTTCTCTACACTCTTACCCTTAGCAGATATTCTAACCTGTAGGGTATCCAGATCCTACTCGACTACTCAAATACCATCTATTCCGATGTAGGGGCACTATGCCCTCAACTACGATTTCATGATTAGCTTACCCTCTTTAAGTTTCCAATCTCGTGCTCTCACTTCCGAACTCGGCCTCCTAATCCAACCTATCTCATTCATCTAATTGACCTACTCGTCGTCATTACTAATAATCCCACACCGAAGTTCCATAACAACAAAGACTCCGGTGCTTAGCAACAATCTGAATCATGTTAACATCAAACGGCATCTCTAAGACCTGTACTTCTAGGTATATTTATACACTACCCTTTAGCCACTACACTCGACTCCCATGGACTTACCCTTCGACTTACCTGCACAACACTTCGACACCGCTATGTTTCAACATTACTAAGCTCGACTCGCCTCTCATCCTACGTAAATACTTACATCTCAAAGAATACTAGTTTAGGCTTCCCTACGTTACACCCACTCCTTTACACTTAAGTTTATATACATCACACTATACTTTGACAACTTCAATAGTTCGACACTTCCACTCTAACTTAGAGGAATACACTTAGACATTACTCATTTCGACAACTCTATACTTCAACAGACATACTCTTCACTTAGGTACTTACACCTATTTCAACAACTCTGCTCTTCGACCATGCTTAGTTAACACTACTCTAACATTTTCTCAATTTCATTTACCCTCTAATCACACAACTCAATTACCACTTTGATCATGTATCAAAATTTCGATTTAAAATTCTACAGAGTTTCCTCTATGAATACTGGACTTCCCAAAAATAATTTTTACCGCTTAACCATCCGAACATCAATTTTAAAACTAGAACATATCATACATTTCAATAGACAATATAGGTGCAATAGATTTTCAAAGAAGTGGTTCATAAACTTCGACAATTCCTTTGACATAGCAACGTTATCTAATTAAACAACCAAATATTCTAACACATGTTTTACCTACAATCAAGGCATAATTTCACCAATTCACTCAAGCACAATCGAGTTACAAAATCACAAACCAAACATGCTCAAAAACCGTAAAATTTCCAATTTCGTGAAATTTGCACTTTCTCCGTAATTAAACTTTCCATCACAAGAAATAAACACATGTCAACACATAAACACACAAACACATTTTAAAATTCTCTAAACGTGAGTAAAACTCACCTTTTTGTTTCAAAAGATTTTATCTCGTCAAACCATGAAATTATTGTAAGACCTCGTCATTTTCAAACAACATCAATCCCCGACCTAATCGGTCCTAAAGCTAAAATCATGTCACATCTCGTAATAAAATTCTAAACAACTTGGAACAATTTAACACAATTCTTGACATTACGCTCATTCCCAAAAACACAAAATTCTCCAAGTACCGCTTTCTTTTTGAAAATCACATAACTCACGGTTTTGTCCAAAAGGAAAACTATACGCAACCCCTAATTTTATTATAACACCTAACAGTTGCCACACAACAACCACTTATTATTTTCAAAATTTAGTTTCCGACATAAACTCGTGGTTAAAAAAATCAATCATTTCATCTTTGCTAAAAGGAGACTATACGCTAATCCTACCCTTAATTATTATAACCAAGCACCGCATTTCATTTCAAAAGACATAACTTCAAAACAATTTAGCACAAATCAAAATTAAACTCATGTGCATTACGAAAAACAATCAATCTATATCAAAACGTCAATCAAAGGTAATAATATTCACAAGCAATCCTTCAAATATTGTCTCTCCACTACTCTTAGGCTTATTCACAACTCACTTCATCATCTACACTTAGTCACTTCACCCTTGACTATTACACTTAGGCACACTACACCCAAGCACTCCTTAACCTCGGCCCTTACACTACACAACGCCTCGGTACACTCTTTTTGGTACCTCGGTTCACTACACTACGTCACGCTAAGCTTCACTACGCTTACTATTCAAACGTATTTAAACCTCGGTACTACATACTTTGTCTCCCACATACTACGCCGCATGCATATCACACTTCAACACACCTATGGTTAAGCAACTATACCTCACCATATGTAGTCCTATGCACCTAACCTTTCTCTTCCTTCTTTCCTTTGATCTTCATACTATGATCATACTTAAGCCAACTACTAAACACTTCCCTACACAACTAGTCCAACACTCATTAAGAATTTCAAGAAGGTTACAACATCCTTAGGCATACTTAATCTACACCTTTACTTTGTACCAAAACTCTATTTTCGGATCACTAAAGTCTCACTAGATTATCCAAACACCATTAATTTATCGTTAGGGAACTACGCCATATCAATCATTTAAGTACTAATGCTCCTATCTTATGTCAATCCATATCCAACCCACAAACAATGCCTTCCTCAAATTTCGGCATTCCTACTCTTCTTATCTGAATTTTTAATCATCTAATCCTCAAAGTTACACACTATCATCTAGATCCTAGATAGGTACTCCTCGACTACCATACTTTTAAAGACAATTTCTCTACCTTAGGCTCTCCAGAAACCATATTTCTAAACTCTTCCAAAAAGGCATGCTCTATTTTCTTTGTACGAACTTCAAATCCAAAGTGTCAATCCTTATTTTGACATCTCCCTACTATCAAACCCCAAATCAAACTCAAACATCCATAAGGTATCTATTTATCTAGAAATTAATAATCAACCAACTTGCACACACCACTCAATCAATCAAGTTGAAATTAGTATATATTCAAATTTTATAATAATTACGAGTTATTGTCGCCTCTTTCATTGGGAATGAGTTATCGGGTGATCACCCCTCCTACTCACGCATCCAACTAATTAAGGTCACAAAACTACGTCTTTTCAAAATTTACACCTTTCACATTGAAGGACTTTTTAACGCAAATCCAGTCACGAAGGCGTCGTCACGATTCCTACTCCTTGGGCGTCGTTAAAATGCTCTTCCAATCACACATACCTCACTTAATACAATCCAACAATCACAAGCAATTACAATCAACAAACCGCAAACAACCAAACAAAATCTCTAACAAAGTCTCTCGTTGGAGATCAACAAGGATCTCTCGAGACACTACGATCGACAAACTTGGCCTGACAGACCAACTTTTGCTCGATACCAACTTGTAACACCCCCTTACTCTCTTTAAATATTTAATTAAAATCGAGTTCAAAAATTGTTTTTCTTTTAAAAGATACATCCTCGAGGAATGCTACGCTTCACCATACATATGACTTAAATTTAGTCAACATTACTCTTTCATTAATAAAATATATTGCGTGTTACATATCACGACTTAAATGGGGAGAACCTCAAAAATACCTGCTTAGTTGTACAACAATCCGTAACTAGTTCACTAGCACAATGAAATGAAAATAAGTTTAACTTATCCATTACATAATCAATACATACTCCAAAATAGTTTAATACATAAGTAAAATAACGATACTATACTCCCCATCCCTAGTCTGACTATACAGAGCTTGACACAATAACTCAGGAAGGCATAGGCACCTTCACTCAGTATCACCTGCTCAACACCTGTTTGTCGCCACGAGAGCAGGCAACATAAAATGCTAGGGTGAGTCTCTTTGCATAAATAATAGCAAATAATATCGGTATTATACGAGGAAGGAAACAGAACACACTCTACACCATACTAACATACGTCACTAAATACAAATCTCGAGAAGCCTCACTGCTCAATTACACAAACACTCATCATCCGTCATATAGCATTCAACTCCCACTCATCGGGAGGCATCAATCAAATGTATGAGTATATGCATGTGTGCAATATGCATGTGGATCCATAATCATCACCTCATTTTGGCCAAGCCCATCATCATTCATCATTCGTCACGTAATGCATATGAAATATGTGACACTATGACAAATGCATCACAACACAATCCATCACAATAAGTATTAAACCACCTCTTGGCCGAAGCCCGCGTCATTCAATAACTCACCTCAATTGCCAATTATTCATCACCAATTCACCTCATTTTGGCCGGCCACATCATCATTCACCTCAATTATTAATCATCACCTCATCAATTATTAATCATCACCTCATCAATTATTAATCCTCACCTCATCAATTATTAATCACCATCTTAACAATTATTAGATTGAATCCCACCTAAGGGCCAAACCACCTCATAAGTACCTTTTCTTCACTTAAGGACCATTTTTGACACACCAAAATTAATTTAGGGGCTTAGGAAAATTATTGACATATTGGGACTAATTGGACACTAGGGGATCATTTTGTCACACTATTAATTAATTTATTACTTTGAGACTTATATGGCATAGTAGAGCTAATTAGGCACTAAGAGATTATTTTGTCACGCCAAGGATTAATTTAATTCTTAGGGACTAATTTGTCACACCAAGGATTAAATTAATTCTTAGGACTAAACCATCACTTAGACGCATTTTAATCCAACAAATCAATTATCCAATTAAGTCATATACACCTATTGCACATATATACTCATACTTCATCTTTTTCCAACAAACATATCATCAAAACAATCCAAATACACCTAACACCCATTTATTCACAACAAAGCAACCACACTCATAAATCACACAAAAATGCATATCAATTCCATTTCAACAACAACATAGTGTTTTCCTCAAAAATCAATTCAACACAACAACAATCAAACCAAATATCACTCAATCAACATATAATCACTATTCATCATCTTCACCAAATAATTAATAAACCACTCTAAAACCCTAACCTTCATACAATACAAATATTACAACCTATTATAAATGAAAAAGACCCCCTAACCTTAGGTCTTTGTTGAAATGAGATCTCCTAGCAAGAAAACTTCACAACTTAGCGCTCAATTTCGTTCCGAAACGCGAACTCTTTACCAATTCGCTCCAGCCACCTTCCAAACCGAAACCCAAGCCTCCCCCACCTTAACTTGAGCTTCCCAAACCTTAATCTAGCTTCCTCTATGTTCAAACTTCAATTTCCCCACTTTGAGCTCAAATGGTTCATCAATGGTAAAAAAGGATTAAGGAGAAATTAGCTCATGAAGCTAGTATCAATGGAAAGAGGGAGAAAAACGGAAGAAAAAGAGACGAAAAGCCCCTTACCCGGTTAAGAAATGAGGGAGATCTTCCCATTTTCCTCTTCCTCCTTCACGCCTCCCCTTCACTCTCACGCTCTCGGTTCTCTCTCTGTTCCTCACTCTCACCATTCCTTTTCTTTCATTCAATTCAATTAATTCAATTAATTCTTTCATTCTTTTCCCTTCACTCTCTCGGCCCATCCTTCTTCCTTTCTATTCCTTTTATTTCTTTCAATTTTAATCCTAGGCCCAATTGACTTGGGCCACTATTCACACCTCCCCCATTTAATTAAACACCTCCTCTATTTAATTAAACAATCCTAATATTTCTCCACAACTTAATTAATCCACTTAAATAAATGTTGCAAGCCTTAAATAACTTAATTAAACAATTAAATTATTTTGGGGCGTTACACAGAGCAGCGAGAACCTCTGGCTCCTGACAGTGGAGGGATCACAAGCTACTGCAATTCCAGCCCACAAAACCTGATGAGCCTAGTCCCTTGGACCATCACTTTTTTTTCATGTTTGCCTAGACAATTATTCAATTTATTCTATAGGTATAAGATTCATCATGAACATACCCTATGTTTTTATCAACACTCATAAATAACCATTCAATTTTTTCCAGCAACAAATATGTTTATATTGATAATTAACATTATGTGGTTCTAATTTCAGCATTATCTAAGCTTACATAAATTTATATCTAATACAAATCCAAATTTCCAACCATTAGAGTTGTTGTGCCGGTTCTCATATGAGCCTGAAGTTCGCTTTTGAGGGTAGGAGTATTGTAGGTACTGTCGAGGTAAATTCTCTAAATATGAAGCATAACTTTCTAAACGGTGTTGTGTGTGGTTGGCTTTGTAGAGAAGCAAGAACCTCCGACTCTTGACAGTGGAGGGATCACAAGCTAGAACAATCCAAACCCCAATATTTGTTGAGCCATAGTCCCCTGAATTATCACTTCTTTTTCCAAGTCTTGGAGATGATGACTTTTCAATTTTTCCTATAGACACAATATTAATCATGATCATTATTTGTGTTGTCTTTTAACACTCGGAGTATGACATTACAAAACAGGAGATTTTTCAAATAAAAAGACTTTTGAGTTTAAAAGGCAATATAGGAATTTAGTTACTTATAAGAATTTTAAAATATTTTTAACATAAATATACAAATGCACATAAAATTATTGGTTTTATGATATATATATATATATATATATATATATATATATATATATATATATATAAAAGTACAATGTGTTATAATATAAACAAAAATATAAGCAACATAAGGTAATTATCGAAAAGACAAAGAAAAAGAAAATATGATGTAAGAATATTACAAAGGTTTTGTTAGAGACAAGAATTGATGTTTTTGCCCAAGACCCAATTTTTCCAGCAACAAATATGTTTATAAAGATAATTAACATTACGTGGTTCTAATTTCAAAGATTATCTATGCTTGACATAAATTTAGATCTGATACAAATCCAAATTTCAAACCATTAGAGTTGTTGTGTCGGTTCTCATATGAGTCTGAAGTTCGCTTTTGAGGGTAGGAGTATTGTAGGTACTGTCGAGGTAAATTCAAGTAAATATGAAGCATGACTTACTAGACGGTGTTGTGTGTGGTTGGCTTTGTAGAGAAGCAAGAACCTCCGACTCTTGACAGTGGAGGGATCACAAGCTAAAACAATCCAGTCCACAATATTTGTTGAGCCTAGTCCACGGAATTATCACTTCTTTTTCCAAGTCTTGGAGATGATGACTTTTTCAATTTTTCCTATAGACACAATATTAATCATGATCATTCTGTGTGTTGTCTTTTAACACTCGGAAAATGACATTACAAAACAGGAGATTTTTCAAATAAAAAGACTTTTGAGTTTAAAAGACAATATAGTAATTTAGTTACTTATAAGAATTTTAAAATATTTTTTAACATAAATATACAAATGCACATAAAATTATTGGTTTTGCGAGATATATATATATATATATATATATATATATATATATATATATATAAACCAAAATATAAGCAACATAAGGTAATTATCGAAAAGACAAAGAAAAAGAAAATATGATGTAAGAATATTACAGTGGTTTTGTGAGAGACAAGAATTGATGTTTTTGCCCAGTCTCCTACCCAATTTTTTGTCTAGTACCATGAACAATTTCGAATTCAAACATGCTGCAACTGGGGTTGCAATGTCGAATCCTTTGTTGTTTAGCAAAAACACACCCATTGTATTATACTCCAAATTTTGTATTTTATCACGCTACATGAGTATTTATGGGACACAAGTTTTGTAACTTACAATTATCATTCCAAAAAATAAAAATATATTATACAGATAAATGTGTGTTTTCCAAAATTCTTCTACTATACAACTATTACATTTTTTGAACTTCTGCATGAACACCTATATTAACATTAGTCATATCAAAAGGATTTATTTTGAAAGTTTTATGTTTCATAAGCTTAATAAAGTCAATAATTTTTTTCATAAGCATTAAAGCCAATAAGTTAATAAGAGTAAATAAACTGAAAGATAAGTATTTGCCACTAGATCACAATATGATTTCTTTGAATCGTTTTCTATAGAGAACAATTTCACGGATTTTAATCAAGCAAAAGTGACGTAGAGATATTGTTTTACATCGTGGTCATGGTATGAGAAAATAGAGGAACCTTTGAATCAAATTGATGTTCCTAAAGTTAGGATTAGTGTTATGAGAAACATGCGGGGATGTGTTGTTACTTTGTATTTTGTTAGGAAGGATTATAAGTAAATCATTTAATATGCCATATTCTAAATTAAGACTAAACCATATTGGATCAATTTAGTCCCACATCGGGTAGAATGTGAAACAAGTTAGCATTTATAAATGTCAGATTCACAAGTTAGCTCGCCGATTTGGGTAGATCCAACTTGTAACCCAAGTGGGGGCAACAATGTGATGGGACATGGCTTTGACTTGTCATGTTGGGTTGGTGGTTGTACTGTGTTGGCCTGCCCACTCCAAGTTGAGAGTTGGGCCATGAGTCTTGGGCGAAAGCTCGAGTCTCTTGGCTACTAGACAAGAGGGCATTGCGTGAGGCTGGCTTTACAGAGCAGCGAGAACCTCTGGCTCCTGACAGTGGAGGGATCACAAGCTACTGCAATTCTAGCCCACAAAACCTGATGAGCCTAGTCCCTTGGACCATCACTTTTTTTTTCTTGTTTGCGTAGACAACTATTCAATTTATTCTATAGGTATAAGATTCATCATGAACATACCCTATGTTTTTATCAACACTCAGAAATAACCATTCAATTTTTTCCAGCAACAAATATGTTTATATTGATAATTAACATTACGTGGTTCTAATTTCAGCATTATCTTATCTTACATAAATTTAGATCTGATACAAATCCAAATTTCCAACCATTAGAGTTGTTGTATCGTTTCTCATATGAGCCTGAAGTTTGCTTTTGAGGGTAGGAGTATTGTAGGTACTGTCGAGGTAAATTCAAGTAAATATGAAGCATGACTTACTAGACGGTGTTGAGTGTGGTTGGCTTTGTAGAGAAGCAAGAACCTCCGAATCTTGACAGTGGAGGGATCACAAGCTAAAACAATTCAGTCCACAATATTTGTTGAGCCTAGTCCACTGAATTATCACTTCTTTTTCCAAGTCTTGGAGATGTCACTTTTCAATTTTTCCTATAGACACAAAATTAATCATGATCATTCTGTGTGTTGTCTTTTAACACTCGGAGAATGACATTACAAAACAGGAGATTTTTCAAATAAAAAGACTTTTGAGTTTAAAAGACAGTATAGGAATTTAGTTACTTATAAGAATTTTAAAATATTTTTTAACATAAATATACAAATGCACATAAAATTAATTGTTTTGCGATATATATATATATATATATATATATATATATATATATATATATAAACCAAAATATAAGCAACATAAGGTAATTATCGAAAAGACAAAGAAAAAGAAAATATGATGTAAGAATATTACAATGGTTTTGTGAGAGACAAGAATTGATGTTTTTGCCCAGTCTCCTACCCAATTTTTTGTCTAGCACCATGAACAATTTCAAATTCAAACATGTCAGAATCAAGGGTTGTAATGTCCAATCCTTTGTTTTTTAGCAAAATCAAACACACCCATTGTATTACTCCAAATTTTGTATTTTATCACGCTACATGAGTATTTATAGGACACAAGTTTTGTAACTTACAATTACCATTCCAAAAAATAAAAATATATTATACAGATAAATGTGTTTTTTCCAAAATTCTTCTATTATACAACTATTGCATTTTTTGAACTTCTGCATGAACACCTATATTAACATTAGTCATATCAAAAGGATTTATTTTGAAAATTTTATGTTTCATAAGCTTAATAAAGTCCATAATTTTTTTCATAAGCATTAAAGCCAATAAGTTAATAAGAGTAAATAAACCGAAAGATAAGTATTTGTCACTAGATCACAATATGATTTCTTTGAATCGTTTTCTATAGTGAACAATTTCACGGATTTTAATCAAGCAAAAGTGAGGTAGAGATATTGTTTTACATCATGGTCATGGTATGAGAAAATAAAGGAACCTTTGAATCAAATTGATGTTCCTAAAGTTAGGATTAGTGTTATGAGAAACATGCGGGGATGTGTTGTTACTTTGTATTTTGTTAGGAAGGATTAAGTAAATCATTTAATATGCCATATTCTAAATTAAGACTAAACCATATTTGATCAATTTAGTCCCACATCGGGTAGAATGTGAAACAAGTTAGCATTTATAAATGTCAGATTCACAAGTTAGCTCGCCGAGTTGGGTAGAGCCAACTTGTAACCTGTAACACCCCAAAATAGTTCAATTAATTATTTAGTTGAATTATTTAAGGTTTACAACATTTTAGTTAAGTTTAGTATTAATTAGAAGTCTATTTCATTTAGGAGATGTTTAAATAAATGGAGAAGGTGGGAATAGAGGCCCATGAGCCATTTGAAGCCCAAACTAATGCAATAAAGGAGTGTGTCGAAGGAAAGGGAGCATGCATGCAAAGTGTTTTGAGAAAAAAAAGTCAAAGGGAAAGTAAGAGAGAGAAGTTGGTAGGTGAGATCACTTTCTAGAGAAAGAAGAGCATTTGGCGTGGAAGAAGCTCAAGCTCAAGGAGAATTGTTCTTTGTGAGAGAATTAGGGAGCATCGGTGAAGAGAGGTCTTTTGCTCACCGATCAAGGTTAGGGGCTCTCTTCTCACGTATAATTTTGTAGTATGATGAGTGTTATGTGTGAGTAGTTTGTAGTGGTGTTTTTCCGAGTCCATGTTGCATGTTTTGTGTGTTTCGATTGTGCTTGATGTTATGTTTTAGCTCGTTTGGTGAGGTTGTGTTGAGATGTTGAGGTGTTGGTCATACGAGAGACTAATGAGTGAAATGGGAGCTGAGAAAACTCTCAGTCCTAGTGAGCTAAAGTGAGAGACGTGAGAGTGTGAAGTTCTTAATGAGTAGTAGAGGTAGCGTGAGCTGATTGTAGTGCGATGATCAATGAGACGAGGTAAGATGGAGGTTAAGTACGTAGATACGTAAAGGTTGAACGTAGGCACTGAAGTGTAGAGATGATTAAGTTTAAGGAAGTTGACGTGGTAGTACAATGATGCGTAAGTGATTAAGTGTTGAATACGGAGAGTAAGGGCTTGTAAGCCGAGGTGTAGAAATCAACTTGTAGCTACAGAGGTATAGGGTATGTATACCGAGGTGAAGTGTGTATGTGCCGAGGTGAAGGGTGTGTGTGCCGAGGTGAAGGGTGTGTGCTTGAGGTGAAGGGTGTGTGTCTTTGAGGTGAAGGGTGTGTCTTGTAGAGATTAAGTGTGTGTCTTGGAGGTGAAGTATGTGTGCGCGAGGAGGTGAGGTTTGTGTGCCGAGGTGAAGTATGTGTGCGCGAGGTGAGGTGTGTGTGCCGAGGTGAAGTACGTGTATGCAGCAAAGTTTACCGAGTTGGTGAAGTTCTACCCCCATTACACTAGAGCTACTGCTGAGTTCTCCAAGTGTATTAAGTTTGAGAATGGTTTAAGGCCTGACATCAAACAGGCAATTGGGTATCAACAGATAAGGGTGTTTACTCAGCTGGTGAATAGCTGCAGAATCTTCGAGGAAGACAAGGTGGCCGCGACTACCACCTATAAAACTGGAAGGGAGAAGCAGAATTCTCAATATCGTGCTAAGCCTTACGAGGGTTCTGGTGGAAAGGGTAAAGGAAAGTGGAAAGCTGGTTGGGCCAAGGCGCCGAGTGGGGGAGACGCTCCTCCGAGTATAGTGTGTTTCAAATGTGGAAAACCTGGTCACAAAAGTTTTGAGTGCCCAGTCATTAAGTGTTTTAAGTGTGGCAAGGAAGGCCACAAGGCTCCAGACTGTGAGAAGAAGGACATGGTTTGCTACAACTGTGGGGAGGCAGGGCATATTAGTTCGAGGTGTCCTAAGCCAAAGAAGGAGAAGAATGGTGGAAAGGTGTTCGCTCTTGCGGGATCCGAGGTGGTGAATGAGATAAAAGGTACGTGTTTTATAAATGGCATTCCTGTGATTGCAATAGTGGATACTGGTGCCACACATTCTTTCATTTCTGCTTTGTGTGTTAAGAAGTTGGATTTAGTGTTGTCTTCTATGATGAGGAGATGGTTATCGGTACTCGGCCAAGGTCCGGTGACTACCTCTGCAGTGTGTGCGAAGTGTCCTCTGTCGAGTCTTTGGCGAGAGACTTCCTGTTAACTGATCGCATCACCTTTGGAGGAATGGATGTCATCCTCGGTATGGATTGGTTAGTGGATAACCATGTCCATATCAATTGCTTTGAGAGGATCAGAGTTTCCCTTCTTCCGAGGTGGAAGAATATGTTCTCGATGTTCACGAGCAAACACGCAAGGTAATGAAGGAAGGGGGTCATGCGTTGTTTGCGTTGAGTGTGACAATGTCTGCGCAGAGAGCCGAGCTAAGATTGATGAAATACTCATAGTGAGAGAGTTCCCGAGGTATTTCGGATGAAATTCCGGATGTGCCACTGAGAGAGAAGTCGAGTTTACCATTGATTTAGTACCTGGTACTAGGCCGGTGTCTATGGCACCATATAGGATGTCTGCGTCTGAGCTATCCGAGCTGAAGAAGCAGCTTGAAGAATTGTTGGAGAAGAAGTTTATAAGGCCGAGTGTGTCACCTTGGGAGCTCCAGTGTTCTTTGGTGAAAAGAAGGATGGGAGTATGCGACTCTGCGTTGACTATCGTCAGCTGAATAAAGTAACAATCAAGAATAATTATCCACTTCCAAGAATAGATGATTTGATGGACCAATTGGTGGGAGCGCAAGTGTTTTCTAAGATTGACTTGAGGTCGGGTTACCATCAAATCAAAGTAAAGGATGAAGATGTTCCTAAGACGGTGTTTAGGACTCCTATGGACACTCACGAGTATTCACCATGCCATTTGGTGTTACTAATGCTCTGGAGTATTCATGGAGTATATGAATCGTATCTTTCATGAATATTTGGATCGGTTTGTGGTAGTGTTCATTGACGACATCCCGTTTATTCTAAGTCCGAGGAAGAGCATGTCGAGCACTTAAGGTTAGTGTTGAGATCTTAAAGGATAGGCAGCTGTATGCGAAGCTATCCAAGTGTGAGTTTTGGTTGAGAGAAGTGAATTTCCTTGGTCATGTGATTACCGGTGGTGGTATTGCGATAGATCCTTCAAGATTGAGGTCAGTATTGCAATGGGAGACGCCAAGTCGATCCACACGAGATACTGGTTTTCTGGGTTTGGCCGGTTACTACAGGAGATTCATTGAAGGTTTCTCCAAGATGGCGCTACCGTTGACTCAGTTGACTTGCAAGGGTAAGGCATTCGTGTGGGATGATAATTGTGAAGAAAGTTTCCAAGAGCTGAAGAAGAGATTGACGACGTCTCCTGTAACGCCCCAAAAATAATTCAAGTATTTAATTGATTAAATTTAATTAAATGTTATAGTGGTTAATTATATTAAGATCATAATAGAGTATTTAATATAAATAAGAGGTGGTAGTTAGTAAATAATTGAGTAGTGATTTTATTATATTAAGGGTGGTTGAAGTAAATGAGGAGGTGTGAATAATAGGCCCATGACCCATGTACCCATTTAAGTGTCTTATACTAAAGAAGAAAGGAAAGAAATGTAGGAAAGAAAGAAAGGGTGCAAATGGATCCGAGAGAGAGAGTGAGAAGCTTGGAACCGTGGGAGGAAAAGGAAGGAAAGGAAGGAGAAGATTTGGAGAGAACTTCTCCATCTTGGCTCAAGGTAAAGGGCTTTTTGGTTCTTTCTCTTCCATTTTTCTTCCTCTTTCCATTAATGTAAATATCAACCTCTAATTTCTACTCATAGTTGTTTCACCATTATTACTCAAATAGAGGAAAAAGGGGGTTTTTGTGAATTTGGAGTTTGATAGTGGGAAAGGAAAGCTCAATAGATGATTTAATGCTAGTTTTGTTGTTGTTTGGGTAGATTAAAGTTGTAAGAAGGAGAAAGGAAGGGAGGGCGACGGTTTTGAAGGAGAATAGGAGGAGGAAAGCTTGCTTTTTGGTGTTTCTTGGTGATTGCTTGGATTTTTGGCTTAGTTCTCCATTTTTCCAAAGGTAAGGGGGCTCTCTAACACCTATAATAGGTTATATGATAGATGTTGTGTATGGGTAAAACCCTAAGATGTTGTTTGAATTGATTTTGGTTGTTGTTGGTGTGATTGAGGTTGTACATGATTCAATTAGTGAAATGTGGTGTGTTTGTGTTGAAAATAAACTATGTACATATGTTGTGTTGTTTTGGGATTTGATGAAATTATTGGTTGTTGTGTTGATTTGAATTTAATGAAAATTATGGTGTATGTGTTGAAAAATGAATAATGAACATATGTTGTTTGAAGGTGAAACCCTTAGTTTTGGGTGGTGTTTGATGAAATAAGATGTGAGAAAATATTGTGGAATTAATTTTGGTGTTGATTGCTTATGTTTGGTTTGGTGGTGAATTGTGCTCACCAAATGTTGATTAAATGTGTGAGTAACGTTGAATATGCATGTTAGGTGTTTTGACAAAAGGTCAACATATTGATTTGGTGGTCACTTGTTGTTTAGGTGTTGAAGTGTTGTTGTTGATAAGGTATGGTTTAGGTGTTGAAGTGGTATTATTGATAAGGTATTGTTTAGGTGTTGAAGTGTTGTTGTTGTTATAGTGTTGTTTAGGTGTTGTTGATAAGGTGTAGTTTAAGTGTTGAAAGGCATTATGGGCGTTGGAATATGTTCAAGTGAATCAGTGGTAGTAGAGGTAGCGTGAGCTGATTGTAGTGCGATGATCAATGAGACGAGGTAAGATGGAGGTTAAGTACGTAGATACGTAAAGGTTGAACGTAGGCACTGAAGTGTAGAGATGATTAAGTTTAAGGAAGTTGACGTGGTAGTACAATGATGCGTAAGTGATTAAGTGTTGAATACGGAGAGTAAGGGCTTGTAAGCCGAGGTGTAGACATCAACTTGTAGCTACTGAGGTATAGGGTATGTATACCGAGGTGAAGTGTGTATGTGCCGAGGTGAAGGGTGTGTGTGCCGAGGTGAAGGGTGTGTGCGCCGAGGTGAAGGGTGTGTGTGCCGAGGTGAAGGGTGTGTGCGCCGAGATTAAGTGTGTGTGCCGAGGTGAAGTATGTGTGCGCCGAGGTGAGGTTTGTGTGCCGAGGTGAAGTATGTGTGCGCGAGGTGAGGTGTGTGTGCCGAGGTGAAGTACGTGTATGCGGCAAAGTTTACCGAGTTGGTGAAGTTCTACCCCCATTACACTAGAGCTACTGCTGAGTTCTCCAAGTGTATTAAGTTTGAGAATGGTTTAAGGCCTGACATCAAACAGGCAATTGGGTATCAACAGATAAGGGTGTTTACTCAGCTGGTGAATAGCTGCAGAATCTTCGAGGAAGACAAGGTGGCCGCGACTACCACCTATAAAGCCGGAAGGAGAAGCGCATTCTCAATATCGTGCTAAGCCTTACGAGGGTTACGTGGAAAGGGTAAAGGAAAGTGGAAAGCTGGTTGGGCCAAGGCGCCGAGTGGGGGAGACGCTCCTCCGAGTATAGTGTGTTTCAAATGTGGAAAACCTGGTCACAAAAGTTTTGAGTGCCTAGTCATTAAGTGTTTTAAGTGTGGCAAGGAAGGCCACAAGGCTCCAGACTATGAGAAGAACGACATGGTTTGCTACAACTGTGGGGAGGCAGGGCATATTAGTTCGAGGTGTCCTAAGCCAAAGAAGGAGAAGAATGGTGGAAAGGTGTTCGCTCTTGCGGGATCCGAGGTGGTGAATGAGATAAAAGGTACGTGTTTTATAAATGGCATTCCTGTGATTGCAATAGTGGATACTGGTGCCACGCATTCTTTCATTTCTGCTTTGTGTGTTAAGAAGTTGGATTTAGTGTTGTCTTTTTTATGAGGGAGATGGTTATCGGTACTCCAGCCAAGGTCCGGTGACTACCCTCTCTGGTGTGTGCGAAGTGTCCTCTGTCGCCTTTGGCGAGACTTCCTTGTTAACTTTGATCCGCTCTACCTTTGGAGGAATGGATGTCATCCTCGGTATGGATTGGTTAGTGGATAACCATGTCCATATCAATTGCTTTGAGAGGATCAGTGAGTTTCCCTTCTTCCGAGGTGGAAGAATGCGATACGATGTCTGCCGAGAAGCAATTGCAAGCAAGGTAATGAAGGAAGGGGGCTGCGTTGTTTGCGTTGAGTGTGACAATGTCTGCAAGAGAGCCGAGCTAAGATTGATGAAATACTCATAGTGAGAGAGTTCCCGAGGTATTTCCGGATGAAATTCCGGATGTGCCGCTTTGAGAGAGAAGTCGAGTTTACCATTGATTTAGTACACGGTACTAGGCCTGTCTATGGCACCATATAGGATGTCTGCGCGTCTGAGCTATCCGAAATAAGAAGCGACTTGAAGAATTGTTGGAGAAGAAGTTTATAAGGCCGAGTGTGTGTCACCTTGGGAGCTCCAAAGTTCTTGCCGTGAAAAAGAAGGATGGGAGTATGCGACTCTGCGTTGACTATCGTCAGCTGAATAAAGTAACAATCAAGAATAATTATCCACTTCCAAGAATAGATGATTTGATGGACCAATTGGTGGGAGCGCAAGTGTTTTCTAAGATTGACTTGAGGTCGGGTTACCATCAAATCAAAGTAAAGGATGAAGATGTTCCTAAGACGGTGTTTAGGACTCGGTATGGACACTACGAGTATTCAGTCATGCCATTTGGTGTTACTAATGCTCCTGGAGTATTCATGGAGTATATGAATCGTATCTTTCATGAATATTTGGATCGGTTTGTGGTAGTGTTCATTGACGACATCTTGGTTTATTCTAAGTCCGAGGAAGAGCATGTCGAGCACTTAAGGTTAGTGTTGGAGATCTTAAAGGATAGGCAGCTGTATGCGAAGCTATCCAAGTGTGAGTTTTGGTTGAGAGAAGTGAATTTCCTTGGTCATGTGATTACCGGTGGTGGTATTGCAAGAGATCCTTCAAGATTGAGGTCAGATTGCAATGGGAGACGCCCAAGTCAGTCACTGAGATAAGAAGTTTTCTGGGTTTGGCCGGTTACTACAGGAGATTCATTGAAGGTTTCTCCAAGATGGCGCTACCGTTGACTTAGTTGACTTGCAAGGGTAAGGCATTCGTGTGGGATGATAATTGTGAAGAAAGTTTCCAAGAGCTGAAGAAGAGATTGACGACGTCTCCTTTAACGCCCCAAAAATAATTCAAGTATTTAATTGATTAAATTTAATTAAATGTTATAGTGGTTAATTATATTAAGATCATAATAGAGTATTTAATATAAATAAGAGGTGGTAGTTAGTAAATAATTGAGTAGTGATTTTATTATATTAAGGGTGGTTGAAGTAAATGAGGGAGGTGTGAATAATAGGCCCATGACCCATAGACCCATTTAAGTGTCTTATACTAAAGAAGAAAGGAAAGAAATGTAGGAAAGAAAGAAAGGGTGCAGCGGATCCGAGAGAGAGAGTGAGAAGCTTGGAACCGTGGGAGGAAAAGGAAGGAAAGGAAGGAGAAGATTTGGAGAGAACTTCTCCATCTTGGCTCAATGTAAAGGGCTTTTTGGTTCTTTCTATTCCATTTTTCTTCCTCTTTCCATTAATGTAAATATCAACCTCTAATTTCTACTCATAGTTGTTTCACCATTATTACTCAAATAGAGGAAAAGGGGGGTTTTTGTGAATTTGGAGTTTGATAGTGGGAAAGGAAAGCTCAATAGATGATTTAATGCTAGTTTTGTTGTTGTTTGGGTAGATTAAAGTTGTAAGAAGGAGAAAGGAAGGGAGGGCGACGGTTTTGAAGGAGAATAGGAGGAGGAAAGCTTGCTTTTTGGTGTTTCTTGGTGATTGCTTGGATTTTTGGCTTAGTTCTCCATTCTTCCAAAGGTAAGGGGGCTCTCTAACACCTATAATAGGTTATATGATAGATGTTGTGTATGGGTAAAACCCTAAGATGTTGTTTGAATTGATTTTGGTTGTTGTTGGTGTGATTGAGGTTGTACATGATTCAATTAGTGAAATGTGGTGTGTTTGTGTTGAAAATAAACTATGTACATATGTTGTGTTGTTTTGGGATTTGATGAAATTATTGGTTGTTGTGTTGATTTGAATTTAATGAAAATTATGGTGTATGTGTTGAAAAATGAATAATGAACATATGTTGTTTGAAGGTGAAACCCTTAGTTTTGGGTGGTGTTTGATGAAATAAGATGTGAGAAAATATTGTGGAATTAATTTTGGTGTTGATTGCTTATGTTTGGTTTGGTGGTGAATCAGCTCACCAAATGTTGATTAAATGTGTGAGTAACGTTGAATATGCATGTTAGGTGTTTTGACAAAAGGTCAACATATTGTTTTGGTGGTCACTTGTTGTTTAGGTGTTGAAGTGTTGTTGTTGATAAGGTATGGTTTAGGTGTTGAAGTGGTATTGTTGATAAGGTATTGTTTAGGTGTTGAAGTGTTGTTGTTGTTATAGTGTTGTTTAGGTGTTGTTGATAAGGTGTAGTTTAAGTGTTGAAAGGTATTATGGGCGTTGGAATATGTTCAAGTGAATCGGTGGTAGTAGAGGTAGCGTGAGTCGATTGTAGTCAAAGCGATGATCAATGAGACGAGGTAAGATGGAGGTTAAGTACGTAGATACGTAAAGGTTGAACGTAGGCACTGAAGTGTAGAGATGATTAAGTTTAAGGAAGTTGACGTGGTAGTACAATGATGCGTAAGTGATTAAGTGTTGAATACGGAGAGTAAGGGCTTGTAAGCCGAGGTGTAGACATCAACTTGTAGCTACTGAGGTATAGGGTATGTATACCGAGGTGAAGTGTGTATGTGCCGAGGTGAAGGGTGTGTGTGCCGAGGTGAAGGGTGTGTGTGCCGAGGTGAAGGGTGTGTGTGCCGAGGTGAAGGGTGTGTGCGCCGAGATTAAGTGTGTGTGCCGAGGTGAAGTATGTGTGCGCCGAGGTGAGGTTTGTGTGCCGAGGTGAAGTATGTGTGCGCGAGGTGAGGTGTGTGTGCCGAGGTGAAGTACGTGTGTTGTTTGAAGGTGAAACCCTTAGTTTTGGGTGGTGTTTGATGAAATAAGATGTGAGAAAATATTGTGGAATTAATTTTGGTGTTGATTGCTTATGTTTGGTTTGGTGGTGAATTGTGCTCACCAAATGTTGATTAAATGTGTGAGTAACGTTGAATATGCATGTTAGGTGTTTTGACAAAAGGTCAACATATTGTTTTGGTGGTCACTTGTTGTTTAGGTGTTGAAGTGTTGTTGTTGATAAGGTATGGTTTAGGTGTTGAAGTGGTATTGTTGATAAGGTATTGTTTAGGTGTTGAAGTGTTGTTGTTGTTATAGTGTTGTTTAGGTGTTGTTGATAAGGTGTAGTTTAAGTGTTGAAAGGTATTATGGGCGTTGGAATATGTTCAAGTGAATCAGTGGTAGTAGAGGTAGCGTGAGC
This sequence comes from Oxytropis ochrocephala, assembly GCA_020916435.1. Lineage (NCBI taxonomy): Eukaryota > Viridiplantae > Streptophyta > Magnoliopsida > Fabales > Fabaceae > Oxytropis > Oxytropis ochrocephala. Next base: position 67,100,726 of record CM037088.1, read on the forward strand.
TGATTGTAGTGCGATGATCAATGAGACGAGGTAAGATGGAGGTTAAGTACGTAGATACGTAAAGGTTGAACGTAGGCACTGAAGTGTAGAGATGATTAAGTTTAAGGAAGTTGACGTGGTAGTACAATGATGCGTAAGTGATTAAGTGTTGAATACGGAGAGTAAGGGCTTGTAAGCCGAGGTGTAGAAATCAACTTGTAGCTACAGAGGTATAGGGTATGTATACCGAGGTGAAGTGTGTATGTGCCGAGGTGAAGGGTGTGTGTGCCGAGGTGAAGGGTGTGTGCGCCGAGGTGAAGGGTGCGTGTGCCGAGGTGAAGGGTGTGTGCGCCGAGGTGAGGTTTGTGTGCCGAGGTGAAGTATGTGTGCGCGAGGTGAGGTGTGTGTGCCGAGGTGAAGTACGTGTATGCGCAAAGTTTACCGAGTTGGTGAAGTTCTACCCCATTACACTAGAGCTCTTCACGAGTTCTCCAAGTGTATTAAGTTTGAGAATGGTTTAAGGCCCGACATCAAACAGCAATTGGGTATCAACAGATAAGGGTGTTTACTCACCGGTGAATAGTGCAGAATCTTCGAGGAAGACAAGGTGGCGCGACTACCACCTATAAACGGAAGGGAGAAGCGAGAATTCTCAATATCGTGCTAAGCCTTACGAGGGTTCTCGTGGAAAGGGTAAAGGAAAGTGGAAAGTCGGTTGGGCAAGGCGCCGAGTGGGGAGACGCTCTCAGAGTATAGTGTGTTTCAAATGTGGAAAACTCGTCACAAAAGTTTTGAGTGCCCAGTCATTAAGTGTTTTAAGTGTGGCAAGGAAGGCCACAAGGCTCCAGACTATGAGAAGAACGACATGGTTTGCTACAACTGTGGGGAGGCAGGGCATATTATTTCGAGGTGTCCTAAGCCAAAGAAGGAGAAGAATGGTGGAAAGGTATTATGGGCGTTGGAATATGTTCAAGTGAATCAGTGGTAGTAGAGGTAGCGTGAGCTGATTGTAGTGCGATGATCAATGAGACGAGGTAAGATGGAGGTTAAGTACGTAGATACGTAAAGGTTGAACGTAGGCACTGAAGTGTAGAGATGATTAAGTTTAAGGAAGTTGACGTGGTAGTACAATGATGCGTAAGTGATTAAGTGTTGAATACGGAGAGTAAGGGCTTGTAAGCCGAGGTGTAGACATCAACTTGTAGCTACTGAGGTATAGGGTATGTATACCGAGGTGAAGTGTGTATGTGCCGAGGTGAAGGGTGTGTGTGCCGAGGTGAAGGGTGTGTGTGCCGAGGTGAAGGGTGTGTGTGCCGAGGTGAAGTGTGTGTGCCGAGGTGAAGTATGTGTGCGCCGAGGTGAGGTTTGTGTGCCGAGGTGAAGTATGTGTGCGCGAGGTGAGGTGTGTGTGCCGAGGTGAAGTACGTGTGTGCCGAGGTGAAGTACGTGTGTGCCGAGGTGAAGTATGTGTGTGCCGAGGTGAAGTGTGTGCCGAGGTGAAGGGAATAGGTGCCGAGGTGTTGTTTTAGCGCCAGTGTGCGCAGGGGGTTGTTAGGCGCGACTATGAGTGTGGTTTGACGCCGAGTATGTCCAAGATGCTGAGTGACGAAGTTCGAGTGGTCCCTAAGTGATGGTTTGGTCCTTAGGTGACGTTTTAGTCCATATGAGACGTTGTAGTCCTTGTAGTGGATGTTAGTCCACTACTTGTGGTGTCGAGGTGTCCGGTGGGTTGGACGTTAGCCATAGGGCTATGACCGACGTGTGATGATAGACTTAGAACGGTGATTGGTGGTGTGTTGATGTGGCGATATTTAGATATTGTTGATGTAGAGTTGTTGAGATGGTGTTGTTTAGGTGTGTGGATGAGGTGTGGTTAATGGGGTGTTGGCACTGTGTCACAATGTATGTGTTCCGAGGCGTGTGGCGCCTGGTGTTGGCGCCGGGTCGCAGTCCATCGTGTGTACCGTGTTGCCTAACGGTGTTGTTTAATGTGCGATGGTGTAAGCGGTGAGGATGTGCTAGCTTTAGGGCTATAAGTTGAGTTGTAATTATTATTGAGGTGGCAAAGTAAAGTGGTGTGGGCTTCGGCCAAAGTGGTGTGGGCTTCGGCCAAAGTGGTGATTGGGCTTCGGCCAAAGTGGTGAGTGCCCTCGAGGCTTATGTTGTGGGTGATGATTGTATCAAACAATAAAGTGGTGAGCTTAATAATTATTGTGGTGTATGTATTATGTTGGGGTGCATTGTCATGGTGTCACATAAACCATATGCATAAAGTGGTGATGAGGCTTCGGCCTAAAGTGGTGATGAGGCGTCGGCCTAAAGTGGTGATGAGGCTTCGGCCTAAAGTGGTGTGGTGCCCTCCAGGCAATAAAGTGGTGAGAATGGATCCACATGCATATTCCATTCATGCATACACTCATATTATGTTGTGGTATGCTTGTTGTTGACGACGTTATTGTATGTTGTTGTATGTCGGCTGCGGTCGTGATGTGGTGTGGTGTTGATGTCGTAGTTGATGTTTGGTGTTGATATTTGGTATAGATGTTTATTGATGATGTTTATTAATTTTTGGGTGAGATGGTGTCGATTGATGTCAAGTGTTGTTATGGTTTGAATTGAGGTGTTTCTAGCTGTTTTCTCTAACATAATGTTTACCATATTTTCTATTATTTGTGTAAAGAGACTCACCCTTCTGCTTTTATCGTTGTTTCTCATGTCGGCAACGTGCAGGTGATCCCGAGTGAAGGTTCTTCCTCACTCAGTTTGAGGTGTGGCGTATTGCTCTGATGCGTAGCACTGGGGGGGGGGGACGAGTAGTTATAGTCATCTTGTTATTGTCTAATTAGTTTTAAATATATTGGTGTTGTAGGACTGTTTTGGAGAAAACAATGTTTTCGAGGGGTCGCCCCATTAAAGTCGTGCTATGTATCACGCAATTATATTTATTTGTGGGAAGTATTGTTTACTAAATTACTATATTACTATTGAGAAAAGGGATGTTTTGGTGAACGTAGCATTCCCTTGAGGATGCATCTTTTAAAAAGAAAAGCGATTTTTGAACTCTGATTTTAAACTATATTACTATTGAGAAAAGGGGGTGTTACATCTCCAATCTTGACGTTGCCGAATCCAAATGAGTCTTTTGTAGTATATTGTGATGCGTCTTGTAACGCTCCAAAAATGATTAAGTAAGTAATTAGATAATTTAATTAAGTGATAATTTAATTAACCTTATTTAAAATAAATATAAGGAAATTAATTCAATTAAGGAGTGGGGTGTAGGAAATAACTGGAGAGTGTTATTAATTAAATAGGGAGGATGTGAGAAAGTAACTAGGAGGTGCAATTAGGGCCCATTGGAGTTAAGTGGCCCAAACCCAATTAATAAAAACTTTAGGGTCTTAGGAGAAACCCTCACTAGAAGCAAAAGATCAAAAAATTAGAAAGTGGGAAGAGGAGAAGAGAGGGAGCGCGGCTAGGGCAAGGAGAAAGGAGAGGAGTTTCGTGGAGCTCTTAGAGGAGAGGAAAAACGTGGATTGTTGGTGTCTTGGAGAGGTGTCCTTGAGAGCTTTAGTCTTCTTCTTCAATTTTAACAAGGTATGGGGGCTCTCTAGCATATTTAATAATTTATAAACCTTGAAACATAGGAGATAGGAATTAGGAGTAATTAAGTGGCTATTTTGTAACGTATATTAATGATTGGTGAAATATATGATTGATTTTCATGATGATATAGTGTTGTGGTACATGTGAATATGTTTCTTGATAAATCTTGATTGGCTTGGTGTGTGCCAATTGTAATAGGGTGATTAAATGTTTATTTAACATAATTTAAGTAAGAGAAAGTAGGCGCTTAATAGGTGTTTGGGTGATTGGTTGAATAGGAGAAATTTTAGAAGTGTGGTGTTTTAAGGTTGGGTTCGGGTTGTGCTGGAAATAGGAGGAGGGGGCGCCAGTGCGCAGAATTTGGCGCTGTGGTCTTGTTTGGTTGAGGTGAGGTGCCGAGGTGAATGGGGTGAGGTGCCGAGGTGAATGGGTGTGTAACACCCCCTTACTCTTAATACTTTAATTTATAAAATCAGAGTTCAAAAATCGTTTTTCTTTTCAAAGATACATCCTCAAGGGAATGCTACGTTCATCAAACATCACTTTTACTTAGAATATATTACTTTTCAGTTAATAAAATATAATTGCGTGATACATAGCACGACTTAAATGGGGCGAACCCTCAAATTCTAATACATCAATCTATTAGAGTTCAACACTAATCTTAAACAACTAATAGACTACCCGGCTCCCCAGTTCGACGTCACAGAGCAAGACGCCACAACTAGGCTGAGGGAAGAAAGGACCTTCACTCAGGATCACCTGCACATCACCTGTTTGTCGCCACGAGAGCAGGCAACATAAAAATGCTAGGGTGAGTCTCTTTTCATAAATAATAAAATGTATGATAAATCTTATGATAGAGAAAACACCACACACACCTCAAAACAACTCGGCTAAGACAACAACCCACCACTTAGCAACTCGGCCAAGACAACAAACATACCTCACCAAGGTAGGACACTTCAACTCATAAACAACGAGAAACATCATCACAAACTGTATATGTTTATGCATGAATGCAACCCAACAACAAGGGTATAATGCATGTGGTACCAATCAACGTAACAAGCCTTTGTGGCTTCAACTTTCAACGCTGAGCAAAGCTCTAGGACCGCAGCCCACAACAACGTAATATGCTTATGTCATGTATGAGGACTCTATAAACATCAACCCCGAAACATCAACACATACAATGCGACATGCGCAACAACGTTCAATCTCAACAACATCAACGCATTAGCCTTATTAGACTCAACACACAACATCAACGTAATTAGCCTATTTAGACTCAACACAACTCATCAACGTCAGTCCCCTTTGGAACCTCACCACTTAAACACATCATCGCTCACAGCTCTAAAGCTGACTTCGCACCTTGGACACAGCCCCATGGTTATCGTCCAATCCCTCCACTCAATACTCCCACAATCGTAGTTCTCACGCTATCTCAACGCCCTCACACTAAACGTAGTGGACTAAACAGTCACTACGAGGACTACAACGTCACCTAGGGACTAAAAGAACTATCCCATTTCAACCACTTAAGCGTTCTCAACACCCAACGACACTCCCAGTTGCGCCTGGCAGCGCCTTGCGCAACTGTGGCTTCGAACGGCACCTCGGCACCCTCTCCTGGCACCTCGGCACACGCACCACTCAACTCGGTACACAGGCACCTCGGCACACAACAACACCTCGGCACACAACAGAACCTCGGCACCCCACAACACCTCGGCTACACTAGCTTTAACATACGACTATTACACTCCGGTAATACACTTCCTTAATTCACCACCAATCACCTAGGTTCCACTACCTCTCTTAACCATACACTTACTTAATTAACCTTCATTCACCTCGGATACTACACTTAGGCACACTACACCTAAGCACAACACTTCATTACATCTACTCCTCAACACATACACCTCGGTACATATACCCTACACCTCGGCAACTACAATTCGACTCCCACGTTGGGACTTAGCCACACTTACACCTCATCATCTATGCCACATCACCCACCTAGGTACTAACCACCTCGGTTACTCCTAGAGACAACATCTTATCACCATTAAAATCGGCTACCACTCCTCGGTCATTCGCAATGACACACCTCGTCATTCTACACTCAGGCCTTCTCGTCTAGGCTTCTCGTCTCTCCTCAACCCTCAACACTTAAGCACGCTCCACCTCAGTACCCTCACACCTCGGTAGATTCCACTACAATTCAACGCCTACAAATCAGTAACTATACGCAGATATACTTATACACTGTTCTTCAACTCCTACAACTCGGTATAACTACATTATACCTCGGCAAACACGAGTCGACACTCAAAATGGTCTTAACTGCCCTTACGCACCACTATTATACACTTATACCTTCAAAACTAATCCAACACTTCTCAGGAACTCCACGAAAATGACAACACAACAACAACTCACTGGGAACTTCACGCAAATGACAACACAAACAACAACTCACTAGGAACTCCACGCAAATGACAACACAACAATAACTCACTGGGAACTCCACGCAAATGACAACACAACAACAACTCACTTGGACTGAGTGTTCCTCAGCTCCCACTCCTCTCCTTGGTCCCTCACACGACCAACTCATTACAAACACCACAGCTTCACCAAAGTAAGTAACGCAAACTAAATACACATCAAACACACTACACAACTCAGAAACTATTACTAGATTCTGACTCACACACAACACACATCATATATATTATTATGGATGAAAGAGAGAGCCCCCTAACCTTTAATGAAGCAAACGAGTACTCTCCCCACCAATAATCACCAACAATCCTAGCTCTTCTCCCTCGGATTGGAGCTCTTCCACGCCCAGATTCCCTTCTTCTTCTCTCTAGAATCACTATTCCACCTAAAACTCTCCTTCTCTTACTTTACCTTTGATCTTGATATTTTGTTGGAATAAATTCTCATTCTATTTGCCACCTCCTTTAAGCCATGCGCAATGGGCTTCAAGGAGCATTGGGCCTCTTAATAACTCATGGGCCTCTAACCTCACCTTCTCCATTACTTAAATGCCTTCTAAATAAAATAAACACTCTACATTACTCACTTAGCTTAACTAAAATGTTGTAAACCTTAAATAACCCAATTAAATAAATAATTGAATTACTTTGGGGTGTTACAGGGTGAGGTGCCGAGGTGAATGAGATGAGGTGACCTAGGTGAGTGAGGTGAGGTGAGGTGCCGAGGTGGATGGGGTGAGGTGCCGCGGTGAATGAGATGAGGTGACCTAGGTGAGTGAGGTGAGGTGAGGTGCCGAGGTGGATGGGGTGAGGTGCCGCGGTGAATGAGATGAGGTGACCTAGGTGAGTGAGGTGAGGTGAGGTGCCTAGGTGAATGGGGTGAGGTGCCGAGGTGTGAGAGTGTACCAAGGTGCGTTTTGTGTGTGAGTGGGAGCCGAGGTATGTCAGTGTGCGTGCCGAGGTGATTGAGTGTGGCGCGCCAATTATGGCGGTGCCCGTGAGTCAGATTGTGTGTCGTCGCCTTGTGCTTTGTGTGTGTGTCAGTGGGCTGGAAAATATTTCTGGGTGGAGAGTGTTGCGCAGGGGCGCCATCTTGGCTGCCCCAATGCGCCCATGCGTGTCTAGATTGCTGGGAACTCTGTGTTGGAGTGTGGCGCAACATTGGGCGCCATTTTGGCATGCCCAGTGTGCCTAGTGCACTGTTTGTGCAGTGCAGGTGTGGGTGTGTTGCGCGCTGTAACACCCCCTTTCTACACAACTACTATTTGAATTATTTGAAAATCAGAGTGCGTAAAAACTTTGAGTAAAACCACCCGAGGGTGCCACATTTAAATCAAAACACCTTTCAAAACTCTAAAATGACTAATTAAAATAAAACTCCAATGTAGGCGATACATAGCACCAAAATAATATCCGGGGGAAAAAGTATTACAAAGAAGGGAAAATAACAACTTGAACAATAGTTCAAAATGTAAAAGAAATAACAGATAAACATCCCCCCGGTGCTACGTATCAGAGCGACTCGACCAAACTAGGAGAAGGGTCTCTAGTCACCTTCAGCCCTCGTCACCTGCAGGTTGCCGACATACGAGGCAACACGACGCAGTAGGGTGAGTCTCAATACATAGATAATAATAAATAAAGCGAAAACACAGAGAAACAGTGCACACCAGAGAACAATAAATTTAAATACACTATTAAGACAAGATTCGCCAAAGGCGAAGCGCTAACTACTGATCACACGGCACACGCTTACACCAATTGCAATCACACCGAAACAGCATACACGAACATGTATGCAATGTATGCAATGCAACCCAAAACTCCACTGGGCATATGCATGTGGATCCATCACCAAAAATTGCCTTGTGGGCATTCACCAAACACCAAAATATTTTAAGAGGCCGAAGCCTATTCACCAAAATGCATATGATTATGCGACGCCATGACTATGCACCAAAAACACCAAAACACCAAAATATAGCAATAACGTGCTCACCAATAATTATATGTAAGTTCACCAACGAGTCATAGACCCTCATCACCAATATACGCACCATTCATTTTATAACACCTTAATTAATAACTCTACAATGACTAAAACGACACCCTAAGGGACTAAAAGAACACCAACTGCATTTTACATAATAACTAACTCACTAACTGCTTATTCATAATAACTGATAACTGTCACAAACAGGCCTTAATTCATAACAAATGTCGCCAACAGCCCCATAATTTCGCCACTCCTCTTATAAACATTCTTTTTAACAGTTCTAACATATAATTGGTCCATTCAAATCAATACAAACAAAAATTGAAACTATAAAACTAAATGAAGGGAACATTACTGCACTCCAAATCACTCATAAAGTCATAATTTGACTGAATTCTAAATATAAATGCAAACAAATAATAGAAACCATAGTGGGAAACACCACCAATGCCCCGCTCAGTTATTATTAATATAAGCCGACTTCAACTTTTTCAAAGAAAAGGATATTGATAAGTAAAGTGGAACTAAAATTATGTTGACTTGAATCTCACTGAGGAAAGAATCGGAGATGCAAAAATTGCAAATATATATACCCAAAATTTTCTCGCCATGTTTCTATAACATAACAATGAAAACACAATTTGCAAATATATAAACCCTGCGGCACAAAACAACAGTTAAAATATTGGAGAGAAAGTCTACTTGATAGAATGAACATATCACCAAAAAAATCAATCACATACTCACAAACCATTTATATACACTATAAAATCAACCACTTAAGTACTCCTAACTCCTAATCCCTATGATTTCAAGGTTTAGATATTATTAACTATGATTAGAGAGCCCCCATACCTTGTTAATTGAAGAGAACAACAAGGCTCCTAGCAATTTCTCCAAGTCACCAACGAGCATACAACAAATTTACGGGTTACTCGGAAATGCAAAACAAATTGAAAACAAGGGATAAAACTAGTTCTAAATAATTATTGGAGGTCCTTAAAACTGAATTGACACTAAAACGAAGTAAAAAGAGTGACCGGAAAACGTCTCACCGAGAAAGTGGGTTCCGACGGGTCCGACGTTAACTTCATCGAAGCGAAAAAGAGACAGTGCTACCCAAATGTTTAGTCGTATAGAATCCGAAAGTGATGATGTCTGCTCGTTCAACCGGAGAACGTGGTGGCTGGAAATCAACAATTGCAGTCTGCCTAGAGCTTTATGACGGCATGTGCGGATCTCAGATTGATAAAATAGATGCTAGAAATGGATTCAGTGGTTGATTTTGAGTTGTTAGGTGAATGTTGAGGCCAAATCGTGGCCTAGGGAAGGAGAACTAGCTAAGAGGAAGAGAAGATTGGAATATGGATGCGGTGCTGCGCTGAGTGGCGTGAGGGAAAGGAAGAATGAGGAGATGATTAGGTTAATATTATTATAAGGGTTGGGCCGTAGAGAATTGTTACTTTGGTTTTAAAACAAATACCCACACCCGAGCCTCTAACTTTCACGCTGGCATTGCAAGGTAATTGAAACTATAACTTTTTAAAGCTTATCTAGCTATAACCTCATCGCCACTGTTGGTGAGGTGATATGTTTATTCACCCCTTTTTTTTTTAAAGTATTATAAGGCAATAATTACCACTATACTAAATAAATAAATAATTACTATAAAGCATACTCTAATTAGCTAAGCTACTATTTTAAATAAAAAAAAAATAGTAATATATCACTAAAATATACACTAATTATAAAATAGGCACATACTCATACAATTACTAATATATACACATAGAAATAAGACGTATTAATTCGAAAATTTTGGGGCGTTACAATTCTCCCCCACTTAGGACATTTTTGTAACACCCCCTTATATTTAAAGCTAATTCAATTAATTAAAATCAGAGTTTTTCAAAAACTTTCCACGCACCTCGAAGAGGGTGGTACATTTCAAATAAAACATCATCAAAACATAATTAAAATCCAAACGCATCAACGCGTATCAAGCATAACATAGTCAAGTGGTTACAATCCTCAAAATAACTTTGCTTTAGCGTTTACATTAATCCATCAATAGTTTGCGGCCACAATGAAATAAAATTGAGTTCACATACTCAATACATAGGTTCAAAATAAGTCTAATACATAACCATAAATAATACTAAGACCCAACCCCGGTGTTACTATCAGAGCTGACTCAATAAAACCCCAGAGGCACAGCACCATCACTCGGAATCACTGTTTGTCGCCACGAGAGCGAGCAACAAGAAATGCTAGGGTGAGTCTCTTTACATAAATAATAACGTAAAATAGCCATATAGTAAGAACTAGCTAACAACGAGAGATTCACGAGAACAAGGCATTTATCATTCACATGAGATATCACGCAAGCAACCATAACAGTTAATTGGACATTAACAACGACTAGGGAATGTATGATTATATGCATGTATGCAACATGCATGTGGATCCATATTCACCTCACCACCCCGTCGGGTATTTCATCACCACCCCGAAGGGTATTCCATCACCTCTCCGAAGGGTATTCCATCACCTGTTGGCCGAAGCCATGCATATGATTCATGCGACTTTATGACAATGCATCACTCCACACCAAGCACACCACCTCAATTATTAATTAGCGCATCATTAATTATCAATACCACCTCACCGATTAATTAGCATCACCTCACCAAATATTTATTAATTCTCACCTAAGAACCAACACCACCCCATGTGGGTTTTCTCTCACTATAGGATCATTCGACACACCAATAATTAATTTAGAGAACTTAGAATTCAACAAAGACAAGGTTTTGGAAAAATCCCCACTTTGGGCGCGCACACCGGGGGCGCGCAAGAGAGGCGCGCGCAAGAAGGCGCGCGGATAGGTCGCTCTAACTCTCAAAGTTTCTGTCCTTCAGTGAGAGGTGTGCGCGACGAGGTTACGCGCAGGGACGCGCGCGCAAGATGGCGCGCAGTCTTGATCAAGCCTTGGCCTTCTTGCGCGTAAGTTTGCTTGCGCAAGCAAGATGGCGCGCAAAGACACCATTTCGACACACGAGCGCCAAGTTGCCCAAAGAATCGCGCCCCCTCCCTGTCACACACACACACACACAGTTCTTGGACACAGGCGCCAAGTTGCCCAAAGAATCGGCCCCCTCTGCACAACCCCACACGCACAATTTCAAGAACTGTGCGCCTAAATGCTAGGCATTTGGCGCCCCCCCCTTCCAACCCATACCCAACACACTTCAAAAACCTAATTTCTTCCAAACAAATTAATTCTCACATAACCACACCAACATAGCCAATGAATTATTAATGCTAATTATCATATTTACTTGTTCATGCTCATATGACCAAATCATCAAACATACACTATGCCTATATCACAATTCATGCTTCCAAAACAACAATCAACATGCTATAGCCAAATTCAAGCATTTAAACATCAATCATACAATCAATATACAATCAACATACAATCAACATACAATCAACACAATCATTCCTAGAGCTATTCTCACTATAATACACATCCTACAAGTTATCAAAAATGTAATGGAGATTCCCCTAACCTTGGGTGAGCTAAAGCTTCAATCAACCACCAAGAAAACAACCAAATGAGGCCTCCAAAATCGATTTCCACTTCAACGAAAATAACCTTGCTTGGTGACAAATGGAAATTCAAAATAATGAGAATGGGTCTATGGGACTCATGGAAATGGGACATGCAAAGGTAATGAGGGTGATTAGAACCAAGGTTTTTCACTTACCAACACAAAACTTGAGAAAAGTTCCTTCCTTTCCTCAATAACAAGCTGAACGTGAGCTTCCCCTTTCTTTGGGTATCCATGAAATTTCAAAAATGTAGAAGATGAGCTTAGGAACTATTAGAAATGGAACAAGGAAGAAAATGATGAAGTTTTAAGGTCAAGAATGTGACTTACCACCAAGAATCAAAGAAAACTTTCCTCCTCCTCTCCCTTCCTTGGTTCGCCGTCAGCTCTCTCCCTCCTCTCTTCTATTCTATTTTTTTTCTTCTTTCTTCAAAATGAGGGTTTGGTCACTCCATCTTAGGACCCCTATCCCTTATGACTACTATTGGGCCTAAATAATGGCCCTTGGGCCTTATTCCCCACCCCCACTTATTAATTCCTCTCACCTCCTGTAAATAAAATAAATCCAACTTAGTACTTATTTAAAATAAATTAGACCCCTCTTAGATAGAATAAACCCAACTTAATGAATTAATTTAATTAAGTGTTGCAAGCCTTAAATAACTTAATTAATTAAATAATTAAATTATTTTGGGCGTTACAACTCTCCCCCACTTAAAGAATTTCGTCCTCGAAATTACCTGAATCGAACAACTCTGGATAAGCCTCCTTCATCTTGCTTTCCAACTCCCAAGTCGTGCTTTCCCCACACACTCCTAGCCAAACTACTTTCACCAAATTGATCTCTTTGCCTCTTAAGACCTTCACCTCACGATCCTCAATTCTAACCGGCATTGTCTCCACCGTAAGGTTCTCCTCACCTCTACATCATCCATCCGCACTACATGAGATGGGTCCGCACATACTTCCGCAAATCGAGACACGTGGAATACATCATGTAGATTAGCAAGGTTAGGTGGCAAGGCCACCCGATAAGCAACTTTCCCAACTCTCTCGAAAATCGATATGGTCCAATAAAGCGTGGGGTTAACTTCTTAGACTTCAACGCACGGCCTACACACATCGTCGGAGTAACTCTTAGAAATACATGATCACCCTTTGAAATTCTAGATCCTTCCTTCTCTTATCATGGTAACTCTTCCGCTCTACTCTGTGAAGCCTTCATCTTCTCTCTAATCATCTTCACTTTCTCTGTGGTCTCACGCACCAACTCGGACCCTAGCACCGCACTCTCTCGATTTCAGTACCAACACAATGGAGTCCTACACCTCCTCCCGTACAATGCCTCGAAAGCGCCATTCGATACTCGAATGAAAATCGTTATTGTAAGTGAATTCAATCAGTGGCAAATGTGAATCCCATGAACCTCCCTGCTCCAGAACACATGCTCTTAACAAATCCTCAAGTGATTGAATGGTCCTCTCTGTCTGCCCATCAGTCTGGGGATGATATGCTGAACTCAATCTCAATTTGGAACCCAAAGCCTCTTGCAAACTTCTCCAAAACTCGGAAGTGAACCTAGGATCTCTATCAGACACAATACTCAGGGGCACACCATGCAGCTTCACAATTGTCTTGACATAGATATCCGCTAACCTCGGAACTGGATAAGTAATATTAATTGGTAGAAAGTGCGCAGATTTAGTCAACCTATCAACAACCACCCATATGGTATCAAACCCCCTCGCTGTAGTCGGCAAACCAGTCACAAAATCCATGGAGATACTATCCCACTTCCATTCAGGAATATCTAATGGTTGCATCAACCCCGCCGGCTTTTGATGTTCTACCTTAGATTTCTGACATGTTATGCAGGCATACACAAACTGAGCCACATCACGCTTCAAACCAGGCCACCAAAACAACTTCTTCAGATCTTGGTACATTTTCGTAGCTCCCGGGTGAATACTCAACTTACTACGATGACCCTCTTCTAGAATTGCCTTTTTAATTTCATCATCACTAGGAACACAAATCCTCCCACGGTACCTTAACACATCATGCTCATCTATCACATAATCTCCACTCGAGAGTGGTCAATCCCAACCGCAATCTCAACCGGTTTAATATCCTTCTTTTGAGCTTCCCAATAACATTCAAGAAGTCATTGTGAATCCTCAACACACCCAAACTCACACTCTTAGGTGTCACCTCGCAGACTAGACTCAAATCTCTGAACTGCTTCAATCAATTCAAGCTCCTTCACCATCATTGCGTAAAACATGCAAAGATTTCCTACTCAAGGCGCGTCACTACCACATTAGCTTTCCTGGGTGATAATTCAAGCTAAAGTCATAGTCCTTCAACAATTCTAACCATCTTCTTTGCCTCATATTCAATTCTTTTTGGTCAAACAAGTCTTGCAATCCTCAGTGATCATTTGAATACTTCAAATTTAGAACCATACAAGTAGTGTCTCCAAATCTTCAAAGCAAAAACAATCGCTGCAAGCTCTAGATCATGTGTAGGATAATTCTTCTCATGAATTCTCAACTGTCTTGAGGCATAGGCCACAACCTTACCATTCTGCATTAAAACACCTCCTAGCCCCATTTTAGATGCATCACAATACACTACAAAAGGCTCTCCGGACTTAGGCAACGTCAAAACAGGTGAAGTTGTCAATCTCCTCTTCAATTCTTGAAAGCTTCCCTCACATTTGGAATCCCACACAAAAGCCTTTCCTTTACAAGTTAGCTGAGTTAGCGGAAGTGCTAACTTAGAAAACCCCTCAATAAATCTTCTATAATAACCTGCTAGTCCAAGGAAACTTCTAATCTCGATGGCGACTTAGGAGCCTCCCATCGCATCAACGCCTCAACCTTAGATGGGTCTCATCGCAATCCCATCACGAAAATGATATGGCCGAGGAAACTAACTTTCTTCAACCAAAAGTCACACTTTGTGATTTTAGCATACAACTTTTTCTCTTTCAACACTTCTAGCACTAACTTCGGATGCTCGCATGATCTTCTTCGGACTTGGAGTACACCAAAATATCATCTATGAAAACCACCACAAATCGATCCAAGTAGTCATGGAAAATACGGTTCATGTACTCCATAAATACCCACAGTGCATTAGTGACACCAAACGGCATTACTGAGATACTCATAATGTCCATACCTGCGTCACGAATCTTGTCTTTTGAATATCCTCATCTTTCACTTTAATCTGATGATAGCCCGATCTCAAATCAATTTTGCTAAACCACTTAGCACCAACTAGTTGATCCATCAAATCGTCAATCCTCGGAAGTGGATACTTGTTCTTGATTGTTACTTTGTTCAGCTGTCTATAATCAATGCAAAGTCGCATACTTCCATCTTTCTTCTTCACCAAAAGTACTGGCGCTCCCCAGGGTGACACACTAGGTCTTATGAATTTCTTCTCAAGTAAGTCCTCCAACTGACTCTTCAATTCAGACAATTCGGATGCAGACATCCTATATGGAGCCATGGACACGGGTCTAGTGCCAGGCACAAGATCAATACTAAACTCAACTCCTCTTTCAGTGGCACACAGGATTTCATCGGAAATACTTGGCAGAATTCACGAACTACGGGCAGCTCTTCAATCTTGGCTTGACCCTCAACTGATAAAGACGCCGTCAAGGTAAACAACTTGGCTTCCCCCTTCATGGCCTTATGCAACTGACCAGAATGCAACATAACAGATTCTTCCTCCTGTGAATTAGGAAAACTCACGGATCTACTAGCACAATTGATATGCACATGGTTATCAACTAACCAGTCCATACCAAGGATGACGTCCAAACCTCCTAATGGCAAACAAATGAGATCAACAAGAAACTCTGCTCAAAAGCCGACAGAGGACATCTAGCACACATCGTGGGAAGTAGTTCATCGAACCTTTGGTGGGTATCAATAACCATGTCCCTTCTCATAGTAGACATAACAAGACCCGATTTTTTCAAAGACATAAAGCGTGAGAATGAATGAATGTGTTGCACCAGTATCAACAATAGCTATTAAAGGAGTACCATTAATGAAACATGTACCTCTAATATCGTTGTCCCCCTCGGATCCCGCCAATGCAAATACCTTCCCTTTAACCGCTTCTTTCTTGGGCTTGGGACATTTGTTGCTCATATGCCCCGCTTCACGACAATTGTAACAAACAGCTTCTTTCTCTTTACATTCATTAGACTTGTGGCCCCTCCTCCCACACTTGAAACAGCGCACCTCAGTGCATTCAGTACTCTTGTGGCCCGGCTTCTTGCAAGTAAAACATACAATACCAGCAGCTCCCCCTCCCCCACTAGAACTCTTACCCTCACCAGCCTTCCATTTCCCTTTGCCTCCACTCACATCATATGGTTTCCCTCGGAATTGAGCACTCTTTTTCTCTCTTACCATCTTGTAGGCTGCAGCACTGTCTTCTTCATAAATTCTGCACTTGTCCACTAGCTTGGCAAAGTCTCGAATCTCCTGGTATCCAATGGCCTTCTTAATGTCGGGATGCAGCCCATTTTCAAACTTCACACACTTGGAGAATTCAGAATTGCAATCATTTTCATAATAGGGACAAAACTTGACTAGCTCTTCAAATTTGGCTGCATACTCAGCCACTGATTTGTTGCCTTGCTTCAGTTCAAGAAATTCCACCTCCTTTTTAGCCCTCACGTCCTCCGGATAATACTTTCTAGTGAACTCTTCCTTGAAAACTTCCCAAGTGATTTCCTCCTCCGCAGCTTCTAGTCTTTGTTTCTTTCTCAACCACCAATCATCTGCCTCTTCCTTCAGCATGTGTGTCCCAAACCTCACTTTCGTGTTTGAGTGCATGCCATCACACCGAAAAATACGCTCAATCTCCCTTAGCCAAGTCGAGCTCCGTCCGGTCATACCTACCCTTGAAGGTAGGCGGGTTTCTCATTGAAAAGTGGCTAGCTTACGGTCCTCAGCGTCTTCTCTACCGCTCCTCTGCTCCCCATAGCTTTGTGCTATGGCTTGCGAGAACCTCTGCTAAAAGCATCAATCCTTCGGCCATTCTCAACCTAACAACTGCGGCATTAACATTCGTTAAGAAACAATTAACACTACCTAGTTGTCACGGATACTATGACGAGCACACTTGGCCTGACGGCACGAATCGCTCACGATACCACTAATGTAACACCCCTTATATTTAAAGCTAATTCAATTAATTAAAATCGAGTTTTTCAAAAACTTTCCACGCACCTCGAAGAGGTGGTACATTCAAATAAAACATCATCAAAACATAATTAAAATCCAAACGCATCAACGCGCGTATCAAGCATAACATAGTCAAGTGGTTACAATCCTCAAAATAACTTTGTTTAGCGTTTACATTAATCCATCAATAGTTTGCGGCCAATGAAATAAAATTGAGTTCACATACTCAATACATAGGTTCAAAATAAGTCTAATACATAACCATAAATAATACTAAGACCCAACCCCTGTTACTTATCGAGTGACTCAATAAAACCCGGAGAATACAAAGACCATCACTCGGAATCACCTGTTTGTCGCCACGAGAGCGAGCAACAAGAAATGCTAGGGTGAGTCTCTTTACATAAATAATAACAGTAAAATAGCCATATAGTAAGAACTAGCTAACAACAGAGATTCACAGAACAAGGCATTTATCATTCACATGAGATATCACGCAAGCAACCATAACAGATTAATTGGACATTAACAACAAACTAGGGAATGTATGATTATATGCATGTATGCAACATGCATGTGGATCCATATTCACCTCACCACCCCGTCGGGTATTTCATCACCACCAGAAGGGTATTCCATCACCTCTCAAGGGTATTCCATCACTTTGTTGGCGAAGCCATGCATATGATTCATGCGACTTTATGACAATGCATCACTCCACACCAAGCACACCACCTCAATTATTAATTAGCGCATCATTAATTATCAATACCACCTCACCGATTAATTAGCATCACCTCACCAAATATTTATTAATTCTCACCTAAGAACCAACACCACCCCATGTGGGGTTTTCTCCTCACTATAGGATCATTCGACACACCAATAATTAATTTAGAGAACTTAGGAATTCAACAAAGACACTGGGTTTTGGAAAAATCCCCACTTGGAGGCGCGCACACCGGCGCCGTTAGGCGAGAGGCGCGCAAGAAGCGCGCGGATAGGTCGCTCTAACTCTCAAAGTTTCGTCCTTGATGAGAGGTGTGCGCCACGAGGTTACGCGCAGCGAGGACGCGCGCAAGATGGCGCGATCTTGATCAAGCCTTGGCCTTCTTGCGCGTAAGTTTGCGCAGCAAGCAAGATGGCGCGCAAAGACACCATTTCAGACGCAGCGCCAAGTTGCCCGGCAATCGGCGCGCCTCCTCCCTGTCACACACACACACACGGTTCTTGAACACAGCGCCAAGTTGCCCGGCAATCGCGCCCCCTCTGCACAACCCCACACGCACAATTTCAAGAACCAGCGCCTAAATGCTGGGCATTTGGCGCCCCCCTCAACCCATACCCAACACACTTCAAAACCTAATTTCTTCCAAACAAATTAATTCTCACATAACCACACCAACATAGCCAATGAATTATTAATGCTAATTATCATATTTACTTGTTCATGCTCATATGACCAAATCATCAAACATACACTATGCCTATATCACAATTCATGCTTCCAAAACAACAATCAACATGCTATAGCCAAATTCAAGCATTTAAACATCAATCATACAATCAATATACAATCAACATACAATCAACATACAATCAACACAATCATTCCTAGAGCTATTCTCACTATAATACACATCCTACAAGTTATCAAAAATGTAATGGAGATTCCCTAACCTTGGGTGAGCTAAAGCTTCAATCAACCACCAAGAAAACAACCAAATGAGGCCTCCAAAATCGATTTCCAGCCCCCAACGAAAATAACCTTGCTTGGTGACAAATGGAAATTCAAAATAATGAGAATGGGTCTATGGGACTCATGGAAATGGGACATGCAAAGGTAATGAGGGTGATTAGAACCAAGGTTTTTCACTTACCAACACAAAACTTGAGAAAAGTTCCTTCCTTTCCTCAATAACAAGCTGAACGTGAGCTTCCCCTTTCTTTGGGTATCCATGAAATTTCAAAAATGTAGAAGATGAGCTTAGGAACTATTAGAAATGGAACAAGGAAGAAAATGATGAAGTTTTAAGGTCAAGAATGTGACTTACCACCAAGAATCAAAGAAAACTTTCCTCCTCCTCTCCCTTCCTTGGTTCGTAGTCGCCTCTCTCTCCTCCTCTCTCTCTATTCTATTTTTTTCTTCTTTCTTCAAAATGAGGGTTTGGTCACTCCATCTTAGGACCCCTATCCCTTATGACTACTATTGGGCCTAAATAATGGCCCTTGGGCCTTATTCCCCACCCCCACTTATTAATTCCTCTCACCTCCTGTAAATAAAATAAATCCAACTTAGTACTTATTTAAAATAAATTAGACCCCTCTTAGATAGAATAAACCCAACTTAATGAATTAATTTAATTAAGTGTTGCAAGCCTTAAATAACTTAATTAATTAAATAATTAAATTATTTTGGGCGTTACAATTTTCGTCCTCGAAAATTTAACTATTATTGACAATGCACAACTTAAACACTCATCACAACAGACAATGGATTCTAGCAGAGTACTCTTAACGAAACACGTACCTCTAAATGCGACCATCACTCCTCCGTAGGCTCCGTACCCGCTAAGACAAACACCCTCCCGCTAGACCTCTCCTTCTTTGGCTTTGGACACTTGGTACTAATGTGTCCCATCTCTCCACAGTTGTAGCAGACCACATCTTGCTTCTCACACTTAGCAGCTATATGACCTTCTTTCCCACACTTGAAGCACTTGTTGACCATGCAATCTGGACTCTTATGTCCCGGCTTCCCACACTTGTGACACACAATACCCGCAGCAGCTTCTCCCCCACTTGACTTCTTGCCCGAACTCTCCTCTCCCTTACCCTTACCACCTGAAACCTCATAGGGCTTCCCACGAAACTGAGAATTCCTCTTTTCCTTCACACCTTGTGTAAGCGTGAGAACTATCTTCTTCATAGATCCTACACTTATCAACCAACCTAGCAAAATCCCGAATCTCTTGATACCCAATTGCTTTCTTTATATCAGGGCGCAGACCACTCTCAAACTTGACACACTTGGAGAATTCCGAATCAGCATCATTAGCATAGTAGGGACAAAATTTGGCCAACTCCTCAAATTTGGCGGCATACTCGACACCTTCGTCTTGTTTCCTCGCTTAGCTCTAGAAACTCCACTTCCTTCTTAGCTCGCACATCCTCAGGGTAGTACTTTCTCTTGAACTCTCTTGTGAAAACCTCCCAAGTAACTCCTTCACCAGCATTTTCTAACCTTCGCGACATTCCCAACCACCAATCGTCCGCCTCCTCAGCTAGCATATGCGTACCAAACCTTACCTTCCTGTGCGCGGCGCATAATCCATAACCCGAAAAATTCTCTCGATCTCCTTCAACCATGCCAAAGCTCCATCGAGGATCATACCGACCTTTGAAAGTGGGCGGACTCTCCTTTGGGAACGTGGCCAACTTACGACTTTTCACCTCCTCTCCGCCATTCCACTGGCTTCCCATCGCTGAGCAATAGCTTGCAACGCTTTCAAAGAAGAGCAAAGATCAACCCTTCGAGCCATCTCAACCTAACACCGCAAAGATTAACACCATTTCAGAACCAGACTAACACTACTTAGTTGTCATATACACTATGACGGACAGACACACTTGGCCGGACAGACCGAACTGCTCTGATACCACTATTGTAACACCCCCTTTCTACACAACTACTATTTGAATTATTTGAAAATCAGAGTGCGTAAAAACTTTGAGTAAAACCACCCGAGGGTGCCACATTTAAATCAAAACACCTTTCAAAACTCTAAAATGACTAATTAAAATAAAACTCCAATGTAGCTGATACATAGCACCAAAATAATATCTGGGAAAAAGTATTACAGCAGTGGAAAAATAACAACTTGAACAATAGTTCAAAATGTAAAAGAAATAACAGCTAAACATCCCCCCGGTGCTACGTATCAGAGCGACTCGACCAAACTAGGAGAAGGGTCTCTAGTCACCTTCAGCCCTCGTCACCTGCAGGTTGCCGACATACGAGGCAACACGACGCAGTAGGGTGAGTCTCAATACATAGATAATAATAAATAAAGCGAGAAACACAGAGAAACAGGCACACCAGAGAACAATAAATTTAAATACACTATTAAGACAGTTACGCCAAAGGCAGTTACGCTAACTACAGTCACACCAGACACAGTTACACCAATTGCAATCACACCAGAAACAGTTACACCAGAACATGTATGCAATGCAACCCAAAACTCCACTGGGCATATGCATGTGGATCCATCACCAAAAATTGCCTTGTGGGCATTCACCAAACACCAAAATATTTTAAGAGGCCGAAGCCTATTCACCAAAATGCATATGATTATGCGACGCCATGACTATGCACCAAAAACACCAAAACACCAAAATATAGCAATAACGTGCTCACCAATAATTATATGTAAGTTCACCAAGGAGAGTCATAGACCCCTCATCACCAATATACGCACCATTCATTTTATAACACCTTAATTAATAACTCTACAATGACTAAAACGACACCCTAAGGGACTAAAAGAACACCAACTGCATTTTACATAATAACTAACTCACTAACTGCTTATTCATAATAACTGATAACTGTCACAAACAGGCCTTAATTCATAACAAATGTCGCCAACAGCCCCATAATTTCGCCACTCCTCTTATAAACATTCTTTTTAACAGGTCTAACATATAATTGGTCCATTCAGTCAATACAAACAAAAATTGAAACTATAAAACTAAATGAAGGGAACATTACAGGACTCCAAATCATCATAAAGTCATAATTTGACTGAATTCTAAATATAAATGCAAACAAATAATAGAAACCATAGTGGAAACACCACCAATGCCCCGCTGGTTATTATTAATATATAACCCGACTTCAACTTTTTCAGTGAAAAGGATATTGATAAGTAAAGTGGAACTAAAATTATGTTGACTTGAATCTCACTGAGGAAAGAATCAGAGATGCAAAAATTGCAAATATATATACCCAAAATTTTCTGCCATGTTTCTATAACATAACAATGAAAACACAATTTGCAAATATATAAACCCTGCGGCACAAAACAACAGTTAAAATATTGGAGAGAAAGTCTACTTGATAGAATGAACATATCACCAAAAAAATCAATCACATACTCACAAACCATTTATATACACTATAAAATCAACCACTTAAGTACTCCTAACTCCTAATCCCTATGATTTCAAGGTTTAGATATTATTAACTATGATTAGAGAGCCCCCATACCTTGTTAATTGAAGAGAACAACAAGGCTCCTAGCAATTTCTCCAAGTCACCAACGAGCATACAACAAATTTACGGGTTACTCGGAAACAGAAAACAGCTGAAACAAGGGATAAAACTAGTTCTAAATAATTATTGGAGGTCCTTAAAACTGAATTGACACTAAAACGAAGTAAAAAGAGTGACCGGAAAACGTCTCACCGAGAAAGTGGGTTCCGACGGGTCCGACGTTAACTTCACTGAAACGAAAAAGAGACAGGTGCTACCCAAATGTTTAGTCGTATAGAATCCGAAAGTGATGTCTGTTCGTTCAACCGGAGAACGTGGTGGCTGGAAATCAACAATTGCAGTCTGCCTAGAGCTTTATGACGGCATGTGCGGATCTCAGATTGATAAAATAGATGCTAGAAATGGATTCAGTGGTTGATTTTGAGTTGTTAGGTGAATGTTGAGGCCAAATCGTGGCCTAGGGAAGGAGAACTAGCTAAGAGGAAGAGAAGATTGGAATATGGATGCGGTGCTGCGCTGAGTGGCGTGAGGGAAAGGAAGAATGAGGAGATGATTAGGTTAATATTATTATAAGGGTTGGGCCGTAGAGAATTGTTACTTTGGTTTTAAAACAAATACCCACACCCGAGCCTCTAACTTTCACGCTGGCATTGCAAGGTAATTGAAACTATAACTTTTTAAAGCTTATCTAGCTATAACCTCATCGCCACTGTTGGTGAGGTGATATGTTTATTCACCCCTTTTTTTTTTAAAAGTATTATAAGGCAATAATTACCACTATACTAAATAAATAAATAAATACTATAAAGCATACTCTAATTAGCTAAGCTACTATTTTAAATAAAAAAAAAATAGTAATATATCACTAAAATATACACTAATTATAAAATAGGCACATACTCATACAATTACTAATATATACACATAGAAATAAGATGTATTAATTCGAAAATTTTGGGGCGTTACACGCGCCTAGTGCACTGTTTGTGCAGTGCAGGTGTGGGTGTGTTGCGCGCCGTGTCTTGGGTGTGTTGTGCGCCGTGTCTTGGGCGTGTTGTGCGCCGTGTCTTGGGCATGTTGTGTGCCTTGTTGGTGTGTGGGTGTGTTGCGTGTTGCGTATGGTGTCTCGGGTGTAGGCGCCAAATTGGCTAGCCGGTGTATTGGTGTGAGTGACTGTGTGGTGTGTTGGGCAAGGGGCGCCATTTTGGCTGCCCCAATGCGCCTGGTGGCGCCGGTGTCTAGGTGGGGATTCCAAAATAGCCCCTAGGTGCTAAATTAATTAATATGGTGTCAAAATGGTCCCTGGGGGTAGAATAGGTCCCTATGAGGTGTTTGGTCCCTAGGTGTGAGCTTAGTCCTTGGCGTTGACTTTAGTCCTTAGGGTGACTTTAGTCCCTTGGCGTGAAAATAATTATTGGTGTTCTTTTAGTCCCCGTAGGAGTATTAATTATGGTGTCGTAGAATAAATGGTGAATATATTGGTGATGAGGGGTCTATGCCTCTCCTTGGTGATTTGGTGAATATACATATAATTGTGGGGAGCATGTTATTGCTTTATTTTGGTGTTTTGGTGTTTTTGGTGCATAGTCATGGCGTCGCATAAATCATCTGCATTTTGGTGAATAGGCTTCGGCCTCTAAATTATTTTGGTGTTTGGGGAATGCCCACAAGGCAATTTTTGGTGATGGATCCACATGCATATGCCCAGTGGAGTTTTGGGTTGCATTGCATACATTGCATACATGTTCTGGTGTAACTGTTTCTGGTGTGATTGCAAATGGTGTAACTGATTCTGGTGTGACTGTAGTTAGTGTAACTGCCTTTGGTGTAACTGCCTTAATAATATATTTAGTAATTATTGTCCTCTGGTGTGTCTGTTTCTATGTGTTTCTCGCTTTATTTATTATTATCTATGCATTGAGACTCACCCTACTGTGTCGTGTTGCCTCGTATGCCGGCAACCTGCAGGTTGTGACACCCCAATTCTACCCGGCAGTTTAATTCAAAAATCAGAGTATAAAAATCATTTTTCCCATTTAATGGAGTGTTACGCTCCTCTCTTAAAATGCTCAACAGTCAGTTCATAAAAATGCGTAGATACATAACCCCATACAACACGTGGGATCAAATCTCATGTCACGCAGCGGAAATAAACTACATCTCAAAGTGGTACTCAGCAATCTCAAAACAATACATATAAAGGCTCACAATGAGCAAAATAAAATCAAATGACAGTCTAAACCCCAACCCCTAGGTGCTACGTATCAGAGCAGACCGACTCGGGGAGTAGTGAAGGTAGAAAGCCCTCACTCATGACTACCTGTAGTAAACAACAACAGAAAGGGTGAGTCTCGAACTATATAATAAAAGTGATAATAGGCAATATATAAAATCACAGTTCACAGCATAATCAAACACACCAATCGTCACTCAATAATATTCATGCACTCATGAGAATGTATGCAATGTAGTTATGCATGTGGTACCATTTGCCCTCCGGCGTTCTCAATATTTGCCCTCCGGCATTCTCATCAATAATGGAGTCCTCATGACTCTGGCCCTCCGGCCGCCCTCAGGCTTCACAATCATTTTATAAGCTCTACGACCGCAGCCAAATGTATGCATGAGACTCCATGTAACAACACAAACACATTCTCAAACATCTCAATGCACTCTCTAACTCTTACCTCAGTATCAATCTCATTTTATAGCCCTCATGGCTTGGCCCTCCGGCTCATGCCCCCATGGCATTCTCAGTCATCTCAAGATACACTCTCAACACAATTAAGTCCCAAGGACTAATCTCATCTAGAGGACTCAACCTCACTCAAGGACCTAAACCACCATTTAGGGCCAAAACAGTCATCTAGGGACCAAACTGTCCCCTAGGAACCAAAACAACACACACTCAAGCACTTGGCATCACTAGGCGCCATTTTCCCCACATTCAGCGCCCGTGCAACACAAAGACTAGCGCCGTAAACTCAAGACTTTGGCGCCCGTGGCAACACACCACCGGGCACCACTTTTCTAGCAATCGCGCCCCTCTAGGCAACACGACTCTAGACACAAACTAAGACACGCCTGCATACGCCTCTCGAACACGAGCACCACCTAGGCGCCTGAGCAAAGCACAGTTTGGCGCCCCCCAACTGACCCAGCACCCACAACACTTGCAAACCAAAAACCACCCGAGCCAAAATGTTTAAAAATGTTTTTGGGCAGGTAAATACAAAATATGGCACGGTGAAATATGCCCAGAAAAGTAAGTTTCACCCAACCCACCCCATTTACACACACCAAGTCACCCCCACCGAGACATTTTTAAAACAACACCTGTAACCAGGAAACCACTCGAGCCAAAACACTTAAAATTGAATTTGGGCAGGTGAATACAAAATTTGGCACAATAAAATATGTTCTGAAATGTGAATTTCCCTCAACCCACCCCATTTACACACACAAAACCACCCCACCGGACATTTTCAAAATAACATCTCGCAACTGAAAAACCACTCGAGCCAAAACACTTAAAATTGAATTTGGGCAGGTGAATACAAAATTTGGCACGAGCAAATGTGCCCAGAAATACAAGTTTCACTCACCGGGCCCCAAAATACCCACATTCTGCGCCAGACAAAGAAACACACACTCACAAAGACTCAAATAAATTACAGATTGCGGCGCCATTTCCCAAAGAACTTGGCGCCTGGCAAAGAACACTGCACACAAACACAACTCCAAAGACATGAATACAGAACTCAGCGCCAATTCCCAAAGAAAGTGGCGCCCGAATAAACAACACAAAGACCATAGCCTCATCACTAAAGATTACAGGGCGCTGAATCCTAGCCCTTTGGCGCCTATGTAACACCCCATTTCTACCCTAGTAATTTAAATCAAAAATCGAGTATACAAAAATCATTTCGGTCATCTTTTAGTTTAGTGTGTTATAAAATAGTGAACCGATTGACTATGGGATTACTCGGAGTAATCGATACTACTTGCAACGAGCATTGACCTCCTTTGCAAGGCTCTCGGTGATGCCCTTGTAAATACACCAAATAAAGAAATTCGACCTTAGTGGCGAACCACAATTTAGCCATAGTCATTCAAAGACACTAATAGTATAACATAAATCGATTCTCAATAAAATGGAGCGTCACACATCTCTCTTAAAACATTCAATAGTTAACTCATCTCATAAATATAATCAAAATACGTAACACCAGCAAATAAACTCGTGAAACTATAGTTTCACATAAGGCAGCGGAAAATACTCATGATCTCAACAGAATAATTCAGCAGTCTCAAAACAATACATAGAAGGCTCAACAAAGAGCAAAACAAGACAACTATAGTTCATAACCCCAATCCCTAGGTGCTACGTATCAGAGCAGACCGACTCGGGGAGTAGTGAAGGTAGAAAGCCCTCACTCATGACTACCTGTGGTAAACAACAACAGAAAGGGTGAGTCTCGAACTATATAATAAAAGTGATAATAAGCAATATATATAATCATGGTTCACAGCATACTCAGGCACACCAATCATCACTCAATAACACACATGCACTCATGAGAATGTATGCAATGGAAATATGCATGTGGTACCTGTAACGCCCCAAAATAATTAAGTAGTTATTAAATTAAATTACTTAGGTGTTTCATGGAGTAGTTATAATAAAACAATAGGATGGTGTTTTAATTAAAAAGAAAAGGGAGGAGTATCAATAATTCCGGGGTGGTAAGTATCGACCCAAGAGCCCAAGCCCAATGACTTAGGCTCCTAGGGTTGGTGCAATTCGCACCAATTGAGAAAAGAAAGAAAGAAAACGAAAGAAGGGAGAAAGGAGAAGGGAAATCGGCGCTAGGGAGAAGAGGAAGGAGAGAGAGAACCGTGAACCAAGCCCTAGGTGTGATCGTGAGAAGGAGAGAGAGAAGTGTTGAATTGCGTGGATTGTTGGGGTTTTGTAGGTGACTTGTGGAAATCTTCCATTTTCGTGAAAAACCTAAGGTAAGGGGAGTCTCACTCTATAATAGAGGAGATAATGGGTATTATATGTGTCATAGGGGCTGTTTTGATGTTAATTGATGATTGCATGTTGATTGATTCCTTAAATTTGATGAAATTGTTGGTAAAAATTGATTTAGGCGTGAGTTAGGGTTTTGTGATGTATGATTTTGTGATTTTGATGTTAATTGGTGATTTGAGTATGCAATTGGTTGTTTGATTATGCAATTAGGAGTGTTAGAAGGATTATTGGGTGAATTGGTTTGGAAGATTTTGGGAAAATTGGGGTTTTGGGGTTTGGGCGCCAAGATGCTAGGATTCTCGCGCCTGTAATCGTTTCATCGCTAAGTTTAGAGTTTGTGCAGAATGCTCTCGCCAGGGCGCCACATTCTTTGGGAAAATGGCGCCACGTACCTTTGCTCATGTCTTGGAATATGTTTTGTGCGGGGTTGTTTCGCCAGGCGCCAAGTTCTTTGGGAAAATGGCGCCACGTAATCGCTTGTGTGTTTGGAGTGCGTGTGCCGATGTGTGGGCGCCAAATGCTGCCCAGGGGTGCCCGAGAATGGCGCTGTGTCACATATGCGATGTCCGGGTGAGTGAGTTCTTTGTCTGGCGCCAGAGAATGTGGGTATTTTGGAGCCCGGGGAGTGAAACTTGCATTTCTGGGCACATTTTCTCGTGCCAACTTTTGTATTCACCTGCCAACTTTCAATTTTAAGTGTTTTGGCTCGAGTGGTTTTCTGATTGCAAGTGTATTTTTGAAAATGTTCCGGTAGGGCTCGTTTTGGGTGTGTTTTGGAGCCCGGTGAGTGCAACTTGTATTTCTAAACATATTTTCTCGTGCCAACTTTTGTATTCACCTGCCAACTTTCCATTTTAAGTGTTTTGGCTCGGGTGGTTTTCTGCTTGCAAGTGTATTTTTGAAAATGTCCCGGTAGGGCTCGTTTTGGGTGTGTTTTGGAGCCCGGGGAGTGAAACTTACTTTTCTAGGCATATTTCACTGTGCCAAATTTTGTGTTTACCTGCCCAAATTCATTTTTAAACATTTTGGCTCGGGTGGTTTTTGGTTTGAAGGTGTTGGGTGAGCTGGTCAGTGGGGGCGCCAAATCGTGTCTTTGCTGTGTCTTAGTTTGTGTCCGAATCGTATGCGAGTTTGTGTCTAGGCTGTGTGTTGCCTGTGGGGCGCCAGATTGCTAGGAAAGTGGCGCCCGGTGGGTCAGTGTTGCCACGGGGCGCCAAAATGCTTTGAGTTTGCCGCGCCTAGTCTTTGTGTTGCACCGGGGCGCGTATGTGGGGAAAATGGCGCCTGGTGCTGCCAAGTGCCTAAGAGGGTGCTGATTTGGTCCCTAGGTGACAGTTTGGTCCCTAGATGATTGTTTTGGTCCTAAATGGTGGTTTAGGTCTCTGAGTAAGGTTGAGTACCCTAGAGGAGGACAGTCCGGTGGGACATATTGGTGTTGAGGGTTATAATGAGGTGATTGAGCATGCCATGGGGGCATGGGCCGGTGGGCCAAGCCAGGAGGGCTATAAAATGAGATTGACACCGAGGTAAGAGTAATTGGGTGTATTGAATTGTTTGAAATGATGTTTGTGATGTACATGGGGTCTCATGCATACATTGGCTGCGGTCGTAGTGTTTATAATATGATTTGTGAAGCTCAGAGGGGCGCCGGGGCCTTATAAAGTGATTATGAAGCCTGCGGGCGGCCGGGGGGCCTTGTATGATGATTGTGAAGCCTGAGGGCGGCCGGTGGGCCAATGGTACCACATGCATGATGACATTGCATACATTCTCATTAGTGCATGAATATTATTGATTAATGATTGGTGTGTTTGAGTGCTGTACACTATGCTTATATATTGCTTATTATCACCTTTATTATATAGTTCGAGACTCACCCTTCTGTTGTTGTTTACCACAGGTAACGATGAGTGAAGGACTTGGTTCCTTCGTTTCCCCGGGTCGGTCGCTCTGATACGTAACACCTAGGGGATGGGTTTAGCTTCTAGATGTTGAACTTGTTCACTCGTTGTCTCTGCTTTTAATTATGAGATATTTATGTGTTGATTGATGAGACTGTTGTTTGTCTCCTTAGATTTGTCTCTATTTTCCGCTGCGTAGAGCATGATGATTATTTCTCAGGGCGTGGAACCATTGAATGAAAGTTTTGAGAAAATCCCATTCTTTTATGGTGTTGCGTATGGTTTGATGTATTACAGCATTGTGTTATGTTTACTGTAGTTTTGAGATGATTCAAATGTAGCACTTCATTCGAAGAATGAATTTTTCAACTCTGATTTTTATTACAAACCGCCGGGTAGAAATGGGGTGTTACATTAGTGGTATCAGAGCAATGGTCGGTCCTTCCGACCAAGTTGTTGAGTCGTCGTGTCAGTCGGCAGTCGAGTGCTGCCGTCTAGTTCTAACCAATGGTTGTGTGGTAGTGATGTTCCTGCAGGTAAAAAGTGACTGGAGACTGCTTATGGTAAGAGAACTAGTGGGGGAGATACCCTGCTGGTAATGTGTGCTGTACTGTTTTCCTGATGCGTGAACCATGTCTCTGTTGTTTTGTTCAAAATCTTCTTGTCGTATGAACCTTGAAATTGAATTGAGATACGATGCATGGGATGTTCTAGCCTTAATTGAATGTTGAGTTGTATGTGGTGATTGAATTGTGTGTTTAGATGATAAACGAAATTGAAAATAAATTGAGAGGATGCTATGTGTAGTGACTAAAAATTGTATCTTTATTCTTTGTTTTGAAAAGAATAAAAATGCATTGTTTTGTCAATTTAAAATGTCATTTGTTTGCCAACCAAATGAGTTCTTTGTATTCACGCTTTTATTTTTATAGAATGAGTTGTTGTTTTATGAAATAAGTGTAGTGCGGTTTTGTGAAGATGAAGTGATGTTTTTATAAGTTAGGGTCTTTCTGTGCTTTTAATTGAGGTATGAGTCATTTGCATTTTTTTTTTTAAAAAAATAATTATACTGTTTGTTTACAAAAATGAAGCGCTATTTTTATCTTTGAAAGAGGTCTTGTTTCCACTCTGCTTCTCTTTCTTGTTTTGCGCCACTGTTGTAGCGTGTTATGGCCGCTGTTTTACTGCTGTTTACTTATAATTAAAATACCGTTCTATTCAATTTTAATGTGATGTTTCCCCATTTGAAATGTGGTATTTTCTAAAAGAAAAGAGTGTATTTTCTAAAATATAAAGTGATGATTAAATTGAATCGAATCAAATTGATAATGGTTCGTAGAGTTGATAATTGGATTTGATGCTTTCAAAGAAATCAAGGTTACAATTCTATTTAAAATAAATGGTGTGCTATTTGTGATGTTTCAAGTCATTTGTTCTATTTTTTTAAAGTGACTAGTGTGTCTTTGTATTATATTGTTCAAAGTTCTTTGTCTTGTTTTTTTAGAGTAAGAGGGGCCGCTCTTTATGTTGTAAGGGTGTTGTTTTGAAGTTGTATGCGAGTTAAAATGCGATGTTTTCAAAAACGAAAAGGGATGTCATATAACTTAAGACGAGATGCTTTCTACAATTAAATTGTGATGTTTTCCACTCTTTAAAGGTGATGTTTTCTAAGCTTTGAAAGCGAGATGTTTCTCTAAACTAAGCGTGATGTCTTCCAAATTAAATGTGAGGTTTCTAAGGTTAAGTGATAACGCAATGGGTTGAGACGTTTTGAAAGGAAATTAATGTTTTGAAAGCATGTAACCTATGCATCCCCACGGGTGTATAGGCGCCAAATTCTAATTGTGCGTAAAGTGGTCATTACGGCTTCAAATAAGAATGTGTTGTTTTTCTACAATCTAACGTCTTTGGTTTGAATAACTTGAAGTGTCGAGTTCTTAAAATTAAAGCGATGTTTGTACTCGTGTTTTAATTTTATTTGACAATGGGTAATTGATCAAAGTTGTAGTGTTAAGTATTTTATCTTCCGCTTCTACGAAGCTAGGTAGAATGCGTCTCACTTACTTCTTTATTAACCCAAAGAAAAAGATTTTTGAGTACGCTTTGAGCTATGCGTCATAAAATGGATAGGCTCCTTATTAGCTTGTTATTCTATGGAACCAAAAACCTATAGGTATCATCATTTGACCGAGGTTGGATTGACGGTGAGTTCGTTACATTTGAAAACCGGTTTTATGAAAGAATTTTTCCGTTGGCTCTCATTTTGGGTGGTATCTCTAATTCTATTGAAGTTGTGAAGTGTATAGGTCCTATGACAAAGTATCCTTCTAGTTTTCAATTAGACGATAGTAAAGAATTGTTCCACACTCTTGATGTTGCACACTTGAACACTTTGATTTCCTTCTCGAGTATGACCGCGGTGTTAAGTGTTTGGAGTCCGTTTCTCTTTGCCTTTGTAATCTATTCGAGTCTAGTTACTCCTCTTTTCACATGTTTAAATAAATGTAAATGTTTAGTGTTTGATTGGTGGAATTATGTTTCGTTGAAATTTAGGAAATATGACTGTAGAGGTGACTAGAATAAATGCATGCTTAAACTAATTGTGAACTCTAATTGTCTACAAGCTGATTTTATTATCCGATTTTGGTTGTTACTTCCTTAATTGTGTTACGTGGTTTTGTAAGTTGAAAATGAACTGAGTTATGAGATTGTTTGTGAACCCCTAATAAACAAATTTTACGATTGGATACAATATTGGTATCAAACTTATTTTTAATAAACGAATTCCTATTAGATTATTTCGCAGTTGTGCCAATTGTGTTGTGTGGTTTAATGAGCTAAATATGGAATGCATGTTAAGGATAGAATGCATGTTGGTATCATTGTAGATAGTGTTCTTACACATTTGCTTTTATGGAACTCCCAAGTTAATGATGTTAATTGAGTACCCTATGTGACATCTTTGGTATGATCTTCATGTGTGATTAAATATTATTATTTTTGTAGAGATCGTTTAAATTGAATTGTTTTGGTGTGTTTGTCGTGTCTCAAACTTGAATTATGAATAGAAAATAATGCCGTTGCCTTGAGGAATGAGTAAAAGAGCCAACAAGTAGTGTAACATTTTGTGTGCAGAAATATTGTATGCCACATTAAAAGGGAATGCAATGGGATTAGAGTTAGTAATTAACCTTATGTTAATATTTTGATGCTTTACTATTTGAATAAGAAATGATTACTATTGACGAATTTAAGAGTATAAAGAATTATTTGGATTCGAATAACTAAATGTGCGGGTAAACCATGTGTGGGTCCTTGTCACTATCTTCTTTATAATATGTGATGTATGACTATGCTTTGAATATCATTGTGATGAGCTACCTAGCCTGTGAGAGGCTGATACAATATCGTTGAGTCCGAGTCTTGTTTTGTGTGTTGTGTTCTCAGTGTCCCTTGTCGATCTTCGACAGGACCTTGGGGTGAATCTTACTTGCTGCCGTTGAATAGGTTAGATGTAATCTCGGGTATGAGCTGATTAGAGCATAACCATGTCCATGATTAATTGTCATAGTAAGTCGGTGGGTTTTGGAGGTGACGAGTCTGGTTATTATTTCTGGAGTTACCTGGCTGAATAAGTAGGAGGACGGCCGCCCGATCACTTACCGCCGTGTCGAGGAAATAATGATCGACAATGTGGATAGTGCTAGTTGTCTAGGTGGTTGTAGTTTGTGAGTGGGAGGTGTTTAGTCTGCTGCCAAATATGCGATAGATTTTGGAGGAGGACGGTTAGAGATGAAGAAGAGATTTGGTAGTGTTTCGGGGATTTGACTGGATTTCCGAGGGCGAAAATGTTCTAAGTGGGGGAGAGTTGTAACGCCCCAAAATAATTAAGTAGTTATTAAATTAAATTACTTAGGTGTTTCATGGAGTAGTTATAATAAAACAATAGGATGGTGTTTTAATTAAAAGAAAAGGGAGGAGTATCAATAATTAGGGTGGTAAGTATCGACCCAAGAGCCCAAGCCCAATGACTTAGGCTCCTAGGGTTGGTGCAATTCGCACCAATTGAGAAAAGAAAGAAAGAAAACGAAAGAAGGGAGAAAGGAGAAGGGAAATCGGCGCTAGGGAGAAGAGGAAGGAGAGAGAGAACCGTGAACCAAGCCCTAGGTGTGATCGTGAGAAGGAGAGGAGAAGTGTTGAATTGCGTGGATTGTTGGGGTTTTGTAGGTGACTTGTGGAAATCTTCCATTTTCGTGAAAAACCTAAGGTAAGGGGAGTCTCACTCTATAATAGAGGAGATAATGGGTATTATATGTGTCATAGGGGCTGTTTTGATGTTAATTGATGATTGCATGTTGATTGATTCCTTAAATTTGATGAAATTGTTGGTAAAAATTGATTTAGGCGTGAGTTAGGGTTTTGTGATGTATGATTTTGTGATTTTGATGTTAATTGGTGATTTGAGTATGCAATTGGTTGTTTGATTATGCAATTAGGAGTGTTAGAAGGATTATTGGGTGAATTGGTTTGGAAGATTTTGGGAAAATTGGGGTTTTGGGGTTTGGGGCGCCAAGATGCTAGGATGCAGCGCCACGTGTGCTCGCTCAGCTAAGTTTAGAGTTTGTGCGGGAATGCTCTTGCCAGGCGCCACATTCTTTGGGAAAATGGCGCCACGCGCAATTGCTCATGTCTTTGGAATATGTTTTGTGCGAGGTTTGTTTCGCGCCAGGCGCCAAGTTCTTTGGAAAAATGGCGCCAGTGCAATCGCTTTGTGTGTTGGGTGCGTGTGTGCCAGTGACAGGGGCGCCAAATGCTGCCCCAGGGTGCCCAGAATGGCGCCTGTGTCACTGTAGCAGTGTCTGGGTGAGTGAGTTGCTGTCTGGGCGCCAGAATGTGGGTATTTTGGAGCCCGGGGAGTGAAACTTGCATTTCTGGGCACATTTTCTCGTGCCAACTTTTGTATTCACCTGCCAACTTTCAATTTTAAGTGTTTTGGCTCGAGTGGTTTTCTGATTGCAAGTGTATTTTTGAAAATGTTCCAGAGGGCTCTCGTTTTGGGTGTGTTTTGGAGCCCTGAGTGCAACTTGTATTTCTAAACATATTTTCTCGTGCCAACTTTTGTATTCACCTGCCAACTTTCCATTTTAAGTGTTTTGGCTCGGGTGGTTTTCTGCTTGCAAGTGTATTTTTGAAAATGTCCCGGTAGAGGCTCGTTTTGGGTGTGTTTGGAGCCCTGGGAGTGAAACTTACTTTTCTAGGCATATTTCACTGTGCCAAATTTTGTGTTTACCTGCCCAAATTCATTTTTAAACATTTTGGCTCGGGTGGTTTTTGGTTTGAAGGTGTTGGGTGAGTGGGTCACAGGGGGCGCCAACCGTGTCTTTGCTGTGTCTTAGTTTGTGTCCAATCGTATCTCGAGTTTGTGTCTAGGCTGTGTTGCCCGTGGGGGGCGCTTGATTGCTAGGAAAGTGGCGCCCGAGTGGGCTGTGTTGCCACGGGGCGCCAAAATCTTTGAGTTTAAGCGCCTAGTCTTTGTGCACCGGGGCGCCAGAATGTGGGGAAAATGGCGCCTGGTGCTGCCAAGTGCCTAAGAGGGTGCTGATTTGGTCCCTAGGTGACAGTTTGGTCCCTAGATGATTGTTTTGGTCCTAAATGGTGGTTTAGGTCTCTGAGTAAGGTTGAGTACCCTAGAGGAGGACAGTCCGGTGGGACATATTGGTGTTGAGGGTTATAATGAGGTGATTGAGCATGCCATGGGGGCATGGGCCGGTGGGCCAAGCCAGGAGGGCTATAAAATGAGATTGACACCGAGGTAAGAGTAATTGGGTGTATTGAATTGTTTGAAATGATGTTTGTGATGTACATGGGGTCTCATGCATACATTGGCTCATGATCGTAGTGTTTATAATATGATTTGTGAAGCTTTGAGGGCGCGGGGGCCTTATAAAGTGATTATGAAGCTGCGGCGGGCGGGGGCCTTGTATGATGATTGTGAAGCTTTGAGGCGGCGGTGGGCCAATGGTACCACATGCATGATGACATTGCATACATTCTCATTAGTGC
Source organism: Oxytropis ochrocephala (assembly GCA_020916435.1). Taxonomy (NCBI): domain Eukaryota; kingdom Viridiplantae; phylum Streptophyta; class Magnoliopsida; order Fabales; family Fabaceae; genus Oxytropis; species Oxytropis ochrocephala. The sequence continues at coordinate 67,135,936 of CM037088.1, forward strand.
ATGAATATTATTGATTAATGATTGGTGTGTTTGAGTGCTGTACACTATGCTTATATATTGCTTATTATCACCTTTATTATATAGTTCGAGACTCACCCTTCTGTTGTTGTTTACCACAGGTAACGATGAGTGAAGGACTTGGTTCCTTCGTTTCCCCGGGTCGGTCGCTCTGATACGTAACACCTAGGGGATGGGTTTAGCTTCTAGATGTTGAACTTGTTCACTGTTGTACTGTTTTTAATTATGAGATATTTATGTGTTGATTGATGAGACTGTTGTTTGTCTCCTTAGATTTGTCTCTATTTTCCGCTGCGTAGAGCATGATGATTATTTCTCAGGGCGTGGAACCATTGAATGAAAGTTTTGAGAAAATCCCATTCTTTTATGGTGTTGCGTATGGTTTGATGTATTACAGCATTGTGTTATGTTTACTGTAGTTTTGAGATGATTCAAATGTAGCACTTCATTCGAAGAATGAATTTTTCAACTCTGATTTTTATTACAAACCGCCGGGTAGAAATGGGGTGTTACAGTACCATTTGCCCTCCGGCGTTCTCAATATTTGCCCTCCGGCATTCAACAATAATGGAGTCCTCATGACTCTGGCCCTCCGGCCGCCCTCAGGCTTCACAATTCATTTATAAACTCTACGATCATGACCTAAATGTATGCATGAGACTCCATGTACAACACAAACACAATCTCAAACAGCTCAATACACCCATTAACTCTTACCTCAGTGTTTAATCTCATTTTATAGCCCTCCTGGCTTGGCCCTCCGGCCCATGCCCCCATGGCATGCTCAATCACCTCAATATAAACTCTCAACACCATTAAGTCCCAAGGACTAATCTCCTCTAGAGTACTTCGACCTCACTCGGGGCCTAAACCACCATTTAGGACCAAAACAATCATCTAGGGACCAAATCTGTCACCTAGGGACCAAAACAACACCCTCTTAGGCACTGGCGGCACTAGGCGCCATTTCCCCACATTCAGCGCCCGTGCAACACAAACACTAGGCACCGAAACTTCGGCATTTTGGCGCCCCTGTGGCAACACACACCACCGGCGCCCACTTTTCTAGCAACTGGCGCCCGGGCAACACAGACCTAGACACAAACTCGAACCACGATTCTAGACACGATCTCGCACACGAGCGATGAGACTAGGCGCCACAGAAGCGACAGTTTGGCGACCCTCTCACCGACCCAAAGACACCCAACACTTCCAAACCAAAAACCACCCGAGCCAAAATGTTTAAAAATGTTTTGGGCGGTAAATACAAAATTTGGCACAGTGAAATATGCCTAGAAAAGTAAGTTTCACCCAAATCACCCCATTTACACACACCAAAGCACCCCCACCGAGACATTTTTAAAATAGGACCTGTACTGAGGAAACCACTCGAGCCAAAACATTTCAAATTGAATTTGGGCAGATGAATGCAAAGTTTGTACGAGAAAATGTGCCCAAATACAAGTTTCACTCCCGGTGCCCCAAAACACACACAAAATCACTCCCACCGACATTTTCAAAATGACACTGCAACTGAAAACTACTCGAGCCAAAACACTTAAAAATGAATTTGGGCAGGTGAATACAAAAATTGGCACGGTAAAATATGTTCAAAATACAAGTTTCACTCCCGGGCCCCAAATACCCACATTCTCGCGCCCGAGACGAAGAACACACACACAAAGATCCTTTCTGATGACACGGCGCCATTCTGGCACCACAGGGCAGCATTTGGCGCCCACACGCGCACACGCACTCCAACACGCAAAGCGATTGCACGGGCGCCATTTTCCCAAAGAACTTGGCGCCTGGCGAAACACTGCGAAACACATTCCAGCACATGAACAGTGCCCAGGGCGCCATTTTCCCAGCAATGTGGCGCCCTGGCAGTAACATTCCTGCACAAACTCATAACTCAGCCCGTGAACAGTACACAGGGCGCCAGAATCCTAGCACCTTGGCGCCCCAAACCCCAAAATCCCAATTTTCTCAAATTCTTCCAAATCAATTCACTCAATAATCATTCTAACACTCCTAATTTCATAATCAAACAATCAATTGCACGTACAAATCATCAATCACATCAAAATCACGAAATCATATATTATAAAACCCTAACTCAAGTTCTAAATCAATTTTACCAAGGAATTCATCAAATTCAAGAAATCAAAGCATCATACAATCATCAACTAACATGAAACAAATTTTATGATGTACATATAACCCATTATCTCCTCTATTATAGAGTGAGACTCCCTTACCTCAAATTAACCGTAGAGAAAGAACCAAATGGAGTCACGAACAAAACCACTTGCAACAATCCAAGCCTTCAAGTCACGAAATTGCTCTTCTCCTCCTCTTCTCCTAGGGTTTCATGCGATTCTCCCTCTCCTTTCTCTTCTCTCCTTATAACTTTCTTTCTCTTTTCACAAATGAGAGAAAATTCCACTTTTGGATATATGTATATTGGGCCAAGCGCACCTTGGGCCCTTTTACACCCCTTCTCCATTTCTTCCACCATCCCTTCAATTAAAATAAATTACTAAATTATAAACACCATATTATAATTTAGTATAATTAAAATTAGTGCAACACTTAAACAATTTAATCAATTTCTTAATTAAATTATTTGGGGTGTTACAACTCTCCCCACTTAGGAGATTTCGTCCTCGAAATTCATACACGAGTCAAATAACTCTGGATAGGACTCCGCGTCTTGCTTTCCACTCCCAAGTCATACTCTCAACAAAGGCGGCTCCCAAACCACACTACCTTGACCAAGGCAATGTCTTTCCTCTCAACACCTTCACTTCTCTATCATCAATCCTCACCGGCATGGTCTCCACAAAGAGGTTCTCACGCACCTCCACATCATCCATGTGAATCACATGAGACAGTGCGGAATATACTTAGGAAGGCGTGACACGTGAAAAACATCGTGCAAGTTCGAAAGATTGGGTGGCAAGGCCACCCTATAAGCAACCTTTCCAACCCTCTCGGTGATGCAGTGCGGTCCAATAAACCTTGAGTCAACTTCTTTGCCTTGAGAGCACGCCCTGACACCGGTCATAGGCGTGACCCTCAAGAACACATGCTCACCACTGAAACTCCAAGTCTTTCCTCCTCTTATCATGATAACTTTTCTCGCCGGCTCACAGGACTCTTTCATCTTCTCTCTGATCATTTTCACCTTCTCGGTCGTCTCCCTAACCAACTCCTGGTCCAAGGACAACACTCTCCCTGACTCATGCCAACACAAAGGAGTTACGCACCTCCGCCCATACAAAGGCCTCAAAAGGAGCCATCCCAATGCTCGAATGATAGTTTGTTATTATAAGTGAACTCAATCAGTGGAAGATGTGTATCCCACGCACCTCCCTGCTCTAGCACACAAGCTCTCAAAAGATCCTCCAAAGACTGGATGGTTCTCTCTGTCTGACCATCAGTCTGAGGATGATAAGCCGAACTCAACCTCAGCTTGGACCCCAATGCCTCCTGCAAGCTACCCCAAAACTCTGATGTAAACCGCGGGTCTCTGTCCGACACAATACTCTTCGGGACCCCATGAAGCTTCACAATCACCTGAATGTAAATTCTAGCCAACTTTGGCACAGGAAAGGTGATGTTGATAGGAATAAAGTGAGCGGACTTGGTCAACCTATTCACAATCACCCAAATAAGGTGGACGCACCTCTCACGATGATTTGGCAATCCGGTCACAAAATCCATGGAAATGTTGTCCCACTTCCATTCCGGAATCTCCAAAGGTTGCATCAACCCGCGAAGCTTCGTGCTCAATCTTTGACTTACGGCAAGTCAAACATGCATATACAAACTGCGCAACATCTCTCTTCATACCAGGCCACCAAAATAGTTTCTTCAGATCATGGTACATCTTAGTAGCACCTGGATGAATGCTCAACTTACTCCTATGGCTCTCCTCAAGTATCATCTTCTTTAACTCAAAGATCATCCGAACACAAATTACGTCCCTGAACCTCAACACCCCACAGAATCCAACTGTAATCCCCATCAACGGTTTGCTCACCAAAGAACCAAAGAAATCTACCAACTTCACATCTAACTTCAAGGCCTCGATACTAACCAAGAAGTCGTTCCCAATCCTCAGCATCCCCAATCTGACACTCTGGGGTGTCACCTCACAAACCAGACTCAAGTCACGGAATTGCTCAATCAATTCCAATTCTCTCACCATCATAGCTGACATATGCAAAGTTTTCCGACTCAAAGCATCAGCCACGACATTAGCTTTGCCGGGGTGATAGTTCAAGCCGAAATCATAGTCCTTCAACAGCTCTAACCAACGCCTCTGTCTCATATTCAGCTCCTTCTGGTCAAACAAGTACTTCAGACTCTTGTGATCACTGAACACTTCGAATCTAGTACCATAGAGATAGTGCCTCCAAATTTTCAACACAAACACAATCGCAGCCAACTCTAAGTCATGAGTAGGATAGTTCTTCTCATGGGTCCTCAACTGTCGGGACGCATAAGCAACCACCTTCCCATCCTGCATCAATACACCTCCCAAACCCATCTTGGAAGCATCACAGTACACAACAAATGGTTGCTCTGGCACAGGCAACACTAACACTGGAGACGTGGTCAACCTCCTCTTTAGCTCTTGGAAGCTCTCTTCACACTTTGCATCCCACACAAATGCCTTTCCCTTACAGGTCAATCGAGTCAATGGAAGGGCTAGCTTAGAGAACCCTTCAATGAACCTCCCGTAATAACCAAAACCAACCCCAAGAAACTCCCCGATCTCGATCCACAGGACTTTGGGCTCTCCCACTGCAACACCGCATCAACCTTGGCGGGATCCACAGCTATACCATCACCAGAAATAATATGACCCAAGAAGCTCACCTCATGCAACCAGAACTCACACTTTGACAACTTGGCATACAACTTCCTCTCTTTCAAGACCTCTAGCACCAACCTCAAGTGCTCTGCATGCTCTTCCTCAGATTTTGAGTACACCAGAATATCATCAATGAAAACGACCACAAACCGATCCAGATAGCTATGGAAAATTCGGTTCATGTACTCCATAAACCTCCCCGTGCATTTGTGACACCAAACGGCATTACAGAGTACTCATAATGCCCATACCTCGTTACGAATCTTTGTTTTGGATATCCTCATCCTTCACCTTAACTGGGTGATACCCGGACCTCAAGTCAATCTTGCTAAACACTTTAGCACCCACCACCGATCCATCGGATCATCTATCCTCGTGAGAGGATACTTATTCTTGATAGTTACTTTATTCAACCGTCAGTAGTCCACGCACGCATGCACGCATACTCCCATCCTTCTTCTTCACTACACGTAATGGAGCTCCCCATGGTGACACACTAGGCCTCACAAATTTCTTCTCAAGGAGCTCTTCCAACCGCTTCTTCAATTGCACAACTCGAGAAGTCGACATCCCAGACGGTGCATAGACACGTGCCTAGTACTGTGCACAAGCTCAATCCCGAACTCAACTTCCCTCTCTGGGGCACACTAGGAATCTCATCCGGAAACACTTCAGGAACTCACACACCACCTAACCCATCAACCACGGCTCTGTTCTCGGCAGACATGCGACGCCATCAAAGCAAACAAGCGACCACCCTCTTTCATTACCTGCGCAATTGCTCGTGACGGCAGAGCGAACTCTTCCTCTTCGTCAGAAGAAGAAAACTAATAGACTTATCGAGCAGCTTGATGTGCACATGGTTATCTACTAACCATCCATGCCCGAGAATCACATCTAACCCACCCAAAGGCAAACAAATCGGATCAACGGAAAAATCCTCGCCAAGACCGACAGAGACACCTAGCACACATTAGAGAAGTAGTTCACGGACCCCAGTTTGAGTGTCGATAACCATCCCTCTCTCATAGTAGACAATACTAAATTTAACTTTTCAAAGACAAACAGATGCAATAAAAGAGTCGTAGCACCCGTGTCAACAATAGCAACTAAAGGTGTACGGAGATGAAACATGTACCTCGGATATCATTAGGTCCCTCTCAACTCGCCAATGCAAACACCTCCCAAAGTAGCTCTTTCCTTCTTAGGCTTGGGGCACTTGAAGCTAATGTGACCACTTCACCACAGTTGAAACATACTGCTTCCTTACGATCACACTCGGATGCCATGTGACCGCTCTTCCCACACTTAAAACATCTCTTCACTTCCATCTTACAGTCAAAGCTTTTGTGACCTGGCTTGTCACACTTGAAACACACAACATCAGATGGGGCGTCTCCCCCACTGGGCTTCTTGCCCTCATGGTACCTCCTACCCTCACAGACCTGTTTCCACCATTATACTTGTTACCACCCGAATACCTTTGCTTCCCCTTGTCAGCAGACGTCTCATAAGGCTTACCCCTCGTTATGGAATTTCCCCCTCGGTCCTCGCGACCCTAGGCGGGCATTGCTTTGTCTTCCTCATAAATCCTGCAGCGAGCCTACCGGATCGTGAAATACTCTAATCTTCGATACCCCACACCGCTTGATATCGACCTCACCCATTCTCAAACTTAATGCACTTTGAGAATTCACCCCAACCTCGGCGTAGTGGGGATAGAACTTGGCCAACTCGTGAACTTGGCGGCATATTCGATATGAGACATACTTCCCCGCCTCGCCCAAGGAATTCCACTCTTTCTTACCTCTCACGTCCTCCGGAAATACTTTCTCAAGAATTCCCTTCTGAACACGGCCAAGTGATCTCCTCCCATGCAAAGACCCAATCTCTCACCGGTCTCTAGCCACCGGTCATCGCCTTCTTCGGATAAAGTATGAGTCTGATGCACGACTCTCTGCTCATCAAGGTCACGACCAATCACCACGAAAGATCCTCTCAATCTCCTTCACCAAGTCAAGGCACCATCCGGGTTGTACCTCCCCTTGAAGGTAGGGGTTCTCTCTCGGAATGTTGCGGCATCATGCGAGTCTCGATGATTCATTGGTACCCACAATCTGCGCTTATAGCCTCGCAAGGCCTCGAGAAGAGCAACATCGATCCTTCCGCCATATCAACCTAACACCGCAAAGCATAAACAACCGATTCGTAACTATTTGAAGACACTTAGTTGTCATACACACTATGATGATCGACACACTTGGCGGGACAGACCGAACTTTTGCTCGATACCACTAATGTAACACCCCATTTCTACCCTGTAATTTAAATCAAAAATCGAGTATACAAAAATCATTTCTCGGTCATCTTTTAGTTTAGTGTGTTATAAAATAGTGAACCGATTGACTATGGGATTACTCGGTAATCGATACTACTTGCAACAGTATTGACCTCCTTTGCAAGGCTCTCGATGCCCTTGTAAATACACCAAAATGAAAGAAATTACGACCTTAGTGGCGAACCACAATTTAGCCATAGTCATTCAGCACACTAATAGTATAACATAAATCAGTTCTCAATAAAATGGAGCGTCACACATCTCTCTTAAAACATTCAATAGTTAACTCATCTCATAAATATAATCAAAATACGTAACACCAGCAAATAAACTCGTGAAACTATAGTTTCACATAAGGCAATGGAAAATACTCATGATCTCAACAGAATAATTCAAAGAGCCTCAAACAATACATAGAAGGCTCAACAAAGAGCAAAACAAGACAACTATAGTTCACAACCCCAATCCCTAGGTGCTACGTATCAGAGCAGACCGACTCGGGGAGTAGTGAAGGTAGAAAGCCCTCACTCATGACTACCTGTGGTAAACAACAACAGAAAGGGTGAGTCTCGAACTATATAATAAAAGTGATAATAAGCAATATATATAATCATGGTTCACAGCATACTCAGGCACACCAATCATCACTCAATAACACACATGCACTCATGAGAATGTATGCAATGGAAATATGCATGTGGTACCATTTGCCCTCCGGCGTTCTCAATATTTGCCCTCCGGCATTCAACAATAATGGAGTCCTCATGACTCGCCCTCCGACGCGCCTCAGGGCTTCACGATTCATTTATAAACTCTACGACCGCAGCCAAATGTATGCATGAGACTCCATGTACAACACAAACACAATCTCAAACAGCTCAATACACCCATTAACTCTTACCTCAGTGTTTAATCTCATTTTATAGCCCTCCTGGCTTGGCCCTCCGGCCCATGCCCCCATGGCATGCTCAATCACCTCAATATAAACTCTCAACACCATTAAGTCCCAAGGACTAATCTCCTCTAGAGTACTCAACCTCACTCAGGGGCCTAAACCACCATTTAGGACCAAAACAATCATCTAGGGACCAAACTATCACCTAGGGACCAAAACAAGACCCCTCTTAGGCACTTGGCAAAGACTAGGCGCCATTTCCCCACATTCTGGCGCGCCCGGTGCAACACAAAGACTAGCGCCAGAAACTCAAAGATTTTGGCACCCCGTGGCAACACAAACCACTGGCGCCACTTTTCTAGCAATCTGGCGCCCCACGGGCAACACGCACCTAGACACAAACTCGCACACGCTTCTAGACACGCCTCGATACACAGAGCAACAAAACTAGGCGCTTTGGGCGTACACAAGCCAGCGCCCCTCTCGACCCAAAGACACCCAACACTTCCAAACCAAAAACCACCCGAGCCAAAAATGTTTAAAAATGTTTTTGGGCGAGTAAATACAAAATTTGGCACACGTTGAAATATGCCTAGAAAAGTAAGTTTCACCCAAATCACCCCATTTACACACACCAAAGCACCCCCACCGAGACATTTTTAAAATAGGACTCAGATTGAGAAACCACTCGAGCCAAAACATTTCAAATTGAATTTGGGCAGATGAATGCAAAGTTTGTACGAGAAAATGTGCCTGAAATACAAGTTTCACTCCCCGGCCCCAAAACACACACAAAATCACTCCCACCGACATTTTCAAATGACACCTGCAACTGAGAAAACTACTCGAGCCAAAACACTTAAAAATGAATTTGGGCGGTGAATACAAAAATTGGCACGGTAAAATATGTTCAAATACAAGTTTCACTCCCCGGCCCCAAAATACCCACATTCGCGCGCCACGCAAACACACACACACACAAAGATCACTAAAGACACAGCGCCATTCTCGGCACCACAGGGGCGACATTTGGCGCCCACATCGCACACACGCACGCAACACGCAAAGCGATGCACACGGCGCCATTTTCCCAAAGAACTTGGCGCCCGCGAACACACCGCACGAAACACATTCCAAAGACATGAACGGTGCCTGGGCGCCATTTTCCGAGCAATGTGGCGCCACAAGAATATTCTTCTGCACAAACTCATAACTCACGTGAATGATTACCGCGGGCGCTGAATCCTAGCACCTTGGCGCCCCAAACCCCAAAATCCCAATTTTCTCAAATTCTTCCAAATCAATGCACGTACAAATCATCAATCACATCAAAATCACGAAATCATATATTATAAAACCCTAACTCAAGTTCTAAATCAATTTTACCAAGGAATTCATCAAATTCAAGAAAACAAAGCATCATACAATCATCAACTAACATGAAACAACCCCTATGATGTACATATAACCCATTATCTCCTCTATTATAGAGTGAGACTCCCCTTACCTCAAATTAACCGTAGAGAAGAACCGAAATGGAGTCACGAACAAAACCACTGCAACAATCCAAGCCTTCAAGTCACGAATTTGCTCTTCTCCTCCTCTCTCCTCCTGTGGTTTGTGCCGATTCTCCTCTCCTCCTTTCTCTTCTCTCTCTCCTTCGCAACTTTCTTTCTCTTTTCACAAATGAGAGAAAATTCCACTTTTGGATATATGTATATTGGGCCAAGCGCACCTTGGGCCCTTTTTACACCCCTTCTCCATTTCTTCCACCATCCCCTTCAATTAAAATAAATTACTAAATTATAAACACCATATTATAATTTAGTATAATTAAAATTAGTGCAACACTTAAACAATTTAATCAATTTCTTAATTAAATTATTTGGGGTGTTACACCCTATACCTCAAAAATCCCCAATTCTCAATTCCTTCCAATTCTAACCACCATATATCATTCAAATTCACTCTATAATCATTTTAACATATTCAATTTCACATTTCAAACATCAATTCACACCAAACCACGAAATCAAGCACATAAACCCTAACATTAAGCCCTAAATCAATTTCTCATGCAATTTCATCAAATTCACTCAATCAAATTCAATCAATCATTCAATTATCAACAAATAGGGACACTATGACTCCTATACAACCTATTATACCCTCTATTATAGAGTGAGACTCCCCTTACCTTATTTTACACCGTAGAGAAGCTCTTTCACGCAGTCACCTACAAAACATCAGCAACCAATCTCCTTCTCCTTCCTTTCTCCTTGGTGCGATCCAATCCTTCTTTCCACACTAGGGTTTTGCGCCGTATTTCTTCTCCTTTCTCTCTTCTCTCTTCGCAAGTTTCTTTTTTTTTCCTTTCTCTTGCACAATGATGCGAAATGCATCACTCCAAGGAGCCTAAGTCATTGGGCTTGGGCTCCTGGGCCAATCCTTGCAGTTCCGGTATCTCCAATACCACTCCCTTCAATTAAATAAAATACCAAATTATAAAACACTATATTATAATTTAATATAATTAAAAATAGTGCAACACTTAAACAATTTAATCAATTTCTTAATTAAATTATTTGGGGTGTTACACAGGTGACGGTGACGGAAGGTGACTAGAGATCCTTCATCTAGTATGGTCGAGTCGCTCTGATACGTAGCACCGGGGGGATGTTTATTTGTTATGTCTTTTACTTTGAACTATTATTTAAGTTGTTATTTTTCCACGGCTGTAATGTTTTATTCCCGACTATTATTTTGGTGCTATGTATCATTTGAACTGGAGTTTATTTTAAGTAATTGTTTTGAAGTATGTTAAGGTGTTTGGTTTTAAATGTGACACCCTCGAGTGGTCACACCGAAAAGTTTTTCAACTACTCTGATTTTCCAAATTATTTAAATAGTAGTTTATCTAGAAGGGGGGTGTTACAAGTGGTATCAGAGCAGTTCGTTCTGTCCGACCAAGTTGTCGAGTCTATTAACCCTCCAGTCTTGGTACTCGTTCTAAGTTATAGTTATATTGTTGTTTATTGCTGTCGAATGTTGTGAACGTCTAGGTCTTGCGTTGTCTGCTATGATTGATCTTGTATTGCCTGGTGTGTTCTCTGTGTCCCTTGTCGATCTTCGACAGAGACTTTGTTATGAATTTTTGTTTGCCGTTGGGTGGGGTAATTGTAATCTTGGGTATGAACTGGTTAGAGCATAACCATGTTCCTATTAGCTAAATTTTCGAGGACGAAAATATTCTAAGTGGGGGAGAGTTGTAACGCCCCAAAAATGATTAAGTAAGTAATTAGATAATTTAATTAAGTGATAATTTAATTAACCTTATTTAAAATAAATATAAGGAAATTAATTCAATTAAGGAGTGGGGTGTAGGAAATAACTGGAGAGTGTTATTAATTAAATAGGGAGGATGTGAGAAAGTAACTAGGAGGTGCAATTAGGGCCCATTGGAGTTAAGTGGCCCAAACCCAATTAATAAAAGCTTTAGGGTCTTAGGAGAAACCCTCACTAGAAGCAAAAGATCAAAAAATTAGAAAGTGGGAAGAGGAGAAGAGAGGGAGCGCGGCTAGGGCAAGGAGAAAGGAGAGGAGTTTCGTGGAGCTCTTAGAGGAGAGGAAAAACGTGGATTGTTGGTGTCTTGGAGAGGTGTCCTTGAGAGCTTTAGTCTTCTTCTTCAATTTTAACAAGGTATGGGGGCTCTCTAGCATATTTAATAATTTATAAACCTTGAAACATAGGAGTTAGGAATTAGAAGTAATTAAGTGGCTATTTTGTAACGTATATTAATGATTAGTGAAATATATGATTGATTTTCATGATGATATAGTGTTGTGGTACATGTGAATATGTTTCTTGATAAATAGGGTGATTAAATGTTTATTTAACATAATTTAAGTAGGAGAAAGTAGGCGCTTAGTAGGTGTTTGGGTGATTGGTTGAATAGGAGAAATTTTAGAAGTGTGGTGTTTTAAGGTTGGGTTCGGGTTGTGCTGGAAATAGGAGGAGGGGGGGCGCCAATTCTGCAGAATTTGGCGCCTGTGGTGCTGTTTGGTTGAGGTGAGGTGCCGAGGTGAATGGGGTGAGGTGCCGAGGTGAATGGGGTGAGGTGCCGAGGTGAATGAGATGAGGTGACCTAGGTGAGTGAGGTGAGGTGAGGTGCCGAGGTGGATGGGGTGAGGTGCCGCGGTGAATGAGATGAGGTGACCTAGGTGAGTGAGGTGAGGTGAGGTGCCGAGGTGGATGGGGTGAGGTGCCGCGGTGAATGAGATGAGGTGACCTAAGTGAGTGAGGTGAGGTGAGGTGCCTAGGTGAATGGGGTGAGGTGCCGAGGTGTGAGAGTGTACCGAGGTGCGTTTTGTGTGTGCCGAGGTGTGTGAGTGGGAGCCGAGGTATGTGAGTGTGCGTGCCGAGGTGATTGAGTGTGGCGCGCCAATTATGGCGGTGCCCGTGAGCTGTATTGTGTGTCAGGTCGCCTTGTGCGCCTGTGTGTGTACATGTGGGCTGGAAAATATTTCTGGGTGGAGAGTGTTGCGCAGGGGCGCCATCTTGGCTGCCCCAATGCGCCCGTGCGTGTCTAGATTGCTGGGAACTCTGTGTTGGAGTGTGGCGCAACACTGGGCGCCATTTTGGCATGCCCAGTGCGCTGAGTGCACCGCTTGTGCGAGTGCAAAGTGGGGTGTGTTCTTGCGCGCGTGTCTTGGGTGTGTTGTGCGCCGTGTCTTGGGCGTGTTGTGCGCCGTGTCTTGGGCATGTTGTGTGCCTTGTTGGTGTGTGGGTGTGTTGCGTGTTGCGTATGGTGTCTCGGGTGTAGGCGCCAAATTGGCTAGCCGGTGTATTGGTGTGAGTGATCGTGGTGGTGTGTTGGGCAAGGGCGCCATTTTGTCGCCCCAATGCGCTGTGGTGGCGCGTGTCTAGGTGGGGATTCCAAAATAGCCCCTAGGTGCTAAATTAATTAATATGGTGTCAAAATGGTCCTGGGGTAGAATAGGTCCCATGAGGTGTTTGGTCCCTAGGTGTGAGCTTAGTCCTTGGCGTTGACTTTAGTCCTTAGGGTGACTTTAGTCCTTGGCGTGAAAATAATTATTGGTGTTCTTTTAGTCCCCGTAGGAGTATTAATTATGGTGTCGTAGAATAAATGGTGAATATATTGGTGATGAGGGTCTATGCCTCTCCTTGGTGATTTGGTGAATATACATATAATTGTGGTGAGCATGTTATTGCTTTATTTTGGTGTTTTGGTGTTTTTGGTGCATAGTCATGGCGTCGCATAAATCATCTGCATTTTGGTGAATAGGCTTCGGCCTCTAAATTATTTTGGTGTTTGGTGAATGCCCACAAGGCAATTTTGGTGATGGATCCACATGCATATGCCCAAAGTGGAGTTTTGGGTTGCATTGCATACATTGCATACATGTTCTGGTGTAATTGTTTCTGGTGTGATTGCAAATTGTGTAACTGATTTTGGTGTGACTGTAGTTAGTGTAACTGCCTTTGGTGTAACTGCCTTAATAATATATGTAGTAATTATTGTCCTCTGGTGTGCCTGTTTCTCTGTGTTTCTCGCTTTATTTATTATTATCTATGCATTGAGACTCACCTCTTCGCGTCGTGTTGCCTCGTATGCTGTCGGCAACTGCGGGGTGTGATGACGGAAGGTGACTAGAGATCCTTCATCTAGTATGGTCGAGTCGCTCTGATACGTAGCACCGGGGGGATGTTTATTTGTTATGTCTTTTACTTTGAACTATTATTTAAGTTGTTATTTTTCCACGGCTGTAATGTTTTATTCCCGACTATTATTTTGGTGCTATGTATCATTTGAACTGGAGTTTATTTTAAGTAATTGTTTTGAAGTATGTTAAGGTGTTTGGTTTTAAATGTGACACCCTCGAGTGGTCGCACCGAAAAGTTTTTCAACTACTCTGATTTTCCAAATTATTTAAATAGTAGTTTATGTAGAAGGGGGGTGTTACACGTCTAAGATGGGTTTGGGCTGCGTACTGATGCAAGACGGTAAGGTAGTTGCTTACGCTTCAAGGCAATTGAGAATTCATGAGAAGAACTACCCTACACATGATTTGGAGCTTCTTTGCCGTGGTGTTTCTTATTTGAAGATGTGGAGGCATTACCTTTATGGTTCTCGGTTTGAAGTGTTTAGTGATCACAAGGGTCTACAATATTTGTTTGACCGTAAGGAGTTGAACATGAGGCGCAGGAGGTGGTTAGAGTCATTGAAAGATTATGACTTGATCCGAACTATCACCCAGAAAAGCTAATGTAGTAGGCGATGCATTGAGTAGGAAGTCCTTGCACGTGTCGACCATGATGGTTAAAGAGTTGGAGTTAATTGAGCAATTCGTAGATTTAAGCTTGTGCGTGAAGTAACTTCTCGAGTGTTAAGTTGGGGATCTTTGAAGATCACTAATGAGTTCTTGGTTAGCATTAGGGAAGCTCAGAAGTTGGATGTTAAGCTTGTGGATATAGTAGTGGGAATTGGCCGAGCTGAAAGTAAAGATTTTGAGTTGGATACACAAGGTTTGTTGAGGTACCGAGGTCGGATTTGTATTCCTGATGAAAAGGAAATGAAGAAGGCAATTCTGGAAGAATGTCATAGGAGTAAATTGAGTATTCACCCAGGGGCTACAAAGATGTATCAAGATTTGAAGAGGCTATTCTGGTGGCAAGGTATGAAAAGGGATGTAGCTCAGTTCGTTTATGCTTGTCTGATTTGTCAGAAGTCCAAGGTAGAGCACCAGAAGCCGGCAGGGTTGATGCAACCATTACAGATTCCGGAGTGGAAATGGGACAGTATTGCTATGGATTTCGTAACTGGTCTGCCGAGTACTGTGAAGAGGTATGATGCTATTTGGGTAGTTGTTGATAGGCTAACTAAGTCGGCACACTTCGTTCCTATTAACATCACGTATCCGGTGCCGAGGTTAGCAGAAATTTACATCAAAGAAATTGTGAAGCTTCATGGAGTCCCTTCAAGCATTGTTTCAGATAGGGATCCTAGGTTTACATCAGCATTTTGGAAGAGTTTGCAAGAAGCGTTGGGGTCCAAGTTGCGTTTGAGCTCGGCATATCATCCACAGACTGATGGTCAGTCCGAGAGGACCATCCAGTCCTTAGAAGATTTGTTAAGGGCTTGTGTGCTCGAGCATGGTAGTGCGTGGGATTCGTATCTTCATTTAATCGAGTTCACTTATAATAATAGCTGTCATTCTAGCATTGTGATAGCACCCTTTGAGGCGTTGTATGGGCGGAGGTGTAGGAGTACTCCGTTGTGCTGGTATGAGTCTGGTGAGAGTGTGGTGCTCGGACCCGAGATCGTCCGAGAGACCACCGAGAAGGTGAAGCTAATTCAAGAGAAGATGAAAGCCTCACAGAGTAGGCAGAAGAGTTACCATGACAAGAGGAGAAAAGATTTGGAGTTCCAGGTAGGTGAACATGTGTTTCTGAGAGTCAATCCGGTGGCTGGTGTGGGTCGAGCTTTGAAGGCTAAGAAGTTGTCCCCTCGTTTTATTGGTCCATACGAGATCCTAGAGAGAGTTGGGAAGGTGGCTTACCGAGTTGCTTTGCCACCTAACTTTGTCAAATTTGCATAATGTGTTCCATGTGTCTCACCGAGGAAATATATTTGGACCGTCCCATGTAATTCAGATGGACGACGTGCAAGTAAGGGAGAACTTGACTGTTGAGACAGTGCCGATCAGGATTGAAGGCCGAGAAGTGAAGACTTTAAGAGGAAAAGAGATCAAGCTAGTGAAGGTGGTTTGGTTTGGAGCTGCTGGTGAGAATGCTACTTGGGAGCTGGAGAGCAAGATGCAGGAAGCCTATCCCGAGTTATTTGCTTCAGGTAAGATTTCGAGGACGAAATATTCCAAGCGAGGGAGAGTTGTAACACCCCAAAATAGTTCAATTAATTATTTAGTTGAATTATTTAAGGTTTACGACATTTTAGTTAAGTCAAGTATTAATTAGAAGTCTATTTCATTTAGGAGATGTTTAAATAAATGGAGAAGGTGGGAATAGAGGCCCATGAGCCATTTGAAGCCCAAACTAATGCAATAAAGGAGTGTGTCCAAGGAAAGGGAGCATGCATGCAAAGTGTTTTGAGAAAAAAAAGTCAAAGGGAAAGTAAGAGAGAGAAGTTGGTAGGTGAGATCACTTTCTAGAGAGAAGGAAGAGCATTTGGCGTGGAAGAAGCTCAAGCTCAAGGAGAATTGTTCTTTGTGAGGAGAATCGGGGAGCATCGGTGAAGAGAGGGTCTTTTGCTCAGCTGATCAAGGTTAGGGGGCTCTCTTCTCACGTATAATTTTGTAGTATGATGAGTGTTATATGTGAGTAGTTTGTAGTGGTGTTTTTCTGAGCTGTGTTGCATGTTTTGTGTGTTTCTGATTGTGCTTGATGTTATGTTTTAGCTCGTTTCAGTGAGGTTGTGTTGAGATGTTGAGGTGTTGGTCATACGAGAGACTAATGAGTGAAATGGGAGCTGAGAAAACTCTCAGTCCTCACTAGTGCAGAAAAGGGATTTAAAGTCACGCAAATTGGCTTTTTAAAGTCACGCGTCGGCGTGACTTCTATTAAGGCGACTTCGTATGTCAGGAGCTTTAAAGTGCCAGCGTGACTTCTATTAAGGCGACTTCTTAAGTCAGACTTTTTGTCGCTTGACTTTAAATGTGTTTACATTATAAAGTCAGGGTTGTACCCGCCTGACTTCAAAGTTTTTTTTTTTTTTTTTTTGCCTTTTGGTCATTCCCCGGATATATATATATATATATATATATATATATATATATATATATATATATATATATATATATATATATATATATATATATATATATATATATATATATATATATATATATATATATTTGGCTCCACTAGGTATCAAATTCATTAAACTAGCAACAAACATTCTATATAGTTGAATTTCATCGCAGAAATTGATAATAAATCAAAACCCAACACACGCACAAACACAAAATAATGGATGTATAAATCGAACTACTCCGAAATTTCAAACAAACGAAACAGTTACAAACTATTTAGATTCTAACAAACAGATCAACGAGATTGACGTTTAACTATAAACGAAATGGATAAGCTAATAAGTCAAATTACCACCTCAAGAAATCTCCATGCTTTACGTCCTCTGCTTCTATAGCTCTATCTAGGATACCTCAAGAAGTAGCACTAGATAAAGAAGAAAACACCGAGATCAAAAAGCATGACAAAGTGACCAATAATGCAACAAACAATCATTAAAAGAGAGATTGAGATAGCTACCGTGTGTCCAATTACAAAGCGGATGATAATACCCTTCTCTTCCAACTTCTTTCTTTTATCACCTATTTCCCATGTTATCAAATGAACAAAGCATCAAAAATCAGAATCGGTAAAATAGATAGAATAACATATAAATCATATAAGAAAATGTTATGAAATGGATCGATTATGAACCTTGTGGCATCCATGTGGCCCGCACCGAGTCCTTTTCTTTTAAATTTTGCTAAATGCAGATATTAATACCTATGATCATAAGGTACTTTCTCTTATGCGATGACTCGATTATCCTTATATCTTCTTGAACAGAGCAGCAAGATGCGTATAGATTCTTGAGCTTCCTTTGCGTGCAGCTAAATCCATCTCTAAGTTTGAAATAGTCTTATCTAGAGCTCTGCATTCCATGCATTCCCATGAGTTTGACATTCAAAATAACAAAAATAATTAGACTTAGAATAGCATCAAGCCATCAAGGCAATCTTGCATAGAACTCACTCTACTGGAATTATGACCCTTGAAAACTTCACCATACATATCTCTAGTTTCTCGCCTCATTTCCAAATCTTGCAACTAGACATACACAAAACAAAAAAGAAAAAAGATTTGAGATTATAAACATATAAAAGGTTCAGGTGTTGAAGATATAGAAGATTATAGGGAAAATGAAAGTGAAGCTTACAGTTCAGGAATTACAACCCTCCAAAGTACATCCAATTTACTGATTTCAGCAGCTCCCTCGTGCAAGTCCCTTTTGTTCAGAATAGTCCATATCCTGTTATGTTTTAATAAATAAACAAATAAGAATGCAGATCCAAAAATAGCGAGGAATTGTCTTTTAAGGTTTTAATGACTAATGAATATAAATTAGGACCACCCAACCGCTATGCAATGCAACACTTCCCACGAGGATAAAGCTATAAATGATTACCACCCCCAGGCCCCCACCCCTACTTCAAATAAATAAATTATAGTTTTTTTAGCATAGTAACGAAATTAAAGTTGTCCATAGATTCATAAAAAAATTGAGTAATTAGAACGGCATCGAGAATTAAATTCTCACCAAATTAGTGAGTAGATAGTAATAATCGAGAGAAAGAGGTGTTAGAAGCGGACACCAAAGTTGACTTGTCAATGAGGAGTCAATCATACATACAATACAGAGGGTAGATGGTAGGAATGAATGATATTTTAAACTAAAATTGTCCAGTGCGAGTTAGATTTAGAATCATTTCATAACAATTGAATCACAATCTAGATCCAAATCCATTTCTCGCTATCAATTAAGCACATGAAAACAGATAATTAAATCAATTAAACAACGAGATATTATCATAAAGATCTATCTGAGAACAACGGTTTGAAGATTAAGATACTGAGAATCGATGGGAAATCGAAATTAGCAAGAACTCGATTTGAAAAACAGGACTAATCAAACTTTGAAAATTAAACAATTAAAAAAATGTTTAATAAATCAATGAGAAAAGTGAAGAAGAAGAACTCATTTGGTGAAGAGCATGCCAAACACGTGAAGCTTCCTAGACAAAGGAAAAGTGTCCATCTTTGCGATATAACACTTCTAGAAGGCAACTCTCCTCTCCTTTTCCAACTCATTGAATTTTTGGCTTCTCTTTTATCAAAAACTTGGCACTTCAATATGCAAAACTGATTTTTTTGTCTTGAAAGCGAGGTGTGAATTGAGAAAAATGGGGAAATGGAAAGACGAGAGAGATAGAGAGGAGATATGCACCATTCTTGCTTTGAAGCTCGATCTCTTGCACGAAACGCGAGAGAGACGATGAGGCGCGAGAGAGAGAGAGAGAGAAGAGCGAGAGAGACGATGAGAGCGCGAGAGAGCGATGAGAATACGAAACGTTCAACCCGAGAACGTTTTGATGTGTTTTACGTTTTATTACTTTTGAAGTCAAGCAATTTTACGCTTGACTTAAAAACCTGACTTAAAAACCTGAGAACGTTCAACCTGAGAACGTTTTTATTACGTTTTTCCACTTTTGAAGTCACGCATATTTTACGCTTGACTTAAAAACTAGCGTGCCAAAAATAGTTTTCGAGTTTATTACAAGTTTGCCACCGCGTCCACTTTTGAAGTCACGCATATTTTACGCTTGACTTAAAAACTAGCGCGCCTAAAAAAGTTTTCGAGTTTATTACAAGTTTGCCACCGCGTCCTTATATCAAGGCAGGCATCTGAGCGCGTGACTTTAAATGTCTATTTCTTTTCCTTATTTTGCACTAGTGCCTAGTGAGCTAAAGTGAGAGACGTGAGAGTGTGAAGTTCTTAATGAGTAAAACGTTGGACTACCGAGGTGTAGATTTGGAGTTGAGTGATCATAACGAAGAGAACGTGTGTCTGGGCTTAAGCAATGGGTTGACTTGGGATTGTCGAGGTGTATCTACCTACCACCAGTGTAACGAAACTTAAGTGATGATCGTAAGTCAAAACGTAATAACGATAACATAAGAACCGAGGTGAGTGATAAAGCACAAGTGACTAAGTGTATGAGTACCTGAGACTAGGTATAGGTATCGGTTTGTACTTGTCGAGGTGTAGGGTAAGTAGGCCGAGATGCTTAGGCCGAGATAAAGTACTTAGGCGTAGGCTGGCTTTGAAGTCTTAGTTGATAACGTTATAGCGTGTAGTAACCGAGGTGTTATGGCCGAGATGTAGAGTATATCATATCTAGGTGTACTTGCCGAGGTGAGATGTTGCGTTTAAGTGCGGTGTGTTCAAGCGTGAAGTAACCGGTGGTATTATAGAGGAAGTGAAGTATGTTTCGTGCGAAGTGAAGTGACTATGAGTGGAGTAGAGTGTAGGCGTGCCGAGGTGCCAAGCGTCTTGGAGGTGCCAAACGCGCCGAGGTGCTATAGGTGCCGAGGTGTTGTTTTAACGCTAGTGTACCGCGAGTTGTTCTTTGGGCGAACCGGCCCGAGTGTTGTTTTAAGCGGCGATTCACGTGAGTGGCTGAACGGTGTAGTCGATTTAGTCCTAAGTGACATGGTAGACCTCGTAGTATTGTTTGGTCCACTACTAGGTGCCGAGGTGTTTGGTGAGTGAGGTGACAGCCTTGTGAGCCGCTGGCGATGTAGTAGACGTCGGCCTTAGCACGTAAAAATGACGTATGTGTGTTGTTGGCCTTATGGCTCACAGTAGAGGAGTAATAAATGATGAAGTCCCTGATGGGCATTAAAATAAATGAAAAGGGTGAATGCAGAGGACTTCGGTCCTAGAGGTGAGCAGAGGACTTAGGTCCTATTTATGAACAGAAGGCTGCGGTCTAATTGGTGAGTTACTGAGATTGTGTTATGATTTAATTGAATGATGTATATGCTGTGTTTTATGCATTGTTCATGGTGTCGCATAAATCATAAACATAATGGTGAAAGCAGAGGACTTCGGTCCTATGGTGAAAGCAGAGGACTTCAGTTCTAAGGTGTAAGCAGAAGACTTCGGTCTTAATGGATCCATCATGCATATGCCCTTGGTGTTTTGGGTCTGCATCATGCATATAACTCATGCATTGTGTTATTTGTGTGTTGTGCCGAGGTGTTTATATGTGTTTTGCTTAGCATAATGCTTGTCATAAACCTTATTATATGTGTTTAGAGACTCACCCTACTGCTTTTATGTTGCTTCTCATGTTGGCAACTTGCAGGTATCCCCGAGTAGAGGTCAGTTCTCACTCGGTGTAGCTGGCGTCATTTTGCTCTGGTAGTGTAACACTGGGGGCCGAGTAGCGTAGTGGTCTGTTATGTAGGTTTTTTTTGAGTTGTAAACCTATGTCTTTTTGGAACATGTATTATTTTGACTGTGTTGTAACTAATAACCTGTTACTGTGAGCTCGGTTCCTTCTTGGCCGAGGTGCTGTATGTGCATCACACTACCACTGTTTAGCTGCGAAATTGTTTTATTGTTTTGCTTGGTTAAATTCACGTAGAAAAATGTAGCACTCCTTGAGTGGTTTTTGAAAACTCTGATTTAATTCGCTAAATAGTATTAAAAGTAAGGGGGTGTTACAATAGTGGTATCAGAGCAAAAGTCCGGTCTTGTCCGACCAAGTATTGAGTCTTGAGTTCCCAGAATTTCGAGTCTTATGGCTCGTTCTAAGTAGATTTTGTTTATATGTTTAGTGTGATGGCTGGAAGAGCTGGGAGGAATGACGCTGCCATAGCTGCTGCATTGGAAGCGATGGCGACTACTATGGGGATACGACTTTGACTTGTCATGTTGGGTTGGTGGTTGCACCGTGTTGGCCTGTCCACTCCAAGTTGAGAGTTGGGCCATGAGTCTTGGGCGAAGCTCGAGTCTCTTGGCTACTAGACAAGAGGGCATTGCGTGAGGTGGCTTTACTGAGCAAATGAGAACCTCCGGCTCCCGATGTGGAGGGATCACAAGCTCTTTGCAATTCCACCCACAAAACTCGATGAGCCTAGTCCTCGGACCATCACTTTTTTTCATGTTTGCGTGAGACAACTATTCAATTTATTCTATAGGTATAAGATTCATCATGAACATACCCTATGTTTTTATCAACACTCGAAATAACCATTCAATTTTTTCCAAAGAACAAATATGTTTATATTGATAATTAACATTACGTGGTTCTAATTTCAGCATTATCTAAGCTTACATAAATTTAGATTTGATACAAATCCAAATTTCCAACCATTAGAGTTGTTGTGTCGGTTCTCATATGAGCCTGAAGTTCGCTTTTGAGTGTAGAAGTATTGTAGGTACTGTCGAGGTAAATTCAAGTAAATATGAAGCATGACTTACTAGACGGTGTTGTGTGTGGTTGGCTTTGTAGAGAAGCAAGAACCTCCGAATCTTGATAGTGGAGGGATCACAAGCTAAAACAATTCAGTCCACAATATTTGTTGAGCCTAGTCCACTGAATTATCACTTCTTTTTCCAAGTCTTGGAGATGTCACTTTTCAATTTTTCCTATAGACACAAAATTAATCATGATCATTCTGTGTGTTGTCTTTTAACACTCGGAGAATGACATTACAAAACAGGAGATTTTTCAAATAAAAAGACTTTTGAGTTTAAAAGACAATATAGGAATTTAGTTACTTATAAGAATTTTAAAATATTTTTTAACATAAATATACAAATGCACATAAAATTATTGGTTTTATGATATATATATATATATATATATATATATATATATATAAAAACCAAAATATAAGCAACATAAGGTAATTATCGAAAAGACAAAGAAAAAGAAAATATGATGTAAGAATATTACAGTGGTTTTGTGAGAGACAAGAATTGATGTTTTTGCCCAGTCTTCTACCCAATTTTTTGTCTAGCACCATGAACAATTTCAAATTCAAACATGTTTGCAAGAATCAGGTTGTAATGTCCAATCCTTTGTTTTTTAGCAAAATCAAACACACCCATTGTATTATACTCCAAATTTTGTATTTTATCACGCTACATGAGTATTTATAGGACACAAGTTTTGTAACTTACAATTACCATTCCAAAAAATAAAAATATATTATACAGATAAATGTGTTTTTTCCAAAATTCTTCTACTATACAACTATTGCATTTTTTGAACTTCTGCATGAACACCTATATTAACATTAGTCATATCAAAAGGATTTATTTTGAAAGTTTTATGTTTCATAAGCTTAATAAAGTCAATAATTTTTTTCATAAGCATTAAAGCCAATAAGTTAATAAGAGTAAATAAACCGAAAGATAAGTATTTGTCACTAGATCACAATATGATTTCTTTGGATCGTTTTCTATAGTGAACAATTTCACGGATTTTAATCAAGCAAAAGTGAGGTAGAGATATTGTTTTACATCATGGTCATGGTATGAGAAAATAGAGGAACCTTTGAATCAAATTGATGTTCCTAAAGTTAGGATTAGTGTTATGAGAAACATGCGGGGATGTGTTGTTACTTTGTATTTTGTTAGGAAGGATTATAAGTAAATCATTTAATATGCCATATTCTAAATTAAGACTAAACCATATTTGATCAATTTAGTCCCACATCGGGTAGAATGTGAAACAAGTTAGCATTTATATAAATGTCAGATTCACAAGTTAGCTCGCCGAGTTGGGTAGAGCCAACTTGTAACCCAAGTGGGGGCAACAATGTGATGGGACACGGCTTTGACTTGTCATGTTGGGTTGGTGGTTGCACCGTGTTGGCCTGCCCACTCCAAGTTGAGAGTCGGGCCATGAGTCTTGGGCGAAAGCTCGAGTCTCTTGGCTACTTGACAAGAGGGCATTGCGTGAGGCTGGCTTTACAGAGCAGCGAGAACCTCTGGCTCCTGACAGTGGAGGGTTCACAAGCTACTGCAATTCCAGCCCACAAAACCTGATGAGCCTAGTCCCTTGGACCATCACTTTTTTTTTTCATGTTTGCGTAGACAACTATTCAATTTATTCTATAGGTATAAGATTCATCATGAACATACCCTATGTTTTTATCAACACTCAGAAATAACCATTCAATTTTTTCCAGCAACAAATATGTTTATATTGATAATTAACATTACGTGGTTCTAATTTCAGCATTATCTAAGCTTACATAAATTTAGATTTGATACAAATCCAAATTTCCAACCATTAGAGTTGTTGTGTCGGTTCTCATATGAGCCTGAAGTTCGCTTTTGAGGGTAGGAGTATTGTAGGTACTGTCGAGGTAAATTCAAGTAAATATGAAGCATGACTTACTAGACAGTGTTGTGTGTGGTTGGCTTTGTAGAGAAGCAAGAACCTCCGACTCTTGACAGTGGAGGGATCACAAGCTAAAACAATCCAGTCCACAATATTTGTTGAGCCTAGTCCACTGAATTATCACTTCTTTTTCCAAGTCTTGGAGATGATGACTTTTCAATTTTTCCTATAGACACAATATTAATCATGATCATTCTGTGTGTTGTCTTTTAACACTCGGAGAATGACATTACAAAACAGGAGATTTTTCAAATAAAAAGACTTTTGAGTTTAAAAGACAATATAGGAATTTAGTTACTTATAAGAATTTTAAAATATTTTTTAACATAATTATACAAATGCACAGAAAATTATTGGTTTTGCGCGATATATATATATATATATAACTACAATGTGTTATAATATATACCAAAATACCAAGTTGAGAGTTGGGCCATGAGTCTTGGGCGAAAGCTCGAGTCTCTTGGCTACTAGACAAGAGGGTATTGCATGAGGTTGGCTTTACTGAGCAAATGAGAACCTCCGGCTCCGACGACGGTGGAGGGATCACAAGCCACTTGCAATTCTAGCCCACAAAACTCACGATGAGCCTAGTCCTTGGACCATCACTTTTTTCTTGTTTGCGTGAGACAACTATTCAATTTATTCTATAGGTATAAGATTCATCATGAACATACCCTATGTTTTTATCAACACTCAGAAATAACCATTCAATTTTTTCCAGCAACAAATATGTTTATATTGATAATTAACATTACGTGGTTCTAATTTCAGCATTATCGAAGCTTACATAAATTTAGATCTGATACAAATCCAAATTTCCAACCATTAGAGTTGTTGTATCGTTTCTCATATGAGCCTGAAGTTAGCTTTTGAGGGTAGGAGTATTGTAGGTACTGTCGAGGTAAATTCAAGTAAATATGAAGCATGACTTACTAGACGGTGTTGAGTGTGGTTGGCTTTGTAGAGAAGCAAGAACCTCCGACTATTGACAGTGGAGGGATCACAAGCTATAACAATCCAGTCCACAATATTTGTTGAGCCTAGTCCACTGAGTTATCACTTCTTATTCCAAGTCTTGGAGATGATGACTTTTCAATTTTTCCTATAGACACAATATTAATCATGATCATTCTGTGTGTTGTCTTTTAACACTCGGAGAATGACATTACAAAACAGGAGATTTTTCAAATAAAAAGACTTTTGAGTTTAAAAGACAATATAGGAATTTAGTTACATATAAAAATTTTAAAATATTTTTTAACATAAATATACAAATGCACATAAAATTATTGGTTTTATGATATATATATATATATATATATATATATATATATATATATATATATATATATATATTGATCGTATCTTGACCAATGAAGTGTTGAAGTTATTGTTGTCCCGCCGATCGGGCTTGGTCGTTGAATGAATGAGAGGACCGGTCCTGCTTCACGCACGAGCACCTCGGGTGGTACTGCAAAGACACTCCGACGATCTAGTGAGAGGTCGCCGGGCGAGATAGCACAAGGTAAGAGAACGTGCACTGATGCCATGTGCGAATGGCATATATATCTTTGTAGAGTCCCGACCGTTAGCGAAGATTTCGCCGGTCCCGAAATGCGGTCCAAGCGGCGTGTTCGGGCTGGTTTCGTTGGCCGGGCCGACGCCCATTTGCTTTGTTGGCAGTCCTTGTAATTGCTGATACACCCAGGAACAGTTGCCCCACAAGCCTAGGTCGCTTAAGAGCGGTGAGGCTTGAATTGCTGCCCCGGGATCGCCGTTTTAAACGAGACGGGCGCGGCCGTGCGCTTTCTTGATATGCACGGTTTCGACCGCTCGCCAACCATCGGCCGTGCTGACGCGACGGTTGGTCTTCACTGACATTTAAGACATGACGTTTGGTGTTTCCGAGGTTGTTTGAAGGCAACTATTGGTGAGAAGGCGAAACGTTGCGACGTTTCGTCTCTCGGTCCCCTTTCGCGCTTTGGGTCTGCACTATAAATACCCCTTCAGTGATAGATCATTCATCACACTTCCGCGAATAGCTCTGCCAGCGACCGACTCGTCTGCCGCCGACTTACGTCCGTTGCTGCTTACGTATCGCTTGTATTTGCTGTTGCGACCGATTCACCACATCTGTTCAAGGTATGGATCGATCTCTTCGTTTACCTTTTTAAACTTAGTTTTTCTTTGAACGCACTTCGCGCTCTTCTACGCCTCGTGATAGGGGGTGTCAGGTC
Organism: Oxytropis ochrocephala; assembly: GCA_020916435.1. Lineage (NCBI taxonomy): Eukaryota > Viridiplantae > Streptophyta > Magnoliopsida > Fabales > Fabaceae > Oxytropis > Oxytropis ochrocephala. Next base: position 67,162,340 of record CM037088.1, read on the forward strand.
TGAGGACGGCCAAGTTGCCCCCTCTCACGAGTACTCTGCTCGATCGACCTGACTCGATCCCCTTATCACAGGTGCTGGTATATGCCGCGGACGAAACTGACCGCTCGTATCCCCGGAGGGCCGTCCCAATCTTTTGCCGTCCATATGTCTAAGCCGTCCGAGGCTGCCTCCCCAAAGGAGAAGTCTAAGTCGTCTTCGGTCGACAAAAATTCTGGCTCTTCGAGCAGCAGTTCTTCGAGTAGTACAAGCTCAAACTCCAAATCTTCTAGCCAAGGATCGGCCCATTCTGCTGGTCGGCCGTGCAACACTCCACCACCGGAGAACGCCGTATCTCGAGCGGAAGGAGAGCAGGAATTAGAGGTGGTGATTGTAGATGATGACGAGGTTCTAAGTGTCGTCCAAGTCGCGGACGAGGAGATGGCGGGAGCCGAAGGTGACCTAGCTGAAGAAACCAACGTGGAAGTGGTAGCTCAGCTCGCAGCTAGCTCCTCTGGTCAAGAGGTCAACATCGAAGGAGGATCGAACGAAGAAGCGGCCGACGTTCAAACTGATGTAGCCCGGGACCCATCTGACATGTCTTGGGTGTCAAAAACTCTTCGCTCACACAGGAGTATACTTACGGTCGGCCACCTCGCCTTGCCCGACCTTGAGTGCTGCCTCAATGAATCACCGGGCTGAAGGGTGAGAGGCATGAAAGATGGAGAAGACATTGCAACTTATTCCAGCAATCTTAAGTTCACGATGTATCGGATCGTGCTCGAGAGGATGAACATCGTCCCACCTTTCACCGAAGTTTCAACGTGGCGTTACAAGTCCATATCGGGTCGCCCTCTCAACTCCATCCCAATGCTTGGGCATTCTTAAAAACTTTCGAAGTCCTGTTAACCAAACTTGGTCGGCCGGTGTCGATCATGCTATTCTTTGCCCTCTTTGAGCTAAGCTGGCTCAGGGAGAAAGCGAACAAAGAGAAGAGGGAGCAGGTCTCTTTCAAGATGCAGAAAACTCAAAGACCTAGGTATTTCAAAGCTTATCAAGAGTCATCGGGCGCGGCTGGAGAGGCCACTACTTTTGGATCGTTCCCACCAAGGAGGCCGGTAAGGCCATATCTGAGGTCCAACCGGACGGGATGCTCGGTCCCCCTTACTTCCCAATTATGTGGAATGAAGCTCACTTCTTCAGGAGGCCGGGCGATTACATCTATTCTGCCAAAGATTTGGGCGAGGCCGACTTGGAATCTTTGGAGATGATTAAAGCTTTGGCGGGCATGCTGCCCCCAGACCCTAAGGGCGACATACCTTGCCGTCCCTTCGTCTTGCTCGTTGGCCGTTTCTTGATATAAGTAGTGGCTCCGCCTTGCTGCCTCTAGGTCGGCCGCCAGGGTAACTACCTGGTCGTCTCTGCTATAAAATTTCATTTTCAAGTGCACCGTCGATGCCACGGCCTCTAGCTTGCCCAGGGTCGGCCTACCAATGATACACTGATAGCATGATTTGAGGGGGAGTACGAGGAACGCCGTGCGGACCGTCCCGCATAAAAGTGCTCTCTCCAAAGGTCGCGTCACCAAATGTGACCATGAGTTCGATCGTTCCCAACGGGTAGGTGATCGCTCCATTGAAGCCCGTTAGGGGAGTAGGCTCGGTCTGGGGAATTATCTCGCTCCGATCAACCTTGATCTTGTCAATCAAGCCTTCGAACATGATGTCGGCCGAGCTACCCTGGTCGACTAGAATTCTTTGAACTTCGTGTTGGCCATAATCGCTCGATTACCAACGGAACATAATCGCTCGCCTGCCGCCGAGCGTGTCTTCGCCCCCAAAGGAAATGGGCGGTCTATTCGAGACCGGCCGCATCGCGTAAGTTGAGGCAACCATTAGGAGCTCGTCCCACTTTCTTTTCATAGCTTTGTTGGACTCTTTACAATCCAACGGATTTCCACCGTGAATAACCATCGCTACATTGCGGCCTTTGGACCGCCGATTATCTCGATCTTCGATCGATTTTATCTTGGGTGCTCGTTATGACTAGAGCACCCTTTCCTCTCGCCCCGATCTTTCTCTTTCGCCTTCTCTTGAGGTCGCTTCGCCTTCCTCCGATCTCACATACTTGCTCAACTTGCCTTCTCGAATGAGCTCTTCAATATCGCTTTGAGGCCATACAGTCGTTAGATATCATGACCCTTTGCTTTTGTGGTAACGACAATACCTTTTGGTAGGTCGTGCCCTTTCTTGAGCACGAGTGGATCGGGCGCTTTACACCCACAAACTCGTTGTTCGCACTCACCGTAGATTTGTGCAATAGAGGTGTTGAGGCGAGTGCGATGATCAAACTTCTTGTCTCTCAAATCGTGCCTGTCTCTCGCGCCTTCACGAAGTTTTCGCGGGTCATCTTGCTCTTCCTTTGGTCGCGCCTGAGCGCCCTTCTTGCGCCAAAGTTTCTTCATACGCCATATGGACGCTGGCCCTTGTTAGGAAGAAGTCGAGATCTTGATAATGGTTCAATGTGAATTCCTCTACGAACCTCGTGGTCCTATTCGAATACCACGCTTTAGATATTTCAACTTATCTTTATCTGACAAATCACGAACAAACTCAGCCTCGGTATTGAACCGGTCTATGTACTGTCTCAGCGTCTCATTATCACCTTGAACAATCGTGTCCAAGTGTTCTTCATATCGATCATCGCGCGGTTGGCGTATATAGTGCGATAAGAAGATTCTCGATCAGTCTTGCCATGAGGAGATAGTATTGGGCGAAGGGTCTCCCACCATTCTAATGCCCTACCGCCCAAAGATCGAGGGAACAAATTTGCACTTCATGGTCGAGCCCAGTTCTCTGTAACTGCAATAATTGTTAAAGTACCGGAGATGCTTGTCTGGGTCGCCACGACCGTCAAACTTATTCAGATTAGGACGCTTTCTTAAATCTCTGGGGATCCTGTAGCGCCTGATTTCCCTGGTGAATGGGCCGTGACCGTCCTGAATGTCGTTCGACCCAAAGGGTTGCATAGCGAGGCATGCCTGCCCGGCATTCCATAAAACACTCCGGGGCGGACGGGTGGAAGTTGAGGAGGTCTTCTGGGGCGTTCGCTTTGGCCTCTCCTCGGCCGATGTGAGACGTCCCCGACCCTTCCATCTCTGTAATCTTCAAGCTCTTCACGAGAGTCCCAAGACCTGTTTCTCAACCGACGTGAACCGAACGACTCATTAGAAGAATACCTGGTGGGCGAGCGGCCGGTGTCAGGACGGTAGCTGGAATCATCATAGTCATCGTAAGATAACGAACGGCGTCTGCGCACGTTCCTGCTTGCGGGCGACCTACGTGCCCTTGTTCGTCGCGCCGGAGATCGATGGGTGGTGCTCTCTCGGCGAGAAAGGCTCATTCTAGGAGGGGAGCGATGTGCACGCTGAGGTCGGCGTCGGCGAGCGGTTCTCCGTTCTTCCGCCTTCCGCATCACGGGCGTCCGGAATAGACCTCTCTTCGTAGCGAGAGATCAACTCATCTCTATCTGCGATAACCTGGTTCTTGTTATGCAGGATCTGCAGAACGGCCTAAGTGACATGTTCTGGCAATGGTTCCTGAATGCCCGCTTCAATCAGCTCGGGCGGGAGATCATTAGGAACGGACGGCTGAATCTGTTGAAGGACCGGCCCACGCATCAAGTGTGCACAGAGGTCTCCCCGCCGTGGATGTCCTTGAGATTCGTGGATCGTGATGCGCCATGCCCTCGGGTCCGCTGGCCGAGGATGTTGCCGGAGGGGTTGAGTCCGATGAGGCCCTCGCCCGGGGCCTGGTCGCGTGGAGCCATGAATGGAGTAGGATAGCGCTCGGGCCTCCCACTGTGGTCGCCAATTAATCGTACCTTGACCAATGAAGTGTTGAAGTTATTGTTGTCCTGCTGACTGGGCCGGTCGTTGAATGAATGAGAGGATCGGTCCCGGCTTCACGCTGAGCACCTCGGGTGGTACCCGCAAAGACACTCCGACGATCTAGTGAGAGGTCGCCGGGCGAGATAGCACAAGGTAAGAGAACGTACTGGATGCCATGTGCGAATGGCATATATATACCGTAGAGTCCCGACCGTTAGCGAAGATTTCGGCGGTCCCGAATTGCGGTCCAAGCAGCGTGTTCGGGCCGGTTCGTTGGGGCGGGCCGACGCCCATTTGCCGCTGGCGCCCTTGTAATTGCCGATACACCAGAACAGCTTGCCCCACAAGCCTGTGGTCGCTTAAGAGCGGTGAGAGGCTTGAATTGCTGCCCCAGATCGCCGCTTTAAACGAGACGCGCGCGCCGCGCGCTTTCTTGATATGCACGGCTCGACCGCTCCGCCAACCATCGCCGCCGTCTTGACGCGACGGTTGGTCTTCACCGACATTTAAGACATGACGCTTGGTGTTTCCGAGGTTGTTTGAAGGCAACTATTGGTGAGAAGGCGAAACGCTGCGCGGCGCTTTCGCCTCTCGGCCCTCTTTCGCGCTTTGGTCCGCACTATAAATACCCCTTCACCATAGATCATTCATCACACTTCCGCGAATAGCTCGCAAATGACCGACTCGTCTCGCGCCGACTTACGTCCGCTGTCGCTACGTATCGCTTGTATTTGCTTTATTGCGGCCGATTCACCACATCTGCTCAAGGTATGGATCGATCTCTTCGCTTACCTTTTTAAACTTAGTTTTTCTTTGAACGCACTTCGCGCTCTTCTACGCCTCGTGATAGGGTGTCGTGTCCGAGGACGCCAAGTTGCCCCCTCTCACGAGTACTCGCTTTCGATCGACCGACTCGATCCCCTTATCACAAAGTGTTTGGTATATGCCGCGGACGAATCGACCGCTCGTATCCCGGAGGGCCGTCCCCAATCTTTTGCCGTCCATATGTCTAAGCCGTCCGAGGCTGCCTCCCCAGAGGAGAAGTCTAAGTCGTCTTCGGTCGACAAAAATTCTGGCTCTTCGAGCAGCAGTTCTTCGAGTAGTACAAGCTCAAACTCCAAATCTTCTAGCCAAGGATCACCCATTCTCATTGGTGTGCTGCAGCAACAATCCACCACCGAGAACGCCGTATCTCGAGCGGAAAGAGAGCGGGAAGTAGAGGTGGTGATTGTAGATGATGACAAGGTTCTAAGTGCCGTCCAAGTCGCGGACGAGGAGATGGCGGGAGCCGAAGGTGACCGAGCCGAAGAAACCAACGTGGAAGTGGTAGCTCGGCCGCAATGCCTAGCTCCTCCGGTCAAGAGGTCAACATCGAAGGAGGATCGAACGAAGAAGCGGCCGACGCTCAAACCGATGTAGCCCGACCCATCCGACATGTCTTGGGTGTCGAAACTCTTCGCCACACGAGAGTATACTTCACGGTCGCCACCTCGCCTTGCGACCTTGAGTGCTTTGCCTCAATGAATCACCGGCCGGGAGGGTGAGAGGCATGAAAGATGGAGAAGACATTGCAACTTATTCCAAAGAATCTTAAGTTCACGATGTATCGGATCGTGTTTCGAGAGGATGAACATCGCCCCACCTTTCACCGAAGTTTCAACGTGGCGTTACAAGTCATATCGGGTCGCCCCTCTCAACTCCATCCCAATGCTTGGGCATTCTTAAAACTTTCAAGTCCTCGTTAACCAAACTTGGTCGGCCGGTGTCGATCATGCTATTCTTTGCCCTCTTTGAGCTAAAGTGGCTCGGGGAGAAAGCGAACAAAGAGAAGAGGAGCGTGTCTCTTTTCAAGATGCGTAAAACTCAAAGACCGGTATTTCAAAGCTTATCAAGAGTCATCGGGCGCGCCCGGAGAGGCCACTACTTTTGGATCGTTCCCACCAAGGAGGCCTGCAGGTAAGGCCATATCCGAGGTCCAACCGACGATGCTCGGTCCCCTTACTTCCCAATTATGTGGAATGAAGCTCACTTCTTCAGAGGCCGGCGATTACATCTATTCTCGCCAAAGATTTGGGCGAGGCCGACTTGGAATCTTTGGAGATGATTAAAGCTTTGGCGGGCATGCTGCCCCTGCACCTAAGGGCGACATACCTTGCCGTCCCTTCGTCTTGCTCGTTGGCCGCTTTCTTGATATAAGTAGTGGCTCCGCCTTGCTTTGCTCTAGGTCGGCGCCGCCAGTAACTACCGGTCGCTCGCTATAAAATTTCATTTTCAAGTGCACCGCCGATGCCACGCCCTCTAGCTTGCCCGGGTCGGCCTACCAATGATACACCGATAGCATGATTTGAGGGGAGTACGAGGAACGCCGTGCGGACCGCCCCTGCACAAAGTGCTTCTCCAAAGGTCGCCACCAAATGTGACCATGAGTTCGATCGTTCCCAACGGGTGGGTGATCGCTCCATTGAAGCCCGTTAGGGAGTAGGCTCGATGCAGGAATTATCTCGCTCCGATCAACCTTGATCTTGTCAATCAAGCCTTCGAACATGATGTCGGCGAGCTACCCCAGTCGACTAGAATTCTTTGAACTTCGTGTTGGCCATAATCGCTCGATTACCAACGAACATAATCGTTCGCCGCCCTGCCGCCGAAAGCGTGTCTTCGCCCCTAAAGGAAATGGGCGGTCTATTCGAGACCTGGCCGTGCTCGCAGGTTGAGGCAACCATTAGGAGCTCGTCCCACTTTCTTTTCATAGCTTTGTTGGACTCTTTACGATCCAACGGATTTCCACCGTGAATAACCATCGCTACATTGCGCCTTTGGACCGCTGATTATCTCGATCTTCGATCGATCTTTATCTTGGGTGCTCGTTATGACTAGAGCACCCTTTCCTCTCTGTCTCCGATCTTTCTCTTTCGTCTTCTCTTGAGGTCGCTCGTCTTCCTCCGATCTCACATACTTGCTCAACTTGCCTTTCCGAATGAGCTCTTCAATATCGCTTTGAGGGCCATACGATCGTTCGTATCATGACCGCACTTGCTTTTGTGGTAACGACAAGATTTTGGTAGGTCGTGCCCTTTCTTGAGCACGCAGTGGATCGGGCCGCTTTACACCCACAAACTCGTTGTTCGCACTCACCGTAGATTTGTGCAATGGAGGTGTTGAGGCGAGTGCGATGATCAAACTTCTTGTCTCTCAAATCGGCCGGTTGTCTCGGCGGCCTTCACGAGTTTTCACCGGCCTGTTTGCTCTTCCTTTGGTCGCGCACAGCGCGCCTTCTTCTTGCGCCAAAGTTTCTTCATACGCCATATGGACGTTGGCCCTTGTTAGGAAGAAGAAGCCGAGATCTTGATAATGGTTCAATGTGAAATCCTCTACGAACTCGTGGTCCTGGTCGAATACCACGCTTTAGATATTTCAACTTATCTTTATCCGACAAATCACGAACAAACTCAAATTTCTCGGTATTGAACCGGTCTATGTATCGTCTCGTCTCATTATCACCTTGAACAATCGTGTCCAAGTGTTCTTCATATCGATCATCGGCAATGTTGGCCGATATAGTGCGATAAGAAGATTCTCGATCAGTTCTTGCCATGAGGAGATAGTATTGGGCGAAGGGTCTCCCACCATTCTAATGCCCTACCGTCCCAAAGATCGAGGGAACAAATGCACTTCATGGTCGAGCCCAGTTCTCTCAGAATCGCAATAATTGTTAAAGTACCGAGATGCTTGTGCGGGTCGCCACGGCCGTCAAACTTATTCGATTAGGACGCTTTCTTAAATCTCCGGGGATCTCAGCGCGCTGATTTCCCACGGTGAATGGGCCGTGACCGCCCCGAATGTCGTTCGACCCAAAGGGTTGCATAGCGAGGCATGCCCGCCCTGGCATTCCATAAAACACTCGGGGGCCGACGGTGGAAGTTGAGGAGGTCTTCAGGCGTTCGCTGGCCTCTCCTCGGCCGATGTGTGAGACGCCCCCGACCCTTCCATCTCTCGTAATCTTCAAGCTCTTCACGAGAGTCCCAAGACTGCTTTCTCAACCGACGCGTGAACCGAACGACTCATTAGAAGAATACCGGTGGGCGAGCGGCGGTGTCGTGATCGGTAGGCCGGAATCATCATAGTCATCGTAAGATAACGAACGGCGTCTGCAAGACGTTCTCGCTATGCGCGCGACCCACGTGCCCTTGTTCGTCGCACGAGATCGGTGGGTGGTGCTCTCTCGGCGAGAAAGGCTCATTCTAGGAGGGGCGATGTGCACGCCAGAGTCGGGCGCCGAGCGTATGTTCTCCGCCTTCCGCACGCCGGCGGTCCGGAATAGACCCTCTTTCGTAGCGAGAGATCAACTCATCTCTATCTGCGATAACCTGGTTCTTGTTATGCAGGATCTGCAGAACGACCTGAGTGACATGTTCTGGCAATGGTTCCTGAATGCCCGCTTCAATCAGCTCGGGCGGGAGATCATTAGGAACGGACGGCTGAATCTGTTGAAGGACCGGTCCACGACCGTTCCTTCAACAGATTCGTGGATGTCCTTGAGATTCGTGGATCGTAACGGCCATGCCCTCCGGGGTCTGTTGCTGAGGATGTTGCCCGGAGGGGTTGAGTCTGGATGAGGCCCTCGTCTGGGGCTGGTCGCGTGGAGCCATGAATGGAGTAGGATAGCGCTCGGGCCTCCCACTGTGGTCGCCAATTGATCGTACCTTGACCAATGAAGTGTTGAAGTTATTGTTGTCCTGCTGACTGGGTCGGTCGTTGAATGAATGAGAGGACCGGTCCCGGCTTCCTTCACGCCGAGCACCTCGGGTGGTACTCGCAAAGACACTCCGACGATCTAGTGAGAGGTCGCTCGGGCGAGATAGCACAAGGTAAGAGAACGTACCTGATGCCATGTGCGAATGGCATATATATACTGTAGAGTCCCGACCGTTAGCGAAGATTTCGGGCCGGTTTCGTTGGGCTGGGCCGACGGCCCATTTGCTGTTGGCAGTCCTTGTAATTGCTGATACACCCAGGAACATATATAAACCAAAATATAAGCAACATAAGGTAATTATCGAAAAGACAAAGAAAAAGAAAATATGATGTAAGAATATTACAAAGTGGTTTTGTTAGAGACAAGAATTTAAGTTTTTGCCCGATCTCCTACCCAATTTTTTGTCTAGTACCATGAACAATTTCTAATTCAAACATGTCAGAATCAGGGGTTGTAATGTCCAATCCTTTGTTTTTTAGCAAAATCAAACACACCCATTGTATTATACTCCAAATTTTGTATTTTATCACCCTACATGAGTATTTATAGGACACAAGTTTTGAAACTTACAATTATCATTCCAAAAAGTAAAAATATATTATACAGATAAATGTGTGTTTTCCAAAATTCTTCTACTATACAACTATTGCATTTTTGAACTTCACATGAACACCTATATTAACATTAGTCATATCAAAAGGATTTATTTTGAAAGTTTTATGTTTCATAAGCTTAATAAAGTCAATAATTTTTTTCATAAGCATTAAAGCCAATAAGTTTATAAGAGTAAATAAACCGAAAGATAAGTATTTGCCACTAGATCAAAATATGATTTCTTTGAATCGTTTTCTATAGAGAACAATTTCACGGATTTTAATCAAGCAAAAGTGAGGTAGAGATATTGTTTTACATCATGGTCATGGTATGAGAATATAGAGGAACCTTTGAATCAAATTGATGTTCCTAAAGTTAGGATTAGTGTTATGAGAAACATGCGGGGATGTTTTGTTACTTTGTATTATGTTAGGAAGGATTAAGTAAATCATTTAATATGCCATATTCTAAATTAAGACTAAACCATATTTGATCAATTTATTCCCACATCGGGTAGAATGTGAAACAAGTTAGCATTTATAAATGTCAGATTCACAAGTTAGCTCGCCGAGTTGGGTAGAGCCAACTTGTAACCCAAGTGGGGGCAACAATGTGATGGGACATGGCTTTGACTTGTCATGTTGGGTTGGTGGTTGCACCGTGTTGGCCTGCCCACTCCAAGTTGAGAGTTGGGCCATGAGTCTTGGGCGAAAGCTCGAGTCTCTTGGCTACTAGACAAGAGGGCATTGCGTGAGGCTGGCTTTACAGAGCAGAGAGAACCTCTGGCTCCTGACAGTGGAGGGATCACAAGCTACTGCAATTTCAGCCCACAAAACCTGATGAGCCTAGTCCCTTGGACCATCACTTTTTTTTTCATGTTTGCGTAGACAACTATTCAATTTATTCTATAGGTATAAGATTCATCATGAACATACCCTATGTTTTTATCAACACACAGAAGTAACCATTCAATTTTTTCCAAAGAACAAATATGTTTATAATGATAACTAACATTACGTGGTGCTAATTTCAGCATTATCTAAGCTTACATAAATTTATATCTGATACAAATCCAAATTTCCAACCATTAGAGTTGTTGTCTCGGTTCTCATATGAGCCTGAAGTTCGCTTTTGAGGGTAGGAGTATTGTAGGTACTGTCGAGGTAAATTCAAGTAAATATGAAGCATGACTTACTAGACTGTGTTGTTTGTGGTTGGCTTTGTAGAGAAGAAAGAACCCCCGACTCTTGACAGTGGAGGGATCACAAGCTAGAACAATCCAGTCCACAATATTTGTTGAGCCTAGTCCCATGAACTATCACTTCTTTTTCAAAGTCTTGGAGATGATGACTTTTCAATTTTTCCTATAGACCCAATATTAATCATGATCATTACAGGTGTTGTCTTTTAACACTCAGAGAATGACATTACAAAAAAGGAGATTTTTCAAATAAAAAGACTTCTGAGTTTAAAAGACAATATAGGAATCTAGTTACTTATAAGAATTTTAAAATATTTTTTAACATAAATATACAAATGCACATAAAATTATTGGTTTTGTGAGATATATATAAGTACAATGTGTTATAATATAAACCAAAATATAAGCAACATAAGGTAATTATCGAAAAGACAAAGAAAAAGAAACTTTGATGTAAGAATATTACAGCTTGTTTTGTTAGAGACAAGAATTTAAGTTTTTGCCTAGTCTCCTACCCAATTTTTTTCTAGTACCATGAACAATTTCTAATTCAAACATGTCAGAACTGGGTTGTAATGTCCAATCCTTTGTTTTTTAGCAAAATCAAACACACCCATTGTATTATACTCCAAATTTTGTATTTTATCACCCTACATGAGTATTTATAGGACACAAGTTTTGAAACTTACAATTATCATTCCAAAAAGTAAAAATATATTATACAGATAAATGTGTGTTTTCCAAAATTCTTCTACTATACAACTATTGCATTTTTTGAACTTCTGCATGAACACCTATATTAACATTAGTCATATCAAAAGGATTTATTTTGAAAGTTTTATGTTTCATGTTTAATAAAGTCAATAATTTTTTCATAAGCATTAAAGCCAATAAGTTTATAAGAGTAAATAAACCGAAAGATAAGTATTTGCCACTAGATCAAAATATGATTTCTTTGAATCGTTTTCTATAGAGAACAATTTCACGGATTTTAATCAAGCAAAAGTGAGGTAGAGATATTGTTTTACATCATGGTCATGGTATGAGAATATAGAGGAACCTTTGAATCAAATTGATGTTCCTAAAGTTAGGATTAGTGTTATGAGAAACATGCGGGGATGTTTTGTTACTTTGTATTATGTTAGGAAGGATTAAGTAAATCATTTAATATGCCATATTCTAAATTAAGACTAAACCATATTTGATCAATTTATTCCCACATCGGGTAGAATGTGAAACAAGTTAGCATTTATAAATGTCAGATTCACAAGTTAGCTCGCCGAGTTGGGTAGAGCCAACTTGTAACCCAAGTGGGGGCAACAATGTGATGGGACATGGCTTTGACTTGTCATGTTGGGTTGGTGGTTGCACCGTGTTGGCCTGCCCACCCCAAGTTGAGAGTTGGGCCATGAGTCTTGGGCGAAGCTCGAGTCTCTTGGCTACTAGACAAGAGGGCATTGCGTGAGGTGGGCTTTACAGAGCGAGAGAACCTCCGCCCCCGACAAAGGAGGGATCACAAGCTACCGCAATTTCAGCCCACAAAACCTGATGAGCCTAGTCCCTTGGACCATCACTTTTTTTCATGTTTGCGTGAGACAACTATTCAATTTATTCTATAGGTATAAGATTCATCATGAACATACCCTATGTTTTTATCAACACACGTAAGTAACCATTCAATTTTTTCCAAAGAACAAATATGTTTATAATGATAACTAACATTACGTGGTGCTAATTTCAGCATTATCTAAGCTTACATAAATTTATATCTGATACAAATCCAAATTTCCAACCATTAGAGTTGTTGTCTCGGTTCTCATATGAGCCTGAAGTTCGCTTTTGAGGGTAGGAGTATTGTAGGTACCGCTGAGGTAAATTCAAGTAAATATGAAGCATGACTTACTAGGATCGTGTTGTTTGTGGTTGGCTTTGTAGAGAAGAAAGAACCCCCGACTCTTGACAGTGGAGGGATCACAAGCTAGAACAATCCAGTCCACAATATTTGTTGAGCCTAGTCCCATGAACTATCACTTCTTTTTCAAAGTCTTGGAGATGATGACTTTTCAATTTTTCCTATAGACCCAATATTAATCATGATCATTACGTGTGTTGTCTTTTAACACTCGAGAATGACATTACAAAAAGGAGATTTTTCAAATAAAAAGACTTCTCGAGTTTAAAAGACAATATAGGAATCTAGTTACTTATAAGAATTTTAAAATATTTTTTAACATAAATATACAAATGCACATAAAATTATTGGTTTTGTGAGATATATATAAGTACAATGTGTTATAATATAAACCAAAATATAAGCAACATAAGGTAATTATCGAAAAGACAAAGAAAAAGAAACTTTGATGTAAGAATATTACAGTTGTTTTGTTAGAGACAAGAATTTAAGTTTTTGCCCAGTCTCCTACCCAATTTTTTTTCTAGTACCATGAACAATTTCTAATTCAAACATGCTGCAACTGGGGTTGTAATGTCCAATCCTTTGTTTTTTAGCAAAATCAAACACACCCATTGTATTATACTCCAAATTTTGTATTTTATCACCCTACATGAGTATTTATAGGACACAAGTTTTGAAACTTACAATTATCATTCCAAAAAGTAAAAATATATTATACAGATAAATGTGTGTTTTCCAAAATTCTTCTACTATACAACTATTGCATTTTTTGAACTTCTGCATGAACACCTATATTAACATTAGTCATATCAAAAGGATTTATTTTGAAAGTTTTATGTTTCATAAGCTTAATAAAGTCAATAATTTTTTTCATAAGCATTAAAGCCAATAAGTTTATAAGAGTAAATAAACCGAAAGATAAGTATTTGCCACTAGATCAAAATATGATTTCTTTGAATCGTTTTCTATAGAGAACAATTTCACGGATTTTAATCAAGCAAAAGTGAGGTAGAGATATTGTTTTACATCATGGTCATGGTATGAGAATATAGAGGAACCTTTGAATCAAATTGATGTTCCTAAAGTTAGGATTAGTGTTATGAGAAACATGCGGGGATGTTTTGTTACTTTGTATTATGTTAGGAAGGATTAAGTAAATCATTTAATATGCCATATTCTAAATTAAGACTAAACCATATTTGATCAATTTATTCCCACATCGGGTAGAATGTTAAACAAGTTAGCATTTATAAATGTCAGATTCACAAGTTAGCTCGCCGAGTTGGGTAGAGCCAACTTGTAACCCAAGTGGGGGCAACAATGTGATGGGACATGGCTTTGACTTGTCATGTTGGGTTGGTGGTTGCACCGTGTTGGCCTGCCCACCTGGGTTGAGAGTTGGGCCATGAGTCTTGGGCGAAAGCTCGAGTCTCTTGGCTACTAGACAAGAGGGCATTGCGTGAGGCTGGCTTTACAGAGCAGAGAGAACCTCTGGCTCCTGACAGTGGAGGGATCACAAGCTACTGCAATTTCAGCCCACAAAACCTGATGAGCCTAGTCCCTTGGACCATCACTTTTTTTTTCATGTTTGCGTAGACAACTATTCAATTTATTCTATAGGTATAAGATTCATCATGAACATACCCTATGTTTTTATCAACACACAGAAGTAACCATTCAATTTTTTCCAGCAACAAATATGTTTATAATGATAACTAACATTACGTGGTGCTAATTTCAGCATTATCTAAGCTTACATAAATTTATATCTGATACAAATCCAAATTTCCAACCATTAGAGTTGTTGTCTCGGTTCTCATATGAGCCTGAAGTTCGCTTTTGAGGGTAGGAGTATTGTAGGTACTGTCGAGGTAAATTCAAGTAAATATGAAGCATGACTTACTAGACTGTGTTGTTTGTGGTTGGCTTTGTAGAGAAGAAAGAACCCCCGACTCTTGACAGTGGAGGGATCACAAGCTAGAACAATCCAGTCCACAATATTTGTTGAGCCTAGTCCCATGAACTATCACTTCTTTTTCAAAGTCTTGGAGATGATGACTTTTCAATTTTTCCTATAGACCCAATATTAATCATGATCATTCTGTGTGTTGTCTTTTAACACTCAGAGAATGACATTACAAAAAAGGAGATTTTTCAAATAAAAAGACTTCTGAGTTTAAAAGACAATATAGGAATCTAGTTACTTATAAGAATTTTAAAATATTTTTTAACATAAATATACAAATGCACATAAAATTATTGGTTTTGTGAGATATATATAAGTACAATGTGTTATAATATAAACCAAAATATAAGCAACATAAGGTAATTATCGAAAAGACAAAGAAAAAGAAACTTTGATGTAAGAATATTACAGAGGTTTTGTTAGAGACAAGAATTTAAGTTTTTGCCCAGTCTCCTACCCAATTTTTTGTCTAGTACCATGAACAATTTCTAATTCAAACATGCTGCAACTGGGGTTGTAATGTCCAATCCTTTATTTTTTAGCAAAATCAAACACACCCATTGTATTATACTCCAAATTTTGTATTTTGTCACCCTACATGAGTATTTATAGGACACAAGTTTTGAAACTTACAATTATCATTCCAAAAAGTAAAAATATATTATACAGATAAATGTGTGTTTTCCAAAATTCTTCTACTATACAACTATTGCATTTTTTGAACTTCTGCATGAACACCTATATTAACATTAGTCATATCAAAAGGATTTATTTTGAAAGTTTTATGTTTCATAAGCTTAATAAAGTCAATAATTTTTTTCATAAGCATTAAAGCCAATAAGTTTATAAGAGTAAATAAACCGAAAGATAAGTATTTGCCACTAGATCAAAATATGATTTCTTTGAATCGTTTTCTATAGAGAACAATTTCACGGATTTTAATCAAGCAAAAGTGAGGTAGAGATATTGTTTTACATCATGGTCATGGTATGAGAATATAGAGGAACCTTTGAATCAAATTGATGTTCCTAAAGTTAGGATTAGTGTTATGAGAAACATGCGGGGATGTTTTGTTACTTTGTATTATGTTAGGAAGGATTAAGTAAATCATTTAATATGCCATATTCTAAATTAAGACTAAACCATATTTGATCAATTTATTCCCACATCGGGTAGAATGTTAAACAAGTTAGCATTTATAAATGTCAGATTCACAAGTTAGCTCGCCGAGTTGGGTAGAGCCAACTTGTAACCCAAGTGGGGGCAACAATGTGATGGGACATGGCTTTGACTTGTCATGTTGGGTTGGTGGTTGCACCGTGTTGGCCCCCCCACCCAAGTTGAGAGTTGGGCCATGAGTCTTGGGCGAAAGCTCGAGTCTCTTGGCTACTAGACAAGAGGGCATTGCGTGAGGTCGGGGCTTTACAGAGCGCAGAGAGAACCTCTCGGCTCACGATGCTGGAGGATCACAAGCTACCGCAATTTCAGCCCACAAAACTCGATGAGCCTAGTCCTTGGACCATCACTTTTTTTTCATGTTTGCGTGAGACAACTATTCAATTTATTCTATAGGTATAAGATTCATCATGAACATACCCTATGTTTTTATCAACACACGTATAACCATTCAATTTTTTCCAAAGAACAAATATGTTTATAATGATAACTAACATTACGTGGTGCTAATTTCAAAGATTATCTAAGCTTACATAAATTTATATCCGATACAAATCCAAATTTCCAACCATTAGAGTTGTTGTCTCGGTTCTCATATGAGCCTGAAGTTCGCTTTTGAGGGTAGGAGTATTGTAGGTACTGTCGAGGTAAATTCAAGTAAATATGAAGCATGACTTACTAGACTGTGTTGTTTGTGGTTGGCTTTGTAGAGAAGAAAGAACCCCCGACTCTTGACAGTGGAGGGATCACAAGCTAGAACAATCCAGTCCACAATATTTGTTGAGCCTAGTCCCATGAACTATCACTTCTTTTTCAAAGTCTTGGAGATGATGACTTTTCAATTTTTCCTATAGACCCAATATTAATCATGATCATTCTGTGTGTTGTCTTTTAACACTCAGAGAATGACATTACAAAACAGGAGATTTTTCAAATAAAAAGACTTCTGAGTTTAAAAGACAATATAGGAATCTAGTTACTTATAAGAATTTTAAAATATTTTTTAACATAAATATACAAATGCACATAAAATTATTGGTTTTGTGAGATATATATAAGTACAATGTGTTATAATATAAACCAAAATATAAGCAACATAAGGTAATTATCGAAAAGACAAAGAAAAAGAAACTTTGATGTAAGAATATTACAGAGGTTTTGTTAGAGACAAGAATTTAAGTTTTTGCCCAGTCTCCTACCCAATTTTTTGTCTAGTACCATGAACAATTTCTAATTCAAACATGTCAGAATCAAGTGGGGTTGTAATGTCCAATCCTTTATTTTTTAGCAAAATCAAACACACCCATTGTATTATACTCCAAATTTTGTATTTTGTCACCATACATGAGTATTTATAGGACA
Source organism: Oxytropis ochrocephala (assembly GCA_020916435.1). Classification (NCBI taxonomy): domain Eukaryota; kingdom Viridiplantae; phylum Streptophyta; class Magnoliopsida; order Fabales; family Fabaceae; genus Oxytropis; species Oxytropis ochrocephala. The sequence goes on from CM037088.1 coordinate 67,179,175, forward strand.
CAAGTTTTGAAACTTACAATTATCATTCCAAAAAGTAAAAATATATTATACAGATAAATGTGTGTTTTCCAAAATTCTTCTACTATACAACTATTGCATTTTTTGAACTTCTGCATGAACACCTATATTAACATTAGTCATATCAAAAGGATTTATTTTGAAAGTTTTATGTTTCATAAGCTTAATAAAGTCAATAATTTTTTTCATAAGCATTAAAGCCAATAAGTTTATAAGAGTAAATAAACCGAAAGATAAGTATTTGCCACTAGATCAAAATATGATTTCTTTGAATCGTTTTCTATAGAGAACAATTTCACGGATTTTAATCAAGCAAAAGTGAGGTAGAGATATTGTTTTACATCATGGTCATGGTATGAGAATATAGAGGAACCTTTGAATCAAATTGATGTTCCTAAAGTTAGGATTAGTGTTATGAGAAACATGCGGGGATGTTTTGTTACTTTGTATTATGTTAGGAAGGATTAAGTAAATCATTTAATATGCCATATTCTAAATTAAGACTAAACCATATTTGATCAATTTATTCCCACATCGGGTAGAATGTGAAACAAGTTAGCATTTATAAATGTCAGATTCACAAGTTAGCTCGCCGAGTTGGGTAGAGCCAACTTGTAACCCAAGTGGGGGCAACAATGTGATGGGACATGGCTTTGACTTGTCATGTTGGGTTGGTGGTTGCACCGTGTTGGCCTGCCCACTCCAAGTTGAGAGTTGGGCCATGAGTCTTGGGCGAAAGCTCGAGTCTCTTGGCTACTAGACAAGAGGGCATTGCGTGAGGCTGGCTTTACAGAGCAGAGAGAACCTCCGGCTCCGACAAAGGAGGATCACAAGCTACTGCAATTTCAGCCCACAAAACATGATGAGCCTAGTCCCTTGGACCATCACTTTTTTTTTCATGTTTGCGTAGACAACTATTCAATTTATTCTATAGGTATAAGATTCATCATGAACATACCCTATGTTTTTATCAACACACAGAAGTAACCATTCAATTTTTTCCAGCAACAAATATGTTTATAATGATAACTAACATTACGTGGTGCTAATTTCAGCATTATCTAAGCTTACATAAATTTATATCCGATACAAAATCCAAATTTCCAACCATTAGAGTTGTTGTCTCGGTTCTCATATGAGCCTGAAGTTCGCTTTTGAGGGTAGGAGTATTGTAGGTACTGTCGAGGTAAATTCAAGTAAATATGAAGCATGACTTACTAGACTGTGTTGTTTGTGGTTGGCTTTGTAGAGAAGAAAGAACCCCGACTCTTGACAAAGGGAGGATCACAAGCTAGAACAATCCACCCACAATATTTGTTGAGCCTAGTCCCATGAACTATCACTTCTTTTTCAAAGTCTTGGAGATGATGACTTTTCAATTTTTCCTATAGACCCAATATTAATCATGATCATTTCAGTGTGTTGTCTTTTAACACTCGTGAGAATGACATTACAAAAGAGAGATTTTTCAAATAAAAAGACTTCGAGTTTAAAAGACAATATAGGAATCTAGTTACTTATAAGAATTTTAAAATATTTTTAACATAAATATACAAATGCACATAAAATTATTGGTTTTGTGAGATATATATAAGTACAATGTGTTATAATATAAACCAAAATATAAGCAACATAAGGTAATTATCGAAAGAGAAAGAAAAAGAAACTATGATGTAAGAATATTACAAAGGGGTTTTGTTAGAGACAAGAATTTAAGTTTTTGCCTACTCTCCTACCCAATTTTTTGTCTAGTACCATGAACAATTTCTAATTCAAACATGTTTAGAATCAAGTTGTAATGTCCAATCCTTTGTTTTTAGCAAAATCAAACACACCCATTGTATTATACTCCAAATTTTGTATTTTGTCACCCTACATGAGTATTTATAGGACACAAGTTTTGAAACTTACAATTATCATTCCAAAAAGTAAAAATATATTATACAGATAAATGTGTGTTTTCCAAAATTCTTCTACTATACAACTATTGCATTTTTTGAACTTCTGCATGAACACCTATATTAACATTAGTCATATCAAAAGGATTTATTTTGAAAGTTTTATGTTTCATGTTTAATAAAGTCAATAATTTTTTTCATAAGCATTAAAGCCAATAAGTTTATAAGAGTAAATAAACCGAAAGATAAGTATTTGCCACTAGATCAAAATATGATTTCTTTGAATCGTTTTCTATAGAGAACAATTTCACGGATTTTAATCAAGCAAAAGTGAGGTAGAGATATTGTTTTACATCATGGTCATGGTATGAGAATATAGAGGAACCTTTGAATCAAATTGATGTTCCTAAAGTTAGGATTAGTGTTATGAGAAACATGCGGGGATGTGTTGTTACTTTGTATTATGTTAGGAATGATTAAGTAAATCATTTAATATGCCATATTCTAAATTAAGACTAAACCATATTTGATCAATTTAGTCCCACATCGGGTAGAATGTGAAACAAGTTAGCATTTATAAATGTCAGATTCACAAGTTAGCTCGCCGAGTTGGGTAGAGCCAACTTGTAACCGAAGTGGGGGAAACAATGTGATGGGACATGGCTTTGACTTGTCATGTTGGGTTGGTGGTTGCACCGTGTTGGCCTGCCCACTCCAAGTTGAGAGTTAGGTCATGAGTCTTGGGTGAAAGCTCGAGTCTCTTGGCTACTAGACAAAAGGGCATTGCGTGAGGCTGGCTTTACAGAGCAGAGAGAACCTCTGGCTCCTGACAGTGGAGGGATCACAAGCTACTGCAATTTCAGCCCACAAAACCTGATGAGCCTAGTCCCTTGGACCATCACTTTTTTTTTTTTCATGTTTGCGTAGACAACTATTCAATTTATTCTATAGGTATAAGATTCATCATGAACATACCCTATGTTTTTATCAACACTCGAAAATAACCATTCAATTTTTTCCAAAGAACAAATATGTTTATAATGATAATTAACATTACGTGGTGCTAATTTCAAAGATTATCTAAGCTTACATAAATTTATATCCGATACAAATCCAAGTTTCCAACCATTAGAGTTGTTGTCTCGCTTCATATATGAGCCTCAAGTTCGCTTTTGAGGGTAGGAGTATTGTAGGTACTGCCTAGGTAAATTCAAATAAAGATGAAGCATGACTTACTAGACTGTGTTGTTTGTGGTTGGCTTTGTAGAGAAGAAAGAACCCCCGACTCTTGACAGTGGAGGGATCACAAGCTAGAACAATCCAGTCCACAATATTTGTTGAGCCTAGTCCCATGAACTATCACTTCTTTTTCAAAGTCTTGGAGATGATGACTTTTCAATTTTTCCTATAGACCCAATATTAATCATGATCATTCTGTGTGTTGTCTTTTAACACTCAGAGAATGACATTACAAAATGTAACACCCCATTTTCTATTTATAGTTTAAACGCGCAATTATCAGAGTCACCACGAGGGCGCTACATTCTTCACCACATAAAAACTCCAAATTTATTTAAAATAAATCCTCAAAAATATAAATAATTAATCTCTAAGCAAATGGAATCATAAACTCATTTAACATCTCCAAAAATAAATAAACATTAGGCCAAAACTCCAAAAAGACACAAAGAATAGTTCAAAACGGTAGAATTAAGACCCTCCCAGTTGTTACACATCGAGAGAAATGATGCACTCCAATGAGAAGGAGACTACACCTAGCAATCCTCCACGAGTGCTAACGATCACCGCAGCTGCATTGCCACATAAGAGCAACATTCCAAATGTAAGGGTGAGCTTAACGAAATAATAGATAAATGATAGTAGTATATAAGCAAAGCAGCGGCTCATGTCACACAGAAAAGAAAAAGGAAAAAAGAAAGGTCCACACGCCATCGCAAAGACACAAGATATAATTTACATCAACCGAAACACCACAACTCGTTACATCGACATAAATGGCCACGCACGAAGCACAACTTTCATCACAATGAGAACACCCAAAAAACACGCCACTGCATACATATAGATATATAGATGCACTATGTGACTATGCAACCCCTCTCCGGGCACATGCATGCGTGACCGATCTCAACACACAAATAGCCACGACGGGCAAGAGGCCAAGCCTATACCACCAAAAATGCATATGACAATGTGACTCATGCTCATGACTCAATTGCACAACTCAAAGTATCTAATTAGTAAATACTATACCACCATGTCTCATTATAAATCATTACACAAAATACCACGTGTTGTAGCATCACAGCTACCTCGTAATTCTCAATTATACAAACTCAAAGAATTTAATTACTAAATACTACAACCTCACATCTCATTATAATCACTCCATAAAATTATCACTTGTTGTAGCATCACAAATACCCCATAGTACTCACTGCTCACAACTCATCACATAATAAAAACATCGTCTCTAAAACAAGAGTATAAAACAAAGTTGTCTATAGACGCCCTCTTAAAATTTTGGGTAAACAATGTGCTTGACAATAAGTACACAGTACATTGAATTTGTAAGAACAGTGACAAAATCGCAACCTTTTTATTTATAAAAAGAAACAGCAACAACCACGCCCCTTATTCTTTGTTATAGAGACAGCAGAAAATTTAATTCAAACGGAACGAACTGCAGGAGAAACACAAAACATTCTAGCGCACAACAACATAAAGAGAAAGCAGAAAACAAGGATGATTTCAGCATGGAAATGGCGCTTTATTGTTATAAAACAACAATATGTTTAATTCATAAAAACAACATCTCATATGAAGAAATAAACAGTAGGACAGCAACATTTTTAATACGCTAACAGCAGTATTTTTTTTATTAAAAGAAAATAGCAAGACAGCAACATTAAAAATTGGTTTGCAAAGAACATTTAAATTTGGCTAATGAAGAACCTTAAAAAGTGGTTTACAAAGAACAATAAAACTGAGCAAACAAAGAACATTTAGATTAAGCATACATGGCATCTCTTGATTTATTCCCAATTTCATCCATCCTCCAAACATACCATCCAATCGCAACACTCAATTAACACTAGAATAACAACATACATCCTATCTCAATTCAATTTCAATTCACTCAAATCACATACTCACATACACATACATGGAAATTAATCCAAACATCACCAAATTCCCAACTCCAAATTTCAATCTTTCATCTCATATGTCAAATATAACACAAATCGATTTTTCCCAAGCCCTAACTACCCATACACCCATCAAAAACCCATCATTAACGTTAAACCCACCCTTACCTTGAAAACGTGAGCTCCGGAATAACGGGAAGGTGACCACGATCAGAACCACAGCAACACACGAACTGCTCCTTGAAGACTTGCGAACCTCTTCTCCTTCGCGAGTCCCTTCTCTCTTCTCCTCTCCTTGCGAACCTTCTTCTTCCTCTCTCTCTCTAGGCGCCGTTTTTCCCTTTCTCTCCTACGCTCCCTCTTTCTTTCTTTTCTTTTATTTTTATTTAACCCTAGGCCCACTAATGGCCTTTGGGCCATTGGTCCTTTATTTGCAACCCCCTTCAATTACTTCCACCACTTCTAATTTGATTACTAAACACCATCCTATTAATTTTGATATTTCTCCACCTCCTAAATCTCAATAATTAATTAAATACTTAGCCAAATTTTTTTTTTTTTTTCTGTATGCGTTAAACTCTCCCCCACTTAGAATATTTTCGCCCTCGAAAATTCAACTAATATGAACATGGTTATACTCTAACCAGCCCTACCTATGGTTGCATCTAACCCGCCCCACGACAAACAAGCAAAATTCACAACAAGGTCTCTCGTTTAAAATCGACAAGTGGACACTGAGGAACACATTAGGCAACACATTACAATCATAATAGCTTAATACAAGACCTAAACATTCGCAAAGATAGGCCATTAACAAAAACAAGTAGCATTGGCATTAATAAAGAGATTCTAGCGGAGTACTCTAAATGAGACACATACCTCTAATGCTACCATCATCACTCTGTAGACTCAGCACCCGCCAAAACAAACACCCTTCTAGTAGACCCTCCTTTCTTTGGTTTCGGACACTGAGCACTGATGTGTCCTCCCTCACCGCAGTTGAAACAGAGCGCATCCTTACGATCACAGTTAGTTGCCATATGGCCCTCTTTCCCACACTTGTAGCATCTCTTCACACCACCCGGACAATCACGGCGCTTATGACCAGCACTTTCCCACACTTGTAGCATACCACACTAGCAGCCGCATCTCCCCCACTTGGTTTCTTGCCCTCCGCAGCTCTTTGATTACCCCCACCCGTTGGAACCTCATATGGTTTCCCGCGACTCGGTAAACTCTTCTGCTTTTCTCTTATAACTCTAGAATGGGCATTACTGTCTTCCTCGAAGATTCTGCAACTGTCCACCAACTCAGAGAACACCCGGATTTTCTGGTACCCTATCGCTTTCTTAATGTCCGCTCGCACCCATTCTCAAACTTGATACACTTCGAGAACTCAAAGACCAAAGACCATCATAGTGAGGATAGAACTTCGACAGCTTCGGTGAACTTCGCAAAGATACTCACCACCGACATACTACCTTGCTTCTTCATTCCAGAACTCAATCTCCTTCTTCCCACTGACATCTTCGGGTAATACTTCCTCAAGAAGTCCCTACGAAACATGGCCCAAGTGATCTCCTCATTCGCACTTCCCCAATCTTTGCATATTTTCCAACCACCAGTCGTCTGCCTCACCTTTCAGCATGTGAGTACCATACCTAACTCTCTCAGGCTTCAAGACAATTCATGACGCGGAAAATTCTCTCCATTTCTTTCAACCACTCCAAAGCACCGCTGTGGTTATACTTGCCCTCGGCTGGTAGGAGGTTCTCCTCCTCAAACGTCGCCAAATTGCGCGACTTCGGCATCACCAAAGACCTTGTTTGGTTTCCTGACCGGGCCATTGCCTCCAAAGCAAAGAAATGAGCGCAAAGATCATTCCTCCCAGCCATCTCAACTTAACACTGCAACACCAAAATGTCAATCAGAATGAGTACTAAGACTCGAGACACAACTGCACTTCGACATCGACACCTTTGGCGGACAGCCGAACATGCTCTGATACCACTATGTAACACCCCATTTTCTATTTATAGTTTAAACGCGCAATTATCAGAGTCACCACGAGGGCGCTACATTCTTCACCACATAAAAACTCCAAATTTATTTAAAATAAATCCTCAAAAATATAAATAATTAATCTCTAAGCAGCGGAATCATAAACTCATTTAACATCTCCAAAAATAAATAAACATTAGGCCAAAACTCCAAAAAGACACAGTAATAGTTCAAAAACGGTAACTAAGACCCTCCCCAAGTTGTTACACATCGTAGTCGACACGTACTCCAACGAGAAGGAGACTACACCTAGCAATCCTCCACGAGTGCTAACGACACCAGCAGCTGCCACATAAGAGCAACATTCCAAATGTATGGGTGAGCTTAATGTAAATAATAGATAAATGATAGTAGTATATAAGCAAAGCAGTGCCATGTCACACGAAAAGAAAAAGGAAAAAAGAAAGGTCCACACGCCATCGCAAAGACACAAGATATACTTTACATCAACCGAAACACCACAACTCGTTACATCGTGACATGTACGCACGAAGCACAACTTTCATCACAATGAGAACACCCAAAAAAACACGCTACCTGCATACATATAGATATATAGACAGCACTATGTGACTATGCAACCCCTCCGGGCACATGCATGCGCACCGATCTCAACACACAAAATAGCCACGACGGGCAAGAGGCCAAGCCTATACCACCAAAAATGCATATGACAATGTGACTCATGCTCATGACTCAATTGCACAACTCAAAGTATCTAATTAGTAAATACTATACCACCATGTCTCATTATAAATCATTACACAAAATACCACGTGTTGTAGCATCACAAACTACCTCGTAATTCTCAATTATACAAACTCAAAGAATTTAATTACTAAATACTACAACCTCACATCTCATTATAATCACTCCATAAAATTATCACTTGTTGTAGCATCACAAATACCCCATAGTACTCACTGCTCACAACTCATCACATAATAAAAACATCGCTCTAAAACAAGAGTATAAAACAAAGGTCTATAGACGCCCTCTTAAAATTTTGGGTAAACAATGTGTTGACAATAAGTACACAAGACATTGAATTTGTAAGAACAAAGGACAAAATCGCAACCTTTTTATTTATAAAAAGAAACAAAGAACAACCACGCCCTTATTCTTTGTTATAGAGACAAAGCAGAAAATTTAATTCAAACTAAGAACGAACTGCAGGAGAAACACAAAGAACATTCTAGCGCACAACAACATAAAGAGAAAGCAGAAACCAAATGATTTCAAAGATGGAAATGGCGCTTTATTGTTATAAAACAACAATATGTTTAATTCATAAAAACAACATCTCATATGAAGAAATAAATAAGAGGACAAAGAACATTTTTAATACGCTAACACAGATTTTTTTATTAAAAGAAAATAGCAAGACAAAGAATATTAAAAATTGGTTTGCAGCAACATTTAAATTTGGCTAACAGCAACCTTAAAAAGTGGTTTACAGCAACAATAAAACTGAGCAAACAGCAACATTTAGATTAAGCATACATGGCATCTCTTGATTTATTCCCAATTTCATCCATCCTCCAAACATACCATCCAATCGCAACACTCAATTAACACTAGAATAACAACATACATCCTATCTCAATTCAATTTCAATTCACTCAAATCACATACTCACATACACATACATGGAAATTAATCCAAACATCACCAAATTCCCAACTCCAAATTTCAATCTTTCATCTCATATGTCAAATATAACACAAATCGATTTTTCCCAAGCCCTAACTACCCATACACCCATCAAAAACCCATCATTAACGTTAAACCCACCCTTACCTTGAAAACGTGAGCTCCGGAATAACGGGAAGGTGACCACGATCGTAACCACAAAGAACACACCTAAATCGCTCCTTGAAGACTTGCGAACCTCTTCTTCTTCTTTTCCTCTTCTCCTTCATGAGTCCCTTCTCTCTTCTCCTCTCCTGCATAACCTTCTTCTTCCTCTCTCTCTCTCTAGGCGCCGTTTTTCCTTTCCCTCCTACGCTCCTCTTTCTTTCTTTTCTTTTATTTTTATTTAACCCTAGGCCCACTAATGGCCTTTGGGCCATTGGTCCTTTATTTGCAACCCCCTTCAATTACTTCCACCACTTCTAATTTGATTACTAAACACCATCCTATTATTTTTGATATTTCTCCACCTCCTAAATCTCAATAATTAATTAAATACTTAGCCAAATTTTTTTTTTTTTTTTTTTCTTCGGGGCGTTCGGGGCGTTACACAAAACAGGAGATTTTTCAAATAAAAAGACTTCTGAGTTTAAAAGACAATATAGGAATCTAGTTACTTATAAGAATTTTAAAATATTTTTTAACATAAATTTACAAATGCACATAAAATTATTGGTTTTGTGAGATATATATAAGTACAATGTGTTATAATATAAACCAAAATATAAGCAACATAAGGTAATTATCGAAAAGAGAAAGAAAAAGAAACTATGATGTAAGAATATTACAGTGGTTTTGTTAGAGACAAGAATTTAAGTTTTTGCCCAGTCTCCTACCCAATTTTTTGTCTAGTACCATGAACAATTTCTAATTCAAACATGTCAGAATCAAGTTGTAATGTCCAATCCTTTGTTTTTTAGCAAAATCAAACACACCCATTGTATTATACTCCAAATTTTGTATTTTGTCACCCTACATGAGTATTTATAGGACACAAGTTTTGAAACTTACAATTATCATTCCAAAAAGTAAAAATATATTATACAGATAAATGTGTGTTTTCCAAAATTCTTCTACTATACAACTATTGCATTTTTTGAACTTCTGCATGAACACCTATATTAACATTAGTCATATCAAAAGGATTTATTTTGAAAGTTTTATGTTTCATGTTTAATAAAGTCAATAATTTTTTCATATAGCATTAAAGCCAATAAGTTAATAAGAGTAAATAAACCGAAAGATAAGTATTTGCCACTAGATCACAATATGATTTCTTTGAATCGTTTTCTATAGAGAACAATTTCACGGATTTTAATCAAGCAAAAGTGAGGCAGAGATATTGTTTTACATCATGGTCATGGTATGAGAAAATAGAGGAACCTTTGAATCAAATTGATGTTCCTAAAGTTAGGATTAGTGTTATGAGAAACATGCGGGGATGTGTTGTTACTTTGTATTTTGTTAGGAAGGATTAAGTAAATCATTTAATATGCCATATTCTAAATTAAGACTAAGCCATATTTGATCAATTTAGTCCCACATCGGGTAGAATGTGAAACAAGTTAGCATTTATAAATGTCAGATTCACAAGTTAGCTCGCCGAGTTGGGTAGAGCCAACTTGTAACCCAAGTGGGGGCAATAATGTGATGGGACATGGCTTTGACTTGTCATGTTGGGTTGGTGGTTGCACCGTGTTGGCCTGCCCAATCCAAGTTGAGAGTTGGGCCATGAGTCTTGGGCGAAAGCTCGAGTCTCTTGGCTACTAGACAAGAGGGCATTGCGTGAGGCTGGCTTTACAGAGCAAAATGAGAACCTCTCGGCTCCCGACAGTTGAGGATCACAAGCTACCGCAATTCCACCCACAAAACTCGATGAGCCTAGTCCTTGGACCATCACTTTTTTTTTCATGTGTGCGTAGACAACTATTCAATTTATTCTATAGGTATAAGATTCATCATGAACATACCCTATGTTTTTATCAACACTCAGAAATAACCATTCAATTTTTTCCAAAGAACAAATATGTTTATAATGATAATTAACATTACGTGGTTCTAATTTCAAAGATTATCTAAGCTTACATAAATTTAGATCTCGATACAAATCCAAATTTCCAACCATTAGAGTTGTTGTCTCGGTTCTCATATGAGCCTGAAGTTCGCTTTTGAGGGTAGGAGTATTGTAGGTACTGTCGAGGTAAATTCAAATAAAGATGAAGCATGACTTACTAGACTGTGTTGTTTGTGGTTGGCTTTGTAGAGAAGAAAGAACCCCCGACTCTTGACAAAGGAGAGGATCACAAGCTAGAACAATCCACCCACAATATTTGTTGAGCCTAGTCCCATGAACTATCACTTCTTTTTCAAAGTCTTGGAGATGATGACTTTTCAATTTTTCCTATAGACCCAATATTAATCATGATCATTCTGTGTGTTGTCTTTTAACACTCAGAGAATGACATTACAAAACAAGAGATTTTTCAAATAAAAAGACTTCTGAGTTTAAAAGACAATATAGGAATCTAGTTACTTATAAGAATTTTAAACTATTTTTTAACATAAATATACAAATGCACATAAAATTATTGGTTTTGTGAGATATATATATAAGTACAATGTGTTATAATATAAACCAAAATATAAGCAACATAAGGTAATTATCGAAAAGAGAAAGAAAAAGAAACTATGATGTAAGAATATTACAAAGTGGTTTTGTTAGAGACAAGAATTTAAGTTTTTGCCCAGCCTCCTACCCAATTTTTGTCTAGTACCATGAACAATTTCTAATTCAAACATGTCAGAATGGGTTTGTAATGTCCAATCCTTTGTTTTTAGCAAAATCAAACACACCCATTGTATTATACTCCAAATTTTGTATTTTATCACCCTACATGAGTATTTATAGGACACAAGTTTTGAAACTTACAATTATCATTCCAAAAAGTAAAAATATATTATACAGATAAATGCGTGTTTTCCAAAATTCTTCTACTATACAACTATTGCATTTTTTGAACTTCTGCATGAACACCTATATTAACATTAGTCATATCAAAAGGATTTATTTTGAAAGTTTTATGTTTCATGTTTAATAAAGTCAATAATTTTTTCATAAGCATTAAAGCCAATAAGTTAATAAGAGTAAATAAACCGAAAGATAAGTATTTGCCACTAGATCATCATTTGCATACTGAAAAATCCGGTTTGGACTTTTCGCTTGACAACGTGGAAATAGTAGAGCCGCCACCAATATTTATTTAGGAAAACATTGAAAAACCTCTTTTTGGAAAACGGGTGGTCTTTTGAAAACACGAAATGTAGATTCGGGGGTCGGTTGCGCATGGGGAAGGTATTAGCACCCCACACACCCTTTCTACTGAAAGGGAACCATTAACTTGATGTGGTTTTGAAATGTTTGATTTGAAATATATTGTTCTACCTCTTTTCTTTTCTTTTCTTTCTTTTGAGAAATGGTTTTATTGAAAACGGGAAAAAAGGAATGTTTTTGGTATCTTTGAAAAGCAGAACAAAACAAAGATTTTTTTGAAAGAGTGCTTGACGGGACATGAACCCGGTCCTACGTACCCTCACCGGCTGAGGGATCAAAGCTACGTAGTTCTCGTTTTGCGTCTGAAAACGGCTTAAGGGTTTAAGTTCTGGAGTTTTTGAAATAAGACTCGAGTGTTCTCGAACACCAAACAAGCAAAGGCTTCGAGTGGCATTCATTACTAACTCGAAAGAAAAGAGAGTTGAAACCGGTAACCAAACAAGAAATGGCTTCGAGTGATTACCAGAGACAACGTTGCATTATTCTTTTTTTTTAAAGTTGGTTTTGAAAAAGGTGGTGAGCCTCAGTGATGATTATCACTAATAGCTCATGTTGTTTTTTTGGAAATTTGAATTGGTTTTTTGGTTGTATAATTAAGGTGTGGGAGCTTTCATAATAGCCAAACAAGCAAAAGCTTCGAGTGACTATCACTAATAACTCCTCATTAACGATCAAACAAGCAACGGCTTCGAGTGATGGTTAATGATTTGTTTAGGAAAATGCCTTAGGGTTTTTATTTGGAAAAACATGTGATTTCAAGTTTGAAAAGAAATAGAACATTTCAAATCTTCTCAAGTCAAAACCAAGGCAACAATAAGAACACAAGCATAGCAAACATAAAGAATATTCGCAAATTGCTATGAACAAATTGAATACATGATTGAGCAAACATGTGGGTGCATGGGTATTCAACTATGAAGTGCAAGGCATAGTATTATTGGATGCATGGACAATTGATAAAGGGATGCAAAACATAGTGTTAAATGAGTGCATGAACATGTGAAAATGAATGCAAGATACAATATTAATGAATGTATGACTATAATAATGTATGCAAGACATGAAGTTAATGGATGCATGAGCATTCAAGGGAGTATGAAAATGCAAGAGATATAAGCTCATATAAGTGCATGAACATGTAAGCATAAGTGATAAAATGCAAAGTGTAAAAATGTTTTGGGTATTTTGGCAAATAGACAAGTGGTAAAACATTTAGTAAAAAGTTAATGAATGGTAAAATGAAAATGCATGAGGTGACTGGTAATTATTCGATGAGATAGTAAAGTAAAAAAGTTAACATATTTTTTACTTTTGGTAAAAAAAAATTAATGAGTGGTAAGGTAAAAAATAAATGAATGGTTGAAAAGGTTAAAAACAACCTAACACATTTATATTCATCTACACAAGATCAAGCAATACAATTTTTAGCACAAAGATGAGCATCAAAAGGCTCTATGGCCGAAACCATACATGAACATAAACAACAAGTTTTTTCATGCCAAAACTCATAGCCAACACATAGAACAAAATCATGCAAATTAAGTACATCAAGCATTTATTTACACAAAAATCAAAGAGTAAAAGGAAAGCAAACAAAAACCCTAACTCTTAAGGCCTAAAACCGAACCTCCTACATCCCTCAAGACCAAAACAAAATTCAAACTTGCAAGTTATGACGTGAACAATAAGATGCATATATCACATGAAAATTCTTTAGTCATGAAAAGGTGACAAAATGAGTGTGAAAATGCAAAACATGGTTGAAAACACAAGAACCCTCTCATCATACCAAGGGTTCACTTCAAACACCCAAGGCTCCCAAAGTCCTTGACATAGTGTTTGAAATGAACCCTCTAAGCCTCTTAGAGAGGAAAGAGGAGTAGAAGGAAGATTCACATGCTAATAGTTAAAAATGCAAGGGATTAGTTGTCTTACCTCAAGAATCAACTAGAAAAAGGAATGGAGAATGCAAAAGGGGAAGCAAGATCAAAACTTGAAGGAAATCTCCAAGAAAATCTTCAAACCACAAGCTTTTGATGATGAAAATATGAACTAGAGTAGGAGAATATGGAGAGGTATGGAGTAGTAATGGATTTTTAAGATGAAAATGAAGAAAGAAATCAAGAAAATATGGTGGATGAGTGAGGAGAGGCTACGGCCTTGTGAGGGAGAAGAGGAGGAGGTATGCTAGCTAGGGTAAAATGAGAGTGTGTGTCTATGAGGCTCTCTTGCTTTTGGGTTTTTATATGGGGTAAAAACTTAAAGGGTAATTAGGGTAATGTGCTTCTTGCAAACCAATAGGATTTGAGATAAATTTTGAATCAATGGTCAAGATGCAATGTCACATGGATTGAGGGTAATTAAAAGCACAAAATGAGGGGAGAGAGGAGCTGAAATGCTCAGCATAAGGAGTGGGGTGAAGGATAAGCTCATTTACAAAATTGTATTTTTCCATAAAGCTTATTACACAAGTGTCATTTTGATACAAATGAAGGGTGGGGATTGCATTTCACATTTAAATGGAAGGCCATGATTTAGTACAATTTGCAAACAATAAAAATAAATCAAAATGGGGTGTATATGGCTGATATGCGCAGCTATGGAGAACCATATCGTAGTTTCTTTTATAGAGAACTTCACCACTCAAGAAGAAATCCCTTGACCATCTTCTGAGAGTTCTCTTGTCATTTTCTGATGCCCCAGGTGGGTATTCCTGATTAGTGATGTATTGCTTATTGTCATGATACCAAGACTTCTCGTCGGGCTCCTCATCTATTGCTGTGCAGTAGTGATGTGCAGGTAGGCTCCGGTGCTGAATTCTGATATTAGTCAAGCTCTTGTCACAGCTAACATTGAACATGGAAGACAATGTTGCCAATGCGTCGGCCAACTGGTTTTCACCTCGAGGGATATGTTTGAAGGTGATCTCTGTATCACCCCCTTATATTCTACTAATTAATTAATTAAAATCAGAGTTTTCAAGAACCTCACTCTCAAGCGGAGCATTACATTTCACTTTAAGAAACCAAACCAAACTATCAAGTTTATATTACAAATGGAAATAAAACACGCTTTTATTTAAAAATCAATATGTTACAATTCAACAGCTTGAAAACAAAAAACAACAACTACTATCCTACTCTACCCCCTGTTGTCACACTATCGAGCGTATGCCACAACTCAATAGAAGAAGGAAGAACCTTCGCTAGCTATCACCGCAGTTGCCGACATGAGAAAGCAACACAAAAAGCAAAGAGGGGTGAGTCTCTAAACACATATAATAGAGGTTTATGATAAATATAATGCTAAGAATGCGCTAAAACACCTCGGCTCATGTAATGTATACAACTTAACAAGTCAAAACAACTCAAATACAATTCAAAGACATAAACAACTCACTCATCAACTCAACTCATAAACAACTCATAATTTCATAACAACAACTACATCATAATTCACACGAAGTTATGCATGGAATGAAATGCAACCCAAACTCTGTGGTATAATGCAACCCAAACTCCGGTATAATGCATGAGGATCCATCTCTTTTTAAACCATAAAGGTATGTCCGTCGCTAGTGATAATCGCACCAAGTCTATCATATCGAGACCAAAGTCTATATCCGTCATCGATGAATATGATTCATGAGACTCTATGAACAATGCATCACTCAAAATCAACCATCTTTTCGGTGAAATACACACCATCTCCAATGTCATTGAGACCGGTCTACAATGGCGAGGCCAAAGCCTATGTCCGTCGCTAAATTCACCGCATTACACCGTCACCACACGCTGCCTATTTCTCTTGACAACCTCAATAGCTCTAAGGCTATCGACCAACTCACAGTGGCACCTCCACTCCTTAGGTAGTGAATCACCCATCACTACAACTCGCCACTAAAAAGGACCTCACGTCGCCTAGGACTAAAACGTCACTTAGGGACTAAACCGACTACACCAATTCGACTTTTAAACAAAGTTGACACTAAATGTCACCACAAAGTGGCGCCGACAAAGAACTACGCTGCTCACGTCAAAATAATCACCTCGGCAGAGCTCACAGCACCTCGGCACACTCACTCAAAGACTCTCAAGACACTCACAGGCACCTCGGCACTGCACTTAAGCACGCTATACTAACGCCATAACGTTATCTCATCTTGCCACCTCACCAATACTCACCTCGTAGCCCCATACTTGGGTATCCCACTCTTAACCGCATCACCTCGCCACTCTACACTTAGGCACCTCTCACCCCTAAGCTTATGTTTCATCTCGGCACTCTAACACCTCTGGCCATAGCTCTATAGCTACCGACCAACTCAACACTCAATACACCTCCAATTGTAGCTCAAAAGCTAACCTCATCACCCTCGTACTAAACATAGTGGACTAAAATGTCACTGAGGACCACAACGTCACCTAGGGACCAAACGGACTACTCCATTTCAAACATTTAAATGTTCTCAACCCCAAACAAGACTCCCGCTTACGCTCGCAACGCTTTTGCGCAATGTGGCTTCGAACAAAGAACTCGGCACACTCTCTCCCGCAACTCGGCACACGGGCACTAAGCCTCCTCTCTCGCACCATAAATCATCTCAGTATCTACACATATACCACAACTACCATACTTACTCCACCTCAATCATGACTCACCGGTTTACAATACCTCTACCATCATTAATTACCTCGGCTATACCTACACTTGGGTATGCACTTCACTTTCAATGGCTTCCTTGCACCTCACCTTGGTTACTACACTTAGGATTACTATCCTCCTCACCTCTACATCACCCATCTCACCACTTAGAACAAGCCTCTATTCATTCACCTCGGTTGCCATACCATCTCGGCAACCTCGGTTCAAAGAACTACACTCATGTGTATAAATACACTCCATACTCCCGTAATCACCTCGGATACCTAAGCTACACCTCTGCAACCACAAGTCGACACTCACATTGGGTCTTAACTACCCTTACGCACCATCGCCTATGCTTTTCACCACTCACCTCGTCCTCTTCCAAATTTACAACTTACGCCTGTGACACTTACGTTCTTCACAGATTAGCCTACTCAGCAACTACACCTCTGGCTTTCTCTACGCCTCATGCGCCTAACCTTCCTCTTCCTTCCTTTGGGTACTTCTCCCTAAGATTAAACCTAAAAACTCTTTACTCCCATTAATACTCATTGGGACCGAGAGTATCCTCGCCTCCCATTTTCCTCCCTTGGTTTCTCACCCAACCAACTCACCAACAACCATCACAATCTTCACCAAAGTGAAGTAAACACAACTAAAACATTCATTAAACACAAAACGCAACTCGAGAAACAACTCTAAGTCCATTCACACACAACACTCATCATATACTCAAAATTATAAGTGAAAGAGAGCCCCTTACCTCAACTAGTTGCACGATCACTCTCGACACTTCAACACAATGATCACCTCACGCAAATGTGCTCTTCTTCCGTCAATTCCACTTCTTCCACGCCCAGCTTCTCCTCCTTCTCTCTGAAAGCACTATTCCACCTACCCTTTTCCTCTCTTACTTTCCCTTTACCTTTCTTGATATTTTGCTCGAAATGAAATTCTCATCCTACTTCCCACTCTCTTTAAGCCATGCGTATGGGCTTCCAAGGAAACATTGGGCCTCTTAATCACTCATGGGCCTCTAATCTCACCTTTCTCTTTACTTAAACGCCTCCTAATAAAATAAACACTCTACATTGATCACTTAGCTTAATTAATAATGTTGTAAACCTTAAGTAACCCAATTAAATAACTAATTGAATTACTTTGGGGTGTTACAACTCTCCCCACTTAGAACATTTCGCCCTCGAAATCTCATCAATTTCATGAACACTAAAGTTACACACGACTACCTCATACTACCATATAGATACTATTCGACATATCATACTCTTAATAACAATTACTTTCACTTTGCTTGATCTCTCCCAAACTATTTCCAAAAAGGCATGCTTTATCAATTTGCATGAACTTCAAACTCTAAGTGCCAATCCTTATCTTTACATCTCCCCACTATTAACCCCCAAATTAAAGACACACAAACCAAAGACACCCTCTCATTAATCAAGTTGTAAGGAATATCATTAATAAACATGTACCTCTTCTCTCATAAACCACCTCTATCCGTCCTCATCCATAATCTATCGTGACACTAAGTAAATGCATCACACGCCCCTACACTCTTACTCCTAAATAGTTATTCTAACTCAGAGGTTATCAAGATCCTGCTCGACTACTCAAACACCATCTATCCGACATAGGGATACTATACTCTCAACGACGATTTACTATTAGCTTACCCATTTAAGTTCCAATCTCTCGTGCTCACTTCCGAACTCAACATCCTAACCTTACTATCACTGAGCATGCAACCACATAACAATTACTTATTAACTCAAGTTTAATTCGACATAAACTCGTAAAGTGATGAAAGCTAATCATTTAATTTTGACAGATCATTCCTCGCTCACGAAACAAGCCAAACTTAAACTCATATATCTATAAACTTTCCTTGCTCTATTTAACCCGATCTCGCTTATCCTAAACACCAACATTACGCTCTGCGCTAACAAAATTCAAATTTTACGCATTCACACCGAATGACTAAGGTCAATTTCCAACATCTCTTCAATAATTAAGTCCCACTGCATAAGGTCTCACTAGATAACAATTACTATAATTAATTGCAACCACAAACATACCGGCTTCTAAAAAAATGTCTCTTCCTACTATTCACTTTTTAATTCATACACCCTACTTCATTTAGGTATCGTCCCAAAGATTGATGTAATCATTGTATTCACACTTACTACACTCAAGTATTATATGTTACTATACTAGCATATCTCAACTAGGATTAATATACTCCTACAACCTTTACATCGATTTACAAAATTGGGGAAAACATGGTACTAACCCCTCCTCTAGTCTTTCCTGTTAACCATAGCTTGCTTTGGATTATTTCTCAATCTCATCACTATATTGGGTCTGTTTTCTTGCGCACTCAAGAATTATTCTACTCCTTTGGCAAAACCATAATCTATAAACTTAAATATAAATCACTATTAACATTTCAAGGCACTCAATCAAAAAATTTTAAATGATCCTATCAACTCACAATTTAAACAATCAACAGAGAATACCAAAATTTCACCACAAAACCAACATGATTTTCAAGACATGACAACCTCAATATGATTCAGGTGAAATATTTCAAGCCACACAGGCAGCATGGGCACGGGCATGGCGCCCTGCCCTGCGCCAAGACTTCACTAGCACACGCGCACAAGCTGCCCAACTCGGCACCCAGCGAAAGGCGCACGGAGCACGCCACAACCCAGGCGCAAGGGGCACGCACCTTTCTGGCGCCCCACACCCCGCACACATGTAACACCCCAAATAATTTAATTAAGAAATTGATTAAATTGTTTAAGTGTTGCACTATTTTAATTATATTAAATTATAATATAGTGTTTGATAAGTTGGTATTTTATTTAATTGAAGGGAGTGGTATTGAAGATACCGGAACTGCAGGGATTGGCCCAGGAGCCCAAGCCCAATGACTTAGGCTCCTTGGAGTGATGCATTTCGCATCATTGTGCAAGAGAAAGGAAAAGAAAGAAACTTGCGAAGAGAGAAGAGAGAAAAGAAAGGAAATCGGCGCAAAACCCTAAGGAGAAGAGGGAGAGAGCTTCGCAAGGGAGAAAGGAGAAGAGGAGAGCTCCATAGTTGCTTTGTGGTTCTTGTACGTGACTCTGAGAAAGAGAGTTTCTACTGTTAAATTAAGGTAGTCATGAGGAGGGCTTTCTACCTTCACTACTCCCGAGCCTGGTCCTCGCTCGATACGTAGCACCTAGGGGTTGGGGTTTAGACTTTATTTTGCTTTGTTTTGCTCATCGTTGAGCTTTCATATATGATTCTCTATGTATTACTTGAGATCGCTGAATCCCTCGAGACGTAACTTTATTTTCCGCGCATGTTATGAGATTGTTTACCACGTGATTTATGGTGTTACGTATTTGATTACGCTTTATGAGATGAATTGACTGCTGAGTGTTTTAAGAGAGAAGTGTGACGCCCATTTAATGAGAAATGATTTTTATTACTCGATTTTCGAATTAAACCTGCGTAGAATTGGGGTGTTACATTAGTGGTATCGAGCAAAAGTTCGGTCCGTCCACTAAGTGTGTCTGTTTGTCATGTTGTGTATGACAGTTAGGAGTCTTGAATTAGTTCTGAATGGTTGTTTATGCTGCAGTGTTAGGTTGATATGGCCAGAAGAGTGGATGCTGCACTTGCTGAGGCGTTGCAAGCCATAGCACAAGTTATGGGGACGCAATGTATCATCGAGACCCGCAGCCGCAACATTCCGCAGAGAACCCCCTACCTTTTCAAGGGGAGGTACAACCCGGATGGTGCCTTGACTTGGCCGAAGGAGATTGAGAGGATCTTCAGGGTGATTAGCTGCACTGATGAGCGTAAAAGTCGTGCACGTACTCATACTTTATCTGAAGAGGCTGATGACTGGTGGCTGGAGACCAGTGAGAGGTTGGGTGCTGCGCAGGAGGAGATTACATGGGCTGTGTTCCGAAGGGAATTCTTGAGGAAGTATTTCCCGGAGGACGTTAGAGGTAAGAAAGAGCTGGAATTCCTTGAACTGAGGCAGGGAAGTATGTCTCATCGAGTATCTTTGCCAAGTTCACGAGTTGGCCAAGTTCTATCCACACTATCTCGAGGTCAGGGGGCTGAATTCTCAAAGTGCATTAAATTTGAGAATGGATCGAGAGCCGATATCAAGCGCCGTGGGATATCGTAAGATTAGAGTATTTGGCTTGATTTGGTAGATCACTGCGGGATTTATGAGGAAGACAAAGAATGCCCGCCTAGAGTCATGAGAGACCGAGGGGAAATTTCATAACAGGGGTAAGCCTTATGAGACGTCTGCTGACAAGGGAAAACAGAGGTATGCGGGTAGTAACAAGTATAATGGTGGAAGCAGGTCTGCTGAGGGTAGGAGGTATCATGAGGGCAAGAAGCCAAGTGGGGGAGACGCCCCATCTGATGTGGTGTGTCTCAAGTGTGACAAGCCAGGTCACAAGAGCTTTGATTGTAAGATGGAAGTGAAGAGATGTTTTAAGTGTGGGAAGAATGGTCACATGGCATCCGAGTGTGATCGCAAGGAAGCCTGTGTGTTTCAACGGTGGTGAAGCGGGTCACATTAGCTTCAAGTGCACCAAGCCTAAGAAGGAAAGATCCACTGGGAGAGTGTTTGCATTGGCAGGTTCAGAGGGACCTAATGATATCAGAGGTACATGCTTCATTTATGGTACACCTTTAGTTGCTATTATTGACACGGGTGCTACGCACTCTTTTATTGCTTCTGTTTGTGCTAAAAAGTTGAATTTAGTGTTGTCTACTATGGAGAGAGGGATGGTTATCGACACTCCAAATAAGGTCCTAGAACTACTTCTCTGCGATGTGTGCTAGGTGTCCTCTCATCGGGTCTTCGGAGAGATTTTCTCGTTGATCTGATTTGTTTACCTTTGGGTGGGTTGGATGTGATTCTGGGCATGGACTGGTTAGTAGATAACCATGTTCACATCAACTGTTCTAGTAAGTCATAGTTTTCTTCTTCCGAAGAGAAAGAGTCCGCTTTCTTTGTCTCAGCCACGAGCAATGCGCGCGGTAATGAAAAAGAGGGTGGTCACTGCTTGCTTTGATGGCGTCTATGTCTCACCGAGAACCAAGTCAGTAGTTGATGGGTTACAGTGGTGTGTGAGTTCCCCAAGTGTTTCCCCGATGAGATTCCTAGTGTGCCCCCAGAGAGGGAAGTTGAGTTTGGGATTGAGCTTGTGCCTGGTACTAGGCCTGTGTCTATGGCACCGTAGAGGAGCTTCTTGAGAAGAAATTTGTGAGGCCTAGTGTGTCACCATGGGGAGCTCCAGTTTTGTTAGTAAAGAAGAAGGATGGGAGTATGCGTCTGTGCGTGGACTACAGGCAATTGAATAAAGTAACTATCAAGAATAAGTATCCTCTCCCGAGGATAGATGATCTGATGGATCAGCTGGTGGGTGCTAAAGTGTTTAGCAAGATTGACTCGAGGTCCGGGTATCACCAGATTAAGGTGAAGGATGAGGACATCCAGAAAACAACGTTCAGAACGAGGTATGGGCATTATGAGTACTCTGTAATGCCGTTTGGTGTCACAAATGCACCAGGGGTGTTTATGGAGTACATGAACCGAATCTTCCATAGCTACCTGGATCGGTTTGTGGTCGTTTTTATTGATGATATTCTGGTGTACTCAAAATCTGAGGAAGAGCATGCAGAGCACTTGAGGTTGGTGCTAGAGGTCTTGAAAGAGAGGAAGTTGTATGCCAAGTTGTCAAAGTGTGAGTTCTGGTTGCATGAGGTGAGCTTCTTGGGTCATATTATTTCTGGGGATGGTATAGCCGTGGATCCAAACCAAGGTTGATGCAAAGTGTTGCGTTGGGAGAGCCCAAAGTCCGTGGATCGAGATCGTGAGTTTCTTGGGGTTGGCTGGTTACTACAGGAGGTTTATTGAAGGGTTCTCTAAGCTAGCCCTTCCATTGACTCGTTTGACCTGTAAAGGGAAAGCATTTGTGTGGGATGCAAAGTGTGAAGAGAGTTTCCAAGAGTTGAAAAGGAGGTTGACTACGTCTCCAGTGTTAGTGTTGCCTGTGCCAGAGCAACCTTTTGTTGTGTACTGTGACGCCTCCAAGATGGGTTTGGGGGGTGTGTTAATGCAGGAATGGAAGGTAGTTGCTTATGCGTCTCGGCAGTTGAGGACGCATGAGAAGAACTATCCTACTCATGACTTAGAGTTGGCTGCCATCGTGTTTGTATTGAAAATTTGGAGACACTATCTCTATGGTACTAGATTCGAGGTGTTCAGTGATACAAAGAGTCTGAAGTACTTGTTTGACCGTATGAGTCGAATATGAGACAGAGGCGTTGGTTAGAGCCAAAGGACTATGATTTCGGCTTGAACTATCACCCCGGCAAAGCTAATGTCGTGGCTGATGCTTTAAGTCGGAAAACTTTGCATATGTCAGCTATGATGGTGAGGGAATTGGAGTTGATTGAGCAATTCCGTGACTTGAGTCTGGTTTGTGAGGTGACACCACAGAGTGTCAGATTGGGCATGTTGAAGATTGGGAATGACTTCTTGGTTAGTATCGAGACACTCGTGGAGTTAGATGTGAAATCGTAGACTTGCCGGTTCTTTGGTGAGCAAGCCGCAGAGAGGGATTACAGTGTTGGACTCCCGTGGTGTGTTGAGATTCGGGGACGCAATTTGTGTTCTGGATGATGCTTTGAGTTGAAGAAGATGATACTTGAGGAGAGCCATAGGAGTAAGTTGAGCATTCATCCAAAGTGCTACTAAGATGTACCATGATCTCAAGAAACTGCTTTGGTGGCCTGGTATGAAGAGGATGTTGCGCGGCTTTGTATATGCATGTTTGACTTGCCGTAAGTCAAAGATTGAGCACCGTAAACTCTGCGGGGTTGATGCAACCTTTAGAGATTCCTAATGGAAGTGGGGACAAAGATTTCCATGGACTTTGTGGATGGTTGCCAAATCTTTGCGAGAGGTCCGACGCTATTTGGGTGATTGTGGATAGGTTGACCAAGTCCGCCCATTTCATTCCTATCAACATCACCTATCCTGTGCCAAAGTTGGCTAGAATATACATCCAGGTGATTGTAAAGCTTCATGGGGTTCCGAAGAGTATTGTGTCGGACAGAGACCCGAGGTTTACATCGGAGTTTTCAGGGAAGCTTGCAGGAGGCTTTGGGGTCCAAGATGAGGTTGAGTTCACTTATCATCCTCGGGATCGATGGTCGATTGCAGAGAACCATCCACCCTTGGAGGATCTTTTGAGAGCTTGTGTGCTAGAGCAGGGAGGTGCGTGGGATACACATCTCCCACCGATTGAGTTCACTTATAATAACAGCTATCATTCGAGCATGGGATGGCTCCTTTGAGGCAATCAGATGGGCGGAGGTGCGTAACTCCTTTGTGTTGGCATGAGTCCGGGAGAGTGTCGTTCTTGGACCAGAGTTGGTTAGGAGACTACGGAGAAAGTGAAAATGATCGGAGAAAAATGAGAGAGTCTCGTAGTCGGCGAGAAAAGTTATCATGATAGAAGGAGAAAGGACTTGGAGTTTCAGTCGGTGAGCATGTGTTCTTGAGGTCACGCCTATGACCGTGTCAGGCGTGCTCAAGGCAAAGAAGTTAACTCCAAGGTTTATTGGACCGCACTGCATCACCGGAGGGTTGGAAAGGTTGCTTATAGGGTGGCTTTGCCGCTAATCTTTCGAACTTGCACGATGTCTTCCACGTGTCACGCCTTCTTGGAGTATATTCCGACCCGCCTCATGTGATTCACATGGATGATGTGGAGGTGCGTGAGAACCTCACTGTGGAAGACTATGCCGGTGAGGATTGATGATAGAGAAGTGAAGGTGTTGAGAGGGAAAGACATTGCCTTAGTCAAGGTAGTGTGGTTGGAGCTGCTGGTGAGAGTATGACCGGGAGCCGGGAGAGCAAGATGCGGGAGTCTTATCCAGAGTTATTTGACTCAGGTATGAATTTCGAGGACGAAATCTCCTAAGTGGGGGAGAGTTGTAACACCCCAAATAATTTAATTAAGAAATTGATTAAATTGTTTAAGTGTTGCACTATTTTAATTATATTAAATTATAATATAGTGTTTGATAAGTTGGTATTTTATTTAATTGAAGGGAGTGGTGTTGAAGATACCAGAACTGCAGGGATTGGCCCAGGAGCCCAAGCCCAATGACTTAGGCTCCTTGGAGTGATGCATTTCGCATCATTGTGCAAGAGAAAGGAAAAGAAAGAAACTTGCGAAGAGAGAAGAGAGAAAAGAAGAGGAAATCGGTGCAAAACCCTAAGGAGAAGAGGGAGAGAGCTTCGCAAGGGAGAAAGGAGAAGAGGAGAGCTCCATAGTTGCTGTGGTTCTTGTACGTGACTCGGAGAAAGAGAGTTTCTACGGTTAAATTAAGGTAGTCATGAGTGAGGGCTTTCTACCTTCACTACTCCCCGAGTCGGTCTGCTCTGATACGTAGCACCTAGGGGTTGGGGTTTAGACTTTATTTTGCTTTGTTTTGCTCACTGTTGAGCTTTCATATATGATTCTCTATGTATTACTTGAGACTGCTGAATCCCCTTGAGACGTAACTTTATTTTCCGCTGCATGTTATGAGATTGTTTACCACGTGATTTATGGTGTTATGTATTTGATTACGTTTATGAGATGAATTGACTGTTGAGTGTTTTAAGAGAGAAGTGTGACGCTCCATTTAATGAGAAATGATTTTTATACACTCTGGGGTGTTACAGTGGTCCCTAGGTGATTGTTTTGGTCCTAAATGGTGGTTTAGGTCCCTGAGTGAGGTTAGTCCTCTAATTTTGAATAGTCCTTGGGACTTGAGTATATTGAGCTAGTAACCGAGATGATTGAGGATGCCATGGGGGCATGAGCCATGAGGGCTAGAGCCATGAGGGCTATAACCGAGATTAAATATGAGGTG
Organism: Oxytropis ochrocephala; assembly: GCA_020916435.1. Classification (NCBI taxonomy): domain Eukaryota; kingdom Viridiplantae; phylum Streptophyta; class Magnoliopsida; order Fabales; family Fabaceae; genus Oxytropis; species Oxytropis ochrocephala. Next base: position 67,204,965 of record CM037088.1, read on the forward strand.
AGAAAATAACATATGAAGTGATATCGTGAATGTTCTTGTGTTGTGTTCATGGAGTCTCATGCATACATTCGGCTGCGGTCGCGACGTTATAAACTGATTGTGAGGCCATGAGGGCCAGAGTCATGAGGACTCAATTTGAGAATGATACTGCCATGAGGGCAACTGGTACCACATGCATAACTACATTGCATACATTCTCATGAACGCATAAATGTTATTGAGTGATGATTGGTATGATTGAATTGTGTGGTGAACTGTGATTGTATATATTGCCTATTATCACTTTTATTATATAGTTTGAGACTCACCCTTTCTGTTGTTGTTTACCACAGGTAGCCATGAGTGAGGGCCTTCTACCCTCACTACTCCCCGAGTCGGTCTGCTCTGATACGTAACACCTAGGGGTTGGGGTTTAGACTGTCATTTGATTTTGTTTTGCTCATTGTGGAGCCTTTATGTATATTGTGTACTATTTGAGATTGCTGAGCACTTATTTTGAGATGTAGCTTTACTTCCGCTGAGTAACATGAGATATGATCCCACGTTTTGTATGGTGTTATGTATTGATATATGTTTCTGAGCCGAACCGACTGTTTGAGCATTTTTTAAGAGAGGAGCGTAACACTCCAATTAATGAAAAATGATTTTTATTACTCTGATTTTCGAATTAAACTGCCGGGTAGAATTGGGGTGTTACAACACATGCGCAGGAGGCAGCACGGCACGCCACACTTCGGCACCCTACGTCCAGCACACACGCTACGCACGGGCTTGCCGATTTGGCGCCCACATCCGAGACACACACCAAGCCACTCGGCACACCAAGTCAACAATACGCAACGCACCACAGTACACACCCACACACACCTCGACATACAACGCACACCCCGAGTTCGACAATGGCGCCCGAAGTTCAACACCCAACAAAGAGTAAACTAACTTGTCACCACAAGGACCAAATCATTACCTAAGGACTAAACTGGCACGTACTGGCCCAACTGGACTTCACAACTCCTCAACTCAGACGTACACATCACCCTAAGATAGCACCCAAACTAGCCTGGTAGCCACCTGCGTTATTCTGGCATTAGCGCAGCACCTCGGCCACTACAATTTGACTCACCCACCATTCGACATAAAGACTTACATCTCGACAATGCTAGTTTAGACTTTCATACTTTACACCTCCTCCTCTACACTTAAGCTTATATACGCCTCACTATATTTCAACAAACTTCACTCCAACTTACATAATCTACTCCTCGACAACTCCACCTCAACATACTTACACTACACTTCAACACAACACTTCAACTCGGAACACTTAAAAAAACAACACCCTATTATCATTCATCTCGGCTACTACCTCGCTTACTCTAGGAAACCACATTTCTTCGTCTCTCGCCTCTCCCATTTCACTTTTGGTTGATGGCTCTGGTGACACCACACTTCTACCTACAACGCTCTTACCTTATACCGAAACTCTATTCTCGTGGTCTCCACGGCCTCACTCCATTATCCCAACACCATTAATCTACCGTCATGGAGCTACACTATATCAATTACTTAAAGTACTAATGCTCATCTCTTACTTCATCCTATGTTCAAGCTACGATAATGCCCTCCTCATCTCCGCATCTTATTCTTCTAAGACACCTAATTATCTATACATTAAGAGTCAAACAAGCTTACACTCACCACTCAATTATTCAAGTTGAAATTAATACATTTTCAAAATTTTATAATAATAACCACGAGTTATTGTCGCCTCTTTCATTGGGGATGAGTATTTGGGGTGATCAGTCCCTCCTACTCACTCAACCAATTACTTAAGGTCACAAAACTACGCTTTTTCAAAATTACACAACTCGTAAATTTTTAACGCAGCTTAGAGTGCGAAAGGTGTCGCCACGACTCCCACTCTTTTTACGCGTCGTTAAAACCCCTCTAATTACACATACCTCAATGTCACAAACAACGACCACACAAACAACTACAAGCAATACTACATCCATCACCATATAATCTAATTACACCTATCTCAATGAGACCATCCACGCTTGCAAATAACCAAACAAATTCTACAACAAAGTCTCTCGCTCAAGATCGACAAGGGACTCTCAAACTCTACGATCGACAACTTGGCTTTATTGCACCGAATCGCTCGATACCACTAATGTAACACCCCCTTATATTCTACTAACTAATTAATTAAAATCAGAGTTTTCAAGAACCTCACTCTCAAGGGAGCATTACATTTCACTTTAAGAAACCAAACCAAACTATCAAGGTTATACACAGCAGAAATAAAACACGTTTTATTTTAAAATCAATATGTTACAATTCAACAATTTGAAAACAAAACAACAACAACTACTATCCTACTTCGCCCCCAAAGGTGTCACTACCAGAGCGTATGCCACAACTCAACAGAAGAAGGAAGAACCTTCGCTAACTATCACCTGCAGGTTGCCGACATGAGAAGCAACACAAAAGCAGTAGGGTGAGTCTCTAAACACATATAATAGAGGTTTATGATAAATATAATGCTAAGAATGCGCTAAAACACCTCGGCTCATGTAATGTATACAACTTAACAAGTCAAAACAACTCAAATACAATTCAAAGACATAAACAACTCACTTTCATCAACTCAACTCATAAACAACTCACTTCATAACAAAGAACTACATCATAATTCACACGAGTTATGCATGGAATGAAATGCAACCCAAACTCCAGTGGTATAATGCATGAGGATCCATCTCTTTTTAAACCATAAAGGTATGTCCGTCGCTAGTGATAATCGCATGTAAGTCTATCATATCGAGACCGAAGTCTATATCAATCACCATCGATGCATATGATTCATGAGACTCTATGAACAATGCATCACTCAAAATCAACCATCTCTTCTGGTGAAATACACACCATCTCCAATGTCATCGAGACCGGTCTACAATGGCGAGGCCAAAGCCTATGTCCGTCGCTAAATTCACCGGCATTACACCGCCACCACACGCTGCCTATTTCTCTTGGACAACCTCAATAGCTCTAAGGCTATCGACCAACTCACAGTGGCACCTACACTCCTTAGGTAGTGAATCACTCCATCACTACAACTCGCCACTAAAAAGGACCTCACGTCGCCAGGACTAAAACGCCACTTAGGGACTAAACCGACTACACCAATTCGACTCCTTAAACAAAGTTGACACTAAATGTCACCCACAAAGTGGCGCTTTGACAAAGAACTACGCTGCTCACAAAAAATAATCACCTCTACAGCTCACAGCACCTCGACACACTCACTCAAAGACTCCGGCACACTCACGGGCACCTCGGACTGCACTTAAGCACGCTATACTAACGCCATAACGTTATCTCATCTTGCCACCTCACCAATACTCACCTCGGTAGCCCCCATACTTGGGTATCCCACTCTTAACCGCATCACCTCGTCACTCTACACTTGGCACCTCTCACCCCTAAGCTTATGTTTCATCTCGGCACTCTAACACCTCGGTCATAGCTCTATAGCTACCGACCAACTCAACACTCAATACACCTCCAATTGTAGCTCAAAAGCTAACCTCATCACCCTCGTACTAAACATAGTGGACTAAAATGTCACTTCGAGGACCACAACGTCACCTAGGGACCAAACGGACTACTCCATTTCAAACACTTAAACGTTCTCAACCCCAACAAGACTCCCGCTTGCGCTGCAACGCCTTGCGCATCGTGGCTTCAACAAAGAACTCGGCACACTCTCCTGGCAACTCGGCATGTAACACCCCTTTTCTATCCTTATATTACGTGTCATTTATCAGAGTAATTCTTTTTCAAAAATAAAATTTGTTTTAATTGATAGAAAAGAAATGCTACAGCTTCCTTAAAAAACTCATCAAACATGCACTTTTCAAATTGGTGCAAATCAAACATCAATTATGGAAAATTCCATCCTCATAAACACAATCGCAGCGGCCTAAAACACCAACTCACCAAATACTCTCAAACACGTCCTCAATGTAACAAATAAAAATCAGCATACAACTATTAAACAATTATCCAACTCCACGCCCCTAGGTGTTACAAAGATCGTAGAGCGACACAACAATACATCCCAAAACTAAAACATTAAGGCAAAGAAGTCCTTCATTCATGGTGTCATACCCCAATTTTGTCCTAACTTAGGTCAACACCCTAATTTTCAACCAAAAATAAATAAATTAAGGCATGGCATGCATTTTAGAGTTTTAAAAGTCATCCAAGGGTTTTTAGAACCATGTTTAGAATAAAAATGCATTTTTGAGCAAATTAGGACTTTTTAGGGTAAGGGGCATTTTGGTCATTTTTCGCAAAAGGATGATTTTCTCACAAAAATATGCACACACCAAAAGTACATTTTTCTCTTATTCAAGAGAATTTTTGTACAATTTTTAGAGAAAATATTCTAGCCTAAAATAATTAAAATGCATTTTTCCTATTTTTAGTGCATAAAAAATGCCAAAAGACCATTAAAAATTCCCCAATTAATTAAGTGACAATTTTAATTGTCTAGAATTATTAGGGAGGTTATTTCATGGTGTCCAAAAATATGTGACATGTTTTTAATAGGTGCACTCCCAATTACATGCCCAAAAGATTCAAAATTCAAAAATAAAAGGAGGAAGTGTCCTCAATAAGACAAAACAAAAAAGAAGCAAGTTTTTATTTTTTTCCCCTTCATGATCAGCTGATCATGCGTCCCATACCCCCTCTATTCCTTCTAGAAGTTTCTACACACTCCATTACTTACTCACCAAGTTTTAATTTGATCATATCCTCAATGTTGCCCTTTTTGGTAAATTAACTCATGCACTTACACTAACCTTTCCATCAAAAAACCCCATCTTACCTTTTTGAGAACATTCCCTCACCAAAATACCCTTAACCCTATTCTACAAAAATCACCATTCCCAAATTAGATTTTTTGTTCACAAATTTCCCTTTTTTCCTTCTTTTATGCGCCACCTTCACCCATTTCTCTCACACACTTGTGTTTTCTAAATGCCCTTGATCCATGTGACCAATAATCCTAACCATCCATTCAAAATTAAGATCCAATCCTAGAGCCCAATCAAAGCAAAAAGTCCTAAATACCCTAAAGCCTCAAAACCCCTATAAATAGCTCACACCTTCTCTCTTCACCAATCTTTGGCTATCATTCTCACCTTCAAGAAAACCAAGCATCATACTTCTCCTCCTCTCCTCCCTCTAGGCCGAAGCCTTCTCCTCCTTCCCCCTCCTCCATTACTTCACCTTCATCCACCAAAGCACCTTTAATCCACCTCTCACACCCTTAACCTTCCTTTCTCACTCAAGGAGTTCATCACACCATCTTTATCTCCTTCCTTCCTTTGCAAGGCCGAAGCCCTCTTGCATTTTTCTCCCCTCCATTTCTTCAATCTTCTCTTCCATTTTAGAGAAAAGGTAAAATCCATAACCCTCTTTGCATCATCTCCAAATATTTTGCATTGAAGCTCATTTTCTTCCCCTCATTCCTTTCGCATAGCATCATCTTTTCAATGTAGTTTGTTGTGGTTGAGGGGTGAGATTTGTTGTCTCACCCTAAAATAAGTTGATTAGTGTTGTTTTCATGTTAATTTTTGAGTTTTCTTGTTAAATAAAATGGAGCAAGGTTTCACATATACATGATTAAAATGTCTTCAAAATTGATTTTGTTATTTCTTTGTTTAAATCTTGTTGTTGGTATTCTTCTTTAGTAAGTTGTTGAGGATTTGGCTCTATGATTCCTACTAGTGCCAAGTGCACTTTGATCTTAGTAGTGAAGAGAGCTAGAAATGACTTTTGTTTAATATATTAGTTTATGTGCTCATTATTTCTTGTGTTTTAGTTTACCTTTTGTTTATTGATGATCTTGCAAAGTGATTCTCACTACATGCCTAGTGCATTTCCTTCAAGTGATGAAGATTGCAAGAGAGGATTCAATTTATTTTATAGTTGATATGTTTATGATCTAGCTATATTATTGTTTAGTTAATGATGATCTTGCAAAATGATTCTCACTACATGCCTAGTGCATTTCCTTCAAGTGGTGAAGATTGCAAGAGAGGATTCAATTTATTTTATAGTTGATATGTTTATGATCTAGCTATATTATTGTTTAGTTAATGATGATCTTGCAAAGTGATTCTCACTACATGCCTAGTGCATTTCCTTCAAGTGGTGAAGATTGCAAGAGAGGATTCAATTTATTTTATAGTTGATATGTTTATGATCTAGCTATATTATTGTTTAGTTAATGATGATCTTGCAAAGTGATTCTCACTACATGCCTAGTGCATTTCATTCAAGTGGTGAAGATTGCAAGAAAGGATTCAATTTATTTCATAGTTTAATAGTTTATGTGTTCTTGTGGAATAGTTATATTGTTGTCCATTTGTTGATGATCTTGCAAAGTGATTCTCACTACATGCCTAGTGCATTTCATTCAAAGTGGTGAAGATTGCAAGAAGGGATTCAACCTTGTATAAATTGTCATTCCATCCTCTACTTTATCTTTTGAATAGTTCTTGTGAATTAATCATAGTTTTGTTTAATGTTCAAAGTTTTCTTTGCATACTTGGCTTAGGCCATGAGCCCATCTCATTGAATAAATTCTCTATTGTTATACTCTATAGTGTTAGGGTTTTGATTTTTTTGGTTTTGGTCCCCTCATGTGTGCTCTTGGGGTTAGGGTTTTAGGTTTTGAGGTTTAAGTCACTATTTTGGTTTCCTTAGACTTTTAGGTTGAATAAAAATGCCTTGCTAGATGCCCATTTGGCAAATCTCCTATGTTAGTTTAGGTTTATGCCTACATGTTCATGCATTTGTTTATATCTTTTCAAGTTTACTCATGCATATATTAACATCATGTTTTGCATCTCATAAGATAAATGTGCATATATTAATATCATGTTTTGCATCTCATAAGATAAATGTACATATATTAATATCATGTTTTGCATCTCATAAATTAAATGTTCATGCATTAATATCATGTTTTTTTTTCCTTTTTCATAAATTAAATGTTCATGCATTCAATAATGTTGTATTTTGCATTCCATAATTGCATACTCTTGCACTCATATACTTGTATCATGGTGTATCCAATTGTTCATAGCAAATTGTAAATATTCCTTTGATTGCTTTGCTTGTGTCCCAATGGTTGTTTTGAGCTTTTGACTTGTAAGAAGGATTTGAAATGTTATATTTCCTTTTCAAGCTTGAAATCCTATGCTTTTTTTAATAAGAAAATCTAAGGCATTTTTCTAAATAAAAATCATTAACCATCACTCGAAGCCGTTGCTTGTTTGATCGTTAATGAGGAGCTATTAGTGGTAGTCACTCGAAGCCTTTGCTTGTTTGGCTATCATGAAAACTCCCACACATTAATTAAACAACAAAAATAACTAATTCGAACTTCCAAAATAACACGAGCTACTAGCTCATTTCCTTTTTTCAAAACTATTTTCAAAAGAATAATACGACGTTGTCGCTTGCAATCAAGCCATTGCTTGTTTGATTGCCGCCCAACTCTCTTTTCTTTCGAGTTAATACCGAATGCCACTCAAGCCTTTGCTTGTTTGGTGTTCGCGAACACTCGAGTCTTATTTCAAAAACTCTAAAAACACTTTCAAAAATCACAAAGCCGTTTTCACACGCAAACCCGAGAACTACGTTGCTTTGATCCTCACCACCTGAGAGGGCGTAGGACCGGGTTCATGTCCCGTCAAGCATACCTTTAAAAACCCGAGAACTACGTTGCTTTGATCCTCACCTGTGTGAGGGCACGTGAGGACCGGGTTCTGTCCCGCAAGCATACCTTTAAAAACCCATAAAAACAAGAACTACGTTGCTTTGATCCTCACCAAATGAGGGAAGTGCGTAGGACCGGCTCTCTGTCCGTCAAGCACGCTTTTCAAAAATCTTTGTCTTGTTCCGCTTTTCAAAGATACCAAAACATCCCTTTTCCCGCTTTCAATAAAGTGATTTCTCAAAAAGAAAAGAAAATAAATAGAACAATGTATTTCAAATCAAACATTTCAAAACCACATCAAATTAATGGTTCCTTTTCGGTAGAAAGGGCGCGTGGGGTGCTAATACCTTCCCCATGCGCAACCGAATTTCGAACCTACATCTCTAAGTTTTCGAAAGACCACCCGCTTTCAAAAAGTTTTTTTCAATGTTTTCCTAAAATAAAATATTGGTGGCGGCTCTCATCGATTTTCAAACGTTGTCAAACCGAAAAGTCCCAAACCGGATTTTTCGGGCGCAATGTACCGCGACTCCATCGGGATTTTTCTTTCTTTATTTAAAGAGAGATGAGGGTCGTGCTTCTAATTAATTTGATGTGGTTTAATTTGTTTGATTTGAAAAACTATGTTCTATCTCTTCCTTTTCCTTTTTCTTTTCTTTTCTCTTTTTGTATGTTTATGGTTGTGCTTATACATGCATTCCTCAATTCCCATGTCCCTTCTTCTTAGCTCCCTTTCTTGAGGTAAGCAATGCGTGTAATTACTGTGGACTTATTAGAATGGTTTGTATATTAAACTAGTGTATGCATGTTGAACCCTAGGGTAGACAAATCGCTTATCCGGATCTGCTCGGTTTCCTTGCAGGTGGGGTGGGTAGATTTTTAGAAAGTATGTCCTCAATCACACACTTTCACACCTTATGATTTATGTTCTTTGAGTGGGCTCCTATACCCGGATCCAACAAACATTTAGGAGAGTGGAGACGATTAGTGACTGTCATTCGAGATCTTTGTCTGTCTGATACTCATGAAAGTCTCAACCAGAGTACGCTTTCTCATGACGCTCCACACTTGGTAGTTCTCTACATTTGTGGATGTCGGCATGGGGATTCTATAGCTCTGGTAGCCATTGTGAGGGTGTGAATTAGAACTACATGGGAGGAACCTTTGAAGTTGCCCTAGAACTTAGGATTCCCACCTTTATAGGACACGAGGGCATACGAATTGTGTGCTGCATGGTAATTTAGGGCATGTCTTCCTCAAAAGGAGCTTTTTCAAAACCTTCCAAGAAAATACAAAAATATTTCCTTTCTTTCAAATAAACCGATCCTCGAATTTTTGAACCTCCATCCTTATGCATCGTTTTTATCATCCCTACATGCATCATTCATGTCATAATCGCATCATAATCGCATTCATTAAAACTAAATGTTGTAAACATCTGCATTCATACTGCATCTCATTTGCATTGGCTTGCCGGGAACCCTCGAATAACGTCTGCTGCCTTGTCATAGGTGCATCGTAATGGAGTTGAGTAGCAAGACTTCGCCATTTCTCGCCTCCCGCCATGAAGAGGTTGAGATCGGTAGTCCGAGGCGCAGCGCAGCCTTCTATGGGCCCCATTGAGAGAGTCCTTTGATCAAGCATACGGAATGTTCGTAGATTGCTGCAGCTTAAACGCTCAAGAGGACGCCTTATAGCTTTGAGTCAATTCTACGACTGATGTGAGGTGTTTCTTCTTCAAGAATTTTCAGCTGTCACCCACATTAGAGGAGTATGAGCAACTTTTGGGGTTCGCTAGATCACATGCTAGGCCTTACCAATATCGAGGGCGTGACTATATCGATGAAAAGCTCGCAACGTTGCTCGTGATTAGTGTGGATGAATTGAGGTTGCGAGAAGTTAAAGAGAAATGGTGTAGCCGGGTATCCACAAGAGTACTTCGAGGCCTATTACAATCTTATGCCGCAGCCTAAAAAGTGGGGACCGCTTCAAATTAGTGCTCGCTCTTACCATATTTGGGGTGGTCCTCTTTCCTTAAATAGAGAGATATGTTGATGAAGATGCAATCGGTGCATTCTTGGCCTTCAAAGACACTCCAACCCTATCAATCCGGTGCTCGCTATCCTTGCTAACACGTATCACGCTCTTACTCGCTCTGACCCAGTTCCATAAAAAGAAATTATGTCTTTCCTCCCACGCTCTCTACGCCGCTTATTACTCATGTGATCCACAACCAACCAATGTTAAGGAGCTAATCTCTTACGCCCTAAGCCGTGAGGTGGAGGTCAAAATCGCTATTGAATGGGTTGAGTATTTGAAGAATCTCAATGAACTCCAAATCGGTGGTACACACCGCTTGTTGGGATGACGGACACTGGTAGTGTTCGGTTGTGGAAGCTTTCAAAATGTGCCTCTCATGGGGACTCGGGGGTGTATCAACTACAACCCTTCATTGACCTTGAGGCAGCTTCTTACACCGATGAGGAACTCACCCTCCGAAAGCATGCCGTCCCGCATTTACCTCTATAAGGGGATGCCTAATCATGCGCGACTTGCTTCAAGAGTTCAACAAATCATGGGAATCTGTAGTGCGAAAGGGAGTGAAGAGTTGTCAAAGAGAATCGATGACATCACTTTTAATCAATGGCTCAAGGAGAAGCTTCAAAATGCAAAATCACCAATTCAAGGATGCTTTCTCTTGAAGAAGAGATACCAGAGCCTTATGTCCCTACCCATGAAGAGCTAAACGAAGTCAAATCAGCATTAGCGAAAGCGTAAGAGGAAAAGAGGGCACTGCAGCTAAGATAGAAGAGATAGCTCTAGAGAAAGAAAAGCTAGAGGAGGAAAACAATGTCAAGATGATCATTGTGGAAGAAAGCGCTGACGATTCAAGAAGGAAGAACAAAGCAAGATAGAAGCCCGCAGGCATCCAAGGGGGCAGAGAGAGCTTCAAAGGTATAAACAAAAGACGAGGAAAGCACTGGAAGAAGCTCAGAGTGGAAGACATTAGCCATGAAATCGGGCGAGAATCACATTTAGTGGCGAGTTGAGGAGTCGGTTGAGAAACCTCAAGCAAGAAAAGGTGGCCATTAATGAAACTCTCAAGGAATACCAGCAGCTTTGAGCTTTGAAAGAGAAATATTTGGTGAATTAAAGAGAGACCTTCATTGTCTAGAAGATGCCTACAGCAGTCGTCGAGTAGAGAGCCGATGATTGGGAAAACGCTTCCTAGAGTTGATTGGAAAGATCGAAGATCAAGAGGTCATTAAAGAACTCAAGGATGAGATACAACCGTGGAAGAACAAGTTCTCAAAGTCCGCTGAGCTGGCCCGTCAAAGCTATGTCGTGGATCCCTAAGAATCTGAGGTTAGTCGAGGTTTGAGATGCACTTCTTCAATACCCCACCGTTGTGTATCGGTTTGGGAATATCGCAGAGCGTTGATCACGTAATTCAAAGAGCAATCTCAAAGTGCAAGTGCAAGCAAGAAGAGGAAGAGAGTTGGGGAGCTTAGAGCTATTTGTATTTGAATCGCCTATTTGTATTTTTGATTTAGGAGTTTGTTTCAAGCTTTGTATTCAAGAATATTGTACTGCTCTCTTTATGAACATTGTAAACTGGTGAAGCTTTGAAATCGTGATGAACGAAGTGTGCTATTTCGATTCCTTGTTTACTTCAATTCGTAAATCAAAAAGTTTACGCGCGTATGACAAGGCAAGGTATCCCGCGGTTCCCGGCATCAAGCAAACATTGTGCATGCATTCATACATTCATTCATAAATTTATTTTGTTTCTTATGCAATAAATGTCTGAATAAACAGAAAAAGGCACGCTGGTTCTCCGTCACCGATACTTCACCCGATCGCAAGCCAAGCTAATGGCTCACCACCGTAACATCCGGAGGTTGAAATTGAGAGTAACCTGAAACAAGAAGACATGGGTGTACAAATTACAATCCCGAGCACCGCTCGGAAAAATCGGACTCAAGGATAAGATGGGTACCATGGAGGCCTGTGTCCATGAAATGATGGTAATGCCGCAAGGTTTGAAGAGTGGGACAAGCTCAAGGCCGCCGTCAGTAGTGGGTCCAGATGGGGTCACTTTTTCGCCCCTCCTCCAGGTCGTCGAATCGCTACAACCACGCTTCCTCCGGTCCGGGGTCGGTCATCCCGTGTTCGCTTCCGTAAATGAATGTGTCCACCAAGACATCGCATGAGATACCTCGGGGTATGCTCGCTGAGTACTCGCCAGGCTGTTAGATCTACTCCCGCTGGCGTAATCGCACCTAATCAAATTATCACACCACACTTGGGGGAACTGCCGGGGGATCTCAGAATCAGGCTCCTGTCCCTCATGCCATACACAATTCCACGCCAGGGTTCACAGTACGACCTCAAAATGTTCCTCAGCCAGGAGGAGGGTATTACTACAGCATGGGGAGTCACCCCCAAGGGCATGCGTTTGAGGGGGCTCAGCCAAATGATCTGATCCGAGCACTAGAAGAAAGAGTGAGAGCTATGGAGGGTACTGGAGTTAGAGCCAAAGAAGCCCGTGAGCTTTGCCTAGTCCCAGATTTGGTTCTACCGCCAAAATTCAAAGCTCCAGAGGTGGACAAGTACAGAGGGATCGGCTGCCCAGAGAGCCATATTACAATGTTCGTTCGAAAAATGGGTCCCTATGCCAATGATGACAAATTACTGATTTACTGCTTCCAGAACAGTTTGGTGGGAGCTCCTCTGGATTGGTATATGAAGTTGCAATCTTATGAAATCCGTTGTTGGAAAGATTTGTCCAAGCTTTCATGAAGCAAAGATAAGTACAACATGGACATGGCTCCGGATAGGTCGCAGTTGCAGCACATGAGTAAGGGTGAGAAAGAGACTTTCAAAGAATATGCTCAAAAATGGCGAAGCACAGCCGCCCAGGTTCAACCCCCTTTGACTGAGAAAGAGATGGTGTACATGTTCCTGGAAACTCGCCAAGAATCTATTATGACAGTCGATCACAAGTGTCTCAACCGGTTTCTCGACATGATAGTCTTCGGGAAAGACTTGAGCATGGCCTTCAAGCGGGAAGATTTTGAATCACCTCTGGTAATGCGGGGAGTTCCGTGGGTCCAACAACCGTAAGAAGTACCAGCCCCATTTCCCTAAAAAGAAAGAGGAGAAACTAATGTCATCTCGTGGGGAATTCATCTTTTGGTACCCTCCACCCCAAACTATTCCATTCTCTCGCTCCGTGCCATCTCAAAGAAGGCGATGGCCGTCCCCAAGACTCAAGATTATCAGTTCAAGAAGCGGACTAGTTTTGATCCAATTCCGATGACATATACTGAGCTGTTTAATCACTTGACCTCCAATAATCTGATCAATACTCGACCCATGAAAGTAGTGCAGCCACCATTTCCCAGGAGGATACAATGCTAATGCCACCGCAGTTTCCACGAAAATGGGGTAGGACATGCTGTGGAAGATTGTAAAGCCTTCAAGCATGTAGTGCAAGATTTGATAGATGCTGGTTGGATATCGTTTAAACAGAACCGTCCAAATACAACAATCAATCCATTACCAGGTCACCAGGGAACAGCTACCAATGCTATAGAAAGTGCTGTTGGCAAGTTGCTGAAAAAGGTGCAAGAGATCAAGACTCCTCTAAGTGTCATTTATGCTGAGTTATGCCGGGCCAAGGTTGTTAAAAAGGGTGTTGCCATGAAGAAGGGTGTGCTGACTCTCTGTGTGGGGGAGGTTGTGAAACTTTCAAAATGATCCTGCAAGACCTGATGGATCGGTATGTGGTCCAGATAGGGACCTACGGTGTGGAAGATGAAGTGTGGACCCTATATTCAGACAGTGATAGAGAGGCCAAAAAGCCAATTGAAATTCTCGCACACCTCGCTCACGAGGTTGGTTCAAGCCAGGGCCCGACCAAAGAGCTAATGAGGACACGCCTCTTTCTCATGCAAGGAAGAGGTCGGTGAAGAGATAACAAGATCGCGCCTACAAAAGAAGGACGTTGGGATACTCTAGGAGAGCCCAATGAAAGTTTGATTACTTGGTCGATATGATGCTCCAAAGCGCGCCAAATCCGAATAAGATATCCACCTTCTGGGGTGGGATGAAGAGGATGAACGGCACAACCGTTGGTTGTCCCCATGGCAAAGGAAGGACGTTGGGACACTCTAGGGGAGCCCAAATGAAAGTTTGATTACCGGGTCGAGATATGATGCTCCCGAAAGTGCTCTAATCCGAATAGAAGATATCCAAATTTCATCAAGGGTGGGGTGAGGTAGATGAGCAGCATGACGACCAGGTGGTCATTATCATGAATGGTTCCGAATGCGAGAAGTGTGGACACTGCACTCGACAATGATAGAGGAATCGGAAGGCCCATTGAGATTCCTTATGATTTCAATCCTAGGTGATGCGAGCAAATGCTCACCAATAGTGATTGAGGTACCACCCGCTTTCGTTATGAGTCAAATAAAGCGCCTCGAAATACACGCAAAAATGTTCTCCAAATGCTACCACCGTGACCAACATAGCAGGATCGAGTGGGATCACCGTGGCGGAAGAGTGTATGCTCGAAAAACCCCGGCGGAAAACATCTAGAGAGGCCGAACAGAGAGGCCGCAAAGATAAAGGAAAAGAGCCGCAGGTCGCTCCGAAAAAAATATGAAAAAGGAAACCAATGAATTCTTGAAGTTTGTCCGCAAGCAGCGATTACAGAGTAGTTGATCGGTTGAAACAGACGCCTCAAAAGATATCCATGCTATCACCGTTGCTCGGTTCGGCTTAACACGTAATGTACCTCGATGAAAGTGCTCGAGGAGGCTCACGCTGCGCAGAGGACATTTCAATGAATCGGTTTGATGGAATTGTCGGGAGTGTGGTGGCTGCAAATCACCTAACTTTTGGCGACGATGATGAGTTGCCTTGAGCGGAAAAAGAACACAATCAAGCTCTTCATATCTCGAAGAAGTGTGGGGACTATGTCTTGGCAGTAATCGATTGACAACGGGTCTTCACTAAACGTAATGCCAAAGTCAACCATGGACAAGTTAGATGTTGATTGTTCCTATATGAAACCAAGTTCGACGCCGGGTGCGAGCATTTGATGGTTCCAAAAGGAAGTGCTAGGAGAAATGGAATTTCCTATCCGATCGGTCCCCGGTTTTCAGTATCAATTTCCAAATCATGGACATTACCTCCTCATATAGTCACGTCTGTTAGGGAGACCCCGGATCCACATGGTCAGGCAATTCCTTCTTCTCTACACCAACGGGTCAAATTCATGGTGGATGACAAAGTGGTCGTAGTATTCGGTGAGGAAGAGACTGCTCGTTAATAAGCCATCCGAGTTCAAATATGTAGAAGCCATTGAAAGAGTCGTTGGAAACACTTTTTCGTCTTTGGAGATTGCCAATGCGGTGTTTGGGAAGACCAAAGAGGAGGAGATGGTTGCCAAAATTATGATAGCCCAAGGGGTACAAGGTGGTTCTCGCCTCGGGAAAGATCTGGTCAAGGGATTCTAGCTCCTATCCAACCAAGGAAAACAAAGACCGCTTTCGGGCCAGGATACACCCCAAGTAAGGAGGAAAGGCGGATAAGGGCGGATGAGCGAAAGCGCCGGTGGTTGGCCAAATCCAGAGGGCGAAAGATCCATGGCCCCAGAGGATCCCAATTTGCGACCTTAGTCGAGTTTTGTGAGTGCCGGGCTTGTGGGACCCCAATCAAGTTCTTTGTTATCGAGATGTTTCAATCCAAAGAAGGCGGGCGAAGTCCGTTCGTCGTTGCGGTATCGGTGAAGAGTTAAAGAATTGGAAGACTGCGATTCTCCCGTGACTCTTAATTTAAAGTAATCATTTGTAATGCAACCACCGTGGCTCTCGCCAAGGCCATAGGACCAGCTTGTTAGGGGCACACGTGTTTTTATTTTCAAAATTATCATCATCAATAAAAACGCTTGTTTTGAATTCCTCAATTAATAAAACCAATTTCTCTTCATTTGCATGAGTCTTTTTTCCGCTTTATTTGTCTGCTTGTTTTCTTGTTTCGCTTTTCATTCTCGCTTTCGCTTCGCAAAATGCGGATCCACAACAATGGTCTCTGAAAATGACAAAGGTCGATAGTCCACCTTTTGACTTTGATCACCCCGCCAATCGGCCGAGGGGATGTTGAAGAAGACTGGGAAACTCCTCCGTAACTTTTGAGGTTAATGAAACAAGAAGAAAGGGTAATCCACCACACGAAGAGTCCACCAAGTGATCAACTTGGGTACAATGCAGGATAAGAAGGAGGTCAAAGTAGGCACCACCATGAACGAAGAAGACCGCATAAAGTTAGTTCGGTTGTTGCGGGATTATGTGGATGTGTTTGCATGGTCGTGTCGATATGCCCGGGTTAGACACCGACATCGTGGTACACAAGCTACTCAAGCCCGAATGCCCACTTGCCAAACAGAAAATTGAGGAGGATGAAACCGGAGAGATGTCCTCAAAATCGTAGACGGTTGAAGAAGCAATTTCGATGCAGATTCCTCGGCAAGGCCAAATACCCGCAATGGGTTGCCAACATTGTCCCAGCTTCCTAAAAAAAGATGGGAAGGTCGTAATGTGTGTCGATTACGGGATCTCGAATCGTGCTAGCCCTAAAGACGATTTTCCTTTGCCTCACATTGATGTCTTAGTGGATAGTATGCTACTCAACACTCGTTATTCTCCTTCATGGATGGATATTCGGGATATAATCGATCAAAATGGACCCCGAGGACATGGAAAAGACAACTTTCATAACACTTTGGGAACATTCTGCTATATAGGTCATGCCATTCGGATTGAAGAATCTTTGGTGCAACTCTATCGTAGGCCATGGTTACCTTATTCCATGATATGATGCATAAAGAGATTGAGGTTTATGTCGACGGCATGATCGCAAAATCTAAAACCGACAAGGAGCACATTGTCAATCTGCAGAAGCTCTTTTAACGGTTAAGGAAATATAAGCTCAAGTTAAACCCAGCCAAGTGCACGTTTGGGGTAAGATCAGGGAAGTTGTTAGGCTTCATTGTCAGCCAGAAGGGAATTGAGGTGGATCCAGACAAAGTAAAAGCTATCCTCGAAATGCCAGTGCCTGAAACGGAGAAAGAAATCCGTGGTTTCCTCGGAAGGTTGAATTACATCTCTCGATTCATCTTCCAGTTGACTGCCACTTGTGAGCCAATCTTCAAATTGCTATGCAAAAGTCAAGAGCCGAAGTGGAATGATCAGTGTCAAGCAGCCTTTGAGAAAATCAAAGTGTACTTGCAAAATCCACCCGTCTTAATGCCACCTGTGGCAGGCAGGCCGCTCATCTTATACCTTACAGTGCTAGACAATTCAATGGGCTGTGTGTTGGGTCAGCATGATGAATCCGGAAAAAAGGAGCATGCAATATACTACCTAAGCAAAAAGTTCACTGATTGTGAGACAAGGTACTCTATGCTGGAAAAGACCTGTTGTGCTTTAGTTTGGGCTGCTCATCGTTTAAGGCAGTACATGCTGAGTCATACAACTTGGTTGGTTTCAAAAATGGATCCAATCAAGTACATATTTGAGAAGCCAGCTCTCACAGGACGAATTACCCGATGGCAGATGCAATTATCAGAATACGATATCCTGTATGTCACACAAAAGGCAGTTAAAGGTAGTACACTCGCTGAATATTTGGCATGTCAGCCGATTCCAGATTACCAGCCAATGCGGCATGATTTTCCCGACGAAGACATCATGGCACTATTCGACGAGGGGAAGTCCCACGAAAGTGAAAGATGGAGAATGATATTTGATGGTGCTTCAAATGTGTGGGGACACGGAGCTGGGGCGGTGTTAATCTCCCCTGATAATCGCTTCATCCCTGTCACTGCAAGGCTAAGCTTCTATGTCACAAATAACATAGCCGAATATGAAGCATGCATCCTAGGTATTCAGGCAGCCCTCGAATGGAAGGTTAAAAGGCTTGATGTGTATGGCGATTCAGCTTTGGTTGTTCATCAGGTGAAGGGCGATTGGGAGACCAGAGATTCCAAATTAATCCCCTACTGCAATTATGTTCAGGAGTTGATGAGGTCCTTTGAGGAGATCACCTTCCAGCATATCCCTCGAGGTGAAAATCAGCTGGCCGATGCATTAGCAACATTGTCTTCTATGTTCAATATTAGCTGCGACAAAAGTTTGACTAAGATCAGAATTCAGCACCGGAGCCTGCCTGCGCATCACTACTGCATGGCAATAGATGAAGAGTCTGACGAGAAGCCTTGGTATCATGACATCAAGCAGTACATCACTAGTCAGGAATACCCACCTGGGGCATCAGAAAATGACAAGAGAACTCTCAGAAGGTTGTCAAGGAATTTCTTCTTGAATGGTGAAGTTCTTTACAAGAGAAACTATGATATGGTTCTCCTAAGGTGTGTTGCCAAAGAAGAAGCTGAGAGAATCATGAGAGATGTGCATGAAGGCTCGTTCGGAACCCATTCAAGTGGGCACACCATGGCTAGAAAAATCTTAAGGGCGGGTTATTACGCTCCGATGGAATCGATCATTATAAGTTTCGTAAGAAATGCCACAAATGCCGATCTATGCCGATCATATCCATGTGCCGCCGCCAAACTAAATGTTCGATCGCATCTTGGCCGCTTTCCATGTGGGGCATGGACGCCATAGGTCCAATTGAGCCCAAAGCGCCAAACGGGCATCGCTTTATTCTCGGTTGCAATTGACTACTTTACTGGTGGGTTGAAGCCGCCTCATACTCCAAAGATAACCAGATTCGATGGTTGCTAAGTTTGTGAAGAAAGATCCGATTTGCCGATATGGTCTCATCGACAAGATCATCACCGATAACGGTAGCAATTTGAATAGCAAAATGATGAAGGACTTGTGCAAGGAATTCAAAATTCAGCACCATAATTCCTCTCCTTATCGCCCAAAGATGAATGGGGCGGTTGAAGCGGCAAACAAGAATATCAAGAGAATAGTGCGTAAAATGGTGGTAACTTACAAGGATTGGCATGAGATGCTTCCTTTGCTTTGCATGGCTACCGTGATTTCAAGGCGCACATCGACCGGGCAACCCTTTTTCCTTAGTGTATGGATCGAAGCGATATTTCCCATCGAGGTTGAGATACCCTCCCTGCGGGTTCTGATGGAAACTAAGCTGGAGGAAGCGGAGTGGGTACAGTCTCGCCTGGATCAACTAAACCTCATTGAAGAAAAAAGGATTGCAGCTCTGTGCCATGGCCACCGTACCAACAACAGAGAATGAGAACCGCTTTCGACAGGAAAATCCGGCCGCGTGAGTTTAATGAAGGAGATTTAGTACTCAAAAAGATACTGCCTATTCAGAGTGATTCCCGAGGGAAGTGGGCACCCACTTATGATGGCCCATATGTAGTCAAAAAAGCCTTTTCTGGAGGAGCGCTGATACTCACCAACATGGATGGCGAAGACCTCAAAAACCTACCAATTCTGACTCAAGAAAGAAGTATTATGCCTGAAAGAAATAAACGAAAAAAGAGAAAGACAAGCCAAGTAAGAATTAGCTCGCTAGGTTGAAAACCCGAAAGGGCGACTTAGGCAAAATCAGAGCGACCCGGTGGATTGAAAACCCGCAAAGGGCGATCCAGGCAAAAATTAGGGTCAGAAAACTTGAGCATGAAAAGTAAAGAAAGGCATACAACTCCCAAAGGCTTGAATGAGGGAGTGATCAAGGTCAAGGACACAAATGTCAAGATCGCCTCACGAGAGGCGGACGATCGAATTCACTTTCTTTCCTTTTTCGTGTCTTTTTTTGCGCTTTAAATTCTCAAATGTATCAATAATGACGTAACATTCATGCACGATCGGCTTCCATATCAATAAAGCTTAACTTTTCTCATATCGTGATTGTTGATATTTCGTTTTTTCTTTCAAAATAAGCGCTTTTATGATGATGGTGATATCGAATCAGAAACACGTGCATACATCATAAGGCATTACAAATCATTGCGAAATCTTTAAAAGCCATGGGAAATAAGCAAATTCCTAAAGATAATTAATCTTACAAAAAGGTTGCATTCACAAACCGCTCCAAGTGGCAAACCAGAGAGCAAACGCTGCGTCGGTTCACAAGCCTTGCGCTTTCCCTTGGCTTTTCGGGCCTCATACCAGAGTATCGAAAGTCGGTTGAACCAAAGAAAAATAATAAGTCTTGTCAAAAAGCAAAAGTGAATGGTCAGAAAAAAGAAAGCTGATCGAAAAGAAAAAACATGAAAAAAACAAATAACCAGAAAACAGAAAGCTGGTCAGAAAACAATTAAAAAGGAATCAAAAACAAAGGAAAACACCCACCACATGCATCATCACATCAAAATCATAGCATTGCATGCACTCACATAACATACTCCTCGCATAACATGCCTTTGCATAACATGCACCCATGCTTCATGCATCATTCCTTGCATCAACTGACATATGCAGGTACCTCAATTCAACGCGCCAGCAGCGGTCATCTCAATCAGTCAATCAACAGGATTTGCAAATCCCTTCAGACTGTGCATCCCTTCGAGACCAAGGCGTCCTTCGGATCCCGTCGTTATCGAGCACCGATTTAATCATCGACCCGAGGTCCTTCGCTTTAGTTCAAATCAACGACCCAAGCAAATGACTTTGAACTCGACCTTCATCCCGCCAAGTCATCACGGAGCATGACGGATCGGCCCCTGACTTCGCGGCCCTTCGCACGGTCACCGTGCGCCATGTAAAGCATAGTGCAAGTCCATCAAGGTAAAATGTATCGCCTCCACAACTTGATACGTAACCTCGAGCCGCTCGAGTAGGCCACCTTCGTGAGCCCAAGCGCTCCTTCAGAGCCCAAGCGCTCTTCGAACCCAAGCGTTCCTTCAGAGCCCGACGCTCCTTCGAGCCCGTGACGCTCCTTCCCGTGAGCCCAAGCGCTCCTTCAGAGCCCCGAGACGCTCCTTCAGAGCCCGTGACGCTCCTTCGTGAGCCTGCCGCTCTTCAGAGCCTAAGTGTTCCTTCAGAGTCCAAGTACTCCTTCAGAGTCGCAGACGCTCCTTCGTAACCTGTGTTTCCTTCAGAGTGACGAGCGCCCCTTCATCACCGCACTTTTGTTACTTTCTTCCCAACCGGCTTCGGCTTATCAAAGGACGGTACCTTCTCTACTATTCTATTTATTGTTTTACTTCTTGTCATTTACGCCACCCGAGGGTCGGCACCCATGTGTTTCCTGTTTTGTTAGCTTACTGAGGGTTAGCACCACATTCATTACAGCCGTTTTCTGGCTAGTATCCATTCACCCAAAAAGAAAAGGGAAATTCGGGTTTTTCCCTAAGTTGGCAAAATCGGTATAATTTCTGAATTCTTTATCTCTATTTTGCCTCGGAATATGTTTCGCCAATTCATATTCCTTGTTAAAATCTAGATAAAGAGGGCAAATTGTCATACCCCAATTTTGTCCTACTTTAGGTCAACACCCTAATTTTCAACCAAAAATAAATAAATTAAGGCATGGCATGCATTTTAGAGTTTTAAAAGTCATCCAAGGGTTTTTAGAACCATGTTTAGAATAAAAATGCATTTTTGAGCAAATTAGGACTTTTTAGGGTAAGGGGCATTTTGGTCATTTTTCGCAAAAGGATGATTTTCTCACAAAAATATGCACACACTAAAAGTACATTTTTCTCTTATTCAAGAGAATTTTTGTACAATTTTTAGAGAAAATATTCTAGCCTAAAATAATTAAAATGCATTTTTCCTATTTTTAGTGCATAAAAAATGCCAAAAGACCATTAAAATTTCCCCAATTAATTAAGTGACAATTTTAATTGTCTAGAATTATTAGGAGGTTATTTCATGGTGTCCAAAAATATGTGACATGTTTTTAATAGGTGCACTCCCAATTACATGCCCAAAAGATTCAAAATTCAAAAATAAAAGGAGGAAGTGTCCTCAATAAGACAAAACAAAAAGAAGCAAGTTTTTATTTTTTCCCTTCATGATCAGCTGATCATGCGTCCCATACCCCTCTATTCCTTCTAGAAGTTTCTACACACTCCATTACTTACTCACCAAGTTTTAATTTGATCATATCCTCAATGTTGCCCTTTTTGGTAAATTAACTCATGCACTTACACTAACCTTTCCATCAAAAACCCCATCTTACCTTTTTGAGAACATTCTCACCAAAATACCCTTAACCCTATTCTACAAAAATCACCATTCCCAAATTAGATTTTTTGTTCACAAATTTCCTTTTTTTCTTCTTTTTATGCGCCACCTTCACCCATTTCTCTCACACACTTGTGTTTTCTAAATGCCCTTGATCCATGTGACCAATAATCCTAACCATCCATTCAAAATTAAGATCCAATCCTAGAGCCCAATCAAAGCAAAAAGTCCTAAATACCCTAAAGCCTCAAAACCCCTATAAATAGCTCACACCTTCTCTCTTCACCAATCTTTGGCTATCATTCTCACCTTCAAGAAAACCAAGCATCATACTTCTCCTCCTCTCCTCCCTCTAGGCCGGAGCCTTCTCCTCCTTCCCCTCCTCCATTACTTCACCTTCATCCACCAAAGCACCTTTAATCCACCTCTCACACCCTTAACCTTCCTTTCTCACTCAAGGAGTTCATCACACCATCTTTATCTCCTTCCTTCCTTTGCAAGGCCGAAGCCCTCTTGCATTTTTCTCCCCTCCATTTCTTCAATCTTCTCTTCCATTTTAGAGAAAAGGTAAAATCCATAACCCTCTTTGCATCATCTCCAAATATTTTGCATTGAAGCTCATTTTCTTCCCCTCATTCCTTTCGTGATAGCATCATCTTTTCAATGTAGTTTGTTGTGGTTGAGGGGTGAGATTTGTTGTCTCACCCTAAAATAAGTTGATTAGTGTTGTTTTCATGTTAATTTTTGAGTTTTCTTGTTAAATAAAATGGAGCAAGGTTTCGCATATACATGATTAAAATGTCTTCAAAATTGATTTTGTTATTTCTTTGTTTAAATCTTGTTGTTGGTATTCTTCTTTAGTAAGTTGTTGAGGATTTGGCTCTATGATTCCTACTAGTGCCAAGTGCACTTTGATCTTAGTAGTGAAGAGAGCTAGAAATGACTTTTGTTTAATATATTAGTTTATGTGCTCATTATTTCTTGTGTTTTAGTTTACCTTTTGTTTATTGATGATCTTGCAAAGTGATTCTCACTACATGCCTAGTGCATTTCCTTCAAGTGATGAAGATTGCAAGAGAGGATTCAATTTATTTTATAGTTGATATGTTTATGATCTAGCTATATTATTGTTTAGTTAATGATGATCTTGCAAAATGATTCTCACTACATGCCTAGTGCATTTCCTTCAAGTGGTGAAGATTGCAAGAGAGGATTCAATTTATTTTATAGTTGATATGTTTATGATCTAGCTATATTATTGTTTAGTTAATGATGATCTTGCAAAGTGATTCTCACTACATGCCTAGTGCATTTCCTTCAAGTGGTGAAGATTGCAAGAGAGGATTCAATTTATTTTATAGTTGATATGTTTATGATCTAGCTATATTATTGTTTAGTTAATGATGATCTTGCAAAGTGATTCTCACTACATGCCTAGTGCATTTCATTCAAGTGGTGAAGATTGCAAGAAAGGATTCAATTTATTTCATAGTTTAATAGTTTATGTGTTCTTGTGGAATAGTTATATTGTTGTCCATTTGTTGATGATCTTGCAAAGTGATTCTCACTACATGCCTAGTGCATTTCATTCAAAGTGGTGAAGATTGCAAGAAGGGATTCAACCTTGTATAAATTGTCATTCCATCCTCTACTTTATCTTTTGAATAGTTCTTGTGAATTAATCATAGTTTTGTTTAATGTTCAAAGTTTTCTTTGCATACTTGGCTTAGGCCATGAGCCCATCTCATTGAATAAATTCTCTATTGTTATACTCTATAGTGTTAGGGTTTTGATTTTTTTGGTTTTGGTCCCCTCATGTGTGCTCTTGGGGTTAGGGTTTTAGGTTTTGAGGTTTAAGTCACTATTTTGGTTTCCTTAGACTTTTAGGTTGAATAAAAATGCCTTGCTAGATGCCCATTTGGCAAATCTCCTATGTTAGTTTAGGTTTATGCCTACATGTTCATGCATTTGTTTATATCTTTTCAAGTTTACTCATGCATATATTAACATCATGTTTTGCATCTCATAAGATAAATGTGCATATATTAATATCATGTTTTGCATCTCATAAGATAAATGTGCATATATTAATATCATGTTTTGCATCTCATAAATTAAATGTTCATGCATTAATATCATGTTTTTTTTCCTTTTCATAAATTAAATGTTCATGCATTCAATAATGTTGTATTTTGCATTCCATAATTGCATACTCTTGCACTCATATACTTGTATCATGGTGTATCCAATTGTTCATAGCAAATTGTAAATATTCCTTTGATTGCTTTGCTTGTGTCCCAATGGTTGTTTTGAGCTTTTGACTTGTAAGAAGGATTTGAAATGTTATATTTCCTTTTCAAGCTTGAAATCCTATGCTTTTTTTAATAAGAAAATCTAAGGCATTTTTCTAAATAAAAATCATTAACCATCACTCGGCCGCTTGCTTGTTTGATCGTTAATGAGGAGCTATTAGTGGTAGTCACTCGAAGCCTTTGCTTGTTTGGCTATCATGAAAACTCCCACACATTAATTAAACAACAAAAATAACTAATTCGAACTTCCAAAATAACACGAGCTACTAGCTCGCCCCCCCCTTTTTTTCAAAACTATTTTCAAAAGAATAATACGACGTTGTCGCTTGCAATCACTCGGCCATTGCTTGTTTGATTGCCGCCTAACTCTCTTTTCTTTCGAGTTAATACCGAATGCCACTCAAGCCTTTGCTTGTTTGGTGTTCGCGAACACTCGAGTCTTATTTCAAAAACTCTAAAAACACTTTCAAAAATCACAAAGCCGCTTTCACGCGCAAACCCGAGAACTACGTTGCTTTGATCCTCACCCGCTGAGGGTACGTAGGGACCGGTTCATGTCCCGCAAGCATACCTTTAAAAACCCGAGAACTACGTTGCTTTGATCCTCACTGTGAGGGTGCGTAGACCGGGTTCTGTCCCGCCAAGCATACCTTTAAAAACCCATAAAAACAAGAACTACGTTGCTTTGATCCTCACCAAATGAGTGGTACGTAGGACCGGCTCTCGTCCCCGTCAAGCACGCTTTTCAAAAATCTTTGTCTTGTTCCGCTTTTCAAAGATACCAAAACATCCCTTTTTCCTGCTTTCAATAAAGTGATTTCTCAAAAAGAAAAGAAAATAAATAGAACAATGTATTTCAAATCAAACATTTCAAAACCACATCAAATTAATGGTTCCTTTCTAGAAAGGGCGCGTGGGTGCTAATACCTTCCCCATGCGCAACCGAATTTCCGAACCTACATCTCTAAGTTTTCGAAAGACCACCCGCTTTCAAAAAGGTTTTTTCAATGTTTTCCTAAAATAAAATATTGGTGGCGCTCTATCGATTTTCAAACGTTGTCAAACCGAAAAGTCCCAAACCGGATTTTTCGGGCGCAACAATGGTACCTGCAGCGTTGTCACAATAGAGCAACATTCCAAGCAGAAGGGGTGAGAATTTCAAAGGAACATAATCAGATACACAATAGAGGAATGGGAAGGGACAATCACAAGGTATCATCACCACATCATAAATACACAACACCACCAAATCACAACAAAGACAACTCACGCTTATGTTTATGTATGAGAATGCAACCCACACGCGGCATATGCATGATGGTACCATATCATCTTTAAAAACCACTCAAGGCATATCTTCATTATAGAAGAAAAACCACTCAAGGCATAACATCATCAATATTAGTCATAGTATGCACATGCCATGAGATTCTATAACACATGTGCAATTCAACCAACACTCACTCGGAGTACTCATCATCATCATCATAAATAAATAACCACTCAAGGTATGTCATCATAAAACACTCAGTAGAGTGTATTCGCCATTCACATCACAATCATTAAATAACACATCATCATAAAACACTCGTGAGCATGAACCGGCACATTCATCAACATCATATAGTCACGTCCATCATAAGCATGTATATATATACATTACGGTTATCTTTTAGTTTTGTGGATTATAAAATAGTAAACCGATTGACTATGGGATTACTCGTAAATCGGTACTACTCGCAGAAGAGGCATTGGCCACATTTGCAAGGCTCTCGGTGATGCCCTTGTAAATACACCGATGAAAGAAATTTCGCCTTAGTGGTAAACCACGGTCTAGCCATAGTCAAGGAGTACACTAATAGTATAACCTCTTACAAAGAATTCAATCATAAAATAAACTCGTAAAATTCGGTCCTTGACCAAAGAACAAAACTAGAGAAAATGTGACTTTTTGAGGCGCGTGAATTAAATCAAACAAAGAGAATTTTTCGAGCCAAAAACAAAGAAGAAAACAAGAAGATTTTAATACAAAATCGCACTTCATTATTTTGTAGAACAAAGATCAATTTTAGTAACAAAACAACAACTTATATTTTTGAAAAACAACACGATATATTCATAAAACAAAGATGACACAACTTAAGACACAGTGAAAAATATTGATTTTTGATCTTGTTGGTTTAAAGTTAGAAATCGATTAGGCACTGCACATAATAAATTATGTAATAGATTACCGAATTGTATTAACTTGATTTATAAAGCCAACAATCGATTCCCATCTCTTGGAAAGCCAACAATCGATTGTCCTATCTTGTTTTGAAGCAAAGAATCGATTCCTATCTCTTTTGGAAAGCCAACAATCGATTGTCCTATCTTGTTTTGAAGCAAAGAATCGATTCCTATCTCTTTTGGAAGCCAACAATCGATTGTCCTATCTTGTTTTGAAGCAAAGAATCGATTCCTATCTCTTTTGGAAAGCCAACAATCGATTGTCCTATCTTGTTTTGAAGCAAAGAATCGATTCCTATCTCTTTTGGAAAGCCAACAATCGATTGTCCTATCTTGTTTTTGAGCAAAGAATCGATTCCTATCTCTTTTGGAAAGCCAACAATCGATTGTCCTATCTTGTTTTGAAGCAAAGAATCGATTCCTATCTCTTTTGGAAAGCCAACAATCGATTCTTCTCTATGTCATTCAAGCTAATAATCGATTCCTCACCTATATCACTCAAGCTACTAATCGATTCCTCACCTAAAATTATTCTCACAACATTTTCATTTCCACGTACTGTTAACAGCATCATCAGATATCATCAAACCCCATCAAATCATCAACATCATCAAGATTTATCATCACATACTCAATCACCTCAAAACAATCAAAATCACCACTTGATATCATCACACACTCAATCATCTCAAAACAATCAAAATCATCAAATCACATTACAATAACATCAAAATTCACCAAACAATATCACTAATTCATCAAAAACACCAATAATCATCAAATCACATTACAATGACATCAAAACTCCACAAAACCCTATCTATACCCAATTATGTTAAACGAAACGCTCACCCTTACCTCAAATTAACCGTAGAAACGTCCTTCTCACTGAGTCACGTACAAAAACCACAGCAACCGCTCCTTCCTTTCCTTCTTCTTCTCTTGTCAGGCGATTGCTCTTCTCTCTCTCTCTGGGTTGTGCCGTTTTTCCTTTCTTTCTCTCTCTCTCTTCTTACGCTTTCTTTCTTCTTTTTCACAAATGATGCGAATCGCATCACTCCCTAATGCCTAGGAGCCTAAGTCAATGGGCTTGGGCTCTTGGGCCATTCCATACCACTCCTAATTACCGATTACTACTCCCTTCATTTAAAATAAAACAACACTTTAATAATTTAACATAACTAAATAATGTAACCCTTTAAATAATTTAATCAAATAATTAATTAAATCATTTAGGGTGTTACAACTCTCCCCACTTAGGAAATTTCGTCCTCGAAATTCATACCGAGTCAAATAGCTCGATATGACTCCTCATCCCGCTCTCTAGCTCCCAAGTCATGCTCTCACCAAAGACTCCCAACCACACTACTTTGACCAATGCAATGTCTTTCCTCTCAACACCTTCACCTCTCTATCATCAATCCTCACCGGCATAGTCTCCACCGTGAGATTCTCCCGCACTCTACATCATCCATGTGAATCACATGAGACGGTTCGAATATACTTCCGGCCGTGACACGTGGAATACATCGTGCAAGTTCGAAAGATTAGGTGGCGTGAGCCACCCTATAAGCAACTTTTCCTACCCTCTCGGTGATTTGGTACGGTCCAATAAATCTAGGAGTCAAATTCTTCGCTTTCAATGCACGCCCAACACCGCATATAGGCGTGACCCTCGTGAATACATGCTCACCACTGGAATTCCAAGTCCTTTCTCCTCCTATCATGATAACTTTTCTCGCCGACTGGGACTCTTTCATTTTCTCCCCGATCATCTTAACCTTCTCTCGTAGTCTCCTAACCAATTCCGGTCCAAGAACGACACTCTCACCAGGACTCATGCCAACACAACGGAGTTCTACACCTCCGCCCATACAAGGGCCTCAAAAGGAGCCATCCCTATACTCGAATGGTAGCCATTATTATAAGTGAACTCAATCGCTGGAAGGTGTGTATCCCACGCACCTCCTCGCCTCCAAAGACACAAGCTCTCGTAAGATCCTCCAAAGACTGGATGGTTCTCTCTGTCGACCATCGACCCGAGGATGATAAGTCAACTCAACCTCGCTTGGACCCCAAAGCCTCCCGTAAGCTTCCCCAAAACTCGATGTAAACCGCGGGTCTCTATCCGACAC
Organism: Oxytropis ochrocephala; assembly: GCA_020916435.1. Lineage (NCBI taxonomy): Eukaryota > Viridiplantae > Streptophyta > Magnoliopsida > Fabales > Fabaceae > Oxytropis > Oxytropis ochrocephala. Next base: position 67,233,646 of record CM037088.1, read on the forward strand.
AATACTCTTCTAACCCCATGAAGCTTCACAATCACCGAATGTATATTCTAGCCAACTTTGTACGTGATGTGTGATGTTGATAGGAATAAAGTGAGCGCACTTGGTCAACCTATCCACAATCACCCAAATGAGTCAAACCTCTCACAAAGGTTTGGCAACCTCGTCACAAAGTCCATGGAAATGTCGCCCCACTTCCATTCTCCGAATCTCCAACGGTTGCATCAACCCCGCCGGCCGTGCTCAATCTTTGACTTCGGCAAGTCAAACATGCGTATACAAATTGTGCTACATCCTTCTTCATACCGTGCCACCAAAACAATCTCTTCAAATCATGGTACATTTTCGTGGCACCTGGATGAATACTTAACTTGCTCCTATGGCTCTCCTCAAGTATCATTCTCTTCATATCGGCATCATCAGGAACACATATCCTGTCCCTGAATCTCAATACTCCCTGGGAATCCAACCTGAAATCCCCATCCACTGCCTGATCACCCGCAACCAACAAATCCACCGGGCCACATCCAGCTTCAAGCGCCTCGATATTAATCAAGAAGTCATTATCAATCCTCAAGATACCCACCGACACTGCGGTGTCACCTCACAAACTGTGACTCAAATCACGGAATTGCTCAATCAACTCCAATTCCTTCACCATCATTGCTGACATATGTAAAGTTTTCCGACTTAAAGCATCAGCCACGACATTAGCTTTGCCGGGATGATAGTTCAAGCCGAAATCGTAATCTTTCAGCAACTCTAACCAACGCCTGCCTCATATTCACTCCTTCGGTCAAACAAGTACCTCAAACTCTTGTGATCACTGAACACCTCAAATCTGGTACCATAGAGATAGTGCCTCCAAATCTTCAGCGCAAACACAATAGCAACTAGTTCCAAATCATGAGTAGGATAGTTCTTCTCATGTATCCTCAACTGTCTGACGCATAAGCAACTACCTTCCCATCCTCGCATCAATACACCTCCCAAACCCATCTTGGAAGCGCCACAAGATACAACAAAAGGTTGATCCTAAGACAGAGCAACACTAGCACCGAGATGTTGTCAACCTCCTTTTCAACTCTTGGAAGCTCTCTTCACACTTGGCGTCCCACACAAAAGCTCTTCCCTTACAGTCAATTGGCTCAACGGAAGGGCTAGCTTAGAGAACCCCTCAATAAACCTCCCGTAGTAACCACCAACCCCAAGAAACTCCTAATCTCAGTCACAGACTTTGGGCTCTCCCACTGCAACACGGCATCAACCTTGGCTGGGTCCACAGCTATACCATCACCAGAGATAATGTGACCCAAGAAGCTTACCTCTTTCAGCTAGAACTCACACTTTGATAACTTAGCATAAAGCTTTCTTTCTTTCAAAGACTCTCTAGCACTAACCTCAAGTGCTCACAGTGTTCCTCCTCGCACTTAGAGTACACCAAAGATATCATCAATAAACACAACCACAAACCTATCCAAATAGCTATGGAAGATCCGGTTCATGTACTCCATAAACACCCCTGGTGCATTTGTGACACCAAACGGCATTACAGAGTACTCATAATGCCCATACCTCGTCCTGAACGCGGTCTTCTGGATGTCTTCATCCTTCACCTTGATCTGATGATAACCCGACCTCAAGTCAATCTTGCTAAAAACCTTAGCACCCACCAGCTGATCCATCAGATCATCAATCCTCGGAAGAGGATATTTATTTTTAATAGTTACCTTGTTCAGTTGCCTGTAATCCACGCACAGACGCATGCTCCCATCCTTCTTCTTAACCAACAAAACCGAGCCCCCATGGTGACACACTAGGCCTCACAAACTTCTTCTCAAGAAGCTCCTCTAATCGCTTCTTCGCCTGCATAACTCGTGGTCGACATTCTGATGCGGTGCCATAGACACGTGCCTAGTGCCGTGCACAAGCTCAATCCCAAACTCTACTTCCTCTCTCGGTGGCACACTAGGAATCTCATCAGAAACACTTCAGTGGAACTCACACACCACCGCAACCCATCAATCACAAACTTGGTTCTCAAAGCAGACATAGACGCCATCAAAGTAAACAACCGACCACCCTCTTTCATTACCTCGCGCAATTGCTCGTGAGACAAAGAAAGCGCACTCTTCCTCTTCGTGAAGAAGAAAACTAATGAGACTTGTTGAAATAGCTTGATGTGAACATGGTTATCTACTAACCACCCATACCCGTAATCACATCCAACCCACCCAAAGGTAAACAAATCGATCAACTAAAAATCTCTGCCAAGACCGACAGAGGACACCTAGCACACATTAGAGAAGTAGTTACCGGACTTTAGCCGAGTGTCGATAACCATCCCTCTCTCCATAACAGATAATACTAAATTCAACTTTTCAAAGACAAGCGTATAATAAAAGAGTGCGTAGCACCCGTGTCAACAATAGCAATTAAAGGTGTACCATAGATGAAACATGTACCTCTAATCGCATTGGGTCCTCCGAACTCGCCAAAGCAAAAACTCTCCCAAAGGGACTTCTCTTTCTTTGGCTTTGGACACTGTGTGTAATCGATGTGACCACTCTCCCCACAATTAAAGCACAAAGACTCCTTCTTATCACAACTTGGAAGCCATGTGTCCCTCTTTTCCACACTTGTAACATCTCTTTTCTCATTATTCGGACAACTGACTCTTATGGCTCGCTTTTCCACACGTGTAACAAGTAACACCGGGCCGCAAAGATCTCCCCACTTCGCTTAGACCCACCAAAGAAATTTACCAACAAACTTCCTTTTGCCCTTACCAAAGCGGGCACCTCATATGGCTTTCCCAGACCAAAAAATTCTTTTGCCTTACCTTCATAACTCTAGAGAAAGCATTATTGTCCTCTTCAAAAATTCCGCACTCATTAACCAACAATGGGAATACACTGATCTGCATGATACCCTATAGCTCTCTTAATGTCAAGACGCAACCCGCTTTTCAAACTTGATGCATTTGGAGAACTCAAAGACCCTCTCCATCATAGTGTGGATAAAACTTGGACAAATTCGAAGAATTTTGCAAAGATACTCGATTCATACCATGCTACCTTGCTCAAGTCTCAAAAACTCCACCTCTTTCTTTCCACTGACATCTTCCTGATAGTATTTCCTCTTGAACTCCCTCTCAAATATTGCCCACGTGATCTCCTCATCGGCGATCGTCAACCCCGACTAGCAGTCCTCCACCAATCATAAGCCTCTTTCTTCAACATGTGTGTGCCATAGCTTAACCTTCGGGCATCGGCAATCCATGACACTAATATCCGCTCCCATCTCACTTAGCCACTCAAGGGCACCATCGTGATTATACCCGCCTTCAAAAGTAGGAGGGTTCTCACGCCGAACGCGGGGCGGACTACGCGCCCATCACCCATAGCATTGGGTATGTTACCCACAACCCCAAAGAATAGCTCGCAAGGTACCAGAACGCCCGGCCCACTCTCATGGCCCGTGGCGCTACCTCAAAGAACTTCTCTACCTCATGTAGAGTTTTTGCCTTCCGTGGGAATCGAACCTCGTACCTCGCCCAGTTCTCCTCCTTCTCTCTAGAAGCACTATTCCACCTACCCTTTTCCCTCTCCTACTTTCCCTTTACCTTTCTTGATATTTTGTCTTTGAAATGAAATTCTCATCCTACGGCCACTCTCTTTAAGCCATGCGTATGGGCTTCCAAGGAAACATTGGGCCTCTTAATCACTCATGGGCCTCTAATCTCACCTTTCTCTATTTACTTAAACGCCTCCTAATAAAATAAACACTCTACATTGATCACTTAGCTTAATTAATAATGTTGTAAACCTTAAGTAACCCAATTAAATAACTAATTGAATTACTTTGGGGTGTTACAATCTCATCAAAAGACTTCATCAACTCTTGCATATAATCACAATAAGGAATCAATTTGGGATATCTAGTCTCCCAATCACCTCTTACTTGATGAATAACCAGGGTTGAGTCCCCATACACATCTAGCCTTTTAACATTCCAATCTAGTGGTCGCTTGAACACCTAGTCAGACGCTTCATACTCGCTATGTTATTTGTGACATGTAAGCTCGATCTTGCAAAGTGAAGGGAATGAAACGGTTGTCGTGAGATATCAACACAAAGACTGCCCCGCGCCCCCATACATTTGACGCGCACCATCGAATATCATTCTCCATCTTTCACTTTCATGGGATTTCCCCTCGTCGAACAGTGCCATGATGTCTTCATCGGTTGGCAGGCCAAATACTCAAAGAAGTGCACTACCTTTAATCGCTTTTTGTGTGACATACAGATATCGTATTCGACAATTGCATTTGCCAACGGCAATTCGTCCCCGTAAGAGTCGGCTTCTCAAATATGTACTTGATTGATCCATTTTTGACACCAACCAAGTTGTGTGACTCAAAGATGTACCGCTTTAAACGATGAGCAAATTTCAAACTAAAGCACAACAGTGTCTTTTTTCCAAAGATAGAATACCTTGTCTCACAAATCGGTGAACTTTTTGCTTAGATAGTATATTGCATGCTCCTTTTTCCGGATTCATCGTGGCCGACCCAACACACACACCCATTGAATTATCTAGCAATCGTAAGGTATAAGATGAGAGGCCCGCTCACATGTGGCATTAAGATCGTGGATTCTCGCAAGTACACCTTGATTTTCTCAAGGCGCTTTGACATCGATCATTCCACTTCAACTCTTGACTTTTGCATAGCAATTTGAAGATTGGCTCACAAGTAGCGATCCAACCGGAAGATGAATCGAGAGATGTAATTCAACCTTCCGAGGAAACCACGGACTTCTTTCTCTGTTTTGGGTACCAAAGATCTCGAGGATGGCTTTTACTTTGTCCGGATCCACCTCAATTCCCTTTTGGCCGACAATGAAGCCTAACAACTTTCCCGATCTCACCCAAACGCACTTGGTCGGGTTTAACTTGAGTTTATATTTTCTCAAACGCTCAAAGAGCTTCGCAGATTGACAATATGCTCCTCGTCGGTTTTAGATTTTGCGATCATGTCATCAACATAAACCTCAATCTCTTTATGCATCATATCATGGAATAAGGTAACCATGGCCCTCTCGATAGGTTGCGCGCAAAGATTCTTCAATCCGAATGGCATGACCTTATAAATGAATGTTCCCCAAAGTGTTATGAAAGTTGTCTTTTCCATGTCCTCGTGGTCCATTTTGATCCGATTATATCCCGAATATCCATCCATGAAGGAGAATAACGAGTGTTGAGTCATGCACTATCCACTAAGACATCAATGTGAGGCAAAGGAAAATCGCCTTTAGGACTAGCACGATTCGGATCTCAGTGAGTCGACGCACATTCCGACCTTCCCATCCTTCTTGGGAACTGGGACAATATTGGCAACCCACTGCGGTACTTGGCCACCGCTAGGAACCCCGCATCAAATTGCTTCTTCACTTCGCTCTCTGATTTTGAGGGACATATCCGGCTTCATCCTTCTCAACTTCTATTTAACAGACGGGCATTCGGGCTTGACTGGTAACTTGTGTACCACAATGTCGGCGTCCAACCCGGGCATATCTTGGTAGGACCATGCAAACACATCCACATAATCGCAAGAAAAATTGAACCAACTTTATGCGATCTTCATCATTCGTGGTGGTACCCACTTTGACCTCTTTCTTATTCTCTACTGTACTCCAAGTTGATCACTTCAATAGATTCTTCGTGGTGGCTGAATTACCCTTTCTTCTTGTTTCATTAACCTCAAAAGTTCTCGAGGAGTTTCCCGTCTTCTTCAACCTCAAAAGGTGGATCATCGACACCGCCATTTTCGTGAGACTATTCTTTGTGGATCTCGCATTTTGCCGGCGAAAGAGCGTAATGAAAAGCTTAAACAAAACAGACAAACAAATAATAAAGCGAGAAAAGACTCATGCAATGAAGAGAAAATGACCTTTATTGATTGGGAAATTCAAAACAAACGCTTTTATTGATGATGATGATTTTGAAAATAAAAACACGTGTGCCCCCTAACAATCGGTCCTATGGCTCGGGCGAGCCACAAGGTTGCATTACAAATGATTACTTTAATTTAAAAGTCACAGGAGAATCAAGAGCCCTTCCAATTCTTTAATTCTTCACCGATCATCGCAACGACGAACCGCACTCGTCCCACCTCTTCGCACTAAAACATCCTTGATGACAAAGAATTTGGTCGGGATCCCACAAACCAAAGACTCACAAAACTCGATCGATGTCGCAAATTGGGATCCTCTGGGGCCATGGGTCTTCGCCTCGGATTTGGCTAACCATCTGCGCTTTCGTTCGCTCTCGCCATTTTCCTCCTTTTCTTCACTTGAGTATATCCCACCGCAACGGTCTTTGTTTTCCTTCGAGGCTTGGATAGGAGCTAGAATCCCTTGACCGGACTTTCCCAACCTGTAACCAACCTTGTATCCTTGGACTAACATAATTTTGGCAACCATCTCCTCCTCTTTGGTTCTCCCAAATCTCGCATTGGCAATCTCCAAGGACTCGAAAAGGCGTTTCCAAAGACTCTTCAATGGCTTCCACATATTTGAATTCGATGGCTTATTAACTGCAGTCTCTTCTTCACCAAACACTACCACATCCTTGTCATCAATCATGAATTTGACCCGTTGGTGTAGAGAAGAAGGATTGCCCCACCATGTGGATCCGTGGTTTTCCTAGCGAGCACTATATGAAGAGGTGATGTCCATAATTTGGAAATTGATACGTAAAACTTCGTGACCAATGATGGGAAATTCTATCTCTCCCAAAGACTTCCTTTTGGATCCATCAAATGCTCGCACTAGCGTCGAACTTGGCTTCATGTAGGAGCAATCAACATCTAGCTTGTCCATGGTTGATTTCGGCATTACATTCGGTGAAGACCCATTGTCAATCGAGACTCGCCAAAGACATAGTCCCCACACTTTATCGAGATATGAAGAGCTTGATTGTGTTCTTTTTCCGCCGAAGGTAACTCATCATCGAGAAATGTTAGGTGATTTGCAGCCACCACATTCCCGACAATTCCATCAAATTGATTCACCGAGATGTCCTCTCGCAACATGAGCCCGCCAAGCACTTTCATCGTGGTCGTTTCGTGTGTGCTTCCGAACCGAGCAAATGTTGATAGCATGGATATCTTTGATGGCGTTTGTTTCAACTGATCAACCACTCTATAATCACTTTGCTGAATGATCTTCGAGAATTCATTTGCCTCTTTTTCCATTACTTTTTCTCGAGCAACCTCGCTCTTTTCCTTCTCTTTACGCCTCCTGCTCATCCTCTCTAGGTATTTCTGTCCGGAGGGTTTCTGGAGCATACACCCTTCCGCTTCTTGTAATCCCACTTTATCCTGCTATGTTGGTTACAGTGGTAGCGCTAGGAGAGCATTCTGTTGTATACTTCCAGGGGACTACCTTATTTGACTCATAACGAAATGGAGCTGGTACTTCAATCACTATTGGCTGAGCATTTGCCTGTACCAATCTAGGATTGAAATTGTAAGGAATTTCAATGGGCTTTCTGATTCCCCTATCATTGTCGTGGTATAGCGTCCACACCTCTTTTGATTCAGAACTATCCATGATGATAGCCACTTGGCTGTGTTGCTCATCTTCTTCATCCCATCCCGTAGGCTGGATATCTTCTATTCGGATTTGAGCACTCTCAGGAGCATCATATCTGACCAAGTAATCAAACTTTCCACTAGGCTCTCCTAGGGTATCCCAACATCCCTCTTTTGTAGGCACCACCGCTACATCTTCATTGCTTTCTTCCTCGCATGAGAAGGGGCCCCGGTCTTCGGTGGCTATTGGTCGACCTGGCTTGAACCAATCTTGGCTCGAGATTGCATGAATTTCAATTGGCTTTTTGCCTCTCTACCACTGTCTCAATATAGAGTCAACACTTCATCTTTCATACCATAGGTTCCTATCTCGGACTACATACCGCTCCATCAGTCTTGCAGATCATCCTCGAAAGTTTCACAACCTCCCACGCATAAAGAGTCAAGACACCCTTCTTCATGGCAACACCCCCTTTAACAACCTCGGCCCGGCATAACTCAAAGATAAATGACACTTAGAGGAGTCTTGATCTCATACACTTTTTCAACAACTTTCCAACAAAGACTTTCTATAGCATTGGTAGTGGCCCCGATGACTGGTAATGGATTGATTGTTGTATTTGGACGGTTCTGTTTAAACGAAATCCAACCAAAGATCTATCAAATCTTGCACCACATGCTTAAAGGCTTTACAATCTTCCACAAAGATGACCGACCCCGCTTTCATGGAAACTGCAGTGGCATTAGCATTGTATCCTCTCGGGAAATGGTGGTCAACTACTTTCATGGGCCGCAGTGTTGATCGAGATTATTGGAGGTCAAGTGATTAAACAGCTCAGTATATGTCATCGGAATTGGGTCAAAACTGGTCCGCTTCTTGAACTGATAACCTTGAGTCTTGGGACTGTCAATGCCTTGCTGAGGTGGCACGGGAGCAGAGAATGGAATAGTTTGGGGTGGAGGAGTACCAAAAGATGAATTCCCCCCTGAGATGACATTAGTTTCTAGCTCCTTCTTTCTTTTTAGGGAAATGGGGCTGGTACTTCTTCTGGTTGTTGGACCCACCAGAGCTCCCTGCATTACCGAGGTGATTCAAAATCTTCCCGCTTCGAAGGCCATGTTCAAGTCTTTCCCCGAAGACTATCATGTCGGAGAAACTGGTTGAGACACTTGTGATCAGCCTGTCATAATAGATTGCTGGCAGAGTTTCCAGGAACATGTACACCATCTCTTTCTCAGTCAAAGGAGGTTGAACCTGGGCAGCTGTGCTTCGCCATTTCTGAGCATACTCCTTGAAAGTCTCCTTCTCACCCTTACTCATGTGCTGCAACTGCGACCTATCCGGAGCCATGTCCATGTTGTACTTATACTGTCTCATGAAAGCTTCAGACAAATCCTTCCAACAACGGATTTCAGAGGATTGCAACTTCATATACCAATCTAGAGGAGCTCCCGCCAAACTGTTTTGGAAGCAGTAAATCAGTAGTTTGTCATCATTGGCATAGGGACCCATTTTTCGGACGAACATTGTAACATGGCTCTCTGGACAGCCAATCCCTCTGTACTTGTCTACCTCAGGAGCTTTGAACTTTGGTGGTAAAACCAAATCTGGGACTAAACACAGCTCACGGGCTTCTTTGGCTCTAACACCAGTACCCTCCATAGCCCTTACTCTTTCTTCAAGTGCGCGGATCAGATCTTTTGGCTGAGCTCCCTCAAACGTGTACCCCTGGGGGTGACTCCCCATACTATAGTAATACCCTCCTCCTGGCTGAAGAACATTTTGAGGTCGTGCTGTAAGCCCTGGAGTGGAACTGTGCACGACATGAGGGATAGGAGTCTGATTCTGGGGTCCTCCGGCAGTTCCCCCAGGCACGGCGACGGTGACTTGATTAGGTGCAGCTACACCAACGGGAGTAAGTCTAACAGGTTGCGGCAGGTACCCAGCAGGCATACCCCAAGGATATCTCTGTGAGCATCTACTGGTTCGACACATTCATTTCTGAAGCAAACACGGGATGACTGACCCCGGATCCCGGAGGAACTGTGGCTGTAGCAGTTACTGATACTGGAGGAGGAACGAAAGAAGTGACCCCATCTGGACCCACTACGGCGACGGCTTCAGCAGTTGTCCCACTCTTCAAACCTTGCAACATGACCATCATCTCATGGACTTGGGCCTCCATAGTACCCATCTTATCCTTCAAAGCCTGGTTTTCCTGAGCCAGCTGCTCAGGATTCAGAATTTGTACGCCCACATCTTCCTGTTCTGGATTACTCTCAATTTCAACCTCCGGATGCTCTTGCAGATGAGCCATTAGCTTGGCTTGTAGTCGGGTGAAGTATGGGTGACGGAGAACCAGCGTGCCTTTTCTGTTTATTTAGACACTTATTGCATAAGAAACAAGATAAATTCATGAATGAATGTATGAATGCATGCACAATGTTTGCTTGATGCCGGAACCACTAATACCCTATCTTGTCATAAGCGCATAAACTTTTTGATTTACGAATTGAAGTAAACAAGGAATCGAAATAGCATACTTCATTCACCAAGATTTCAAAGCTTCACCAATTTTCATTAAAGGGAAAAGACAGTACAATGTTCATAAAAAGAACATTACAATATTCTTGAATACAAAGCTCAAAAATAAACTCTTAAGTTGAAAAATACAAGTAGACAACTCAAATACAAATAGCTTCAAGCTCCCCAACTCTCTTCCTCTTCTTGCTTACACTTGCACCTTGAGATTGCTCCTTGAACTCTGTGATCAACGCTCTGCAGTACTTCACAAACTGATACACCTCGGGTGGGGTATTGAAGAAATGCATCTCGGCCTCAGCCATCCTCAGATTCTTAGGGACCCCCAACATAGCCTGACTGGCCAGCTCTGATAACTTTGAAAACTTGCTCTTCCACAGTTGTATCTCATCCTAAGCTCCTTAATGATCTCTTGATCTTCAATTTTTCCGATCAAATCTAGGAAGCGCTTTTCCCAAAGATTGGCTCTCACTTTCGGACTCGCCATAGGCATCTTCTAGACAATGAAGGTCCTCTTCAATTCACCAAATATTTCTCTTTCAAAGCTCAAAGCTTGCTGGTATTCCTTGAGAGTTTCATTAATGGCACTTCTCTCTTGCTCGAGGTTTCTCAGCTGACCCCTCAACTCTGCCACCAGATGTGATTCTTGCCCCGATTCCAAGGCTAGTGTCTTCCATTCCTGAGCTTCTTCAAGTGCATTCCTTGTCTTCTGTTTATACCTTTGGAGCTCCTCTTGGGCTCCCTTCAGATATCTCTGGGCTTCTATCTTGCCTTGCTCTTCTTTCTTGAATCGCCTGACACTTTCTTCCACAGCGATCATTTTGACATTGTTTTCTTCTTCTAGCTTTTCCTTCTCTAAAGCCATCTCCCCTAACTTAGCCTGCAATGCTTTCTTTTCCTCTTCTACCTTTGCTAAAGCGGATTTGACCTCATTTAGCTCCTCATAAGTAGGGACATAGGGTTATGGTACCTCCTCCTCAAGGGGAAGCATCCCTTGACTTGGTGATTTTGTACTTTGAAGCTTCTCCTTGAGCCACTGATTGAAGGTGATGTCACTGGTTCTTTTTGACAGCTCTTCATTTCCTTTTCGCACTACGGATTCCCATGATTGTTGAACTCTTCGAAGCAATTCACTGTATTTAGGCATCCCCTTATAGAGGTAAACACGGGACATCATGCTTTCGGAGGGTGAGTTCCTCATCGGGTAACGAGTTGCCTTAAAGTCAATGAAGGATTGTAATTGATACACCCTTGAGTTCCCATGAGAGGCACATTTCGAAAACTTCCACAACTGAACACTACCACAGGTCTGTCCTCCCAGGAAGCGGCTGTATACCAACGGATTTGGAGTTCATTGAGGTTTTTCAAAAACTCAACCCAACCCATAGCAGTTCTTGTAACACCCCAAAATAGTTCAATTAATTATTTGATTGAGTTATTTAAGGTTTACAACATTTTAGTTAAGTCAAGTATTAATTAGAAGTTTATTTCATTTAGGAGATGCTTAGGTGAATGTGGAAGGTGGGCGTAGAGGCCCATGAGCCATGAGAGGCCCATGAGCCATTAGAAGCCCAAGTTGTTGACTCATAGAAGAGTGTCGAAGGAGAGGGAGCATTCATTACCAAAATTTATCAAGAAAAGTCAAAGGGAAAGTAAGAGAGAGAAGTTGGTAGGTGAGATCACTTTCTAGAGAGAAGGAAGAGCTTTTGGCGTGGAAGAAGCTCAAGCTCAAGGGAGAAGAGTTCTTTGCGAGTGTTAACTGGAGGGTTTCAAAGAAGAGAGTGTGTTCTACTCAACCGAACAAGGTTAGGGGCTCTCTTCTCACGTATAATTTTGTAGTATGATGAGTTGTTATGTGTGAGTAGATTGTAGTCATGTTTGCTGAGTTGTTTTGCATGCTTGGTGTGTTTTGATGTTTTTGATGTTGTGTTTTGGCTCACTTCAGTGGAGTTGTGTGGAGTGGATGAGAGAGTTGATCATACGAGGGATCAATGAGTGAAATGGGAGCGAGAAACTCTCACCCCGGTGAGCTAGAGTGAGTGAGAGTGAGCAACATAATCATGGTGAGGTTCTTAAAGAATAGGCTTAGGATAATAGAGGAGTAGCTGAAAACGTACATCATAAAGTGACGAGTGTGCGTTTGAGTTAAATGGAGTAGTTGGTTTAGGATTTCCGAGGTGAAGTCACTTTCCATACGTAAGCTGGAACTTAAGCGAATAATCGTAAGTGTCAAGAACGTAAGTAACGAGGTCATAGGAGCCGAGGTGAGTGATAGAGCACCAGTAACTAAGTGTATGAGTACCTGAGACTAGGTATAAGTATCGGTTTCTACTTGAAGAGGTGTAGGGTAAGTAGGCCGAGATGCTTAGGCCGAGATAGAGTACTTAGGCATAGCTGCTGAAGTGCTGTTGATAACGTATAGCGTGTAGTAACCGAGGTGTTATGGCCGAGATGTAGAGTATATCATACCTAGGTGTACTTGCCGACGTGAGATGTTGCGTTTAAGCGCGGTGTGTCCAAGCGTAGAGTAACTAGGTGGTATTATAGAGGAAGTAAAGTACGTTCGTGTGAAGTGAAGTGACTATGAGTGGAGTAGAGTGTAGGCGTACCGAGGTGCCAAGCGTGCCGAGGTGCCGAGTGTGCCGAGGTGCTATAGGTGCCGAGGTGTTGTTTTAACGCTAGTGTAAGCGCAGTTGTTCTTTGGGCGCTTAATCGTGAGCGTCGCTTTGAGTGCCAAGTACGTGAGGGGTTAAATGGTGTAGTCATTTTAGTCCCTATTTGACGTTTTAGTCCTAAGTGACATGGTAGTCCTCGTGGTGACTTTTGGTCCACTACTTGGAACCGAGGTGTTCGGTGAGTTGAGGGCGACAGTCTTACCGCTGTAGGCCGATACAGAGACGTCGGCCTTAGTGCCCTAATGATGTATGAGAGTTGTTTGGCCGTAGGGCTACGAGTAGAGGAGTAATGAATGTTGAAGTCCCTGAGGGGTATTAAATAAAACGAAAAGGGTGAACGCAGAGGACTTCGGTCCTAGAGGTGAGCAGAGGACTTAGGTCCTCATTATGAACAGAAGGCTGCGGTCTAAATGGTGAGTTACTGGAATTGTGTTATGATTCAATTGAATGATGTATATGTTGTGTGTTATGCATTGTTCATGATGTCGCATAAATCATAAGCATAATGGTGAAAGCAGAGGACTTCGGTCCTATGGTGAAAGCATATGACTTCGGTCCTAAGGTGATAGCAGAAGACTTCGGTCTTAATGGATCCATCATGCATATGCCCTTGGAGTTTTGGGTCTGCATCATGCATATAACTCATGCACTAAATAATTGTGTTATTTGTGTGTTGTGCCGAGATGTTTATATGTGTTTGCTTAGCATAATGCTTGTCATAAACCTTATTATATGTGTTTAGAGACTCACCCTACTGCTTTTATGTTGCTTCTCATGTTGGCAACTTGCAGGTATCGCCGAGTAGAGGTTTCCTCACTCAGTGTCGTTTGGCGTCATCATTGCTCTAATATGTAACACTGGGGGCCGAGTAGTTTAGAGGTCGTTTTGGGTTGGTTTTTGAAATGTAACTTGATGTTATTTTGGAACATGTTTCATTCCGAATGCGTTGTAAATTAAAACATGTGTTTTTATGAACTCGTTCCATTTGGCCGAGGGGTTATATGTCACGCTGATAACTGTTGATGTGCGCCATTGCTGCTTGTTTGATTGTCTTGTAGAAAATGTAGCACTCTCTTGTGAGTGGTTTTTGAAAAACTCTGATTTAATTTGCTAAGTAGTATTAAAAGTAAGGGGGTGTTATAGTTCTGACCTCCACATCACAGCTTAGAGCATAAGAAATTAGCTCCCTAACATCACTTCGGTTGTGGATCACATGGGTAATGAGCCAGGCATAGAGAACATGAGAAGAAAGGCACATTTTCTTTTTATGGAATTGACTGTAGCGAGTAAGAGCATGGTATGTATTAGCAAGAACAAGAGTACGGGATTGATAGGGTTCTTGGCGTCCTTGAAGGCTAAGAATGCACCAATTGCATCTTCATCAACATATCTCTCTATTTGAGGAAAGAGAACAATCCCAAATATGGTAAGAGCGAGCACCAACTTGAATGGACCCCACTTCTAGCCAAGGCATAAGATTGCAATAGGCCCTCAAGTACTCTTGCGGATACCTGCTACACCATTTCTTTTTAACTTCGCAACCTTAATTCCTCCACACCTATCCTAAGCAAAGATTGCAAGCTTCTCATCGAGATAAGATCGCCCCGATATTGGTAGGGCCTAGCATGAGATCCGGAGAACCCCAAAAGCTCGCTCATATTCCTCTAATGTAGGTGATAGCTGAAAATTCTTGAAGAAGAAACATCTCACATCGTAGTCGTAGAACTGCTCAAAGCCACAAGAGCATCCTCTTGAACAACCAATCGCAAAAGCCTACGAATATTCCCGTATGCAGTCAAAGGAATCCTCTCAATCGGGCCCATAAGAGCCGCACACCGCCTCGGACTACCAACATCAACCTTTTTCACAATTGGGAAGCGGGAAGTGAGTGAAGTCTTGCTATTCGATTCCATTCTGATGCACCTATGACAAGACGGTACATTATTCAGTGGTTCCCGACAAGCAAATGCAAATGAAATGCTGTATGAATGCAAATATTTACGACATTTAGCTTTAATGAATGCGGCATGATGCGGCTATGATGTGAATGATGTATGTGAAGAAAATAATAGTGATGCATATGGATGGAAGTTCAAAAGTTTAGGAAATACGCTACGTGCCGCCTCACGCAATGGTTTATTTGAAAGAAGGAAAATATTTTTTTGTATATTTTTGGAAAAACTTTGAAAAGCTCCTTTTGAGGAAGACATGTCCTAAACTACCATGCAGCACACAATTCGTATGCCCTCGTGTCCTACAAAGGTGGGAATCCTGAGTTCTAGGGCAACTTCAAAGGTTCCTCCCATGTAGTTCTAATTCACACCCTCACAATGGCTACCGGAGCTATAGAATCCTCATGCCGACACCCACAAATGTAGAATTCTACCACGTGTGGGGCGTCATGAGAAAGCGTACTCCGGTTGAGACTTTCGTGAGTATCAGACAGACAAAGGTCTTGAATGACAGTCACTAATCGCCTCCACTCTCCTAAGTGTTTTGTTGGATCCGAGTATAGGAGCCCACTCATAGTACACAAATCATAAGATGTGAAAGTGTGTGATCGAGGACATACTTCCTAAAATCTACCCAACCCCACCTGCAAGGAAACCAGAACAGTCCAGACAAGAAGGTTTTCTACCCTAGGGTTCAACATGCATACATCATTTCAACATACAACTCATCCTTAAGAGGTCAACAGTAATTACACGCATTACTTACCACAAGAAAGGGAGCTAAGAAGAGGGATCATAGCAGAAATGGGGAAATGCATGCTTTACCTCAAGAAAAGGAGCGAAGAAGAGGGGACATGGGAATTGAGGAATGCATGCATAAACATAACCACAGGCATACAAAAGAAGAAAAAGAAAAAGAAAAGGAGGAGATAGAACATAGTTTTTCAAATCAAACAATTTAAACCACATCAAATTAATTAGGCTTGACCCTCATCTCTCCTTAGATAAAGAAAGAAAGTCCCCAGCAGAGTCGCCAGCTGTTGCGCCCCGAAAAATCCGGTTTGGACTTTTCGTTTGACAACGTGAAAATAGTAGAGCCGCCACCAATATTTATTTAGGAAAACATTGAAAAAACCTCTTTTTTGGAAAACGGGTGGTCTTTTGAAAACACAGAAATGTAGGTTCGGGGGTCGGTTGCGCATGGGGATGGTATTAGCACCCCACACGCCCTTTCTACCGAAAGGGAACCATTAACTTGATGTGGTTTTGAAATGTTTGATTTGAAATATATTGTTCTACCTCTTTTCTTTTCTTTTCTTTTCTTTGTTTTGAGAAATGGTTTTATTGAAAACGGGAAAAAAGGAATGTTTTTGGTATCTTTGAAAAGCGGAACAAAACAAAGACTTTTTTGAAAGAGTGCTTGACGGGACATGAACCCGGTCCTACGTACCCTCACCGGCTGAGGGATCAAAGCTACGTAGTTCTCGTTTTGCGTCTGAAAACGGCTTAAGGGTTTAAGTTCTGGAGTTTTTGAAATAAGACTCGAGTGTTCTCGAACACCAAACAAGCAAAGGCTTCGAGTGGCATTCATTACTAACTCGAAAGAAAAGAGAGTTGAAACCGGTAACCAAACAAGCAATGGCTTCGA
This sequence comes from Oxytropis ochrocephala, assembly GCA_020916435.1. NCBI lineage: Eukaryota > Viridiplantae > Streptophyta > Magnoliopsida > Fabales > Fabaceae > Oxytropis > Oxytropis ochrocephala. The sequence goes on from CM037088.1 coordinate 67,250,057, forward strand.
GTGATTACCAGAGACAACGTTGCATTATTCTTTTTTTGAAAGTTGGTTTTGAAAAAGGTGGTGAGCCTCAGTGATGATTATCACTAATAGCTCATGTTGTTTTTTTGGAAATTTGAATTGGTTTTTTGGTTGTTTAATTAAGGTGTGGGAGCTTTCATAATAGCCAAACAAGCAAAAGCTTCGAGTGACTATCACTAATAACTCCTCATTAACGATCAAACAAGCAACGGCTTCGAGTGATGGTTAATGATTTGTTTAGGAAAATGCCTTAGGGTTTTTATTTGGAAAAACATGTGATTTCAAGTTTGAAAAGAAATAGAACATTTCAAATCTTCTCAAGTCAAAACCAAGGCAACAATAAGAACACAAGCATAGCAAACATAAAGAATATTCGCAAATTGCTATGAACAAATTGAATACATGATTGAGCAAACATGTGGGTGCATGGGTATTCAACTATGAAGTGCAAGGCATAGTATTATTGGATGCATGGACAATTGATAAAGGGATGCAAAACATAGTGTTAAATGAGTGCATGAACATGTGAAAATGAATGCAAGATACAATATTAATGAATGTATGACTATAATAATGTATGGAAGACATGAAGTTAATGGATGCATGAGCATTCAAGGGAGTATGAAAATGCAAGAGATATAAGCTCATATAAGTGCATGAACATGTAAGCATAAGTGATGAAATGCAAAGTGTAAAAATGTTTTGGGTATTTTGGCAAATAGACAAGTGGTAAAACATTTAGTAAAAAGTTAATGAATGGTAAAATGAAAATGCATGAGGTGAATGGTAATTATTCGATGAGATAGTAAAGTAAAAAAGTTAACATATTTTTTACTTTTGGTAAAAAAAAATTAATGAGTGGTAAGGTAAAAAATAAATGAATGGTTGAAAAGGTTAAAAACAACCTAACACATTTATATTCATCTACACAAGATCAAGCAATACAATTTTTAGCACAAAGATGAGCATCAAAAGGCTCTATGGCCGAAACCATACATGAACATAAACAACAAGTTTTTTCATGCCAAAACTCATAGCCAACACATAGAACAAAATCATGCAAATTAAGTACATCAAGCATTTATTTACACAAAAATCAAAGAGTAAAAGGAAAGCAAACAAAAACCCTAACTCTTAAGGCCTAAAACCGAACCTCCTACATCCCTCAAGACCAAAACAAAATTCAAACTTGCAAGTTATGACATGAACAATAAGATGCATATATCACATGAAAATTCTTTAGTCATGAAAAGGTGACAAAATGAGTGTGAAAAATGCAAAAACATGGTTGAAAACACAAGAACCCTCTCATCAAGGCCAAGGGTTCACTTCAAACACCCAAGGCTCCCAAAGTCCTTGACATAGTGTTTGAAATGAACCCTCTAAGCCTCTTAGAGAGGAAAGAGGAGTAGAAGGAAGATTCACATGCTAATAGTTAAAAATGCAAGGGATTAGTTGTCTTACCTCAAGAATCAACTAGAAAAGGAATGGAGAATGCAAAAGGGAAGCAAGATCAAAACTTGAAGGAAATCTCCAAGCAAATCTTCAAACCACAAGCTTTTGATGATGCAAATATGAACTAGAGTAGGAGAATATGGAGAGGTATGGAGTAGTAATGGATTTTTAAGATGAAAATGAAGAAAGAAATCAAGAAAATATGGTGGATGAGTGAGGAGAGGCTACGGCCTTGTGAGGGAGAAGAGGAGGAGGTATGCTAGCTAGGGTAAAATGAGAGTGTGTGTCTATGAGGCTCTCTTGCTTTTGGGTTTTTATATGGGGTAAAAACTTAAAGGGTAATTAGGGTAATGTGCTTCTTGCAAACCAATAGGATTTGAGATAAATTTTGAATCAATGGTCAAGATGCAATGTCACATGGATTGAGGGTAATTAAAAGCACAAAATGAGGGGAGAGAGGAGCTGAAATGCGCAGCATAAGGAGTGGGGTGAAGGATAAGCTCATTTACAAAATTGTATTTTTCCATAAAGCTTATTACACAAGTGCCATTTTGATTCAAATGAAGGGTGGGGATTGCATTTCACATTTAAATGGAAGGCCATGATTTAGTACAATTTGCAAACAATAAAAATAAATCAAAATGGGGGTGTATATGGCTGATATGCGCAGCTATGGAGAGTGGGAGAGTGAGTGGAATTGCAAATTGTACTATTGTACTATTCTTAACTTTTCAAAAATCAAAAGAATGTAGAATATTCCATTCTAGATCATTCTTCTAAATTCATGCCATTTTGGGCTATGTCCCATGATTCAATGATTGGGCTCTGAATTTTATGATCTCATCAATCCCAAAATTGATTTGTTTACCCCACCTCAAAGGAAATGACCATTTTACCCTTCTATTCAAAAACTAGGTTTTTTAGGCCAAAAGGTTTAATACTTGTGCACAAAAACAAACACAATTAGGCACAAATATTCCTCAAACAAATTATTGATGATTGTTCAATGATTTGGGACGAAACACCGTTTTTATTGTGAAATGACCAAAATGCCCTTTCACCCTGAAAACCCTAGTTCTTTGCCCGATGCACATTTTCACTTCAAAAATGACTTTTTACCCTAGGAATGACCTCTAAAACCTTGAAAGGCATGTTGAATGGATTGTCCTGAGGAATTGTCACTTATTTGCGAAATGACCAAAATACCCTTTTGCACTGAAAAATCCTAATTTGTCTAATAAGTGCATTCCAACTCCAGAAAATGTTTTAGAAACTTTGGAATGACTTTAAAACCTAAATGCAATGCATGATGTTTTTACTTTTTAATTATATTTTTTTTGGGGAAAATTAGGGTTTTGACCTAAGCCGGACAAAATTGGGGTATGACAATCACAATATGATTTCTTTGAATCGTTTTCTATAGAAAACAATTTCACGGATTTTAATCAAGCAAAAGTGAGGTAGAGATATTGTTTTACATCATGGTCATGGTATGAGAAAATAGAGGAACCTTTGAATCAAATTGATGTTCCTAAAGTTAGGATTAGTGTTATGAGAAACATGCGGGGATGTGTTGTTACTTTGTATTTTGTTAGGAAGGATTAAGTAAATCATTTAATATGCCATATTCTAAATTAAGACTAAACCATATTTGATCAATTTAGTCCCACATCGGGTAGAATGTGAAACAAGTTAGCATTTATAAATGTCAGATTCACAAGTTAGCTCGCCGAGTTGGGTAGAGCCAACTTGTAACCCAAGTGGGGGCAACAATGTGATGGGACATGGCTTTGACTTGTCATGTTGGGTTGGTGGTTGCACTGTGTTGGCCTGCCCACTCCAAGTTGAGAGTTGGGCCATGAATCTTGGGCGAAAGCTCGAGTCTCTTGGCTACTAGACAAGAGGGCATTGCGTGAGGCTGGCTTTGAGCGGCGAGAACCTCCGGCTCGACGACGGTGGAGGATCACAAGCTCACCGCAATTCCACCCACAAAACCTGATGAGCCTAGTCCCTTGGACCATCACTTTTTTTTTCATGTTTGCGTAGACAACTATTCAATTTATTCTATAGGTATAAGATTCATCATGAACATACCCTATAAGAATGGGGCATTGTGTGTTGTCTTTTAACACTCAGAGAATGACATTACAAAACAGGAGATTTTTCAAATAAAAAGACTTCTGAGTTTAAAAGACAATATAGGAATCTAGTTACTTATAAGAATTTTAAAATATTTTTTAACATAAATATACAAATGCACATAAAATTATTGGTTTTGTGAGATATATATAAGTACAATGTGTTATAATATAAACCAAAATATAAGCAACATAAGGTAATTATCGAAAAGACAAAGAAAAAGAAACTATGATGTAAGAATATTACAATGGTTTTGTTAGAGACAAGAATTTAAGTTTTTGCCCAGTCTCCTACTGTTGTGCGAAAAGGTGATGTGCAAGTGTACACAATCGCAACAAGTAATATAATGATAAGTAAAGTTCGTCTCCACAGGGATTGGTATTAATTTTAGAGTTTAAAAAGGAATTACACTTTAGAGGAACAAGTAGCAAATAGTTTGAGTAACAAAGTTTCAGTTGAACAAAGATTGTTAAAGTAACAAGTTAACAGTGAGTTAAAATATGAGAGTAATAAGTTGGATTGCTTTCACTACGTAAATTCCCAGAAACACGACGCTATAACGTCACACGCTATAGCGTTAAGCGCTGTTGCAAATATTTTGTGCCTTTCAGTCACTAGCGCCAGGGTTTCATTACAAGATGCCTATGTCTAGGTTCTAAATAAGTTCACCCTGTATATTCAAGATCCCACACACTTAAGCTTTATAAACTATTGCAACTTCTATGTCTAGAGGAAGCAAAAATTGGCTAAATGTCTTTAACCAACCTTCTCGTTTATATTAACCCTTGAGTTCTTTCTATGGTTCATGTCAGAATCCACAGAAGTTCTTGTTTTACGTGGCCAAATATAAAACAAGATTGAAAGAATTATAACACAAGGATTAAAACACAAAACATGAGAAATTATATACGTAATATTAAAGGTTCATTACAAGCTTATAGCAACCCAACTCAAAGAGTTTAGCTCATGTTGAGCATCATCAAAATAACACAATTACAAATACTTGCATTACCGTAGGTAAGAAGGGAAATACAAGTGCAAAAGATACAAGCTTGAAGTCTCCTAATCATCCACGCAGAGATGGTTCATCATCAGCCTTACACCGTGAGAAATACAGAAATTACAAAAGAAAGAAAAATAGAAAATGCAAAAGCTTCAAAAGTGTATCAATGGAGAAGAAGAAATGTCACGTTCTCTCTCTCTACCAATACTCTCTCTAACTCCGAATATCCTAATGTAAGGGGAGGAAATCAGCATATCTAGTATATCTAGCATGAGGTACAAATCTTCTCCAAAAAGTCAAGAAAGGTGATGTTTGCTTTTTCACCAACTCCACTATTCCTCACTCATGCGATGCCAAGTGTCCACACAAATCCAATAAAATCCGCACATGTGAGCAAGCACAGTGGACACAAGATATGGAACATGGATTAATGAGCTTGGCGCCAAAATTGCACTTTTCCTTTAGATGCTCAGCTGATCTGCCCTTTTGACGTTATAGCGTTAGACGCTATAGCGCTAAACACTGCACTACTTCACAAAATACATCAAAACAATCACAAGGGCACCAAATGTGCCAATTTCATAGCAAAGCAGTGTTTAGCCCTTCCTCACCTAATATAAACAGAAATGCAATAAATACTACACTAATATTACTTGAGAACTTACTTAATTTAATGATTAGAGGCATAAATAACTCATATAAATATGAGTTATCACACCCCCAAACTTAAACCATTGCTTGTCCCCAAGTAATGACACTTGCAAAGACAAAACAAACTGACACTTATTCACAAACACAAGACTGATCAAGAATTCACTTCTAAGCATACTCATTCAAATATTTTCTCAATGGGCTAACAATTGATTCACACTCACACCAACACACCAATGCATTTTACTCAACTTCTAAGCTTATTATCGCCTCAATAGTGTCTGTGTGATCTCTTGACTCATCTCAATTCCTAGCTAGATTTGGATTTCTCTTTAGCCTTGGAAAGAATGGCCTTCTTTTGGTGAAATCAAGAACTTTTTCAAAACAAAGACTAGATTAACATTTTCACACGTAAATGGGGAGTTTCAAGCATGACAAAGGGTTTAACTAGGCATTTCAAGTCTATGGTCGATGCTCTAACTTATTGAAATCCCAACAACTCACGCTATAGCGTTTGGCGCTATAGCGCTTTGAACACTGATAACAGATTTATTTACTAGCTGGAGCCCCCTCATTACTCGGCTCCACAGCAATTATATATATATATATATATATATATATATATTTTTTTTTTAAACATGAGGCTTTGCCTCTTTGCCTTTGGGACAACCGAGCTCTTGTTTCGGGAAACTACAGCTTTACAACGTATTTACACTGAACTTCTAAGTCACTGACCACCCTAAGACCTTCGTACCTAACCTTTATATAGCCCAAACACCCCCAAACTTTGCTTCAAAAACTCTTCAAGTTTTTAGTCAAGCCTTGATGTCACCTTGGTTAACCAGGACTAACCTAAGCATCAGATAGTCCTAGGCTAACTAAGTTTTTCCTTAAGCACAGAGATTTTTATGTGTGGGAGCAATAATAAACAAAGATTTTATCTAAAAGCATGGCTCTCTTACTCACTCACACAATCATCACTAAAACTAGCCCAAAGAGAATGCATTCAATGATTATACTTAAAAATGAAACACATGAAACAGATCATTGATAACTTTAGGCCCTCCCCCCACAACAAAAGTGAGCAGTGTCCTCACTGCTCTTAAAGAAGTAGGGAGAAGCCCAATATAAAACAGAAACAAGATAAAACAAGTCTTTAAACATTTGTGAAGCGCAAGACAGACGCTATAGCGCTTCACAACTTATTGGAACATCTGACAAAAAATTAAAAACTACTACAAAGAGAATGTTAAAATCATTTCTTTATTAGACCAGACCTGGTCCTTGAACTGACACGAGTTGGTTGAGGAGGCTTTGCAGCCTTTTTCTTCTTCTTCTCTTCCTTCTGGCCTTGATCAGGTGCTATAGCATCAGACGCTATAGCACTTCCACTTGGGGCTTCCTTTTCTTTGGCGGCCTTCATCTCTGCTAACTTGCTAGCAGCTTCAGCTTCTTGATCAGATACCTCCATTTCAGTTTCTTGTGCTTCTGGCTGCACACTTTCTTGATCATCTTCCTCAATCACAGCAAGCTTTGCTCCTGGGCTCTTTCTGGCAGATACATATGTTGGCCTCTTTGTTGCCACGTGCTTCTCCTTCAGAATACGGCTTGGTGTGCCAGATGGCACTGGGCCTTGCACTACCTTCTTGGGAGGGCTGTCAGCCATGGCCTGAGCTTCTTCTTCAGAACCTGCAAGAATATTAGCCTTTGATTGAGGGCTCCTTTGGGCTCTTTGCTTAAGCCTAGGAGATTTTGTTGTACTCGATACAGATGATGATGGACTTTTCTGTGCTGCAGGCGCTATAGCATCAGACGCTATAGCGCTAGCAGATTCTTCAGCAGGAATTTGGGAAATAGGTTGTTGTGGTGCTGCATGTGGTGGACTTGGTTCTTTTCTTGCTATGGGGGATTGGACAGGTAGTTCTGGTTGTGCTGGCTCATTTAAATTTGGTGGTTGCTGTGTAGGTGGGGGTGATGTTTCTTTTGATGGGATGGGTGGAGGGATGATTGCTGCAGATTGGGGTGTTTCAGGAATAGTTTGATCTTGGGCTGGTGGCGAAGGTATTTGTGGTGAAGGTGGTCTAGTGGGGCTAGGTGTGGGATCAGCAGGCAATTCCTCATATTCTTCACTCTCTGATCCTTCCTCCTTTTCTGGGCTCTTCTCACCAGATTTCTCCTCACTTTCAGAATCTTCCTCTTCCTCAGAGTCATTTACTTCCTTCATCAGCCTCCTCGTCTCCTCTTCATCTTCTTCACTGAGTTCCTCCAAATCTTCAGTGTTTAAGGATTCTTCACTGCTCACCTTTGTTTTCTTCTTAGCAGGACTCCTTCCCTTCTTCAAGGCAGGGCTTCTTGGTCTCTTTTTGAGTGCCTCATCAGAGGCCTTTTTACTTACCCTTTCTTCTTGTTGAGGTGGCTCCTTCACACCTTCTTCCTCAATCAACCACTCTGGAAACACAGGGGGTTCCAATAATTCCTTTCCCCTGGACAACTTCTCCATGACAGCTTTTTCCCACTCAAACTTTGCCTTCACAAACTTGCACAAGGCTTGTTGGTTCTTTTTCAACTGATTAAGCGCTATAGCATCAGACGCTATAGCGCTAGCACTTCTTTGCCTGGGCTTGAACACAGCAGGGATATCTCCTTGAGGAGTTCTCCTCTCATCACGAATCTCAATTTCTACCTCTGCCTGCTTACACAACTCAGTAATTAAACACGGAAAATAAAGATTACCATCAGTCTTCAGTCTGCTTTTCTCAATCTCCCTTGCAATGATCTTGCCCACATCAATGCTCTCTCCTTCCAAAATAGCATCCAGCACTATTAACCTGTCCTTCTCCACATTGGTTGTGTGGGAAGTAGGCATGAGTGAATGCCTGATAAAAGTAAACCACATGGCAGCCTCATCCACCAGAAATGCTTTCTTCACCTTAAATTCTGATCCAAACCGTTCCCACGTAGCTTCCTCCACACAGATCCTCTTCTTGACCTCCTCCATTTCGTCACAGCCCCATGTATCAAGCTTTTTCTCCAATGCTTTCCCAGAATAACCTAGCTTGAAGTGTTCATTGATGGCACTTGGACTGAAATCAACCATTTCACCCCTAACCATGGAATAGGTTTGGGGCTTTCCCCCTTTTGGAGGAGGAATACCTTTGTAAAATTCTCGCACCAAAGGCACCACATATTCCCCTCTGTGCTTGATGAATTTCTGCCACCCTAGTGCTATAACAGTAGACGTGAACACATCAGGGGCTTTTTCTGTTTTAAAACCCCTTTCTGCGATGAAATTCATCTTCCAGTAACGCGCAGGATCGTCTTTTGGGTCTATAGCTCTAGAGGAACTGGGTTCTGAGATCTTGATCTTTCTCTGGGGTTTGTCAATTGAATGTTTCTTCACCATTTTGAGATTTTTTTGAAGAGATGAAAGTGATTTGTGAATTTCTGAACTGGAATGCGAGATCGGTTGCAGAGAGAAAGGGAATGAAATTATGGTAGGATGGGGGTTAGGGAAGAAGAAGAAAAATCAACGGTTAGAAGGAAAGAAAGATAGGGGAGTGGTTGAGTGAGAGGTTATTGGGAATTGAATGAGGTGGCCAGTTGTTGATGGGGCGAGTGATCAAGTGATTGGGGCTGTCATCACGTGGGCGCATAGGGTGAAGCAGTTGAAGTGTACAGAGCGTGTGTGCCACGTCATTTATAACCGTCCCAAACTTTGAAATAAAAAATGTTTCTTCCTGCCAGCTACCACCTCTTGACGTTATAGCGTCAACATCACACTTTGGGTCTTCAATTTTCCAAATTCCTCAACACAAAAATTTTCCTCCTGCACAATAAAATAAAAATAACAGAAATGTTAATTAAAATCTTGGGGTGCCTCCCAAGAGCGCTTTGTTTTAAGAGTCTTGACTGACTTCTTCATTTGATGTTAGGGATCTTGAAGATCAATTGAGGTCTTGGCCCTCATCACGAGTGTCACCATGGTACTGCTTTTTTTACTCTCTGTCCATTCACCTTGAAAGTGGTGTTGGTTGCTTTATCATATAAATCCACAAAGACCGTGAGGGTAGACCTTGACTAATTTAAAGGGCCGGACCACCGGATTTGAGCTTGCCAGAAACAATTTTAATCTTGAATTAAAAGAAGTACTTGCCCTCCTTCCATCGCCTCTCTATTCGGATCTTTTATCATGCCACACTTTGGTTTTCTCTTTGTAGATAGTTTGAGCCTTCATAGGCGACATGCCTAATCTCTTCAAGCTTATTCAATCTGAAGTAATCTTTCCTGCCCGACTCTATCATACTCAAAGTTGAGCTTTTTGATGGCCCAATGAGCTTTGTGTTGTAGCTCAATAGGAGGTGGCATGCTTTCCCAAACACAAGTCTATAGGAGACATTCCCAAAGGTGTCTTGAAGGTCATCCCAGTAAGCCCATAACGCATCATCCAAATGGATTGACCAATCCTTTCTTGAAGGTCCCACCATCTTTTCAAGCATCCTCTTGATCTCTATATTGGACAATTCAGCTTGCCCATTTGTTTGTGGGTGGTATGCAAAGTTGGCAATTTTATGCCTCACTCCATATTTTCCCAATAGAGACTCAATCAACTTTTTCTGGTGAGAGCCCTCATCACCGATAATTGCTCTTGGTGTGCCATATCCGGTGAATATGTTCTTACGAAGGAACTTGCTAACCGACTTGGCATCATTATTAGGAGAGCCACGGCTTCAACCCATTTTGAAACATAATCAACGACCACCAATATGTACAGATTCCCATGAGAAGGAGGAAAGGGACCCATGAAATCCATGCCCCATACATCAAAGAGTTCAATCTCTAAGATGTTGGTTAAGGGCATTTCATGCTTGTTTGAAATGTTCCCGAGTCCTTTGACACTTGCACGACTCTTTACCAATTCCTGAGCATCCTTGAATAATGTAGGCCATGTACCCACATTGCGGCAAAGACCTGCGGTACTGTTCTAGTTCCTCCAAAGTGTCCACCACATGGTGAAGCATGACAATGCTCTAACACTTGAGGTTGTTCTTCTTCTGCAAGGCACCTTCTTATTACTTGATCTTGACACTTCTTGTAGAAAAGGTTCATCCCAATAATAATCCTTCACTACATGGAAAAACCTTTTCTCTCGTTGATAATTCATATCTGCGCAGTACACATTACGCTTACCAAGTTATTCACAATATCTCGCAAACCACGGAGCATCTTGAGACGCTTATAAGCGTCTGCGCCGTTATAAGCGGCAACCGCTATAGCGTTACACTTTTGCACAGAATCATCAACAATTTTTCATCCGGGAAGATTTCTTTAATTTCAACTCGTGATGTACCCGCACCTTCCAAATTTAGATAAATGGTCAACAACTTGGTTCTCCACCCCTCTTATCACGAATTTCCAAGTCAAATTCTTGGAGGAGGAGAACCCATCTAATTAGCCTTGGTTTTGCATCTTTCTTAGAGATCAAGTACTTGATGGCAGAGTGGTCTGTAAAAACAATAACTTTTGTGCCCACCAAGTACGATCTGAATTTATCAAATGCAAACACCACAGCCAATAGCTCTTTTTCTGTGACAGTGTAATTTAATTGTGCTTCTACAAGTGTTTTGCTTGCATAATATATAGAATGAAAGATTTTGTCATACCTTTGACCAAGCACGGCTCCCACAAAGATAGTCACTTGCATCACACATCACCAAAAGGTTTACTCCAATCGGGAGTGACAATAATAGTCTGATGACTAATCTTTGTCTTTAATTTCTGAAATGCCTCAAGACAAAGCTTCATCAAAATTGAATGTGATGTCATGTTGAAGGAGTTGACATAGAGGCTTTGAGATCTTTGAGAAGTCTTTAATGAATCTCCTATAGAAACCAAATGCCCAAGGAAACTTCTTATACCTTTGACACTTGAGGGGGTGGCAATTTTTCAATAACTTCAATCTTGGCTCTGTCCACCTCTAAGCCTTTCTTGGAGATCCTATGCCTAGTACAATTCCTTCTTGCACCATGAAGTGACATTTCTCCCAATTAAGCACAAGATTTGTTTCTTCACACCTTGTCAAGATCTCCTCCAAGTTGTCCAAACACTTCAAAAAACTATCCCCAAACACGGAGAAGTCATCCATAAAAACCTCCATAGATTTTTCAATGAAATCGAGAGAATATGGACATCATACATCTCTCGAAAGTTGCGGGGGCATTACACGACCCAAAGGGCATTCTTCTAAAAGCAAATGTGCCATAAGGACATGTGAATGTGGTCTTTTCTTTGGTCTTCGGGAACTATTGCTATTTGATTATAGCCGAGTAGCCATCAAGAAAGCGTAATAGTCCTTACCAAAGAAGTCATGTCCAACATTTGGTCAATAAAAGGGAGAGGAAAGTGGTCCTTCTTTGTGGCCTTGTTCAATTTCCTATAGTCCATGCAGATCCTCCAACCACCACTTTGTTCTTGTGGGAATTAACTCATTTTTGTCATTTGTAATCACAAAGGACACCACCTTTCTTAGGAACACACCGCATGGGGCTCACCCATGCACCGTCGTAAATAGGATATACAATCCCTGCATCTAACCACTTGAGGATTTCCTTCTTCACCACTTCTTTCATTATGGGATTAAGCCTTCTTTGTCCTTCAATGCTATGTTTAGCATTTTCCTCTAACACAATCCTATGCATGCAGATTGTAGGACTTATCCCATGTATATCGGACATTTGCCAACCTATTGCCTTCTTGTGCCTTTTCGAGTTGCAATGAGCTCCACCTCTTGGTTTTGATCCAAACTAGCGAGAAATGATGACAGTGTAGAGTCTCATTTTTCCCCAAATATGCATACTTGGTGCTTGGGTAATTCTTTCAACTCTAGATCAGGCGGTTGAATAATAGAAGGCACACTCTTCTTGAAATTTGAGTTTTCTTGCTCTAGTGACTCATATCTCCTAGCCCAAACCTCATTCACAGCTTTGTTTTTCTATTGGAACCTCCTCTTCTTCCAACAATTCATGTTCCTCGGTATTGTTAAGCACCTTTCCCAAGTGGTTGTTAGTTTTCGAAAATGTTTTTGCACCACTTGGTCAAGAGAAACCACAAAGGAACACTCTTCAAGATATTGACATCCGGAAGCTTTAATGCACTCAAAACATTGATCTTAACTTCTTGATCATTGACTCTCATTGTCAATTCCCTTTTTGTACATCAATGAGTGTCTTCCTCAGTAGCCAAAAAGTGTCTACCTAAAATGATAGGTACCTATGCATCCGCTTCAAAATCTAGAATAACAAAGTCAACGGAAAAACAAATTTATCTACTTTAATTAAAACATCCTCCAAAGATTCCCTCGGGATAGGCAAGTGACCTATCATTAACCGGAGGCTTACGTAAATAGGTCCGCGGTTCCTATACCCAATTGTGTGTAAATGGACTTTGGCATTAAGTTAATACTTGCCCCAAGTCACATAAAGCACGACACTGCAATAAAAATTTCTAATGGAACAGGTATTGTGAAACTACCGTGGTCCTTTAATTTTCTGGGGAGTTTATTTTGCATCAACATGCTGCATTCCCCAGTCATTGCCACAGTTTCAAATTCTCCCAACCTTCTTTTCTTTGTCAAAACATCTTTCATAAATTTGGCATAGTTGGGCATTTGTTGTAATGCCTCAACTAGAGGAACATTAATGTGCAATTGTTTTAACACCTCAAGGAATTTATTAAATTGTTTGTCCTCATGTGCCTTTTTTAACCTTTGAGGGTAAGGGGGAGCGGATATTCGAGCACCAATTTAGGTTCAGTGTTCTGTTTGCATTTGACGCTATAAGCGTCAAAAGTGCTATAAGCGTCTGAAAAATTCTTTTCATTTTCAAAGAACACTTGACTCTAAATTCTTGGGTGCGATGGTTACCTCTTTACCACTTCGGTGGTTATTGCTTTCACATGCTCCTTGCACGGTGCATGAGATGAAGAAGGTTCGATGTAGATGGGAGTCCACCATTCGCTTTGCGTGAGAGCGGATGCAATCTGTCCCCACTTGATTCTCCGAGTTTTGATTGATGCTTCATGAGTCTGCATTGTTGTTTTACAATCACCGATGAATGACCTTAGTAGAGACTCCATTGAGTTATCCATAGCGGGAGCGGGAGCCGCCTGCATCTCTCGAGGTTTATTGTTGTTGTTGCCTTGGAAAACACGGGGAATAGCAGGAACATTTGTGCTTGTGTTAGCATTATTTCCTCCCCACCGAAGTTAGGATGATTCCTCCAACCGAGGGTTGTATGTATTAGAATAAGGGTTGTTACCCTTGTTGTAACCCACATAATTGTGAAGCGAGATTCGTTGTACATTCTTCATACAGATCGCCCCCACAAAGATACACAACCGGCTTCTCCGGAGGAGCTTGTTCAATTGTTCTTCTTAGCTTGTTGTCTTTTCAGCGCTATAGCATCGAGCCTTTATAGCGTTGGCGATGTTCAACTCCTTTATCATGTTTGTTAGAGTGGCCACTTGGTGAGAGAGCGAAACCTCACTCACTTCGTGAACCCCACTACTTTCCTTGTAGAATTCAACCTTTCAAGAGGCCATGAAGAATCATTAATGGCAATGCGCTCTATGAGCTCACAAGCGTCATTATATGATGAGTTCGAATCACACCTCCGGATGAGGCATCCAACATGGACCTAGTAGGTGCCTCTAGCCCATTATAAAAGTCTCCATTTGAATTACTATAGGAATTCCATGATGTGGACATTTCCTAAGCAACTCCTTCCACCTTTCCCAAGCCTCATGTAATGATTCACCCTCTTTTTGCTTGAAGGATGTGATGTCATTCCTCATCCTTGCATTTTTGTTTGGTGGGAAATACTTCTCCAGAAACTTCTTTGTCATATCTTCCCAAGTTGTGATAGAATTGGACTCCAAGGAGTTCAACCAAGCTTTTGCTCTGTCTTTTAAAGAATAAGGGAACAGTTTCAGCCTGAAAGCATCCTCACTCACCCATGGGATAATGAAATTACTGCACCCATGGCTTTGTAGAGAAGAAAGAACCCCCGACTCTTGACTGTGGAGGGATCACAAGCTAGAACAATCCAGTCCACAATATGTGATGAGCCTAGTCCCATGAACTATCACTTCTTTTTCCAAGTTTTGGAGATGATGACTTTTCAATTTTCCCTATAGACCCAATATTAATCATGATCATTCTGTGTGTTGTCTTTTAACACTCAGAGAATGACATTACAAAACAGGAGATTTTTCAAATAAAAAGACTTCTGAGTTTAAAAGACAATACATTAATCTAGTTACTTATAAGAATTTTAAAATATTTTTTAACATAAATATACAAATGCACATAAAATTATTGGTTTTGTGAGATATATATAAGTACAATGTGTTATAATATAAACCAAAATATAAGCAACATAAGGTAATTATCGAAAAGACAAAGAAAAAGAAACTATGATGTAAGAATATTACAGATGGTTTTGTTAGAGACAAGAATTTAAGTTTTTGCCAGTCTCCTACCCAACTTTTTGTCTAGTACTGTGAACAATTTCTAATTCAAACATGTCAGAATCAAGGTTGTAATGTCCAATCCTTTGTTTTTAGCAAAATCAAACACACCCATTGTGTTATACTCCAAATTTTGTATTTTATCACCCTACATGAGTATTTATATGACACCGCTTTTGAAACTTACAATTATCATTCCAAAAAGTAAAAATATATTATACAGATAAATGTGTGTTTTCCAAAATTCTTCTACTATACAACTATTGCATTTTTTGAACTTCTGCATGAACACCTATATTAACATTAGTCATATCAAAAGGATTTATTTTGAAAGTTTTATGTTTCATAAGCTTAATAAAGTCAATAATTTTTTTCATAAGCATTAAAGCCAATAAGTTAATAAGAGTAAATAAACCGAAAGATAAGTATTTGCCACTAGATCACAATATGATTTCTTTGAATCGTTTTCTTTAGAGAACAATTTCACGGATTTTAATCAAGCAAAAGTGAGGTAGAGATATTGTTTTACATCATGGTCATGGTATTTGAAAATAGAGGAACCTTTGAATCAAATTGATGTTCCTAAAGTTAGGATTAGTGTTATGAGAAACATGCGGGGATGTGTTCTTACTTTGTATTTTGTTAGGAAGGATTAAGTAAATCATTTAATATGCCATATTCTAAATTAAGACTAAACCATATTTGATCAATTTAGTCCCACATCGGGTAGAATGTGAAACAAGTTAGCATTTATAAATGTCAGATTCACAAGTTAGCTCGCCGAGTTGGGTAGAGCCAACTTGTAACCCAAGTGGGGGCAACAATGTGATGGGACATGGCTTTGACTTGTCATGTTGGGTTGGTGGTTGCACCGTGTTGGCCTGCCCACTCCAAGTTGAGAGTTCGGCCATGAGTCTTGGGCGAAAGCTCGAGTCTCTTGGCTACTAGACAAGAGGGCATTGCGTGAGGTCGGCTTTACTGAGCAAATGAGAACCTCTGGCTCCTGACAGTGGAGAGATCACAAGCTACTGAAATTTCAGCCCACAAAACCTGATGAGCCTAGTCCCTTGGACCATCACTTTTTTTTTTCATGTTGGCGTAGACAACTATTCAATTTATTCTATAGGTATAAGATTCATCATGAACATACCCTATGTTCTTATCAAAACTCAGAAATAACCTTTCAATTTTTTCCAGCAACAAATATGTTTATAATGATAATTAACATTACGTGGTTCTAATTTCAGCATTATCTAAGCTTACATAAATTTATATCTGATACAAATCCAAATTTCCAACCATTAGAGTTGTTGTCTCGGTTCTCATATGAGCCTGAAGTTCGCTTTTGAGGGTAGGAGTTTTGTAGGTACTGTCGAGGTAAATTCAAGTAAAGATGAAGCATGACTTACAAGACTGTGTTGTTTATAGTTGGCTTTGTAGAGAAGAAAGAACCCCCGACTCTTGACTGTGGAGGGATAACAAGCTAGAACAATCCAGTACACAATATGTGATGAGCCAAGTCCCATGAACTATCACTTCTTTTTCCAAGTTTTGGAGATGATGACTTTTCAATTTTTCCTTTAGACCCAATATTAATCATGATCATTCTGTGTGTTGTCTTTTAACACTCAGAGAATAACATTACAAAACAGAAGATTTTTCAAATAAAAAGACTTCTGAGTTTAAAAGACAATACAGGAATCTAGTTACTTATAAGAATTTTAAAATATTTATTAAAATAAATATACAAATGCACATAAAATTATTGGTTTTGTGAGATATATATAAGTACAATGTGTTATAATATAAACCAAAATATAAGCAATATAAGGTAATTATCGAAAAGACAAAGAAAAAGAAACTATGATGTAAGAATATTACAGTGGTTTTGTTAGAGACAAGAATTTAAGTTTTTGCCCAGTCTCCTACCCAATTTTTTGTCTAGTACCATGAACAATTTCTAATTCAAACATGCTTTGCAATCAGGGGTTGTAATGTCCAATCCTTTGTTTTTAGCAAAATCAAACACACCCAT
The DNA here is from genome assembly GCA_020916435.1 of Oxytropis ochrocephala. Taxonomy (NCBI): domain Eukaryota; kingdom Viridiplantae; phylum Streptophyta; class Magnoliopsida; order Fabales; family Fabaceae; genus Oxytropis; species Oxytropis ochrocephala. Next base: position 67,266,880 of record CM037088.1, read on the forward strand.
TGTGTTATACTCCAAATTTTGTATTTTATCACCCTACATGAGTATTTATAGGACACCGCTTTGAAACTTATAATTATCATTCCAAAAAGTAAAAATATATTATACGAGATAAATGTGTGTTTTCCAAAATTCTTCTACTATACAACTATTGCATTTTTTGAACTTGCATGAACACCTATATTAACATTAGTCATATCAAAAGGATTTATTTTGAAAGTTTTATGTTTCATAAGCTTAATAAAGTCAATAATTTTTTTCATAAGGATTAAAGCCAATAAGTTAATAAGAGTAAATAAACCGAAAGATAAGTATTTGCCACTAGATCACAATATGATTTCTTTGAATTGTTTTCTATAGAGAACAATTTCACGGATTTTAATCAAGCAAAAGTGAGGTAGAGATATTGTTTTACATCATGGTCATGGTATTTGAAAATAGAGGAACCCTTGAATCAAATTGATGTTCCTAAAGTTAGGATTAGTGTTATGAGAAACATGCGGGGATGTGTTCTTACTTTGTATTTTGTTAGGAAGGATTAAGTAAATCATTTAATATGCCATATTCTAAATTAAGACTAAACCATATTTGATCAATTTAGTCCCACATCGGGTAGAATGTGAAACAAGTTAGCATTTATAAATGTCAGATTCACAAGTTAGCTCGCCGAGTTGGGTAGAGCCAACTTGTAACCCAAGTGGGGGCAACAATGTGATGGGACATGGCTTTGACTTGTCATGTTGGGTTGGTGGTTGCACCGTGTTGGCCTGCCCACTCCAAGTTGAGAGTTGGGCCATGAGTCTTGGGCGAAAGCTCGAGTCTCTTGGCTACTAGACAAGAGGGCATTGCGTGAGGCTGGCTTTACAGAGCAGAGAGAACCTCTGGCTCTTGACAGTGGAGGGATCACAAGCTACTGCAATTTCAGCCCACAAAACCTGATGAGCCTAGTCCCTTGGACCATCACTTTTTTTTTCATGTTTGCGTAGACAACTATTCAATTTATTCTATAGGTATAAGATTCATCATGAACATACCCGATGTTTTTATCAACACTCGAAAATAACCATTCAATTTTTTCCAAAGAACAAATATGTTTATAATGATAATTAACATTACGTGGTTCTAATTTCAGCATTATCTAAGCTTACATAAATTTATATCTGATACAAATCCAAATTTCCAACCATTAGAGTTGTTGTCTCGGTTTCTCATATGAGCACAAGTTCGCTTTTGAGGGTAGGAGTATTGAAGGTACTGCTCGAGGTAAATTCAAGTAAAGATGAAGCATGACTTACTAGACTGTGTTGTTTGTGGTTGGCTTTGTAGAGAAGAAAGAGCCCCCGACTCTTGACAAAGGGAGGATCACAAGCTAGAACAATCCACCCACAATATTTGTTGAGCCGAGTCCCATGAACTATCACTTCTTTTTCCAAGTCTTGGAGATGATGACTTTTCAATTTTTCCTATAGACCCAATATTAATCATGATCATTCTGTGTGTGTTGTCTTTTAACACTCGAGAGAATGACATTACAAAACAGAGATTTTTCAAATAAAAAGACTTACGAGTTTAAAAGACAATACAGAATCTAGTTACTTATAAGAATTTTAAAATATTTTTAACATAAATATACAAATGCACATAAAATTATTGGTTTTGTGAGATATATATAAGTACAATGTGTTATAATATAAACCAAAATATAAGCAACATAAGGTAATTATCGACAAAGAAAAAGAAACTATGATGTAAGAATATTACAAAGGGTTTTGTTAGAGACAAGAATTTAAGTTTTTGCCCATCTCCTACCCAATTTTTTGTCTAGTACCATGAACAATTTCTAATTCAAACATGTCAAGCAATCAAGGTTGTAATGTCCAATCCTTTGTTTTTAGCAAAATCAAACACACCCATTGTGTTATACTCCAAATTTTGTATTTTATCACCCTACATGAGTATTTATAGGACACAGCTTTTGAAACTTACAATTATCATTCCAAAAAGTAAAAATATATTATACTGAGATAAATGTGTGTTTTCCAAAATTCTTCTACTATACAACTATTGCATTTTTGAACTTCTCATGAACACCTATATTAACATTAGTCATATCAAAAGGATTTATTTTGAAAGTTTTATGTTTCATAAGCTTAATAATGTCAATAATTTTTTCATAAGCATTAAAGCCAATAAGTTAATAAGAGTAAATAAACCGAAAGATAAGTATTTGCCACTAGATCACAATATGATTTCTTTGAATCGCTTTTCTATAGAGAACAATTTCACGGATTTTAATCAAGCAAAAGTGAGGTAGAGATATTGTTTTACATCATGGTCATGGTATTTGAAAATAGAGGAACCTTTGAATCAAATTGATGTTCCTAAAGTTAGGATTAGTGTTATGAGAAACATGCGGGGATGTGTTCTTACTTTGTATTTTGTTAGGAAGGATTAAGTAAATCATTTAATATGCCATATTCTAAATTAAGACTAAACCATATTTGATCAATTTAGTCCCACATCGGGTAGAATGTGAAACAAGTTAGCATTTATAAATGTCAGATTCACAAGTTAGCTCGCCGAGTTGGGTAGAGCCAACTTGTAACCCAAGTGGGGGCAACAATGTGATGGGACATGGCTCGACTTGTCATGTTGGGTTGGTGGTTGCACCAGTGTTGGCCTGCCCACTCCAAGTTGAGAGTTGGGCCATGTGTCTTGGGCGAAGCTCGAGTCTCTTGGCTACTAGACAAGAGGGCATTGCGTGAGGCGGGCTTTTTACAGAGCGGCGAGAACCTCGGCTCCCGACGGTGGAGGATCACAAGCTACTGCAATTTCAGCCCACAAAACCTGATGAGCCTAGTCCTTGGACCATCACTTTTTTTTTTTTTTCATGTTTGCGTGAGACAACTATTCAATTTATTCTATAGGTATAAGATTCATCATGAACATACCCTATGTTTTTATCAACACTCGAAATAACCATTCAATTTTTTCCAAAGAACAAATATGTTTATAATGATAATTAACATTACGTGGTTCTAATTTCAGCATTATCTAAGCTTTAATAAATTTATATCTGATACAAATCCAAATTTCCAACCATTAGAGTTGTTGTCTCGGTTCTCATATGAGCCTGAAGTTCGCTTTTGAGGGTAGGAGTATTGAAGGTACCGTCGAGGTAAATTCAAGTAAAGATGAAGCATGACTTACTAGACTGTGTTGTTTGTGGTTGGCTTTGTAGAGAAGAAAGAACCCCGACTCTTGACAAAGGAGAGGATCACAAGCTAGAACAATCCAGTCCACAATATTTGTTGAGCCGAGTCCATGAACTATCACTTCTTTTTCCAAGTCTTGGAGATGATGACTTTTCAATTTTTCCTATAGAACCAATATTAATCATGATCATTCTCGTGTGTTGTCTTTTAACACTCGTGAGAATGACATTACAAAACAGAGATTTTTCAAATAAAAGACTTCTAAGTTTAAAAGACAATACAGAATCTAGTTACTTATAAGAATTTTAAAATATTTTTTAACATAAATATACAAATGCACATAAAATTATTGGTTTTGTGAGATATATATAAGTACAATGTGTTATAATATAAACCAAAATATAAGCAACATAAGGTAATTATCGAAAAGACAAAGAAAAAGAAACTATGATGTAAGAATATTACAAAGGTTTTGTTAGAGACAAGAATTTAAGTTTTTGCCCAGTCTCCTACCCAATTTTTTGTCTAGTACCATGAACAATTTCTAATTCAAACATGTCGCAGAATCAAGGTTGTAATGTCCAATCCTTTGTTTTTTAGCAAAATCAAACACACCCATTGTGTTATACTCCAAATTTTGTATTTTATCACCCTACATGAGTATTTATAGGACACAGTTTTGAAACTTACAATTATCATTCCAAAAAGTAAAAATATATTATACAGATAAATGTGTGTTTTCCAAAATTCTTCTACTATACAACTATTGCATTTTTTGAACTTCTGCATGAACACCTATATTAACATTAGTCATATCAAAAGGATTTATTTTGAAAGTTTTATGTTTCATAAGCTTAATAATGTCAATAATTTTTTTCATAAGCATTAAAGCCAATAAGTTAATAAGAGTAAATAAACCGAAAGATAAGTATTTGCCACTAGATCACAATATGATTTCTTTGAATCGTTTTCTATAGAGAACAATTTCACGGATTGTAATCAAGCAAAAGTGAGGTAGAGATATTGTTTTACATCATGGTCATGGTATTTGAAAATAGAGGAACCTTTGAATCAAATTGATGTTCCTAAAGTTAGGATTAGTGTTATGAGAAACATGCGGGGATGTGTTCTTACTTTGTATTTTGTTAGGAAGGATTAAGTAAATCATTTAATATGCCATATTCTAAATTAAGACTAAACCATATTTGATCAATTTAGTCCCACATCGGGTAGAATGTGAAACAAGTTAGCATTTATAAATGTCAGATTCACAAGTTAGCTCGCCGAGTTGGGTAGAGCCAACTTGTAACCCAAGTGGGGGCAACAATGTGATGGGACATGGCTCTGACTTGTCATGTTGGGTTGGTGGTTGCACCGTGTTGGCCTGCCCACCCAAGTTGAGAGTTGGGCCATGTGTCTTGGCGAAAGCTCGAGTCTCTTGGCTACTAGACAAGAGGGCATTGCGTGAGGCTGGCTTTACAGAGCAGCGAGAACCTCTGGCTCCTGACAGTGGAGGGATCACAAGCTACTGCAATTTCAGCCCACAAAACCTGATGAGCCTAGTCCCTTGGACCATCACTTTTTTTCATGTTTGCGTAGACAACTATTCAATTTATTCTATAGGTATAAGATTCATCATGAACATACCCTATGTTTTTATCAACACTCGAAATAACCATTCAATTTTTTCCAAAGAACAAATATGTTTATAATGATAATTAACATTACGTGGTTCTAATTTCAGCATTATCTAAGCTTTCATAAATTTATATCTGATACAAATCCAAATTTCCAACCATTAGAGTTGTTGTCTCGGTTCTCATATGAGCCTGAAGTTCGCTTTTGAGGGTAGGAGTATTGAAGGTACTGTCGAGGTAAATTCAAGTAAAGATGAAGCATGACTTACTAGACTGTGTTGTTTGTGGTTGGCTTTGTAGAGAAGAAAGAACCCCCGACTCTTGACAAAGGAGGATCACAAGCTAGAACAATCCACCCACAATATTTGTTGAGCCGAGTCCCATGAACTATCACTTCTTTTTCCAAGTCTTGGAGATGATGACTTTTCAATTTTTCCTATAGAACCAATATTAATCATGATCATTCTGTGTGTTGTCTTTTAACACTCAGAGAATGACATTACAAAACAGGAGATTTTTCAAATAAAAAGACTTCTAAGTTTAAAAGACAATACAGGAATCTAGTTACTTATAAGAATTTTAAAATATTTTTTAACATAAATATACAAATGCACATAAAATTATTGGTTTTGTGAGATATATATAAGTACAATGTGTTATAATATAAACCAAAATATAAGCAACATAAGGTAATTATCGAAAAGACAAAGAAAAAGAAACTATGATGTAAGAATATTACAGTGGTTTTGTTAGAGACAAGAATTTAAGTTTTTGCCCAGTCTCCTACCCAATTTTTTGTCTAGTACCATGAACAATTTCTAATTCAAACATGTCAGCAATCTGGGGTTGTAATGTCCAATCCTTTGTTTTTAGCAAAATCAAACACACCCATTGTGTTATACTCCAAATTTTGTATTTTATCACCCTACATGAGTATTTATAGGACACCGCTTTGAAACTTACAATTATCATTCCAAAAGTAAAAATATATTATACAGATAAATGTGTGTTTTCCAAAATTCTTCTACTATACAACTATTGCATTTTTTGAACTTCTGCATGAACACCTATATTAACATTAGTCATATCAAAAGGATTTATTTTGAAAGTTTTATGTTTCATAAGCTTAATAAAGTCAATAATTTTTTTCATAAGCATTAAAGCCAATAAGTTAATAAGAGTAAATAAACCGAAAGATAAGTATTTGCCACTAGATCACAATATGATTTCTTTGAATCGTTTTCTATAGAGAACAATTTCACGGATTTTAATCAAGCAAAATTGAGGTAGAGATATTGTTTTACATCATGGTCATGGTATTTGAAAATAGAGGAACCTTTGAATCAAATTGATGTTCCTAAAGTTAGGATTAAAGTTATGAGAAACATGCGGGGATGTGTTCTTACTTTGTATTTTGTTAGGAAGGATTAAGTAAATCATTTAATATGCCATATTCTAAATTAAGACTAAACCATATTTGATCAATTTAGTCCCACATCGGGTAGAATGTGAAACAAGTTAGCATTTATAAATGTCAGATTCACAAGTTAGCTCGCCGAGTTGGGTAGAGCCAACTTGTAACCCAAGTGGGGGCAACAATGTGATGGGACATGGCTTTGACTTGTCATGTTGGGTTGGTGGTTGCACCGTGTTGGCCTGCCCACTCCAAGTTGAGAGTTGGGCCATGAGTCTTGGGCGAAAGCTCGAGTCTCTTGGCTACTAGACAAGAGGGCATTGCGTGAGGCTGGCTTTACAGAGCAGCGAGAACCTCTGGCTCCTGACAGTGGAGGGATCACAAGCTACTGCAATTTCAGCCCACAAAACCTGATGAGCCTAGTCCCTTGGACCATCACTTTTTTTTTCATGTTTGCGTAGACAACTATTCAATTTATTCTATAGGTATAAGATTCATCATGAACATACCCTATGTTTTTATCAACACTCGTAAATAACCATTCAATTTTTTCCAAAGAACAAATATGTTTATAATGATAATTAACATTACGTGGTTCTAATTTCAGCATTATCTACGCTTACATAAATTTATATCCGATACAAATCCAAATTTCCAACCATTAGAGTTGTTGTCTCGGTTCTCATATGAGCCCAAGTTCGCTTTTGAGGGTAGGAGTATTGAAGGTACTGTCGAGGTAAATTCAAGTAAAGGTGAAGCATGACTTACTAGACTGTGTTGTTTGTGGTTGGCTTTGTAGAGAAGAAAGAACCCCCGACTCTTGACAGTGGAGGGATCACAAGCTAGAACAATCCAGTCCACAATATTTGTTGAGCCGAGTCCCATGAACTATCACTTCTTTTCCAAGTCTTGGAGATGATGACTTTTCAATTTTTCCTATAGACCCAATATTAATCATGATCATTCTCGTGTGTTGTCTTTTAACACTCGTGAGAATGACATTACAAAACAGGAGATTTTTCAAATAAAAAGACTTCTAAGTTTAAAAGACAATACAGGAATCTAGTTACTTATAAGAATTTTAAAATATTTTTTAACATAAATATACAAATGCACATAAAATTATTGGTTTTGTGAGATATATATAAGTACAATGTGTTATAATATAAACCAAAATATAAGCAACATAAGGTAATTATCGAAAAGACAAAGAAAAAGAAACTATGATGTAAGAATATTACAGGTGGTTTTGTTAGAGACAAGAATTTAAGTTTTTGCCCAGCCTCCTACCCAATTTTTGTCTAGTACCATGAACAATTTCTAATTCAAACATGTCAGCAACCCAGGGTTGTAATGTCCAATCCTTTGTTTTTAGCAAAATCAAACACACCCATTGTGTTATACTCCAAATTTTGTATTTTATCACCCTACATGAGTATTTATAGGACACCGCTTTGAAACTTACAATTATCATTCCAAAAGTAAAAATATATTATACAGATAAATGTGTGTTTTCCAAAATTCTTCTACTATACAACTATTGCATTTTTTGAACTTCTGCATGAACACCTATATTAACATTAGTCATATCAAAAGGATTTATTTTGAAAGTTTTATGTTTCATAAGCTTAATAAAGTCAATAATTTTTTCATAAGGATTAAAGCCAATAAGTTAATAAGAGTAAATAAACCGAAAGATAAGTATTTGCCACTAGATCACAATATGATTTCTTTGAATCGCTTTTCTATAGAGAACAATTTCACGGATTTTAATCAAGCAAAAGTGAGGTAGAGATATTGTTTTACATCATGGTCATGGTATTTGAAAATAGAGGAACCTTTGAATCAAATTGATGTTCCTAAAGTTAGGATTAGTGTTATGAGAAACATGCGGGGATGTGTTCTTACTTTGTATTTTGTTAGGAAGGATTAAGTAAATCATTTAATATGCCATATTCTAAATTAAGACTAAACCATATTTGATCAATTTAGTCCCACATCGGGTAGAATGTGAAACAAGTTAGCATTTATAAATGTCAGATTCACAAGTTAGCTCGCCGAGTTGGGTAGAGCCAACTTGTAACCCAAGTGGGGGCAACAATGTGATGGGACATGGCTTTGACTTGTCATGTTGGGTTGGTGGTTGCACCGTGTTGGCCTGCCCACTCCAAGTTGAGAGTTGGGCCATGAGTCTTGGGCGAAAGCTCGAGTCTCTTGGCTACTAGACAAGAGGGCATTGCGTGAGGCTGGCTTTACAGAGCAAATGAGAACCTCCGGCTCCCGACGGTGGAGGATCACAAGCTACTGCAATTTCAGCCCACAAAACCTGATGAGCCTAGTCCCTTGGACCATCACTTTTTTTTTCATGTTTGCGTAAGACAACTATTCAATTTATTCTATAGGTATAAGATTCATCATGAACATACCCTATGTTTTTATCAACACCAGAAATAACCATTCAATTTTTTCCAAAGAACAAATATGTTTATAATGATAATTAACATTACGTGGTTCTAATTTCAGCATTATCTACGCTTACATAAATTTATATCCGATACAAATCCAAATTTCCAACCATTAGAGTTGTTGTCTCGGTTCTCTCATGAGAGCCTCAAGTTCGCTTTTGAGGGTAGGAGTATTGAAGGTACCGCTGAGGTAAATTCAAGTAAAGGTGAAGCATGACTTACTAGACTGTGTTGTTTGTGGTTGGCTTTGTAGAGAAGAAAGAACCCCCGACTCTTGACAGTGGAGGGATCACAAGCTAGAACAATCCAGTCCACAATATTTGTTGAGCCGAGTCCCATGAACTATCACTTCTTTTTCAAGTCTTGGAGATGATGACTTTTCAATTTTTCCTATAGACCCAATATTAATCATGATCATTCGTGTGTTGTCTTTTAACACTCAGAGAATGACATTACAAAACAGGAGATTTTTCAAATAAAAAGACTTCTAAGTTTAAAAGACAATACAGAATCTAGTTACTTATAAGAATTTTAAAATATTTTTAACATAAATATACAAATGCACATAAAATTATTGGTTTTGTGAGATATATATAAGTACAATGTGTTATAATATAAACCAAAATATAAGCAACATAAGGTAATTATCGAAAAGACAAAGAAAAAGAAACTATGATGTAAGAATATTACAGTGGTTTTGTTAGAGACAAGAATTTAAGTTTTTGCCCAGTCTCCTACCCAATTTTTTGTCTAGTACCATGAACAATTTCTAATTCAAACATGTCAGAATCAGGGTTGTAATGTCCAATCCTTTGTTTTTAGCAAAATCAAACACACCCATTGTGTTATACTCCAAATTTTGTATTTTATCACCCTACATGAGTATTTATAGGACACCAGTTTTGAAACTTACAATTATCATTCCAAAAAGTAAAAATATATTATACAGATAAATGTGTGTTTTCCAAAATTCTTCTACTATACAACTATTGCATTTTTTGAACTTCTGCATGAACACCTATATTAACATTAGTCATATCAAAAGGATTTATTTTGAAAGTTTTATGTTTCATAAGCTTAATAAAGTCAATAATTTTTTTCATAAGGATTAAAGCCAATAAGTTAATAAGAGTAAATAAACCGAAAGATAAGTATTTGCCACTAGATCACAATATGATTTCTTTGAATCGTTTTCTATAGAGAACAATTTCACGGATTTTAATCAAGCAAAAGTGAGGTAGAGATATTGTTTTACATCATGGTCATGGTATTTGAAAATAGAGGAACCTTTGAATCAAATTGATGTTCCTAAAGTTAGGATTAGTGTTATGAGAAACATGCGGGGATGTGTTCTTACTTTGTATTTTGTTAGGAAGGATTAAGTAAATCATTTAATATGCCATATTCTAAATTAAGACTAAACCATATTTGATCAATTTAGTCCCACATCGGGTAGAATGTGAAACAAGTTAGCATTTATAAATGTCAGATTCACAAGTTAGCTCGCCGAGTTGGGTAGAGCCAACTTGTAACCCAAGTGGGGGCAACAATGTGATGGGACATGGCTTTGACTTGTCATGTTGGGTTGGTGGTTGCACCGTGTTGGCCTGCCCACCCAAGTTGAGAGTTGGGCCATGAGTCTTGGGCGAAAGCTCGAGTCTCTTGGCTACTAGACAAGAGGGCATTGCGTGAGGTCGGCTTTTTACAGAGCAAATGAGAACCTCCGGCTCCCGACGGTGGAGGATCACAAGCTACGCAATTTCAGCCCACAAAACTGATGAGCCTAGTCCCTTGGACCATCACTTTTTTTTTCATGTTTGCGTGAGACAACTATTCAATTTATTCTATAGGTATAAGATTCATCATGAACATACCCTATGTTTTTATCAACACTCGAAAATAACCATTCAATTTTTTCCAAAAACAAATATGTTTATAATGATAATTAACATTACGTGGTTCTAATTTCAGCATTATCTAAGCTTACATAAATTTATATCCGATACAAATCCAAATTTCCAACCATTAGAGTTGTTGTCTCGGTTCTCATATGAGCCTCAAGTTCGCTTTTGAGGGTAGGAGTATTGAAGGTACCGCGAGGTAAATTCAAGTAAAGATGAAGCATGACTTACTAGACTGTGTTGTTTGTGGTTGGCTTTGTAGAGAAGAAAGAACCTCCGACTCTTGACAAAGGGAGGATCACAAGCTAGAACAATCCACCCACAATATTTGTTGAGCCGAGTCCCATGAACTATCACTTCTTTTTCCAAGTCTTGGAGATGATGACTTTTCAATTTTTCCTATAGACCCAATATTAATCATGATCATTACGTGTGTTGTCTTTTAACACTCGTGAGAATGACATTACAAAACAGAGATTTTTCAAATAAAAAGACTTCGAGTTTAAAAGACAATACAGGAATCTAGTTACTTATAAGAATTTTAAAATATTTTTTAACATAAATATACAAATGCACATAAAATTATTGGTTTTGTGAGATATATATAAGTACAATGTGTTATAATATAAACCAAAATATAAGCAACATAAGGTAATTATCGAAAAGACAAAGAAAAAGAAACTATGATGTAAGAATATTACAAAGTGGTTTTGTTAGAGACAAGAATTTAAGTTTTTGCCCAGCCTCCTACCCAATTTTTGTCTAGTACCATGAACAATTTCTAATTCAAACATGTCAGAATCAGGGTTGTAATGTCCAATCCTTTGTTTTTTAGCAAAATCAAACACACCCATTGTGTTATACTCCAAATTTTGTATTTTATCACCCTACATGAGTATTTATAGGACACCAGTTTTGAAACTTACAATTATCATTCCAAAAAGTAAAAATATATTATACAGATAAATGTGTGTTTTCCAAAATTCTTCTACTATACAACTATTGCATTTTTTGAACTTCTGCATGAACACCTATATTAACATTAGTCATATCAAAAGGATTTATTTTGAAAGTTTTATGTTTCATAAGCTTAATAAAGTCAATAATTTTTTTCATAAGCATTAAAGCCAATAAGTTAATAAGAGTAAATAAACCGAAAGATAAGTATTTGCCACTAGATCACAATATGATTTCTTTGAATCGTTTTCTATAGAGAACAATTTCACGGATTTTAATCAAGCAAAAGTGAGGTAGAGATATTGTTTTACATCATGGTCATGGTATTTGAAAATAGAGGAACCTTTGAATCAAATTGATGTTCCTAAAGTTAGGATTAGTGTTATGAGAAACATGCAGGATGTGTTCTTACTTTGTATTTTGTTAGGAAGGATTAAGTAAATCATTTAATATGCCATATTCTAAATTAAGACTAAACCATATTTGATCAATTTAGTCCCACATCGGGTAGAATGTGAAACAAGTTAGCATTTATAAATGTCGATTCACAAGTTAGCTCGCGAGTTGGGTAGAGCCAACTTGTAACCCAAGTGGGGGCAACAATGTGATGGGACATGGCTTTGACTTGTCATGTTGGGTTGGTGGTTGCGGCGTGTTGGCCTGCCCACCCAAGTTGAGAGTTGGGCCATGAGTCTTGGGCGAAGCTCGAGTCTCTTGGCTACTAGACAAGAGGGCATTGCGTGAGGTCGGCTTTACAGAGCAAAATGAACCTCCGGCTCTTGACAAAGGGAGGGATCACAAGCTACCGCAATTTCAGCCCACAAAACTGATGAGCCTAGTCCCTTGGACCATCACTTTTTTTCATGTGTTTGCGTGAGACAACTATTCAATTTATTCTATAGGTATAAGATTCATCATGAACATACCCTATGTTTTTATCAACACTCGAAATAACCATTCAATTTTTTCCAAAGAACAAATATGTTTATAATGATAATTAACATTACGTGGTTCTAATTTCAGCATTATCTAAGCTTACATAAATTTATATCTCGATACAAATCCAAATTTCCAACCATTAGAGTTGTTGTCTCGGTTCTCATATGAGCCTCAAGTTCCTTTTGAGGGTAGGAGTATTGAAGGTACTGCTCGAGAGTAAATTCAAGTAAAGATGAAGCATGACTTACTAGACTGTGTTGTTTGTGGTTGGCTTTGTAGAGAAGAAAGAACCCCGACTCTTGACAAAGGAGGGATCACAAGCTAGAACAATCCAGGTCCACAATATTTGTTGAGCCGAGTCCCATGAACTATCACTTCTTTTTCCAAGTCTTGGAGATGATGACTTTTCAATTTTTCCTATAGACCCAATATTAATCATGATCATTACAGTGTGTTGTCTTTTAACACTCAGAGAATGACATTACAAAACAGAGATTTTTCAAATAAAAAGACTTCGAGTTTAAAAGACAATACAGAATCTAGTTACTTATAAGAATTTTAAAATATTTTTAACATAAATATACAAATGCACATAAAATTATTGGTTTTGTGAGATATATATAAGTACAATGTGTTATAATATAAACCAAAATATAAGCAACATAAGGTAATTATCGAAAAGACAAAGAAAAAGAAACTATGATGTAAGAATATTACAAAGGTTTTGTTAGAGACAAGAATTTAAGTTTTTGCCCAGTCTCCTACCCAATTTTTTGTCTAGTACCATGAACAATTTCTAATTCAAACATGTCAGCAATCTGGGTTGTAATGTCCAATCCTTTGTTTTTAGCAAAATCAAACACACCCATTGTGTTATACTCCAAATTTTGTATTTTATCACCCTACATGAGTATTTATAGGACACCGCTTTTGAAACTTACAATTATCATTCCAAAAGTAAAAATATATTATACAGATAAATGTGTGTTTTTCAAAATTCTTCTACTATACAACTATTGCATTTTTTGAACTTCTGCATGAACACCTATATTAACATTAGTCATATCAAAAGGATTTATTTTGAAAGTTTTATGTTTCATAAGTTTAATAAAGTCAATAATTTTTTCATAAGCATTAAAGCCAATAAGTTAATAAGAGTAAATAAACCGAAAGATAAGTATTTGCCACTAGATCACAATATGATTTCATTGAATCGCTTTTCTATAGAGAACAATTTCACGGATTTTAATCAAGCAAAAGTGAGGTAGAGATATTGTTTTACATCATGGTCATGGTATTTGAAAATAGAGGAACCTTTGAATCAAATTGATGTTCCTAAAGTTAGGATTAGTGTTATGAGAAACATGCGGGGATGTGTTCTTACTTTGTATTTTGTTAGGAAGGATTAAGTAAATCATTTAATATGCCATATTCTAAATTAAGACTAAACCATATTTGATCAATTTAGTCCCACATCGGGTAGAATGTGAAACAAGTTAGCATTTATAAATGTCGATTCACAAGTTAGCTCGAGAGTTGGGTAGAGCCAACTTGTAACCCAAGTGGGGGCAACAATGTGATGGGACATGGCTTTGACTTGTCATGTTGGGTTGGTGGTTGCACCGTGTTGGCCTGCCCACTCCAAGTTGAGAGTTGGGCCATGAGTCTTGGGCGAAGCTCGAGTCTCTTGGCTACTAGACAAGAGGGCATTGCGTGAGGTCAGCTTTACAGAGCGGCGAGAACCTCTGGCTCCCGACGGTGGAGGATCACAAGCTACCGCAATTTCAGCCCACAAAACTCCGATGAGCCTAGTCCCTTGGACCATCACTTTTTTCATGTTTGCGTGAGACAACTATTCAATTTATTCTACAGTATAAGATTCATCATGAACATACCCTATGTTTTTATCAACACTCGAAATAACCATTCAATTTTTTCCAAAGAACAAATATGTTTATAATGATAATTAACATTACGTGGTTCTAATTTCAGCATTATCTAAGCTTACATAAATTTATATCCGATACAAATCCAAATTTCCAACCATTAGAGTTGTTGTCTCGGTTCTCATATGAGCCTCAAGTTCCCTTTTGAGGGTAGGAGTATTGAAGGTACCGTCGAGGTAAATTCAAGTAAAGATGAAGCATGACTTACTAGACTGTGTTGTTTGTGGTTGGCTTTGTAGAGAAGAAAGAACCCCGACTCTTGACAAAGTGGAGGATCACAAGCTAGAACAATCCAGTCCACAATATTTGTTGAGCCGAGTCCCATGAACTATCACTTCTTTTCCAAGTCTTGGAGATGATGACTTTTCAATTTTTCCTATAGACCCAATATTAATCATGATCATTTCATGTGTTGTCTTTTAACACTCGAGAGAATGACATTACAAAACAGAGATTTTTCAAATAAAAAGACTTCGAGTTTAAAAGACAATACAGAATCTAGTTACTTATAAGAATTTTAAAATATTTTTTAACATAAATATACAAATGCACATAAAATTATTGGTTTTGTGAGATATATATAAGTACAATGTGTTATAATATAAACCAAAATATAAGCAACATAAGGTAATTATCGAAAAGACAAAGAAAAAGAAACTATGATGTAAGAATATTACAGTGGTTTTGTTAGAGACAAGAATTTAAGTTTTTGCCTGATCTCCTACCCAATTTTTTGTCTAGTACCATGAACAATTTCTAATTCAAACATGTCAGCAATCAGGTTGTAATGTCCAATCCTTTGTTTTTTAGCAAAATCAAACACACCCATTGTGTTATACTCCAAATTTTGTATTTTATCACCCTACATGAGTATTTATAGGACACCAGTTTTGAAACTTACAATTATCATTCCAAAAAGTAAAAATATATTATACAGATAAATGTGTGTTTTTCAAAATTCTTCTACTATACAACTATTGCATTTTTTGAACTTCTGCATGAACACCTATATTAACATTAGTCATATCAAAAGGATTTATTTTGAAAGTTTTATGTTTCATAAGCTTAATAAAGTCAATAATTTTTTTCATAAGCATTAAAGCCAATAAGTTAATAAGAGTAAATAAACCGAAAGATAAGTATTTGCCACTAGATCACAATATGATTTCGTTGAATCGTTTTCTATAGAGAACAATTTCACGGATTTTAATCAAGCAAAAGTGAGGTAGAGATATTGTTTTACATCATGGTCATGGTATTTGAAAATAGAGGAACCTTTGAATCAAATTGATGTTCCTAAAGTTAGGATTAGTGTTATGAGAAACATGCGGGGATGTGTTCTTACTTTGTATTTTGTTAGGAAGGATTAAGTAAATCATTTAATATGCCATATTCTAAATTAAGACTAAACCATATTTGATCAATTTAGTCCCACATCGGGTAGAATGTGAAACAAGTTAGCATTTATAAATGTCAGATTCACAAGTTAGCTCGCCGAGTTGGGTAGAGCCAACTTGTAACCCAAGTGGGGGCAACAATGTGATGGGACATGGCTTTGACTTGTCATGTTGGGTTGGTGGTTGCACCGTGTTGGCCTGCCCACTCCAAGTTGAGAGTTGGGCCATGAGTCTTGGGCGAAAGCTCGAGTCTCTTGGCTACTAGACAAGAGGGCATTGCGTGAGGTGGCTTTACAGAGCAAATGAGAACCTCCGGCTCCCGACAAAGGAGGGATCACAAGCTACTGCAATTTCAGCCCACAAAACTCGATGAGCCTAGTCCTTGGACCATCATTTTTTTCATGTTTGCGTGAGACAACTATTCAATTTATTCTACAGTATAAGATTCATCATGAACATACCCTATGTTTTTATCAACACTCGAAATAACCATTCAATTTTTTCCAAAGAACAAATATGTTTATAATGATAATTAACATTACGTGGTTCTAATTTCAGCATTATCTAAGCTTACATAAATTTATATCCGATACAAATCCAAATTTCCAACCATTAGAGTTGTTGTCTCTTGTTCTCATATGAGCCTCAAGTTCCTTTTGAGGGTAGGAGTATTGAAGGTACCGCTGAGGTAAATTCAAGTAAAGATGAAGCATGACTTACTAGACTGTGTGTTGTTTGTGGTTGGCTTTGTAGAGAAGAAAGAACCCCGACTCTTGACAAAGTGGAGGGATCACAAGCTAGAACAATCCAGTCCACAATATTTGTTGAGCCGAGTCCCATGAACTATCACTTCTTTTTCCAAGTCTTGGAGATGATGACTTTTCAATTTTTCCTATAGACCCAATATTAATCATGATCATTCGTGTGTTGTCTTTTAACACTCGAGAGAATGACATTACAAAACAGAGATTTTTCAAATAAAAAGACTTCGAGTTTAAAAGACAATACAGAATCTAGTTACTTATAAGAATTTTAAAATATTTTTAACATAAATATACAAATGCACATAAAATTATTGGTTTTGTGAGATATATATAAGTACAATGTGTTATAATATAAACCAAAATATAAGCAACATAAGGTAATTATCGAAAAGACAAAGAAAAAGAAACTATGATGTAAGAATATTACAAAGGTTTTGTTAGAGACAAGAATTTAAGTTTTTGCCCAGCCTCCTACCCAATTTTTTGTCTAGTACCATGAACAATTTCTAATTCAAACATGCTTTGCAAATCAAGTTGTAATGTCCAATCCTTTGTTTTTAGCAAAATCAAACACACCCATTGTGTTATACTCCAAATTTTGTATTTTATCACCCTACATGAGTATTTATAGGACACCGGTTTTGAAACTTACAATTATCATTCCAAAAGTAAAAATATATTATACAGATAAATGTGTGTTTTTCAAAATTCTTCTACTATACAACTATTGCATTTTTTGAACTTCTGCATGAACACCTATATTAACATTAGTCATATCAAAAGGATTTATTTTGAAAGTTTTATGTTTCATAAGTTTAATAAAGTCAATAATTTTTTCATAAGCATTAAAGCCAATAAGTTAATAAGAGTAAATAAACCGAAAGATAAGTATTTGCCACTAGATCACAATATGATTTCGTTGAATCGCTTTCTATAGAGAACAATTTCACAGATTTTAATCAAGCAAAAGTGAGGTAGAGATATTGTTTTACATCATGGTCATGGTATTTGAAAATAGAGGAACCTTTGAATCAAATTGATGTTCCTAAAGTTAGGATTAGTGTTATGAGAAACATGCGGGGATGTGTTCTTACTTTGTATTTTGTTAGGAAGGATTAAGTAAATCATTTAATATGCCATATTCTAAATTAAGACTAAACCATATTTGATCAATTTAGTCCCACATCGGGTAGAATGTGAAACAAGTTAGCATTTATAAATGTCAGATTCACAAGTTAGCTCGCCGAGTTGGGTAGAGCCAACTTGTAACCCAAGTGGGGGCAACAATGTGATGGGACATGGCTTTGACTTGTCATGTTGGGTTGGTGGTTGCACCGTGTTGGCCTGCCCCCACCCAAAGTTGAGAGTTGGGCCATGAGTCTTGGGCGAAAGCTCGAGTCTCTTGGCTACTAGACAAGAGGGCATTGCGTGAGGTCGGCTTTGAGAGCAAATGAACCTCCGGCTCCGACGGTGGAGGATCACAAGCTACTCGCAATTTCAGCCCACAAAACCTGATGAGCCTAGTCCCTTGGACCATCATTTTTTTTTTTCATGTTTGCGTGAGACAACTATTCAATTTATTCTACAGTATAAGATTCATCATGAATATACCCTATGTTTTTATCAACACTCGAAATAACCATTCAATTTTTTCCAAAGAACAAATATGTTTATAATGATAATTAACATTACGTGGTTCTAATTTCAGCATTATCTAAGCTTACATAAATTTATATCCGATACAAATCCAAATTTCCAACCATTAGAGTTGTTTTCTGGTTCTCATATGAGCACAAGTTCGCTTTTGAGGGTAGGAGTATTGAAGGTACTGTCGAGGTAAATTCAAGTAAAGATGAAGCATGACTTACTAGACTGTGTTGTTTGTGGTTGGCTTTGTAGAGAAGAAAGAACCCTCGACTCTTGACAGTGGAGGGATCACAAGCTAGAACAATCCAGTCCACAATATTTGTTGAGCCGAGTCCCATGAACTATCACTTCTTTTTCCAAGTCTTGGAGATGATGACTTTTCAATTTTTCCTATAGACCCAATATTAATCATGATCATTCTGTGTGTTGTCTTTTAACACTCAGAGAATGACATTACAAAACAGGAGATTTTTCAAATAAAAAGACTTCTGAGTTTAAAAGACAATACAGGAATCTAGTTACTTATAAGAATTTTAAAATATTTTTTAACATAAATATACAAATGCACATAAAATTATTGGTTTTGTGAGATATATATAAGTACAATGTGTTATAATATAAACCAAAATATAAGCAACATAAGGTAATTATCGAAAAGACAAAGAAAAAGAAACTATGATGTAAGAATATTACAGTGGTTTTGTTAGAGACAAGAATTTAAGTTTTTGCCCAGTCTCCTACCCAATTTTTTGTCTAGTACCATGAACAATTTCTAATTCAAACATGCTGCAACTGGGGTTGTAATGTCCAATCCTTTGTTTTTTAGCAAAATCAAACACACCCATTGTGTTATACTCCAAATTTTGTATTTTATCACCCTACATGAGTATTTATAGGACACCAGTTTTGAAACTTACAATTATCATTCCAAAAAGTAAAAATATATTATACAGATAAATGTGTGTTTTTCAAAATTCTTCTACTATACAACTATTGCATTTTTTGAACTTCTGCATGAACACCTATATTAACATTAGTCATATCAAAAGGATTTATTTTGAAAGTTTTATGTTTCATAAGCTTAATAAAGTCAATAATTTTTTTCATAAGCATTAAAGCCAATAAGTTAATAAGAGTAAATAAACCGAAAGATAAGTATTTGCCACTAGATCACAATATGATTTCGTTGAATCGTTTTCTATAGAGAACAATTTCACGGATTTTAATCAAGCAAAAGTGAGGTAGAGATATTGTTTTACATCATGGTCATGGTATTTGAAAATAGAGGAACCTTTGAATCAAATTGATGTTCCTAAAGTTAGGATTAGTGTTATGAGAAACATGCGGGGATGTGTTCTTACTTTGTATTTTGTTAGGAAGGATTAAGTAAATCATTTAATATGCCATATTCTAAATTAAGACTAAACCATATTTGATCAATTTAGTCCCACATCGGGTAGAATGTGAAACAAGTTAGCATTTATAAATGTCAGATTCACAAGTTAGCTCGCCGAGTTGGGTAGAGCCAACTTGTAACCCAAGTGGGGGCAACAATGTGATGGGACATGGCTTTGACTTGTCATGTTGGGTTGGTGGTTGCACCGTGTTGGCCCCGCCCACTCCAAGTTGAGAGTTGGGCCATGAGTCTTGGGCGAAGCTCGAGTCTCTTGGCTACTAGACAAGAGGGCATTGCGTGAGGTCGGGCTTTTTACAGAGCAGCGAGAACCTCTGGCTCCTGACAGTGGAGGGATCACAAGCTACTGCAATTTCAGCCCACAAAACCTGATGAGCCTAGTCCCTTGGACCATCATTTTTTTTTCATGTTTGCGTAGACAACTATTCAATTTATTCTACAGGTATAAGATTCATCATGAACATACCCTATGTTTTTATCAACACTCGAAAATAACCATTCAATTTTTTCCAAAGAACAAATATGTTTATAATGATAATTAACATTACGTGGTTCTAATTTCAGCATTATCTAAGCTTACATAAATTTATATCTGATACAAATCCAAATTTCCAACCATTAGAGTTGTTGTCTCGGTTCTCATATGAGCCTGAAGTTCGCTTTTGAGGGTAGGAGTATTGAAGGTACTGTCGAGGTAAATTCAAGTAAAGATGAAGCATGACTTACTAGACTGTGTTGTTTGTGGTTGGCTTTGTAGAGAAGAAAGAACCCCCGACTCTTGACAGTGGAGGGATCACAAGCTAGAACAATCCAGTCCACAATATTTGTTGAGCCGAGTCCCATGAACTATCACTTCTTTTTCCAAGTCTTGGAGATGATGACTTTTCAATTTTTCCTATAGACCCAATATTAATCATGATCATTCTGTGTGTTGTCTTTTAACACTCGAGAGAATGACATTACAAAACAGGAGATTTTTCAAATAAAAAGACTTCTGAGTTTAAAAGACAATACAGGAATCTAGTTACTTATAAGAATTTTAAAATATTTTTTAACATAAATATACAAATGCACATAAAATTATTGGTTTTGTGAGATATATATAAGTACAATGTGTTATAATATAAACCAAAATATAAGCAACATAAGGTAATTATCGAAAAGACAAAGAAAAAGAAACTATGATGTAAGAATATTACAGTGGTTTTGTTAGAGACAAGAATTTAAGTTTTTGCCCGTCTCCTACCCAATTTTTTGTCTAGTACCATGAACAATTTCTAATTCAAACATGTCGCAATCTGGGGTTGTAATGTCCAATCCTTTGTTTTTAGCAAAATCAAACACACCCATTGTGTTATACTCCAAATTTTGTATTTTATCACCCTACATGAGTATTTATAGGACACCGCTTTGAAACTTACAATTATCATTCCAAAAAGTAAAAATATATTATACAGATAAATGTGTGTTTTTCAAAATTCTTCTACTATACAACTATTGCATTTTTGAACTTCTGCATGAACACCTATATTACCATTAGTCATATCAAAAGGATTTATTTTGAAAGTTTTATGTTTCATAAGCTTAATAAAGTCAATAATTTTTTTCATAAGCATTAAAGCCAATAAGTTAATAAGAGTAAATAAACCGAAAGATAAGTATTTGCCACTAGATCACAATATGATTTCGTTGAATCGTTTTCTATAGAGAACAATTTCACGGATTTTAATCAAGCAAAAGTGAGGTAGAGATATTGTTTTACATCATGGTCATGGTATTTGAAAATAGAGGAACCTTTGAATCAAATTGATGTTCCTAAAGTTAGGATTAGTGTTATGAGAAACATGCGGGGATGTGTTCTTACTTTGTATTTTGTTAGGAAGGATTAAGTAAATCATTTAATATGCCATATTCTAAATTAAGACTAAACCATATTTGATCAATTTAGTCCCACATCGGGTAGAATGTGAAACAAGTTAGCATTTATAAATGTCAGATTCACAAGTTAGCTCGCCGAGTTGGGTAGAGCCAACTTGTAACCCAAGTGGGGGCAACAATGTGATGGGACATGGCTTTGACTTGTCATGTTGGGTTGGTGGTTGCACCGTGTTGGCCTGCCCACTCCAAGTTGAGAGTTGGGCCATGAGTCTTGGGCGAAAGCTCGAGTCTCTTGGCTACTAGACAAGAGGGCATTGCGTGAGGCTGGCTTTACAGAGCAAATGAGAACCTCGGCTCCGACGGTGGAGGGATCACAAGCTCTGCAATTTCAGCCCACAAAACCTGATGAGCCTAGTCCCTTGGACCATCATTTTTTTTTCATGTTTGCGTAGACAACTATTCAATTTATTCTACAGGTATAAGATTCATCATGAACATACCCTATGTTTTTATCAACACTCAGAAATAACCATTCAATTTTTTCCAGCAACAAATATGTTTATAATGATAATTAACATTACGTGGTTCTAATTTCAGCATTATCTAAGCTTACATAAATTTATATCTGATACAAATCCAAATTTCCAACCATTAGAGTTGTTGTCTCGGTTCTCATATGAGCCTGAAGTTCCCTTTTGAGGGTAGGAGTATTGAAGGTACTGTCGAGGTAAATTCAAGTAAAGATGAAGCATGACTTACTAGACTGTGTTGTTTGTGGTTGGCTTTGTAGAGAAGAAAGAACCCCCGACTCTTGACAGTGGAGGGATCACAAGCTAGAACAATCCAGTCCACAATATTTGTTGAGCCGAGTCCCATGAACTATCACTTCTTTTTCCAAGTCTTGGAGATGATGACTTTTCAATTTTTCCTATAGACCCAATATTAATCATGATCATTCTGTGTGTTGTCTTTTAACACTCAGAGAATGACATTACAAAACAGGAGATTTTTCAAATAAAAAGACTTCTGAGTTTAAAAGACAATACAGGAATCTAGTTACTTATAAGAATTTTAAAATATTTTTTAACATAAATATACAAATGCACATAAAATTATTGGTTTTGTGAGATATATATAAGTACAATGTGTTATAATATAAACCAAAATATAAGCAACATAAGGTAATTATCGAAAAGACAAAGAAAAAGAAACTATGATGTAAGAATATTACAAAGGTTTTTGTTAGAGACAAGAATTTAAGTTTTTGCCCGATCTCCTACCCAATTTTTGTCTAGTACCATGAACAATTTCTAATTCAAACATGTCAGAATCGGGGTTGTAATGTCCAATCCTTTGTTTTTAGCAAAATCAAACACACCCATTGTGTTATACTCCAAATTTTGTATTTTATCACCCTACATGAGTATTTATAGGACACCGGTTTTGAAACTTACAATTATCATTCCAAAAGTAAAAATATATTATACAGATAAATGTGTGTTTTTCAAAATTCTTCTACTATACAACTATTGCATTTTTGAACTTCTGCATGAACACCTATATTAACATTAGTCATATCAAAAGGATTTATTTTGAAAGTTTTATGTTTCATAAGCTTAATAAAGTCAATAATTTTTTTCATAAGCATTAAAGCCAATAAGTTAATAAGAGTAAATAAACCGAAAGATAAGTATTTGCCACTAGATCACAATATGATTTCGTTGAATCGTTTTCTATAGAGAACAATTTCACGGATTTTAATCAAGCAAAAGTGAGGTAGAGATATTGTTTTACATCATGGTCATGGTATTTGAAAATAGAGGAACCTTTGAATCAAATTGATGTTCCTAAAGTTAGGATTAGTGTTATGAGAAACATGCGGGGATGTGTTCTTACTTTGTATTTTGTTAGGAAGGATTAAGTAAATCATTTAATATGCCATATTCTAAATTAAGACTAAACCATATTTGATCAATTTAGTCCCACATCGGGTAGAATGTGAAACAAGTTAGCATTTATAAATGTCAGATTCACAAGTTAGCTCGCCGAGTTGGGTAGAGCCAACTTGTAACCCAAGTGGGGGCAACAATGTGATGGGACATGGCTTTGACTTGTCATGTTGGGTTGGTGGTTGCACCGTGTTGGCCTGCCCACTCCAAGTTGAGAGTTGGGCCATGAGTCTTGGGCGAAAGCTCGAGTCTCTTGGCTACTAGACAAGAGGGCATTGCGTGAGGCTGGCTTTACAGAGCAGCAAGAACCTCGGCTCCGACGATGGAGGGATCACAAGCTCTCGCAATTTCAGCCCACAAAACTCTGATGAGCCTAGTCCTTGGACCATCATTTTTTTCATGTTTGCGTGAGACAACTATTCAATTTATTCTACAGGTATAAGATTCATCATGAACATACCCTATGTTTTTATCAACACTCGAAATAACCATTCAATTTTTTCCAGAACAAATATGTTTATAATGATAATTAACATTACGTGGTTCTAATTTCAGCATTATCTAAGCTTACATAAATTTATATCCGATACAAATCCAAATTTCCAACCATTAGAGTTGTTGTCTCTCGGTTCTCATATGAGCACAAGTTCCTTTTTGAGGTAGGAGTATTGAAGGTACCGCTTGTCGAGGTAAATTCAAGTAAAGATGAAGCATGACTTACTAGACTGTGTTGTTTTTGTGGTTTGGCTTTGTAGAGAAGAAAGAACCCCGACTCTTGACAGTGGAGGGATCACAAGCTAGAACAATCCAGTCCACAATATTTGTTGAGCCGAGTCCCATGAACTATCACTTCTTTTTCCAAGTCTTGGAGATGATGACTTTTCAATTTTTCCTATAGACCCAATATTAATCATGATCATTACATGTGTTGTCTTTTAACACTCAGAGAATGACATTACAAAACAGAGAGATTTTTCAAATAAAAAGACTTCGAGTTTAAAAGACAATACAGAATCTAGTTACTTATAAGAATTTTAAAATATTTTTAACATAAATATACAAATGCACATAAAATTATTGGTTTTGTGAGATATATATAAGTACAATGTGTTATAATATAAACCAAAATATAAGCAACATAAGGTAATTATCGAAAAGACAAAGAAAAAGAAACTATGATGTAAGAATATTACAGTGGGTTTTGTTAGAGACAAGAATTTAAGTTTTTGCCCGATCTCCTACCCAATTTTTTGTCTAGTACCATGAACAATTTCTAATTCAAACATGTTTTGCAATCAGGGTTGTAATGTCCAATCCTTTGTTTTTAGCAAAATCAAACACACCCATTGTGTTATACTCCAAATTTTGTATTTTATCACCCTACATGAGTATTTATAGGACACCGCTTTTGAAACTTACAATTATCATTCCAAAAAGTAAAAATATATTATACAGATAAATGTGTGTTTTTCAAAATTCTTCTACTATACAACTATTGCATTTTTTGAACTTCTGCATGAACACCTATATTAACATTAGTCATATCAAAAGGATTTATTTTGAAAGTTTTATGTTTCATAAGCTTAATAAAGTCAATAATTTTTTTCATAAGCATTAAAGCCAATAAGTTAATAAGAGTAAATAAACCGAAAGATAAGTATTTGCCACTAGATCACAATATGATTTCTTTGAATCGTTTTCTATAGAGAACAATTTCACGGATTTTAATCAAGCAAAAGTGAGGTAGAGATATTGTTTTACATCATGGTCATGGTATTTGAAAATAGAGGAACCTTTGAATCAAATTGATGTTCCTAAAGTTAGGATTAGTGTTATGAGAAACATGCGGGGATGTGTTCTTACTTTGTATTTTGTTAGGAAGGATTAAGTAAATCATTTAATATGCCATATTCTAAATTAAGACTAAACCATATTTGATCAATTTAGTCCCACATCGGGTAGAATGTGAAACAAGTTAGCATTTATAAATGTCAGATTCACAAGTTAGCTCGCCGAGTTGGGTAGAGCCAACTTGTAACCCAAGTGGGGGCAACAATGTGATGGGACATGGCTTTGACTTGTCATGTTGGGTTGGTGGTTGCTGCTGCGTGTTGGCCTGCACTCCAAGTTGAGAGTTGGGCCATGAGTCTTGGGCGAAGCTCGAGTCTCTTGGCTACTAGACAAGAGGGCATTGCGTGAGGTGGCTTTACAGAGCGGCGAGAACCTCCGGCTCTGACGGTGGAGGATCACAAGCTCACGCAATTTCAGCCCACAAAACTGATGAGCCTAGTCCCTTGGACCATCATTTTTTTTCATGTTTGCGTGAGACAACTATTCAATTTATTCTACAGTATAAGATTCATCAAGAACATACCCTATGTTTTTATCAACACTCGAAATAACCATTCAATTTTTTCCAAAGAACAAATATGTTTATAATGATAATTAACATTACGTGGTTCTAATTTCAGCATTATCTAAGCTTACATAAATTTATATCGATACAAATCCAAATTTCCAACCATTAGAGTTGTTGTCTCGGTTCTCATATGAGCACAAGTTCGCTTTTGAGGGTAGGAGTATTGAAGGTACTGTCGAGAGGTAAATTCAAGTAAAGATGAAGCATGACTTACTAGGATCGTGTTGTTTGTGGTTGGCTTTGTAGAGAAGAAAGAACCTCGACTCTTGACAAAGGAGGGATCACAAGCTAGAACAATCCAGTCCACAATATTTGTTGAGCCGAGTCCCATGAACTATCACTTCTTTTTCCAAGTCTTGGAGATGATGACTTTTCAATTTTTCCTATAGACCCAATATTAATCATGATCATTACATGTGTTGTCTTTTAACACTCAGAGAATGACATTACAAAACAGGAGATTTTTCAAATAAAAAGACTTCTGAGTTTAAAAGACAATACAGGAATCTAGTTACTTATAAGAATTTTAAAATATTTTTTAACATAAATATACAAATGCACATAAAATTATTGGTTTTGTGAGATATATATAAGTACAATGTGTTATAATATAAACCAAAATATAAGCAACATAAGGTAATTATCGAAAAGACAAAGAAAAAGAAACTATGATGTAAGAATATTACAGTGGTTTTGTTAGAGACAAGAATTTAAGTTTTTGCCCAATCTCCTACCCAATTTTTTGTCTAGTACCATGAACAATTTCTAATTCAAACATGCTGCAACTGGGGTTGTAATGTCCAATCCTTTGTTTTTTAGCAAAATCAAACACACCCATTGTGTTATACTCCAAATTTTGTATTTTATCACCCTACATGAGTATTTATAGGACACTAGTTTTGAAACTTACAATTATCATTCCAAAAAGTAAAAATATATTATACAGATAAATGTGTGTTTTCCAAAATTCTTCTACTATACAACTATTGCATTTTTTGAACTTCTGCATGAACACCTATATTAACATTAGTCATATCAAAAGGAGTTATTTTGAAAGTTTTATGTTTCATAAGCTTAATAAAGTCAATAATTTTTTTCATAAGCATTAAAGCCAATAAGTTAATAAGAGTAAATAAACCGAAAGATAAGTATTTGCCACTAGATCACAATATGATTTCTTTGAATCGCTTTCTATAGAGAACAATTTCACAGTTTTAATCAAGCAAAAGTGAGGTAGAGATATTGTTTTACATCATGGTCATGGTATTTGAAAATAGAGGAACCTTTGAATCAAATTGATGTTCCTAAAGTTAGGATTAGTGTTATGAGAAACATGCGGGGATGTGTTCTTACTTTGTATTTTGTTAGGAAGGATTAAGTAAATCATTTAATATGCCATATTCTAAATTAAGACTAAACCATATTTGATCAATTTAGTCCCACATCGGGTAGAATGTGAAACAAGTTAGCATTTATAAATGTCGATTCACAAGTTAGCTCGTAGAAGAGTTGGGTAGAGCCAACTTGTAACCCAAGTGGGGGCAACAATGTGATGGGACATGGCTTTGACTTGTCATGTTGGGTTGGTGGTTGCACCGTGTTGGCCCGCCCACCCAAGTTGAGAGTTGGGCCATGAGTCTTGGGCGAAAGCTCGAGTCTCTTGGATACTAGACAAGAGGGCATTGCGTGGTCGTGGCTTTACTGAGCGGCGAGAACCTCCGGCTCCGACAATGGAGGATCACAAGCTACTGCAATTTCAGCCCACAAAACCTGATGAGCCTAGTCCTTGGACCATCATTTTTTCATGTTTGCGTGAACAACTATTCAATTTATTCTCTACATTATAAGATTCATCATGAACATACCCTATGTTTTTATCAACACTCGAAATAACCATTCAATTTTTTCTAGCAACAAATATGTTTATAATGATAATTAACATTACGTGGTTCTAATTTCAGCATTATCTAAGCTTACATAAATTTATATCTGATACAAATCCAAATTTCCAACCATTAGAGTTGTTGTCTCGGTTCTCATATGAGCCTGAAGTTCGCTTTTGAGGGTAGGAGTATTGAAGGTACTGTCGAGGTAAATTCAAGTAAAGATGAAGCATGACTTACTAGACTGTGTTGTTTGTGGTTGGCTTTGTAGAGAAGAAAGAACCCTCGACTCTTGACAGTGGAGGGATCACAAGCTAGAACAATCCAGTCCACAATATTTGTTGAGCCGAGTCCATGAACTATCACTTCTTTTTCCAAGTCTTGGAGATGATGACTTTTCAATTTTTCCTATAGACCCAATATTAATCATGATCATTCTGTGTGTTGTCTTTTAACACTCAGAGAATGACATTACAAAACAGGAGATTTTTCAAATAAAAAGACTTCTGAGTTTAAAAGACAATACAGAATCTAGTTACTTATAAGAATTTTAAAATATTTTTAACATAAATATACAAATGCACATAAAATTATTGGTTTTGTGAGATATATATATAAGTACAATGTGTTATAATATAAACCAAAATATAAGCAACATAAGGTAATTATCGAAAAGACAAAGAAAAAGAAACTATGATGTAAGAATATTACAGTGGTTTTGTTAGAGACAAGAATTTAAGTTTTTGCCCAATCTCCTACCCAATTTTTTGTCTAGTACCATGAACAATTTCTAATTCAAACATCTCAGAATCAAGTTGTAATGTCCAATCCTTTGTTTTTAGCAAAATCAAACACACCCATTGTGTTATACTCCAAATTTTGTATTTTATCACCCTACATGAGTATTTATAGGACACTAGTTTTGAAACTTACAATTATCATTCCAAAAGTAAAAATATATTATACGAGATAAATGTGTGTTTTCCAAAATTCTTCTACTATACAACTATTGCATTTTTGAACTTCTGCATGAACACCTATATTAACATTAGTCATATCAAAAGGAGTTATTTTGAAAGTTTTATGTTTCATAAGCTTAATAAAGTCAATAATTTTTTTCATAAGCATTAAAGCCAATAAGTTAATAAGAGTAAATAAACCGAAAGATAAGTATTTGCCACTAGATCACAATATGATTTCTTTGAATCGTTTTCTATAGAGAACAATTTCACGGATTTTAATCAAGCAAAAGTGAGGTAGAGATATTGTTTTACATCATGGTCATGGTATTTGAAAATAGAGGAACCTTTGAATCAAATTGATGTTCCTAAAGTTAGGATTAGTGTTATGAGAAACATGCGGGGATGTGTTCTTACTTTGTATTTTGTTAGGAAGGATTAAGTAAATCATTTAATATGCCATATTCTAAATTAAGACTAAACCATATTTGATCAATTTAGTCCCACATCGGGTAGAATGTGAAACAAGTTAGCATTTATAAATGTCGATTCACAAGTTAGCTCGCGAGTTGGGTAGAGCCAACTTGTAACCCAAGTGGGGGCAACAATGTGATGGGACATGGCTTTGACTTGTCATGTTGGGTTGGTGGTTGCACCGTGTTGGCCTGCCCACTCCAAGTTGAGAGTTGGGCCATGAGTCTTGGGCGAAAGCTCGAGTCTCTTGGCTACTAGACAAGAGGGCATTGCGTGAGGTGGCTTTTTACAGAGCAGCGAGAACCTCTGGCTCCTGACAGTGGAGGGATCACAAGCTACTGCAATTTCAGCCCACAAAACCTGATGAGCCTAGTCCCTTGGACCATCATTTTTTTTTCATGTTTGCGTAGACAACTATTCAATTTATTCTACAGGTATAAGATTCATCATGAACATACCCTATGTTTTTATCAACACTCGAAATAACCATTCAATTTTTTCCAAAGAACAAATATGTTTATAATGATAATTAACATTACGTGGTTCTAATTTCAGCATTATCTAAGCTTACATAAATTTATATCTGATACAAATCCAAATTTCCAACCATTAGAGTTGTTGTCTCGGTTCTCATATGAGCACAAGTTCGCTTTTGAGGGTAGGAGTATTGAAGGTACTGTCGAGGTAAATTCAAGTAAAGATGAAGCATGACTTACTAGACTCGTGTTGTTTGTGGTTGGCTTTGTAGAGAAGAAAGAACCTCTCGACTCTTGACAAAGTGGAGGATCACAAGCTAGAACAATCCAGTCCACAATATTTGTTGAGCCGAGTCCCATGAACTATCACTTCTTTTTCCAAGTCTTGGAGATGATGACTTTTCAATTTTTCCTATAGACCCAATATTAATCATGATCATTACAGTGTGTTGTCTTTTAACACTCGAGAATGACATTACAAAACAGAGAGATTTTTCAAATAAAAAGACTTACGAGTTTAAAAGACAATACAGAATCTAGTTACTTATAAGAATTTTAAAATATTTTTTAACATAAATATACAAATGCACATAAAATTATTGGTTTTGTGAGATATATATAAGTACAATGTGTTATAATATAAACCAAAATATAAGCAACATAAGGTAATTATCGAAAAGACAAAGAAAAAGAAACTATGATGTAAGAATATTACAGTGGTTTTGTTAGAGACAAGAATTTAAGTTTTTGCCCAATCTCCTACCCAATTTTTGTCTAGTACCATGAACAATTTCTAATTCAAACATGCTTTGAACTGGGGTTGTAATGTCCAATCCTTTGTTTTTTAGCAAAATCAAACACACCCATTGTGTTATACTCCAAATTTTGTATTTTATCACCCTACATGAGTATTTATAGGACACTAGTTTTGAAACTTACAATTATCATTCCAAAAAGTAAAAATATATTATACAGATAAATGTGTGTTTTCCAAAATTCTTCTACTATACAACTATTGCATTTTTTGAACTTCTGCATGAACACCTATATTAACATTAGTCATATCAAAAGGAGTTATTTTGAAAGTTTTATGTTTCATAAGCTTAATAAAGTCAATAATTTTTTTCATAAGCATTAAAGCCAATAAGTTAATAAGAGTAAATAAACCGAAAGATAAGTATTTGCCACTAGATCACAATATGATTTCTTTGAATCGTTTTCTATAGAGAACAATTTCACGGATTTTAATCAAGCAAAAGTGAGGTAGAGATATTGTTTTACATCATGGTCATGGTATTTGAAAATAGAGGAACCTTTGAATCAAATTGATGTTCCTAAAGTTAGGATTAGTGTTATGAGAAACATGCGGGGATGTGTTCTTACTTTGTATTTTGTTAGGAAGGATTAAGTAAATCATTTAATATGCCATATTCTAAATTAAGACTAAACCATATTTGATCAATTTAGTCCCACATCGGGTAGAATGTGAAACAAGTTAGCATTTATAAATGTCAGATTCACAAGTTAGCTCGCCGAGTTGGGTAGAGCCAACTTGTAACCCAAGTCGGGGCAACAATGTGATGGGACATGGTTTTGACTTGTCATGTTGGGTTGGTGGTTGCACCGTGTTGGCCTGCCCACTCCAAGTTGAGAGTTGGGCCATGAGTCTTGGGCGAAAGCTCGAGTCTCTTGGCTACTAGACAAGAGGGCATTGCGTGAGGCTGGCTTTACAGAGCAGAGAGAACCTCTGGCTCCTGACAGTGGAGGGATCACAAGCTACTGCAATTTCAGCCCACAAAACCTGATGAGCCTAGTCCCTTGGACCATCACTTTTTTTCATGTTTGCGTAGACAACTATTCAATTTATTCTATAGGTATAAGATTCATCATGAACATACCCTATGTTTTTATCAACACTCAGAAATAACCATTCAATTTTTTCCAGCAACAAATATGTTTATAATGATAATTAACATTACGTGGTTCTAATTTCAGCATTATCTAAGCTTACATAAATTTATATCTGATACAAATCCAAATTTCCAACCATTAGAGTTGTTGTCTCGGTTCTCATATGAGCACAAGTTCGCTTTTGAGGGTAGGAGTATTGTAGGTACTGTCGAGGTAAATTCAAGTAAAGATGAAGCATGACTTACTAGACTGTGTTGTTTGTGGTTGGCTTTGTAGAGAAGAAAGAACCCCCGACTCTTGACAGTGGAGGGATCACAAGCTAGAACAATCCAGTCCACAATATTTGTTGAGCCGAGTCCCATGAACTATCACTTCTTTTTCAAGTCTTGGAGATGATGACTTTTCAATTTTTCCTATAGACCCAATATTAATCATGATCATTCGTGTGTTGTCTTTTAACACTCGAGAGAATGACATTACAAAACAGAGATTTTTCAAATAAAAAGACTTACGAGTTTAAAAGACAATACAGAATCTAGTTACTTATAAAAATTTTAAAATATTTTTAACATAAATATACAAATGCACATAAAATTATTGGTTTTGTGAGATATATATAAGTACAATGTGTTATAATATAAACCAAAATATAAGCAACATAAGGTAATTATCGAAAAGACAAAGAAAAAGAAACTATGATGTAAGAATATTACAGTGGTTTTGTTAGAGACAAGAATTTAAGTTTTTGCCCGATCTCTCCTACCCAATTTTTTGTCTAGTACCATGAACAATTTCTAATTCAAACATGTCAGCAATCTGGGGTTGTAATGTCCAATCCTTTGTTTTTAGAAAAATCAAACACACCCATTGTGTTATACTCCAAATTTTGTATTTTATCACCCTACATGAGTATTTATAGGACACCGCTTTGAAACTTACAATTATCATTCCAAAAGTAAAAATATATTATACAGATAAATGTGTGTTTTCCAAAATTCTTCTACTATACAACTATTGCATTTTTTGAACTTCTGCATGAACACCTATATTAACATTAGTCATATCAAAAGGATTTATTTTGAAATTTTTATGTTCATAAGCTTAATAAAGTCAATAATTTTTTTCATAAGCATTAAAGCCAATAAGTTAATAAGAGTAAATAAACCGAAAGATAAGTATTTGCCACTAGATCACAATATGATTTCTTTGAATCGTTTTCTATAGAGAACAATTTCACGGATTTTAATCAAGCAAAAGTGAGGTAGAGATATTGTTTTACATCATGGTCATGGTATTTGAAAATAGAGGAACCTTTGAATCAAATTGATGTTCCTAAAGTTAGGATTAGTGTTATGAGAAACATGCGGGGATGTGTTCTTACTTTGTATTTTGTTAGGAAGGATTAAGTAAATCATTTAATATGCCATATTCTAAATTAAGACTAAACCATATTTGATCAATTTAGTCCCACATCGGGTAGAATGTGAAACAAGTTAGCATTTATAAATGTCAGATTCACAAGTTAGCTCGCCGAGTTGGGTAGAGCCAACTTGTAACCCAAGTGGGGGCAACAATGTGATGGGACATGGCTTTGACTTGTCATGTTGGGTTGGTGGTTGCACCGTGTTGGCCTGCCCACTCCAAGTTGAGAGTTGGGCCATGAGTCTTGGGCGAAAGCTCGAGTCTCTTGGCTACTAGACAAGAGGGCATTGCGTGAGGCTGGCTTTACAGAGCAGCGAGAACCTCTGGCTCCTGACAGTGGAGGGATCACAAGCTACTGCAATTTCAGCCCACAAAACCTGATGAGCCTAGTCCCTTGGACCATCATTTTTTTTTTTCATGTTTGCGTAGACAACTATTCAATTTATTCTACAGGTATAAGATTCATCATGAACATACCCTATGTTTTTATCAACACTCAGAAATAACCATTCAATTTTTTCCAGCAACAAATATGTTTATAATGATAATTAACATTACGTGGTTCTAATTTCAGCATTATCTAAGCTTACATAAATTTATATCTGATACAAATCCAAATTTCCAACCATTAGAGTTGTTGTCTCGGTTCTCATATGAGCCTGAAGTTCGCTTTTGAGGGTAGGAGTATTGAAGGTACTGTCGAGGTAAATTCAAGTAAAGATGAAGCATGACTTACTAGACTGTGTTGTTTGTGGTTGGCTTTGTAGAGAAGAAAGAACCCTCGACTCTTGACAGTGGAGGGATCACAAGCTAGAACAATCCAGTCCACAATATTTGTTGAGCCGAGTCCCATGAACTATCACTTCTTTTTCCAAGTCTTGGAGATGATGACTTTTCAATTTTTCCTATAGACCCAATATTAATCATGATCATTACATGTGTTGTCTTTTAACACTCGAGAGAATGACATTACAAAACAGAGATTTTTCAAATAAAAAGACTTCGAGTTTAAAAGACAATACAGAATCTAGTTACTTATAAGAATTTTAAAATATTTTTAACATAAATATACAAATGCACATAAAATTATTGGTTTTGTGAGATATATATAAGTACAATGTGTTATAATATAAACCAAAATATAAGCAACATAAGGTAATTATCGAAAAGACAAAGAAAAAGAAACTATGATGTAAGAATATTACAAAGTGGTTTTGTTAGAGACAAGAATTTAAGTTTTTGCCCAATCTCCTACCCAATTTTTGTCTAGTACCATGAACAATTTCTAATTCAAACATGCTTTGCAACTGGGGGTTGTAATGTCCAATCCTTTGTTTTTAGCAAAATCAAACACACCCATTGTGTTATACTCCAAATTTTGTATTTTATCACCCTACATGAGTATTTATAGGACACTAGTTTTGAAACTTACAATTATCATTCCAAAAAGTAAAAATATATTATACAGATAAATGTGTGTTTTCCAAAATTCTTCTACTACACAACTATTGCATTTTTTGAACTTCTGCATGAACACCTATATTAACATTAGTCATATCAAAAGGAGTTATTTTGAAAGTTTTATGTTTCATAAGCTTAATAAAGTCAATAATTTTTTTCATAAGCATTAAAGCCAATTGATCAGTGCATTTTGATGCACGTTCTTCCATGTTTTTACTTAAGCATTTTTATGTTTTGCTTTGTTTATTTTTATGTTTTATAATGTTTTTCTAATTTAGTTTATTTTTGGCTTAATTTGATTTTCGTGTTTTATTTTCAGCTTTAGCAGCTTTCGCGGAAAAATTCATAACTGGAGCTGCGAGTATCGGATCGACGCGCTCTAATATGCGTTGAAAAGCCAAGAGAAAAAGCTACAACTTTCATGTTGCAGCAAAAAGCCAATTCGGAGCGCAAGAGTCTCAAATAATTCGTTGAAGTTCCAGACTTAATAAATATTTAGTTTTGGGCCGGTTTTTATGTTTTTGACCCGTTGGTTTAGAACCGGGAATCCTTGTTTTTTCCTTAAAACCTAGCAGCCGCGATGCTTCGTTGACTCTCTCGTTTTTCACTATTCACAAAAAATACTTGATTGCTTGAATAACTTTCATGGAGAACTAATCATTGAGAGTTGATCTACTGTAAGAAGTTTCCAGCGTGCTTTGAGGTTTTTACTCTATCAATTCAATTTCGTTTCTCTTTCAATTCTATTCTCTGAATATTCATATGCTTAATGTGTATTTCATGGAATGGTTTTGATTAAATTCGCATGATTGTATTCCTGATCTTTAATCGTTGTTTACTTCGCTTTGTCGTTAAACTACGTAGTAACTCGTGTTTGCTTAATTCACGATTGTGTTAATCCGTTTGCTTAATTCGGAATATAGGAATACCAATCTGTTATATATCTTTTGCGCTTGACAATCGATATTTAACCGAATAGAGATCGAAGCCGCTTAGGGAATTGGTAAGGTAGAAACCAGTGATTAGCCGGAAACTGAAAACAGTAGATTGACTTATTTTTTTATAATCGCTTATTTTAATCAACTATTTATTCTGTTTGTTGAATCAGACTTTAAATCAAACATCCCCCAATCCGATTTCAGTTGGTTAATTATCACACAAGAATCCTTGAGAGACGATACTCGAGTTGTCGCTACCGTATACTATATTTTCAAAATACTCGTTTTTGATCCGTGCGCGACAGCGGATCAAATTGGCGCCGTTGCCGGGGATTCTTGTTGTTAATAACTGATCTTAGAGTCACAGGTCTAGTGCTCTTGCGTTTAGACCCTACTTCCTCACTGTTTTGGCAATTTCAGCATTTCGATGTCAAAAATCCGGTTTTCGGGAAAATCGTGTCCGTTTCAAAATCTGTTTCTTGCAACCTGAGCAGAAAAATCGTGCGATCATTAGTCCCCTACTCATGGAATGAGTTACGGGACTACAGCCTCAAATTGCCAAATTCCTCTTCCTTCTATTTTTTATGAATTTTTTACTGTTTTCATAGTTTTGAAAAATTCCAAAAAAATTCTCATAATTCTTATTTCACTTAATTAGATTAAATTTGGTGTTTTTGTATTTTTCTGAATTTGTTTTAGTCTTATCCCTTTGTTTATTTTGTTTCTGCCTACTAGGGACATTGTTGGCATTTTCGGATTTGTTGCTGCATTGCTGCATTAGTTCTGGCTACTAGGTCTGTTTGTTCTGACTTGTTTTCTTTGGATCCTGAAGTTGAGAGAACCTTACACACACGCCGCAGAGCAAATCACACTAGCACTAGTTCACCACCCGTTATCGATTCTGATTCTGAACTTGTTTTTGATAACATGGTCGAACAAAGAACACTAAAGCGCTTCTTTGCGCCTCGATGTGAACTATAATGGTTTATGTATTGATTACCCTCAAGTGATACACCATTTGAATTGAAATCGTTTAATACACTTGTTGCCAAAGTTTCATGGTCTTGCGGTGAGGATCCGCATAAGCATTTGAAGGAATTTCGGGTTGTGTGTTCTACACCATTGAGGCTGAAGGAATCATCAAGATCACATCAAACTCGAGCCTTTCCATTCTCATTGCAAGGTGCAACAAAGGATTGGATATATTACCTTGAACCAAATTCTATCACAAGTCGGAATGCTCTAAAAAGAGTGTTCTTAGAAAAATATTTTCCCGCCTCCAGAGTCGCATCAATCGAAAAACAAATATGTGGAATTAGACAGATGGTGAGTCATTGGTCGAGTCTTCGGAGAGATTCAAGCGCTTGGTGTCCAGCTTGTCCCCAACACCGATCACCGAAAGATTACTTATCCAATTACTTCTATGAAGGTTTGTTACCAATGGATAGAAACATACTTGATCTTTGCATGAAGCGTGGAGCACTTGTTGATAAAACTCCATTGCTTTGCTAAAGCCTTGATTGAGAACATGTCTCTCAACTCCCAACATTCACCACTAGAAACAGTACTATCCAAACCAAGGGTGTGAACGAGATCCGTGGTTCTTCCAACAAAGCTTTAGAAACAAGAATTGACGAGCTTACTTCTTTAGTGAAACGGTTGTAATGTGTAAGACCAAGCAAACAAACTTGTGTGGTATTTGTACTTCGCCCCGAGCACCCGACCGATACTTGTCCTATTTTGAAAGATGAGTCAATCACCGAAGTTGCCTCAAGCTTATGCAAAAAAACCTTTACAATCAAGGAAACAATCGAAAAGGGGTTCCCGATCCACAACTAACAAATACCATCCCAATTGGAGGAACCATCCAAACCTTCGATATGGAAACCAACAGTCCAGCCAACAACAAAACCCTCCCCAAGTGACCACCCCTGCACCTTCCGGACCTTCACTAGAGGACCTTGTCAAGCAAATGGCTGTCAACAATCTCCGCCCAAAGAAAGAACCGATTCTAGCATTCGACCTTGCAGACACAAATTGACAACTTGCTACTTCAATGAATGCCATGCAGCAAGCCCAAGGATCGAACCAACTTCCTGCCCAAACAGTTGTGAATCCTAGAGGCGCTAATGTGAGTGCAATTTCCTTGAGATCCGGAAAAGTTGTAGACCCAGCCCCAGCCCCAGAAAAAAATAAAAGAACTAATGAGGTAACACCTTCTTCACCTGAACCCTCTTCTGTTGTGGTGGAAAGTGGAAAAGATAAACAGAAAGAGTATGCACCACCAGTCCCTTTCCCACATAGAGTGCTGAAAAATAAAGGGATTGATGAGGGAGACAAAGAGAGGGAGATCTTGGATGTTTTCAGAAAAGTTGCGGTCAACATTCCGCTTCTTGATGTAATTAAACAGGTTCCAAAGTACGCCAAGTTTCTAAAAGATTTGTGTACCAACAAGAGGAAGATGAAAGGAAGTGAAAGAGTCAACTTGGGAAGAAATATCTCTGCTTTATTCAGCCCAAGCCTTCATCTCGAAAAGGCTACAAAGCGAGCACAATGTTTCACCATCACTCGAGTTCTTGCCACAAAAGCGAATGATCCGGGAACTTTTGCTATTCCTTGTACCATCGGGGATAGTAAATTTGAGAATTGCATGCTTGATTTAGGAGCGGTATTAATGTTATGCCTACTTCCATTTATAATAACCTTAATCTTGGTCCTTTGCAAAGATACAGTTTGATCGTCCAACCGGCGAACAGAGAGCAACGCCGCCCACCGGGGTAGTGGAAGATGTTCGTTTCAAGTTAACGATTTAATTTTTCCCGCAGATTTTTATATCCTAGACATGGAAGGAGAAACTAAATCGAGCGGGCTCCCATCATTTTAGGCGCACTGCTTCATGAAAACGGCGAAAACTAAAATTGATGTTGATG
This sequence comes from Oxytropis ochrocephala, assembly GCA_020916435.1. NCBI lineage: Eukaryota > Viridiplantae > Streptophyta > Magnoliopsida > Fabales > Fabaceae > Oxytropis > Oxytropis ochrocephala. The sequence goes on from CM037088.1 coordinate 67,305,273, forward strand.
ATGGAACCATGTCCATGGAATTTGGTGACATTGTTGCAAAGTTTAACATTTTTGATGCTATGAAATACCCCAGAAGAGCATTCTCTTTTTTCATATTGAATTGATCTCTGAGTTGGTTGAGGACACTTGTTCTGAATTGTTATCACTGGATTTTCCATCCTTATCTGGGTTTGATGATATTTATTCATGTGTTGATTGTACTGAAACTAACCTTTGTGTTGTATGTCTTTGAGATTGATGTTTGCCTTGCGGTGACATGTTTCCTACAGTGAAGTCGTTGTCAATGAAGTTGTTTATGCGATTGATGCTCTCGACATCCCAAATGCCCCAAACACGCCATCCATCGAGCAACCCCGCCCTTAGAGTCAAAAACAACTCCCGGATAATCTGAAATACGCTTATTTGGGAAGTGATGAGAAACTCCCTGTTATTATCTCTTCTAACCTTGATTTCGATCAGGAAAACAAACTTTTGCAGGTTTTGAAGAAGCACAAGAAGGCAATTGGTTGGACATTAGCTGACATCCCAGGTATTAGTCCTTCCTTGTGTATGCACAGGATTTTACTTGAGGATGGTGCGAAAACAGTAAGGCAGCCCCAAAGGCGGCTTAATCCGTTGATCCTCGATGTCGTGAAGAAAGAGGTAACCAAACTCTTGCAAGCAGGTATTATTTACCCTATCTCTGACAGTAAATGGGTAAGCCCAGTACAGGTTGTACCTAAGAAATCTGGACTCACAGTGGTCAAAAATGAAAAGAATGAACTTGTCCCTACTAGAGTTCAGAATAGCTGGAGGGTTTGTATTGATTACAGGAGATTGAACCAGGCTACTAGGAAGGATCACTTCCCTTTACCGCTTCATTGACCAAATGCTTGAGCGGCTTCTTTGGTAAATCACATTATTGCTTTCTTGATGGCTTTTCAGGTTACTTTCAAATTCATATTGCACCTGAAGATCAAGAAAAGACTACTTTTACGTGCCCATTCGGTACATTTGCTTACAGGAGGATGCCTTTTGGTCTTTGCAATGCTCCTGGCACTTTCCAGCGATGCATGATTAGCATTTTTGCCGATTTTATTGAAAATTGCATGGAAGTGTTTATGGATGATTTCACTTGTTTATGGTTCTTCATTTGATGCATGCTTGAGCGCTTTAAATATGGTTTTGGAGAGATGCATCGAAACTAACCTTGTTTTAAATTATGAAAAATGCCATTTTATGGTTGAACAGGGAATTGTTTTGGGTCACATAATTTCACGAAAAAAGGATTTTCAGTAGACCTGCTAAGATTGATGTGATTTCTTCATTTGCTTTATCCATCTTGCATTCGCGAGATTCGTTCTTTTCTTGGTCATGCGTTTTTACAGAGCGTTTCATTAAGGATTTCAAAGAAGATAGCTCTTCCATTGTCCAACTTGTCAAGAATGACGTTACTTTCAACTTCGATGACAAATGCAAAACAAATTTGGACGCCTCTTGAAGAAAGCATTGACCTCTGCTCCGCCATCCAAATTTCCGACCGACCCTCCCTTTTGAGATCATGTGTGATGCTTCTAACTATCTTTGTTGGGGCGGTCCTTGCACAAAGAGTTGACAAGGCTGCCCATGTTATTTATTATGCTTCTAGGACTTTAGATTCTCGCATGTCTAATTACACCACCACCGAAAAGGAACTTACGGCTATTGTTTTTGCTCTTGATAAATTCGGATCATATTTGCTAGGTTCCAAGGTTGTTGTTTTTACTTGACCATGCAGACTTTAAAATATTTGTTGAAGAAGCGAGCGAGCTTAAACCGAGATTGATTCGGTGGATGTTGTTACTTCAAGAGTTTAATGTGGAGATTAAAGATAAAAGTGGAGCCGAGAACTTGTGGTCGATCACTTGAAGCAGATAGAAAGGGATGAAGATCCTTATCCCATTCAGGATGACTTTCCTGATGAGCAGCTTTTACTTATGCATGGAGTTACTCCTTGGTATGCTGATATTGTTAATTATCTTGTTGCTGGTATTTTTCCTACAGGGTGCATCCAGCCACAAATTCAAAAACTCAAGAGCGATGCCAAATATTATGTTTGGGATGATCCATACCTTTGGAAGTTTGGCAGTGATCAAGTAATTAGGAGATGTGTTCCCGACTATGAGATTGAATCTATTTTGCATTTTTCTCATGCATCTCAAGTCGGGGGACACTTTGGTCCTCAAAGGACTGCAAGAAAAGTCCTAGACTCAGGTTTCTATTGGCCCACTGTTTTTAAGGATGCTTATGAGACTTACCGCACTTGTAAGGAGTGTCAGATAGCAGTGCATCGCCATCACTGCAAGAGTGAAATGCCTCAAAGAACCCATGCTTTTCGTGAGGTATTTGATGTATGGGGAATCGACTTCATGGGTCCCTTTCCTATATCATTTGGTTTCCTCTATATTTTACTTGCTGTTGATTATGTTTCAAAGTGGGTGAAGCTATTCCCACTAGGACTAATGATTCTAGAGTTGTTGCGCATTTTGTCGTGTCTAATATCTTTTGCGGTTTGGAATACCGCGAGCTATCATAAGTGACCAAGGCACTCATTTCTGTAACCGCACCATGGAAGCTTTGCTCCGGAAGTATGGAGTTGTGCATAGAGTGTCAACTGCATATCACTATGAGGAGCTTTCTTTGGAAGCACCCAACTACACCGCTACTTGATCGGGAGTGCTTCACTATTCTCTCTACTTTAATAGTTCGCGCCTTTCATTGAGGACAATGCTTGTTTCAAGTGTGGGGAGGGAATCATTTGTTTTCTTTGCTTTTATTCGTTGTTTTTGTTTGTTTTCGCTTTAAAAAAAAAAAAATTGCATCTTTTGAAAGTTTTGGGCTCTGATTAATCTGAGTTTTAGGTTGTGGAGATTTGGGAAGAGTTCACAAGATCGGTATCGTTTTAACACCGTGAATCTCCTGCTTATGGAAATTAATTTGAATCCTTATTATGACATAGCCTTGAACTCTCACCCTCGATGACTCTTGAGTAGTTTATCTTTGCGATCAAGACCATCTCACACATGCTCTATGTAAGGAGCCGATGAAAATAAGTGAGTGATCTTTCAAAAAAAAAAAAAAAAAAAAAAAAAAAAAAAAAGGGGATGCTCCTTCTAAGTTTGGTGACCCTCACCCGGTCACTTAACCCAACAGACGTAGAACCTACACAAGAAAAAAAAAAGAGAGATTCCCATTGTTAGTTGGTTCAGAGGCTTCTGGTGCTGAACTTGGTAGGGTGGATTACGGTCCAATCCCCGCAACTACAATTGGGTAAACAAGGGTAATGCCATTTAATTCCAGAACCCTATGCAAAAAGGATCGAGTCACTAACCGCGATAGCCTTACTATAGGTGTGTGGAGATAACGGGCTTAATGTGATTGCACGGAATGAAAAAGAGGAAAAATGAGGACGGGTAAGTTAGACTTAGGCATAATAACATGGTTCAGATAGGTTTGTGTTTTCAGGAGGCTTATGATTGCACAATTGTGGATTAGTGTTCATACGATGCCCTTAGTGTGCAAGATTAGTACCTATCAACACAATCCTAGCCGAAGAAAAGTATGTGGCCCGGAATGAGTAACTCATGGTGCTTGTGTGTTTGCTGAGTTTTATTTTTATTTTTATTTTGCTCGGAGTGCAAAAGTTCAAGTGTGGGGGAATTTGATCAGTGCATTTTGATGCACGTTCTTCCATGTTTTTACTTAAGCATTTTTATGTTTTGCTTTGTTTATTTTTATGTTTTATAATGTTTTTCTAATTTAGTTTATTTTTGGCTTAATTTGATTTTCGTGTTTTATTTTCAGCTTTAGCAGCTTTCGCGGAAAAATTCATAACTGGAGCTGCGAGTATCGGATCGACGCGCTCTAATATGCGTTGAAAAGCCAAGAGAAAAAGCTACAACTTTCATGTTGCAGCAAAAGCCAATTCGGAGCGCAAGAGTCTCAAATAATTCGTTGAAGTTCCAGACTTAATAAATATTTAGTTTTGGGCGGGTTTTTTTATGTTTTTGACCCGTTGGTTTAGAACCGGGAATCCTTGTTTTTTCCTTAAAACCCAGCAGCCGCGGTACTCGTTGACTCTCTCGTTTTTCACTATTCACAAAAAATACTTGATTGCTTGAATAACTTTCATGGAGAACTAATCATTGAGAGTTGATCTCATCGTAAGAAGTTTCAGCGTGCTTTGAGGTTTTTACTCTATCAATTCAATTTCGTTTCTCTTTCAATTCTATTCTCTGAATATTCATATGCTTAATGTGTATTTCATGGAATGGTTTTGATTAAATTCGCATGATTGTATTCCTGATCTTTAATCGTTGTTTACTTCGCTTTGTCGTTAAACTACGTAGTAACTCGTGTTTGCTTAATTCACGATTGTGTTAATCCGTTTGCTTAATTCGGAATATAGGAATACCAATCTGTTATATATCTTTTGCGCTTGACAATCGATATTTAACCGAATAGAGATCGAAGCCGCTTAGGGAATTGGTAAGGTAGAAACCAGTGATTAGCCGGAAACTAAAAACAGTAGATTGACTTATTTTTTTATAATCGCTTATTTTAATCAACTATTTATTCTGTTTGTTGAATCAGACTTTAAATCAAACATCCCCCAATCCGATTTCAGTTGGTTAATTATCACACAAGAATCCTTGAGAGACGATACTCGAGTTGTCGCTACCGTATACTATATTTTCAAAATACTCGTTTTTGATCCGTGCGCGACAGCGGATCACCAATAAGTTAATAAGAGTAAATAAACCGAAAGATAAGTATTTGCCACTAGATCACAATATGATTTCTTTGAATCGTTTTCTATAGAGAACAATTTCACGGATTTTAATCAAGCAAAAGTGAGGTAGAGATATTGTTTTACATCATGGTCATGGTATTTGAAAATAGAGGAACCTTTGAATCAAATTGATGTTCCTAAAGTTAGGATTAGTGTTATGAGAAACATGCGGGGATGTGTTCTTACTTTGTATTTTGTTAGGAAGGATTAAGTAAATCATTTAATATGCCATATTCTAAATTAAGACTAAACCATATTTGATCAATTTAGTCCCACATCGGGTAGAATGTGAAACAAGTTAGCATTTATAAATGTCAGATTCACAAGTTAGCTCGCCGAGTTGGGTAGAGCCAACTTGTAACCCAAGTCGGGGCAACAATGTGATGGGACATGGTTTTGACTTGTCATGTTGGGTTGGTGGTTGCACCGTGTTGGCCTGCCCACTCCAAGTTGAGAGTTGGGCCATGAGTCTTGGGCGAAAGCTCGAGTCTCTTGGCTACTAGACAAGAGGGCATTGCGTGAGGCTGGCTTTACAGAGCAGCGAGAACCTCTGGCTCCTGACAGTGGAGGGATCACAAGCTACTGCAATTTCAGCCCACAAAACCTGATGAGCCTAGTCCCTTGGACCATCACTTTTTTTCATGTTTGCGTAGACAACTATTCAATTTATTCTATAGGTATAAGATTCATCATGAACATACCCTATGTTTTTATCAACACTCAGAAATAACCATTCAATTTTTTCCAAAGAACAAATATGTTTATAATGATAATTAACATTACGTGGTTCTAATTTCAGCATTATCTAAGCTTACATAAATTTATATCTGATACAAATCCAAATTTCCAACCATTAGAGTTGTTGTCTCGGTTCTCATATGAGCCTGAAGTTCGCTTTTGAGGGTAGGAGTATTGAAGGTACTTGTCGAGGTAAATTCAAGTAAAGATGAAGCATGACTTACTAGACTGTGTTGTTTGTGGTTGGCTTCAGAGAGAAGAAAGAACCCCGACTCTTGACAAAGTGGAGGATCACAAGCTAGAACAATCCAGTCCACAATATTTGTTGAGCCGAGTCCCATGAACTATCACTTCTTTTTCCAAGTCTTGGAGATGATGACTTTTCAATTTTTCCTATAGACCCAATATTAATCATGATCATTACGTGTGTTGTCTTTTAACACTCGAGAGAATGACATTACAAAACAGAGATTTTTCAAATAAAAAGACTTACGAGTTTAAAAGACAATACAGAATCTAGTTACTTATAAGAATTTTAAAATATTTTTAACATAAATATACAAATGCACATAAAATTATTGGTTTTGTGAGATATATATAAGTACAATGTGTTATAATATAAACCAAAATATAAGCAACATAAGGTAATTATCGAAAAGACAAAGAAAAAGAAACTATGATGTAAGAATATTACAAAGGGGTTTTGTTAGAGACAAGAATTTAAGTTTTTGCCCGTCTCCTACCCAATTTTTTGTCTAGTACCATGAACAATTTCTAATTCAAACATGTTTATGAATCTGGGGTTGTAATGTCCAATCCTTTGTTTTTAGCAAAATCAAACACACCCATTGTGTTATACTCCAAATTTTGTATTTTATCACCCTACATGAGTATTTATAGGACACAAGTTTTGAAACTTACAATTATCATTCCAAAAAGTAAAAATATATTATACAGATAAATGTGTGTTTTCCAAAATTCTTCTACTATACAACTATTGCATTTTTTGAACTTCTGCATGAACACCTATATTAACATTAGTCATATCAAAAGGATTTATTTTGAAAGTTTTATGTTTCATAAGCTTAATAAAGTAAATAATTTTTTTCATAAGCATTAAAGCCAATAAGTTAATAAGAGTAAATAAACCGAAAGATAATTATTTGCCACTAGATCACAATATGATTTCTTTGAATCGTTTTCTATAGAGAACAATTTCACGGATTTTAATCAAGCAAAAGTGAGGTAGAGATATTGTTTTACATCATGGTCATGGTATTTGAAAATAGAGGAACCTTTGAATCAAATTGATGTTCCTAAAGTTAGGATTAGTGTTATGAGAAACATGTGGGGATGTGTTCTTACTTTGTATTTTGTTAGGAAGGATTAAGTAAATCATTTAATATGCCATATTCTAAATTAAGACTAAACCATATTTGATCAATTTAGTCCCACATCGGGTAGAATGTGAAACAAGTTAGCATTTATAAATGTCAGATTCACAAGTTAGCTCGCCGAGTTGGGTAGAGCCAACTTGTAACCCAAGTGGGGGCAACAATGTGATGGGACATGGCTTTGACTTGTCATGTTGGGTTGGTGGTTGCCCCGTGTTGGCCTGCCCACTCCAAGTTGAGAGTTGGGCCATGAGTCTTGGGCGAAGCTCGAGTCTCTTGGCTACTAGACAAGAGGGCATTGCGTGAGGTGGCTTTGACAGAGCGGCGAGAACCTCTGGCTCCCGACACGGGAGGATCACAAGCTACCGCAATTTCAGCCCACAAAACCTGATGAGCCTAGTCCCTTGGACCATCACTTTTTTTTTCATGTTTGCGTAGACAACTATTCAATTTATTCTATAGGTATAAGATTCATCATGAACATACCCTATGTTTTTATCAACACTCAGAAATAACCATTCAATTTTTTCTAGCAACAAATATGTTTATAATGATAATTAACATTACGTGGTTCTAATTTCAGCATTATCTAAGCTTACATAAATTTATATCTCGATACAAATCCAAATTTCCAACCATTAGAGTTGTTGTCTCGGTTCTCATATGAGCACTCAAGTTCGCTTTTGAGGGTAGGAGTATTGTAGGTACTGCTCCGAGTAAATTCAAGTAAAGATGAAGCATGACTTACTAGATCGTGTTGTTTGTGGTTGGCTTTGTAGAGAAGAAAGAACCCCGACTCTTGACAAAGGAGGATCACAAGCTAGAACAATCCAGTCCACAATATTTGTTGAGCCGAGTCCCATGAACTATCACTTCTTTTTCCAAGTCTTGGAGATGATGACTTTTCAATTTTTCCTATAGACCCAATATTAATCATGATCATTACGTGTGTTGTCTTTTAACACTCGTGAGAATGACATTACAAAACAGAGATTTTTCAAATAAAAAGACTTCTGAGTTTAAAAGACAATACAGGAATCTAGTTACTTATAAAAATTTTAAAATATTTTTTAACATAAATATACAAATGCACATAAAATTATTGGTTTTGTGAGATATATATAAGTACAATGTGTTATAATATAAACCAAAATATAAGCAACATAAGGTAACACTAGTGCAAAAATGACTTTAGACAGCACCATTTAGTATCGGTTGTTTAAACAACCGATACTAAATGTAGACGCGGTGGCAATTTTGAAATTAAACAACCGATACTAAAAGTCTTTACAGGGGACGTTTAATTTTTGTAAACACGCTATCTCCTTCTCTTCAAAGACATTTAGTATCGGGCTTCCTAACAACCGATACTAAAGGCCCTTTTATTTTTTCTAAACGCGCGTTCTCTTCTCTCCTTCTCTCTGAAGTCACTATCTCTAAAACGAAGACGAACGACTCACCCTTACTCTCTCACGAAGATCTCTCACTGCCGACTATCTCTCACTCTCACCGCCGGCTATCTCTCACCATTCCTCACTCTCACGAAGATCTCTCACCTTCCTCACTCACTGCCGTCTTGTTCGTCTTCCTCACTCACGAAGTCTTCCCTTCCTCGCCGTCTCACCGCCGACTCTCTCTCACCGCCGTTCTCTCTCCTTGCGCGAAGTCTTCTCTTCTGCACCAGAACAACTTTCTTCTCTTCATCGACCTGGTTTGTATTCTTCTCTGATTTGATTCATGCTTCCTCGAAACCCTAAAACTAAGAGAAGATAGTATTTGAAATTGAAACCCTAAACTCAGTGTTCTATTTGAAACCCTAATTAGCCTGTAAATACAGTTGTATGATTTGATAATTGAAATAAATTGGTACAGTTGGGAATGGAATTTTCCCTTGGCAGAGAGATTACCCTGGGTCTTTTCTTTGATTCTCTCCTTTATCTTTTTCTCGAATGTTTTTGATTGTTTGAGGGGGCCTAACAGTTTTAGTGCCTTCATTATCGATGAGCTTACCTTTATTTTTACACATTAAATTTAGTTATTTGTCAATTTGCATTTGTTCGAGATGATGATGAAGCCGACAATTGTTGGTTCTTTGCACATTAAAAGTAGAGAATGTTACAAGAGAAACCCCCAACAAATTGAAGGTATTGGAGTTTATAATATTTTTAAATTGTTTGGCTAAGGTCCTTTGGAATTTGAATGATTGTGTGAAATGCCATGTTTATTCAGGTGACTCTCCTTGGTTATAATCACAAGCTAAGGATTGTACTTGAAACTATTGTTGAAAAGATTGCTCAGTGCTTAATTCTATCAGGTACTTTCTTTTGATATAATTTAGTATCTTCAAGCACATTTACTTATTTGGTTTCATGATGTGTGTGTGTTGTGTTTGGAATAACAGTTGTGAGAAGTTACCCTCTGTGTAGCTGAGTGTTAGGTGATCTATATGTGGGTAATTAGTTAGTTGTTTCTGTTGTGACTAACTATCAGCTTGAGGTATTGAATAGCAATTAAATACGGTTTTTTTACTCATAATTGAGCTTCTGTGACGAAGCACACTATTGGTTCATTTGTATTTTTAACTAATACTCACCATCTGGTTCTGTTTGATACCAGTTTATTCTGTGACGAAGCACACTATTGGTTCATTTGTGTTTTTAACTAATACTCACCATCTGGTTCTGTTTGATACCAGTTTATGTCTAAAATAGCAACTCGTAGGAATTTTAAATTCTTCAAATGGATTTAGCACATATTAATGGAGTTAGTCTGCATGCTTTGTCTTGATGAAAGTTGCTTTATATTTGAGTCCACCAGATGAAAGTTTTGATTTTTGTTTTTTACATTCCTCATCATACATCCATTTAATAATCAGTTCTGATGTTGATTAATTTCATGTTTGATTTTTTTATTTTTTTTTTAAAAAAACAGCTTTTTAGGAAGATTTTTAAAATGTGAGCATTCACTTATGTTACCATTTGTAGCTTTTTTATTTGATCTGTATTGCTCTCTCCTTGTAATAAGGGGCTCTTGTGAGTTCTTGATCATAATGTTTTGACAATTTCATCATTGACTTTTATGCTGTCTAGTGATACATGGTATCAGACTGTTAAATTGTTGTACCTCTTTTTTTTATATCCAGAACATCGTGGTTGGTGGACAAAAGTAGAATTGCAACCAAAATAAAGAGTGCATTTGGAGAGCAAGTGAAAAAGCTATATGGAAAAGCAATCCTACTAGAGCTTGCCCAAATTGTCAACATGTTATTGACAACAGTGATGTATGTGTATCTTTTTAAATTAGCTTTTTGACAATGGGAAAAGAACATTTAATCACTGCATATATTGTGTTTCTGTGGGTAGGTCTATTGTTGAAATGTGATTGTATTTTCGATTCAGCTTAAATTATCTTTATCCACATCTCAATTTTAGCACATTCTCATAATAACTCTGCACTAGATATGTAAAAGATGGTTGAACTTGATATTTTGCTTAATAGCATACTCCGTTCATTTGTGTATGATGCTAGCTGTATGAGCAGTCAGATTTTCACACTTGATTGTTATTCGAATGGATCATAATCCGTTCATTTGTGTATGGTGCTAGCTGTATTTGATTAATCATCAATGGTTATGGCACAGTTCTATACTTTGTCTTTGTGCATAGCATGCAATAGTTGAGTTGAGAAGGGTTTACTCGATGATGATCGAAATTGATTTAATTAATTGTTGCATCTTCTAAGATTTTTTCTCGCTGATCATTGTTCTCTTATTGAGGGTTGGTTCATCAATTGAATTGGGCTTAGTTTCATTTCTTGCTTCTGTTCATTTTCTCTTTGGTGATGGATTTGCTATTCGAGTTCCGCCAGAGTTTCAGGATATCATGGAACCTGAGGTACATTCATTGCCAAGCTAGTTATAATTATATCGTGGTACATTTATTACAAAGCCTGCACAACTTGATCTTGTAAGACTTCAAGCTGTTTGTCATATGGTCTAAGAGACCATTTAGTATTTTTCTTTTATGAAATAGGCCATTCAAAGATTCCAAGCCATTTTGAGTAGCAATAATTTTGATATAATCTGTTGCAATAATTTAGTACTCCAAGCCATTTTGTCATCTTTTTAGAACTTAAAATTCCATTCCCTAATCTTCTGCTTTTCCTCGTAAATTGTATCTCTCTTTGTGCTCAAACAAGAAAGATAAAAAAGGCAATAGAGAATGGCCTTGAGCCAAGCAAAAGGTAAAACAGATTTGAGTAGCAAAACAAGACTCTTCCTTATGGTTCTCACAATCCTTTTAGGATGAATTTTGGAAACAATGACTCAAAGATTACGTTATGGCCTTCTCGCATCTCTCATTTAACATTGGGATAGATATGAACCATGTAGATAAATTAATGGTTTCTGCAGAATTGATTCCTTTCATTATGAGAATTTTGTCTGCTGAAAGATTAAACTTTTTCTAAAGTAGCTATTTTCTACATGTCTCAAACTATGCAGCTTTATTTATCTTCTTTATTCTTATTTGCTATGTAGGTAATATAATCTGATTGTTTTAGGGATGCAATCGGCTTTCAATCCTTATAACTTTGCTTAGGTAATGGACAAATTTGTTCCTTTTATAGTTTAATTTTTGAATCTTTCTATTACTTGGTCGAGATATCGCAATTCATTTTGTCCATATCGTAATTTTGTTGCCGACAATGACATTGCATCTTATAATCCTTCCTCACACATTAATTCATTGATTAATTTGTTTCTCGCAAACTCAATCTATAGTCGAGAGATACTCACACCTTTGCTTTTTGGAGTTAAACTTTTATGCCATGACAATTTACTCGTGTGAACTGCATTCTTTTTCCTTTTCTTATTTTTAGATTCTCGCTTCTATTATTTATAACTTTATATGCTTTTGCACTCTTTCTATCGTGATCTGTATTTGTTTTTTTTTCTGCGTCTCAACATTTCCTTTTTCTTTGACCTTTACATATGTTTGTCCCTCTTTCTAGGAATGACCTTTAGCAACAAGACAATCCATGACTGTATGACTTCTAAGGCTAAATCTCATCGTGAGGAAGGGTTCAACACTAATGAAACCTCTGACTAGTCGGTTGGCTAAGCAAAATCGCCCCCTCAAATTGTTGGCTCGAGGTGATTGTTGGAGAAACTTGTCCTTCATTGTGGTTCAAAAGACACGAGCTATTAGGGAAAATCAATCAGTGAAGACTAGATTAGTAGATTAGTTTACAAGCATTTGCAATGTTTCATGTCAATTCCACCATAAATGTTGTATTATTGGATTGATCCCCTAGTTTTTCTCTTCTACACTTTGATGGAAGAAATTATCTAATTTGTGGATTCCAAAAGAATTGCATTTCCTTATATCGCCCTTAACTTCCATTGTTCTCGGGTTTGGTAAGTGCAGGACTCATAAAAGGAAACAAATTTTTCTACCTCTTACGGGATAGAGAGTCAAGTGCCAAGCGCGAAATTAGAGGTGGTCTCTTGCGCAAGGTCCGTGAATCCTTCTCCTCTCGACTATTATTTATTTAAGCGGCTCTTATATTTGATTTCACAATCCACTTAGACATATGCTAGAGGCGAGAAATTGGTTATAAAGTTGAACATTTTTAGTGTTGAGAAATTTTGCGCAACTCCTAGTAAGTTGTTGATCGTACCATTTTATCAAAGTATTGCTAACATCTTCCGTTTTCGGGCATCAAAATGCACTATGAAAATTTAGTGATACTTTTTGAGGTTCATAATTTGATAGATTACAGATTATTATAATTAAATTTAGCCTCATGTTTTGTCGCTCGAGTGGGAAATTTAGATGTGTCTTAACTATGCTTTGCCTTTCTTTATTTTAGGAAGAGCATTTTACCAAGCTAACTATGTTCACAAGGCAATCAAGAAGGTATGAAACCTAATCGGTTATGCGAGAATGTTATCTTTGTGGATAAAAATAGATTGTGCAAAATTACCAAATACATTTCATATGACTTGTAGTTGTATGGTGCTCATATCGTGTCACATAATTTTTTCCGCTTTCTTCCATTCATTAGTTTCTTTTCCTATCGAGATCTTGTAAATGATGAAGAAAATTCTCTATCATTTTTCTCGTACAAACACCGCCAATAGTTAAGTAGTGTAATTTTTACCAAATGGAAAAACAACAGGTTGACTTCATTTGGGCAAAGTGTCTTATTGGTGACAGGGAAGAGGTTCACATGGTTATGGTCTGTGATTTTTGTGATTTTTGCAGGTTTGTAATTGTTGATCAAATCTCCTTCAACCCTTGTTGTCAAATCTGCTGTGGGTGAGGCTTTTGTTGCTGATCCTCCTTCAACTTCTTCTCCCGGGGATGCCTCTGATTCTATCTCCGCCTTCAAAGAGGGAAAATGTTGGGGGAGGTAGTTATGAGTTGATTTTTAGGCATTTGCAACAGCTTATTTAGCCTTGTCTTGTTAAATAAATGCATCAATAAATATTAGCAAGGGCTTATAAAAACAAATTATATGTCCCTAGCTAAGCTAATGTTAGCTTATTTTTATATGCTCTTTACTATAGCTTATTGAAATAATTTACAAATTGTTTATTTAGATTACTCTCACATAAGTGCATAATTTCGGTGTTCACCCAAATACCTTCTTTATGTGTTTCACTTTCATGCCTAAATAAATATTTGTTGAGTACTTGTTTCTTCATTAATGCAGAGTCTTTGTTTACGGGCTAAATAGTGGTGTTCTTTGCAAGTGAAGAAGACATACAAAGGCGAGATATTGCGGTAAGGAACTTGAAGTCTCTTTGGAGGATTAGTCGACCTCTCGGGATTAGTGGACCTTGATAAATTGCAAGGAAGATGGAAATCGATATATAGCGATTGCATTCCAACATCGAAAAATGTTCCAACACCGTGTCTGTCATCTCTTTTTGTTTTTAATTTTCAGATAGTGTTGTCTTGTTATAAGTTTAAATTTTTTGGGGTTTTTTGTGATTATTTGACTAACACGATCCATAGTTAAATTTATGAAATCTTATGAATTTCATGTTCAATTTTAGTTGTTTGATGTTAGTTTTGGTTCTCAGTTCACATTTTACCACACACTACTATATGTAGTGTGTGTGTGGTAAAATGTGAACTGAGAACCTTTTTTTTTAAGAAAATAGACTTTTAGTATCGGTTATTTAAATAACCGATGCTAAAGGTCCCTTTTTTGTGACATTTAGTATCGGTTAATTTAAATAACCGATACTAAATGTCATTTCAACATTGTGTTTGCTGTCTAAAAAATGATATTTAGTATCGGTTTTTTAAATAACCGATACTAAAAGTGACATTTAGTATCGGTTATTTAAATAACCGATACTAAATGTCATGTCAACATTGTGTTTGCTGTCTAATAAATGACTTTTAGTATCGGTTATTTAAATAACCAATACTAAATGTCACTTTTAGTATCGGTTATTTAAATAACCGATACTAAAAGTACGTTTTCAAGGCATAAAAAACACCAAAAAAATGACATTTAGTATCGGTTTTTTGAAAATCCGATACTAAAAGTGACATTTAGTATCGGTTATTTAACCGATACTAAATGTCAGACATTTAGTATCGGTCGAATTAGTATCGACAGATAACCGATACTAAAAGTGCAAAACAACCGATACAAAAAGTCTTTTCTGCACTAGTGTAATTATCGAAAAGACAAAGAAAAAGAAACTATGATGTAAGAATATTACAGTGGTTTTGTTAGAGACAAGAATTTAAGTTTTTGCCCAGTCTCCTACCCAATTTTTTGTCTAGTACCATGAACAATTTCTAATTCAAACATGCTGCAACTGGGGTTGTAATGTCCAATCCTTTGTTTTTTAGCAAAATCAATCACACCCATTGTATTATACTCCAAATTTTGTATTTTATCACCCTACATGAGTATTTATAGGACACAAGTTTTGAAACTTACAATTATCATTCCAAAAAGTAAAAATATATTATACAGATAAATGTGTGTTTTCCAAAATTCTTCTACTATACAACTATTGCATTTTTTGAACTTCTGCATGAACACCTATATTAACATTAGTCATATCAAAAGGATTTATTTTGAAAGTTTTAAGTTTCATAAGCTTAATAAAGTCAATAATTGTTTTCATAAGCATTAAAGCAAATAAGTTAATAAAAGTAAATAAACCGAAAGATAAGTATTTGCCACTAGATCACAATATGATTTCTTTGAATCGTTTTCTATAGAGAACAATTTCACGGATTTTAATCAAGCAAAAGTGAGGTAGAGATATTGTTTTACATCATGGTCATGGTATTTGAAAATAGAGGAACCTTTGAATCAAATTGATGTTCCTAAAGTTAGGATTAGTGTTATGAGAAACATGCGGGGATGTGTTCTTACTTTGTATTTTGTTAGGAAGGATTAAGTAAATCATTTAATATGCCATATTCTAAATTAAGACTAAACCATATTTGATCAATTTAGTCCCACATCGGGTAGAATGTGAAACAAGTTAGCATTTATAAATGTCAGATTCACAAGTTAGCTCGCCGAGTTGGGTAGAGCCAACTTGTAACCCAAGTGGGGGCAACAATGTGATGGGACATGGCTTTGACTTGTCATGTTGGGTTGGTGGTTGCACCGTGTTGGCCTGCCCACTCCAAGTTGAGAGTTGGGCCATGAGTCTTGGGCGAAAATTCGAGTCTCTTGGCTACTAGACAAGAGGGCATTGCGTGAGGCTGGCTTTACAGAGCAGCGAGAACCTCTGGCTCCTGACAGTGGAGGGATCACAAGCTACTGCAATTTCAGCCCACAAAACTGATGAGCCTAGTCCTCTTGGACCATCACTTTTTTTCATGTTTGCGTGAGACAACTATTCAATTTATTCTATAGGTATAAGATTCATCATGAACATACCCTATGTTTTTATCAACACTCGAAATAACCATTCAATTTTTTCCAAAGAACAAATATGTTTATAATGATAATTAACATTACGTGGTTCTAATTTTAGCATTATCTAAGCTTACATAAATTTATATCCGATACAAATCCAAATTTCCAACCATTGGAGTTGTTGTCTCTCTGTTCCCATATGAGCCTCAAGTTCGCTTTTGAGGGTAGGAGTATTGAAGGTATTGTCGAGGTAAATTCAAGTAAAGATGAAGCATGACTTACTAGGATCGTGTTGTTTGTGGTTGGCTTTGTAGAGAAGAAAGAACCCCGACTCTTGACAAAGGAGGATCACAAGCTAGAACAATCCAGTCCCACAATATTTGTTGAGCCTAGTCCCATGAACTATCACTTCTTTTCCAAGTCTTGGAGATGATGACTTTTCAATTTTTCCTATAGACCCAATATTAATCATGATCATTACAGGTGTTGTCTTTTAACACTCGAGAGAATGACATTACATAACAGAGGATTTTCAAATAAAAAGACTTACGAGTTTAAAAGACAATATAGGAATCTAGTTACTTATAAGAATTTTAAAATATTTTTTAACATAAATATACAAATGCACATAAAATTATTGGTTTTGTGAGATATATATAAGTACAATGTGTTATAATATAAACCAAAATATAAGCAACATATGGTAATTATCGAAAAAACAAAGAAAAAGAAACTATGATGTAAGAATATTACAGTGGTTTTGTTAGAGACAAGAATTTAAGTTTTTGCCCAGTCTCCTACCCAATTTTTTGTCTAGTACCATGAACAATTTCTAATTCAAACATGCTGCAACTGGGGTTGTAATGTCCAATCCTTTGTTTTTAATCAAAATCAAACACACCCATTGTATTATACTCCAAATTTTGTATTTTATCACCCTACATGAGTATTTATAGGACACAAGTTTTGAAACTTACAATTATCATTCCAAAAAGTAAAAATATATTATACAGATAAATGTGTGTTTTCCAAAATTCTTCTACTATACAACTATTGCATTTTTTGAACTTCTGCATGAACACCTATATTAACATTAGTCATATCAAAAGGATTTATTTTGAAAGTTTTATGTTTCATAAGCTTAATAAAGTCAATAATTGTTTTCATAAGCATTAAAGCCAATAAGTTAATAAGAGTAAATAAACCGAAAGATAAGTATTTGCCACTAGATCACAATATGATTTCTTTGAATCGTTTTCTATAGAGAACAATTTCACGGATTTTAATCAAGCAAAAGTGAGGTAGAGATATTGTTTTACATCATGGTCATGGTATTTGAAAATAGAGGAACCTTTGAATCAAATTGATGTTCCTAAAGTTAGGATTAGTGTTATGAGAAACATGCGGGGATGTGTTCTTACTTTGTATTTTGTTAGGAAGGATTAAGTAAATCATTTAATATGCCATATTCTAAATTAAGACTAAACCATATTTGATCAATTTAGTCCCACATCGGGTAGAATGTGAAACAAGTTAGCATTTATAAATGTCAGATTCACAAGTTAGCTCACCGAGTTTGGGTAGAGCCAACTTGTAACCCAAGTGGGGGCAACAATGTGATGGGACATGGCTTTGACTTGTCATGTTGGGTTGGTGGTTGCACCGTGTTGGCCTGCCCACTCCAAGTTGAGAGTTGGGCCATGAGTCTTGGGCGAAAATTCGAGTCTCTTGGCTACTAGACAAGAGGGCATTGCGTGAGGCTGGCTTTGCAGAGCAGCGAGAACCTCTGGCTCCTGACAGTGGAGGGATCACAAGCTACTGCAATTTCAGCCCACAAAACCTGATGAGCCTAGTCCCTTGGACCATCACTTTTTTTTTCATGTTTGGGTAGACAACTATTCAATTTATTCTATAGGTATAAGATTCATCATGAACATACCCTATGTTTTTATCAACACTCAGAAATAACCATTCAATTTTTTCCAGCAACAAATATGTTTATAATGATAATTAACATTACGTGGTTCTAATTTTAGCATTATCTAAGCTTACATAAATTTATATCTGATACAAATCCAAATTTCCAACCATTAGAGTTGTTGTCTCGGTTCCCATATGAGCCTGAAGTTCGCTTTTGAGGGTAGGAGTATTGAAGGTACTTGTCGAGGTAAATTCAAGTAAAGATGAAGCATGACTTACTAGACTGTGTTGTTTGTGGTTGGCTTTGTAGAGAAGAAAGAACCCCCGACTCTTGACAGTGGAGGGATCACAAGCTAGAACAATCCAGTCCACAATATTTGTTGAGCCTAGTCCCATGAACTATCACTTCTTTTTCCAAGTCTTGGAGATGATGACTTTTCAATTTTTCCTATAGACCCAATATTAATCATGATCATTCTGTGTGTTGTCTTTTAACACTCAGAGAATGACATTACATAACAGGGGATTTTTCAAATAAAAAGACTTCTGAGTTTAAAAGACAATATAGGAATCTAGTTACTTATAAGAATTTTAAAATATTTTTTAACATAAATATACAAATGCACATAAAATTATTGGTTTTGTGAGATATATATAAGTACAATGTGTTATAATATAAACCAAAATATAAGCAACATATGGTAATTATCGAAAAGACAAAGAAAAAGAAACTATGATGTAAGAATATTACAAAGGGTTTTGTTAGAGACAAGAATTTAAGTTTTTGCCCAGTCTCCTACCCAATTTTTTGTCTAGTACCATGAACAATTTCTAATTCAAACATGTCAGCAATCTGGGTTGTAATGTCCAATCCTTTGTTTTTATCAAAATCAAACACACCCATTGTATTATACTCCAAATTTTGTATTTTATCACCCTACATGAGTATTTATAGGACACAAGTTTTGAAACTTACAATTATCATTCCAAAAAGTAAAAATATATTATACTGAGATAAATGTGTGTTTTCCAAAATTCTTCTACTATACAACTATTGCATTTTTGAACTTCTGCATGAACACCTATATTAACATTAGTCATATCAAAAGGATTTATTTTGAAAGTTTTATGTTTCATAAGCTTAATAAAGTCAATAATTGTTTTCATAAGCATTAAAGCCAATAAGTTAATAAGAGTAAATAAACCAAAGATAAGTATTTGCCACTAGATCACAATATGATTTCTTTGAATCGTTTTCTATAGAGAACAATTTCACAGATTTTAATCAAGCAAAAGTGAGGTAGAGATATTGTTTTACATCATGGTCATGGTATTTGAAAATAGAGGAACCTTTGAATCAAATTGATGTTCCTAAAGTTAGGATTAGTGTTATGAGAAACATGCGGGGATGTGTTCTTACTTTGTATTTTGTTAGGAAGGATTAAGTAAATCATTTAATATGCCATATTCTAAATTAAGACTAAACCATATTTGATCAATTTAGTCCCACATCGGGTAGAATGTGAAACAAGTTAGCATTTATAAATGTCAGATTCACAAGTTAGCTCGCCGAGTTGGGAAGAGCCAACTTGTAACCCAAGTGGGGGAAACAATGTGATGGGACATGGCTTTGACTTGTCATGTTGGGTTGGTGGTTGCACCGTGTTGGCCTGCCCACTCCAAGTTGAGAGTTGGGCCATGAGTCTTGGGCGAAAGCTCGAGTCTCTTGGCTACTAGACAAGAGGGCATTGCGTGAGGTCGGCTTTACAGAGCGGCGAGAACCTCCGGCTCCCGATAGTGGAGGAGGATCACAAGCTCACCGCAATTTCAGCCCACAAAACTGATGAGCCTAGTCCCTTGGACCATCACTTTTTTTTTCATGTTTGCGTAGACAACTATTCAATTTATTCTATAGGTATAAGATTCATCATGAACATACCCTATGTTTTTATCAACACTCAGAAATAACCATTCAATTTTTTCCAGCAACAAATATGTTTATAATGATAATTAACATTACGTGGTTCTAATTTCAGCATTATCTAAGCTTACATAAATTTAGATCTGAAACAAATCCAAATTTCCAACCATTAGAATTGCTGTCTCGGTTCTCATATGAGCACAAGTTCGCTTTTGAGGGTAGGAGTATTGTAGATACAAATCGAGGTAAATTCAAGTAAAGATGAAGCATGACTTACTAGACGGTGTTGTTTGTAGTTGGCTTTGTAGAGAAGAAAGAACCCCCGACTCTTGACAGTGGAGGGATCACAAGTTAGAAGAATCCAGTCCACAATATTTGATGAGCCTAGTCCCATGAACTATCACTTCTTTTTCCAAGTCTTGGAGATGATGACTTTTCAATTTTTCCTATAGACCCAATATTAATCATGAGCATTCTGTGTGTTGTCTTTTAACACTCAGAGAATGACATTACAAAACAGGAGATTTTTCAAATAAAAAGACTTCTGAGTTTAAAAGACAATATAGGAATCTAGTTACTTATAAGAATTTTAAAATATTTTTTAACATAAATATACAAATGCACATAAAATTATTGGTTTTGTGAGATATATATAAGTACAATGTGTTATAATATAAACCAAAATATAAGCAACATAAGGTAATTATCGAAAAGACAAAGAAAAAGAGAATATGATGTAATAATATTACAGTGGTTTTGTTAGAGACAAGAATTTAAGTTTTTGCCCAATCTCCTACCCAATTTTTTGTCTAGTACCATGAACAATTTCCAATTCAAACATGTCAAATCAGAGGTTGTAATGTCCAATCCTTTGTTTTTAGCAAAATCAAACACACCAAATTTTGTATTATACTCCAAATTTTGTATTTTATCACCCTACAAGAGTATTTACAGGACACAAGTTTTGTAACTTACAATTATCATTCCAAAAGTAAAAATATATTATACTGAGATAAATGTGTGTTTTCCAAAATTCTTCTACTATACAACTATTGCATTTTTTGAACTTCTGCATGAACACCTATATTAACATTAGTCATATCAAAAGGATTTATTTTGAAAGTTTTATGTTTCATAAGCTTAATAAAGTCAATAATTTTTTTCATAAGCATTAAAGCCAATAAGTTAATAAGAGTAAATAAACCGAAAGATAAGTATTTTCCACTAGATCACAATATGATTTCTTTGAATCGTTTTCTATAGAGAACAATTTCACTGGTTTTAATCAAGCAAAAGTGAGGTAGAGATATTGTTTTACATCATGGTCATGGTATGAGAAAATAGAGGAACCTTTGAATCAAATTGATGTTCCTAAAGTTAGGATTTGTGTTATGAGAAACATGCGGGGATGTGTTGTTACTTTGTATTTTGTTAGGAAGGATTAAGTAAATCATTTAATATGCCATATTCTAAATTAAGACTAAACCATATTTGATCAATTTAGTCCCACATCGGGTAGAATGTGAAACAAGTTAGCATTTATAAATGTCAGATTCACAAGTTAGCTCGCCGAGTTGGGTAGAGCCAACTTGTAACCCAAGTGGGGGAAACAATGTGATGGGACATGGCTTTGACTTGTCATGTTGGGTTGGTGGTTGCACCGTGTTGGCCTGCCCACTCCAAGTTGAGAGTTGGGCCATGAGTCTTGGGCGAAAGCTCGAGTCTCTTGGCTACTAGACAAGAGGGCATTGCGTGAGGCTGGCTTTACAGAACAGCGAGAACCTCTGGCTCCTGACAGTGGAGGGATCACAAGCTACTGCAATTTCAGCCCACAAAACATGATGAGCCTAGTCCCTTGGACCATCACTTTTTTTTTTCATGTTTGCGTAGACAACTATTCAATTTATTCTATAGGTATAAGATTCATCATGAACATACCCTATGTTTTTATCAACACTCGAAATAACCATTCAATTTTTTCCAAAGAACAAATATGTTTATAATGATAATTAACATTACGTGGTTCTAATTTCAGCATTATCTAAGCTTACATTAATTTATATCTGATACAAATCCAAATTTCCAACCATTAGAGTTGTTGTCTCTGTTCTCATATGAGCCTGAAGTTCGCTTTTGAGGGTAGGAGTATTGAAGGTACTGTCGAGGTAAATTCAAGTAAAGATGAAGCATGACTTACTAGACTGTGTGTTGTTTGTGGTTGGCTTTGTAGAGAAGAAAGAACCCCCGACTCTTGACAGTGGAAGGATCACAAGCTAGAACAATCCAGTCCACAATATTTGTTGAGCCTAGTCCCATGAACTATCACTTCTTTTTCCAAGTCTTGGAGATGTTGACTTTTCAATTTTTCCTATAGACCCAATATTAATCATGATCATTACAGTGTGTTGTCTTTTAACACTCGAGAGACCGACATTACAAAACAGAGAGATTTTCAAATAAAAAGACTTCGAGTTTAAAAGACAATATAGGAATCTAGTTACTTATAAGAATTTTAAAATATTTTTAACATAAATATACAAATGCACATAAAATTATTGGTTTTGTGAGATATATATAAGTACAATGTGTTATAATATAAACCAAAATATAAGCAACATAAGGTAATTATCGAAAAGACAAAGAAAAAGAAACTATGACGTAAGAATATTACAGTGGTTTTGTTAGAGACAAGAATTTAAGTTTTTGCCCAGTCTCCTACCCAATTTTTGTCTAGTACCATGAACAATTTCTAATTCAAACATCTTTTACCAACTGGGGTTGTAATGTCCAATCCTTTGTTTTTTAGCAAAATCAAACACACCCATTGTATTATACTCCAAATTTTGTATTTTATCACCCTACATGAGTATTTATAGGACACAAGTTTTGAAACTTACAATTATCATTCCAAAAAGTAAAAATATATTATACAGATAAATGTGTGTTTTCCAAAATTCTTCTACTATACAACTATTGCATTTTTTGAACTTCTGCATGAACACCTATATTAACATTAGTCATATCAAAAGGATTTATTTTGAAAGTTTTATGTTTCATAAGCTTAATAAAGTAAATAATTTTTTTCATAAGCATTAAAGCCAATAAGTTAATAAGAGTAAATAAACCGAAAGATAAGTATTTTCCACTAGATCACAATATGATTTCTTTGAATCGTTTTCTATAGAGAACAATTTCACTGGTTTTAATCAAGCAAAAGTGAGGTAGAGATATTGTTTTAAATCATGGTCATGGTATGAGAAAATAGAGGAACCTTTGAATCAAATTGATGTTCCTAAAGTTAGGATTAGTGTTATGAGAAACAGGCGGGGATGTGTTGTTACTTTGTATTTTGTTAGGAAGGATTAAGTAAATCATTTAATATGCCATATTCTAAATTAAGACTAAACCATATTTGATCAATTTAGTCCCACATCGGGTAGAATGTGAAACAAGTTAGCATTTATAAATGTCAGATTCACAAGTTAGCTCGCCGAGTTGGGTAGAGCCAACTTGTAACCCAAGTGGGGGCAACAATGTGATGGGACATGGCTTTTACTTTTCATGTTGGGTTGGTAGTTGCACCGTGTTGGCCTGCCCACTCGAAGTTGAGAGTTGGGCCATGAGTCTTGGGCGAAAGCTCGAGTCTCTTGGCTACTAGACAAGAGGGCATTGCGTGAGGTCGGCTTCTGAGCAAATGAGAACCTCCGGCTCTGACAAAGTGGAGGGATCACAAGCTACTACAATTTCAGCCCACAAAACTGATGAGCCTAGTCCTTGGACCATCACTTTTTTTCATGTTTGCGTGAGACAACTATTCAATTTATTCTATAGGTATAAGATTCATCATGAACTTACCCTATGTTTTTATCAACACTCGAAATAACCATTCAATTTTTTCCAAAGCAACAAATATGTTTATAATGATAATTAACATTACGTGGTTCTAATTTCAAAGATTATCTAAGCTTACATAAATTTAGATCTGAAACAAATCCAAATTTCCAACCATTAGAATTCTTTGTCTCGGTTCTCATATATGAGCACGAAGTTCGCTTTTGAGGGTAGGAGTATTGTAGATACAATCGAGGTAAATTCAAGTAAAGATGAAGCATGACTTACTAGACGGTGTTGTTTGTAGTTGGCTTTGTAGAGAAGAAAGAACCCCGACTCTTGACAAAGGAGGATCACAAGTTAGAAGAATCCACCCACAATATTTGATGAGCCTAGTCCCATGAACTATCACTTCTTTTTCCAAGTCTTGGAGATGATGACTTTTCAATTTTTCCTATAGACCCAATATTAATCATGAGCATTCTGTGTGTTGTCTTTTAACACTCAGAGAATGACATTATAAAACAGGAGATTTTTCAAATAAAAAGACTTCTGAGTTTAAAAGACAATATAGGAATCTAGTTACTTATAAGAATTTTAAAATATTTTTTAACATAAATATACAAATGCACATAAAATTATTGGTTTTGTGAGATATATATAAGTACAATGTGTTATAATATAAACCAAAATATAAGCAACATAAGGTAATTATCGAAAAGACAAAGAAAAAGAGAATATGATGTAATAATATTACAGTGGTTTTGTTAGAGACAAGAATTTAAGTTTTTGCCCAATCTCCTACCCAATTTTTTGTCTAGTACCATGAACAATTTCCAATTCAAACATGCTGCAACTAGGGTTGTAATGTCCAATCCTTTGTTTTTTAGCAAAATCAAACACACCAAATTTTGTATTATACTCCAAATTTTGTATTTTATCACCTTACATGAGTATTTACAGGACACAAGTTTTGTAACTTACAATTATCATTCCAAAAAGTAAAAATATATTATACAGATAAATGTGTGTTTTCCAAAATTCTTCTACTATACAACTATTGCATTTTTTGAACTTCTGCATGAACACCTATATTAACATTAGTCATATCAAAAGGATTTATTTTGAAAGTTTTATGTTTCATAAGCTTAATAAAGTAAATAATTTTTTTCATAAGCATTAAAGCCAATAAGTTAATAAGAGTAAATAAACCGAAAGATAAGTATTTTCCACTAGATCACAATATGATTTCTTTGAATCGTTTTCTATAGAGAACAATTTCACTGGTTTTAATCAAGCAAAAGTGAGGTAGAGATATTGTTTTAAATCATGGTCATGGTATGAGAAAATAGAGGAACCTTTGAATCAAATTGATGTTCCTAAAGTTAGGATTAGTGTTATGAGAAACAAAGTGGGGATGTGTTGTTACTTTGTATTTTGTTAGGAAGGATTAAGTAAATCATTTAATATGCCATATTCTAAATTAAGACTAAACCATATTTGATCAATTTAGTCCCACATCGGGTAGAATGTGAAACAAGTTAGCATTTATAAATGTCGATTCACAAGTTAGCTCGCCGAGTTGGGTAGAGCCAACTTGTAACCCAAGTGGGGGCAACAATGTGATGGGACATGGCTTTTACTTTTCATGTTGGGTTGGTAGTTGCACCGTGTTGGCCCCGCCCACTCGAAGTTGAGAGTTGGGCCATGAGTCTTGGGCGAAGCTCGAGTCTCTTGGCTACTAGACAAGAGGGCATTGCGTGAGGTCGGCTTTACTGAGCAAAGAGAAACCTCCGGCTCCCGACAAAGGAGGGATCACAAGCTACTACAATTTCAGCCCACAAAACTCGATGAGCCTAGTCCTTGGACCATCACTTTTTTTTCATGTTTGCGTGAGACAACTATTCAATTTATTCTATAGGTATAAGATTCATCATGAACTTACCCTATGTTTTTATCAACACTCGAAAATAACCATTCAATTTTTTCCAGCAAACAAATATGTTTATAATGATAATTAACATTACGTGGTTCTAATTTCAGCATTATCTAAGCTTACATAAATTTAGATCTGAAACAAATCCAAATTTCCAACCATTAGAATTCTTTGTCTCGGTTCTCATATGAGCCCAGAAGTTCGCTTTTGAGGGTAGGAGTATTGTAGATACAATCGAGGTAAATTCAAGTAAAGATGAAGCATGACTTACTAGACGGTGTTGTTTGTAGTTGGCTTTGTAGAGAAGAAAGAACCCCGACTCTTGACAAAGGAGGATCACAAGTTAGAAGAATCCAGTCCACAATATTTGATGAGCCTAGTCCCATGAACTATCACTTCTTTTTCCAAGTCTTGGAGATGATGACTTTTCAATTTTTCCTATAGACCCAATATTAATCATGAGCATTACGTGTGTTGTCTTTTAACACTCGTGAGAATGACATTATAAAACAGAGATTTTTCAAATAAAAAGACTTCGAGTTTAAAAGACAATATAGGAATCTAGTTACTTATAAGAATTTTAAAATATTTTTAACATAAATATACAAATGCACATAAAATTATTGGTTTTGTGAGATATATATAAGTACAATGTGTTATAATATAAACCAAAATATAAGCAACATAAGGTAATTATCGAAAAGACAAAGAAAAAGAGAATATGATGTAATAATATTACAGTGGTTTTGTTAGAGACAAGAATTTAAGTTTTTGCCCAATCTCCTACCCAATTTTTTGTCTAGTACCATGAACAATTTCCAATTCAAACATGTCTTGCAACTAGGGTTGTAATGTCCAATCCTTTGTTTTTTAGCAAAATCAAACACACCAAATTTTGTATTATACTCCAAATTTTGTATTTTATCACCTTACATGAGTATTTACAGGACACAAGTTTTGTAACTTACAATTATCATTCCAAAAAGTAAAAATATATTATACAGATAAATGTGTGTTTTCCAAAATTCTTCTACTATACAACTATTGCATTTTTTGAACTTCTGCATGAACACCTATATTAACATTAGTCATATCAAAAGGATTTATTTTGAAAGTTTTATGTTTCATAAGCTTAATAAAGTAAATAATTTTTTTCATAAGCATTAAAGCCAATAAGTTAATAAGAGTAAATAAACCGAAGATAAGTATTTTCCACTAGATCACAATATGATTTCTTTGAATCGTTTTCTATAGAGAACAATTTCACTTTGTTTTAATCAAGCAAAAGTGAGGTAGAGATATTGTTTTAAATCATGGTCATGGTATGAGAAAATAGAGGAACCTTTGAATCAAATTGATGTTCCTAAAGTTAGGATTAGTGTTATGAGAAACAGGCGGGGATGTGTTGTTACTTTGTATTTTGTTAGGAAGGATTAAGTAAATCATTTAATATGCCATATTCTAAATTAAGACTAAACCATATTTGATCAATTTAGTCCCACATCGGGTAGAATGTGAAACAAGTTAGCATTTATAAATGTCAGATTCACAAGTTAGCTCGCCGAGTTGGGTAGAGCCAACTTGTAACCCGAGTGGGGGCAACAATGTGATGGGACATGGCTTTTACTTTTCATGTTGGGTTGGTAGTTGCACCGTGTTGGCCTGCCCACTCGAAGTTGAGAGTTGGGCCATGAGTCTTGGGCGAAAGCTCGAGTCTCTTGGCTACTAGACAAGAGGGCATTGCGTGAGGTCGCTTTACTGAGCAAATGAGAACCTCCGCTCCCCCGACAGTGGAGGGATCACAAGCTACTACAATTTCAGCCCACAAAACCTGATGAGCCTAGTCCCTTGGACCATCACTTTTTTTTTCATGTTTGCGTAGACAACTATTCAATTTATTCTATAGGTATAAGATTCATCATGAACTTACCCTATGTTTTTATCAACACTCAGAAATAACCATTCAATTTTTTCCAGCAACAAATATGTTTATAATGATAATTAACATTACGTGGTTCTAATTTCAGCATTATCTAAGCTTACATAAATTTAGATCTGAAACAAATCCAAATTTCCAACCATTAGAATTGCTGTCTCGGTTCTCATATGAGCCTGAAGTTCGCTTTTGAGGGTAGGAGTATTGTAGATACAGTCGAGGTAAATTCAAGTAAAGATGAAGCATGACTTACTAGACGGTGTTGTTTGTAGTTGGCTTTGTAGAGAAGAAAGAACCCCCGACTCTTGACAGTGGAGGGATCACAAGTTAGAAGAATCCAGTCCACAATATTTGATGAGCCTAGTCCCATGAACTATCACTTCTTTTTCCAAGTCTTGGAGATGATGACTTTTCAATTTTTCCTATAGACCCAATATTAATCATGAGCATTCTGTGTGTTGTCTTTTAACACTCAGAGAATGACATTATAAAACAGGAGATTTTTCAAATAAAAAGACTTCTGAGTTTAAAAGACAATATAGGAATCTAGTTACTTATAAGAATTTTAAAATATTTTTTAACATAAATATACAAATGCACATAAAATTATTGGTTTTGTGAGATATATATAAGTACAATGTGTTATAATATAAACCAAAATATAAGCAACATAAGGTAATTATCGAAAAGACAAAGAAAAAGAGAATATGATGTAATAATATTACAAAGTGGTTTTGTTAGAGACAAGAATTTAAGTTTTTGCCCAATCTCCTACCCAATTTTTGTCTAGTACCATGAACAATTTCCAATTCAAACATGCTTTGCAACTAGGGTTGTAATGTCCAATCCTTTGTTTTTTAGCAAAATCAAACACACCAAATTTTGTATTATACTCCAAATTTTGTATTTTATCACCCTACATGAGTATTTACAGGACACAAGTTTTGTAACTTACAATTATCATTCCAAAAAGTAAAAATATATTATACAGATAAATGTGTGTTTTCCAAAATTCTTCTACTATACAACTATTGCATTTTTTGAACTTCTGCATGAACACCTATATTAACATTAGTCATATCAAAAGGATTTATTTTGAAAGTTTTATGTTTCATAAGCTTAATAAAGTAAATAATTTTTTTCATAAGCATTAAAGCCAATAAGTTAATAAGAGTAAATAAACCGAAAGATAAGTATTTTCCACTAGATCACAATATGATTTCTTTGAATCGTTTTCTATAGAGAACAATTTCACTGGTTTTAATCAAGCAAAAGTGAGGTAGAGATATTGTTTTAAATCATGGTCATGGTATGAGAAAATAGAGGAACCTTTGAATCAAATTGATGTTCCTAAAGTTAGGATTAGTGTTATGAGAAACAGGCGGGGATGTGTTGTTACTTTGTATTTTGTTAGGAAGGATTAAGTAAATCATTTAATATGCCATATTCTAAATTAAGACTAAACCATATTTGATCAATTTAGTCCCACATCGGGTAGAATGTGAAACAAGTTAGCATTTATAAATGTCAGATTCACAAGTTAGCTCGCCGAGTTGGGTAGAGCCAACTTGTAACCCAAGTGGGGGCAACAATGTGATGGGACATGGCTTTTACTTTTCATGTTGGGTTGGTAGTTGCACCGTGTTGGCCTGCCCACTCGAAGTTGAGAGTTGGGCCATGAGTCTTGGGCGAAAGCTCGAGTCTCTTGGCTACTAGACAAGAGGGCATTGCGTGAGGCTGGCTTTACAGAGCACGAGAACCTCTGGCTCCTGACAGTGGAGGGATCACAAGCTACTACAATTTCAGCCCACAAAACCTGATGAGCCTAGTCCCTTGGACCATCACTTTTTTTTTCATGTTTGCGTAGACAACTATTCAATTTATTCTATAGGTATAAGATTCATCATGAACTTACCCTATGTTTTTATCAACACTCAGAAATAACCATTCAATTTTTTCCAGCAACAAATATGTTTATAATGATAATTAACATTACGTGGTTCTAATTTCAGCATTATCTAAGCTTACATAAATTTAGATCTGAAACAAATCCAAATTTCCAACCATTAGAATTGCTGTCTCGGTTCTCATATGAGCCTGAAGTTCGCTTTTGAGGGTAGGAGTATTGTAGATACAGTCGAGGTAAATTCAAGTAAAGATGAAGCATGACTTACTAGACGGTGTTGTTTGTAGTTGGCTTTGTTGAGAAGAAAGAACCCCCGACTCTTGACAGTGGAGGGATCACAAGTTAGAAGAATCCAGTCCACAATATTTGATGAGCCTAGTCCCATGAACTATCACTTCTTTTTCCAAGTCTTGGAGATGATGACTTTTCAATTTTTCCTATAGACCCAATATTAATCATGAGCATTCTGTGTGTTGTCTTTTAACACTCAGAGAATGACATTATAAAACAGGAGATTTTTCAAATAAAAAGACTTCTTGAGTTTAAAAGACAATATAGGAATCTAGTTACTTATAAGAATTTTAAAATATTTTTAACATAAATATACAAATGCACATAAAATTATTGGTTTTGTGAGATATATATAAGTACAATGTGTTATAATATAAACCAAAATATAAGCAACATAAGGTAATTATCGAAAAGACAAAGAAAAAGAGAATATGATGTAATAATATTACAGTGGTTTTGTTAGAGACAAGAATTTAAGTTTTTGCCCAATCTCCTACCCAATTTTTTGTCTAGTACCATGAACAATTTCCAATTCAAACATGCTGCAACTAGGGTTGTAATGTCCAATCCTTTGTTTTTTAGCAAAATCAAACACACCAAATTTTGTATTATACTCCAAATTTTGTATTTTATCACCCTACATGAGTATTTACAGGACACAAGTTTTGTAACTTACAATTATCATTCCAAAAAGTAAAAATATATTATACAGATAAATGTGTGTTTTCCAAAATTCTTCTACTATACAACTATTGCATTTTTTGAACTTCTGCATGAACACCTATATTAACATTAGTCATATCAAAAGGATTTATTTTGAAAGTTTTATGTTTCATAAGCTTAATAAAGTCAATAATTTTTTTCATAAGCATTAAAGCCAATAAGTTAATATGAGTAAATAAACCGAAAGATAAGTATTTGCCACTAGATCACAATATGATTTCTTTGAATCGTTTTCTATAGAGAACAATTTCACGGATTTTAATCAAGCTAAAGTGAGGTAGAGATATTGTTTTACATCATGGTCATGGTATGAGAAAATAGAGGAACCTTTGAATCAAATTGATGTTCCTAAAGTTAGGATTAGTGTTATGAGAAACATGCGGGGATGTGTTCTTACTTTGTATTTTGTTAGGAAGGATTAAGTAAATCATTTAATATGCCATATTCTAAATTAAGACTAAACCATATTTGATCAATTTAGTCCCACATCGGGTAGAATGTGAAACAAGTTAGCATTTATAAATGTCAGATTCACAAGTTAGCTCGCCGAGTTGGGTAGAGCCAACTTGTAACCCAAGTGGGGGCAACAATGTGATGGGACATGGCTTTGACTTGTCATCTTGGGTTGCTGGTTGCACCGTGTTGGCCTGCCCACTCGAAGTTGAGAGTTGGGCCATGAGTCTTGGGCGAAAGCTCGAGTCTCTTGGCTACTAGACAAGAGGGCATTGCGTGAGGCTGGCTTTACAGAGCAGCGAGAACCTCTGGCTCCTGACAGTGGAGGGATCACAAGCTACTGCAATTCCAGCCCACAAAACCTGATGCGCCTAGTCCCTTGGACCATCACTTTTTTTTTTATGTTTGCGTAGACAACTATTCAATTTATTCTATAGGTATAAGATTCATCATGAACATACCCTATGTTTTTATCAACACTCAGAAATAACCATTCAATTTTTTCCAGCAACAAATATGTTTATAATGATAATTAACATTACGTGGTTCTAATTTCAGCATTATCTAAGTTTACATAAATTTAGATCTGATACAAATCCAAATTTCCAACCATTAGAGTTGTTGTCTTGGTTCTCATATGAGCCTAAAGTTCGCTTTTGAAGGTAGGAGTATTGTAGGTACTGTCGAGGTAAATTCAAGTAAAGATGAAGAATGACTTACTAGACGGTGTTGTTTCTAGTTGGCTTTGTAGAGATGAAAGAACCCCCGACTCTTGACAGAGGAGGGATCACAAGCTAGAACAATTCAGTCCACAATATTTGATGAGCCTAGTCTCATGAACTATCACTTCTTTTTCCAAGTCTTGGAGATGATGACTTTTCAATTTTTCCTATAGACCCAATATTAATCATGATCATTCTGTGTGTTGTCTTTTAACACTCAGAGAATGACATTACAAAACAGGAGATTTTTCAAATAAAAAGACTTCTGAGTTTAAAAGACAATATAGGAATTTCGTTACTTATAAGAATTTTAAAATATTTTTTAACATAAATATACAAATGCACATAAAATTATTGGTTTTGCGAGATATATATATATATATATATATATAAACCAAAATATAAGCAACATAAGGTAATTATCGAAAAGACAAAGAAAAAGAATATATGATGTAAGAATATTACAGTGGTTTTGTGAGAGACAATAATTGATGTTTTTGCCCAGTCTCCTACCCAATTTTTTGTCTAGTACCATGAACAATTTCCAATTCAAACATGCTGCAATTGGGGTTGTAATGTCCAATCCTTTGTTTTTTAGCAAAATCAAACACGCTATTGTATTATACTCCAAATTTTGTATTTTATCACGCTACATGAGTATTTATAGGACACAAGTTTTGTAACTTACAATTACCATTCCAAAAAATAAAAATATATTATACAGATAAATGTGTGTTTTCCAAAATTCTTCTACTATACAACTATTGCATTTTTTGAACTTCTGCAAGAACACCTTTATTAACATTAGTCATATCAAAAGGATTTATTTTGAAAGTTTTATGTTTCATAAGCTTAATAAAGTCAATAATTTTTTTCATAAGCATTAAAGCCAATAAGTTAATAAGAGTAAATAAACCGAAAGATAAGTATTTGCCACTATCACAATATGATTTCTTTGAATCGTTTTCTATAGAGAACAATTTCACGGATTTTAATCAAGCAAAAGTGAGGTAGAGATATTGTTTTACATCATGGTCATGGTATGAGAAAAAAGAGGAACCTTTGAATCAAATTGATGTTCCTAAAGTTAGGATTAGTGTTATGAGAAACATGCGGGGATGTGTTGTACTTTGTATTTTGTTAGGAAGGATTAAGTAAATCATTTAATATGCCATATTCTAAATTAAGACTAAACCATATTTGATCAATTTAGTCCCGCATCGGGTAGAATGTGAAACAAGTTAGCATTTATAAATGTCAGATTCACAAGTTAGCTCGCCGAGTTGGGTAGAGCCAACTTGTAACCCAAGTGGGGGCAACAATGTGATGGGACATGGCTTTGACTTGTCATGTTGGGTTGGTGGTTGCTCCGTGTTGGCCTGCCCACTCCAAGTTGAGAGTTGGGCCATGAGTCTTGGGTGAAAGCTCGAGTCTCTTGGCTACTAGACAAGAGGGCATTGCGTGAGGCTGGCTTTACAGAGCAAATGAGAACCTCCGGCTCCCGACGGTGGAGGATCACAAGCTACTGCAATTCCAAACCCACAAAACTCGATGAGCCTAGTCCCTTGGACCATCACTTTTTTTTTTTCATGTTTGCGTAGACAACTATTCAATTTATTCTATAGGTATAAGATTCATCATGAACATACCCTATGTTTTTATCAACACTCAGAGATAACCATTCAATTTTTTCTAGCAACAAATATGTTTATATTGATAATTAACATTACGTGGTTCTAATTTCAGCATTATCTAATCTTACATAAATTTTGAGCCTGAAGTTCGCTTTTGAAGGTAGGAGTATTGTAGGTACTGTCGAGGTAAATTCAAGTAAATATGAAGCATGACTTACTAGACGGTGTTGTGTGGTTGGCTTTGTAGAGAAGCAAGAACCTCCGACTCTTGACAGTGGAGGGATCACAAGCTAAAACAATCCAGTCCACAATATTTGTGGAGCCTAGTCCACTGAATTATCACTTCTTTTTCCAAGTCTTGGAGATGATGACTTTTCAATTTTTCCTATAGACACAATATTAATCATGATCATTCTGTGTGTTGTCTTTTAACACTCGGAGAATGACATTACAAAACACGAGATTTTTCAAATAAAAAGACTTTTGAGTTTAAAAGACAATATAGGAATTTAGTTACTTATAAGAATTTTAAAATATTTTTTAACATAAATATACAAATGCACATAAAATTATTAGTTTTGCGAGATATATATATATATATATATATATATATATATATATATATATATATATATATATATATATATATATATATATATATAAACCAAAATATAAGCAACATAAGGTAATTATCGAAAAGACAAAGAAAAAGAAAATATGATGTAAGAATATTACAGTGGTTTTATGAGAGACAATAATTGATGTTTTTGCCCAGTCTCCTACCCAATTTTTTGTCTAGTACAATGAACAATTTCCAATTCAAACATGTTGCAACTGGGGTTGTAATGTCCAATCCTTTGTTTTTTAGCAAAATCAAACACGCCCATTGTATTATACTCCAAATTTTGTATTTTATCACGCTACATGAGTATTTATAGGACACAAGTTTTGTAACTTACAATTATCATTCCAAAAAATAAAAATATATTATACAGATAAATGTGTGTTTTCCAAAATTCTTCTACTATACAACTATTGCATTTTTTGAACTTCTGCATGAACACCTTTATTAACATTAGTCATATCAAAAGGATTTATTTTGAAAGTCTTATGTTTCATAAGCTTAATAAAGTCAATAATTTTTTTCATAAGCATTAAAGCCAATAAGTTAATAAGAGTAAATAAACCGAAAGATAAGTATTTGTCACTATCACAATATGATTTCTTTGAATCGTTTTCTATAGAGAACAATTTCACGGATTTTAATCAAGCAAAAGTGAGGTAGAGATATTGTTTTACATCATGGTCATGGTATGAGAAAATAGAGGAACCTTTGAATCAAATTGATGTTCCTAAAGTTAGGATTAGTGTTATGAGAAACATGCGGGGATGTGTTGTTACTTTGTATTTTGTTAGGAAGGATTATGTTAAAATATAGATAGTAAGCCCATTAGTTAGTAGTAAGGCTCATTAGTTGATTAGAATATAAGGTAGATGGTAGAGTCATTTGTAATCATCTTCTCCTTATTAATAATATTTTATCAATTTCAATATAATAGACTTTTAAGGGTTTTCTCTCTAATCCTCCATGGATGCCATGTTTTTCAACATGGTATCCGAGCAAACATGGTAACCTCCGTAAATTCTCAGTTTCCTTATATTATTTTATTAATTTTTTTATTCATTTCCTCTCTTTTTTTTTTTACTTTCGTAGTTTACATTTTTTCCCCTTTTAGTTTCGATTTATGGTTTTGGATCTCTCTAATCACTTCATCCTTGATGTTGATTTTGGCTTTCTGATCAAGATCTTTTGTGATTGTTAATCTAGATTCTCGTTTTCTCTTATCATCTGTATCCCATATTAGGTTTTATTTTGCCCCTTTTCTTTGATTGCATTTTTCCTTCGACCGAAATGAAGAACCCATTGTCGTGTGTGTAATGCATTCTCTCCTTGGATTGTTGCTAAGTTGAGTTTCTAGCTATGTTACTTTGACCAAATCTGGTCCTTGATTAGAAGTGAGTGAGTCCCCATTTCATATATAATATTTTAGTTAGTGAAATATGAGTAGCATGTTGATGTGTGGAGGTCATTGAAAGCATCTGATGGCGGTATGCTTGGCATATTTGTTTGTGGGTACTAGTTTGATAGATATGTATGCGAAATGTGGGAGATTGATAATACTAGTAAGGTGTTTGATTTAATGTCCGATAGAAATGTGGTTTCTTGACGGCTATGGTTGTTGGGTATGTTAATGATGGGGATCTTGTGGAAGCAAAGAAGTCGTTTGATGATATGCCACAAAGTAATGTGCCTTCATGGAATGTGATGTTGCGTTGTTTTGTATGGAATGTGATGTTGCGGGGTTTTGTAAAGGCGGGGATTTGAGAAGTGCTAGTGATGTGTTTGATGCTACGCTTGAAAGGAATTTAGTATCTTTTACAACCACGATTGATGGCTATGCAAAGGCGGTGGTATGGCAAATTTTCAAGGTTCTTGTTTGAAGAAGTCAATGAAAAAAATCATATTCTTGATTTTTGCCTTGTTGTTTTGGCTTGATGCTTGCTTCATTTATGGTGGTTAAGCATGATGCTTCGCTATAAATAGTTAAGCATTAGATTGTTGTGCTTCTGCCAAGTGGTTAAACTTTGAGGTATAGTTTCTGCTTGGTGGTTAAGTCTTTGGCCCTATGGCCTTGTTGATGTTTGCTTCTGCCAAATGGTTAAACTTTGAGGTATAGTTTCTGTTTGGTGGTTAAGTCTTTGTCCCTATGGACTTGTTGATGTCTGCTTCTGCCCTATGGTGGTTAAGCATTTTGCTTCCTTCAAGTGATTAAGCCTTGAGTTGTGGCTTTTGCTTGATGGTTAAGTGTTGGTTTGTTGCTTCCTCCGAGTAGTTAAACCTTGAGTTGTGGTTTCTACTTGATGGTTAAGCAATTGTTGACTTCTTTGGTTTCTTTGGCACTTGGATGGTTATGTCCAAGAGTGGAGCTTGCTGATCCTTTTGGAGTGAATGTTGTGGAGACGCTGGAAGAAGCTTGAAGGGGCCCGATAGTTGGTCGAAGACTTCAAGGAGCTATGCACCTCAACTGCTACCAATTCGGATTGCTCTTTATTTTTCTTTACTCAGATAGTATTTTGTATTGCTTATCCCAAGCTAGAAGTGTTGTGAACACCTTCCAGCTTGCGGGAGGCTGTTAAAATATAGATAGTAAGCCCATTAGTTAGTAGTAAGGCCCATTAGTTGATTAGAATATAAGGTAGATGGTAGAGTCATTTGTAATCATCTTCTCCTTATTAATAATATTTTATCAATTTCAATATAATAGACTTTTAAGGGTTTTCTCTCTAATCCTCCATGGATGCCATGTTTTTCAACAGATTAAGTAAATAATTTAATATGCCATATTCTAAATTTAGACTAAACCATATTTGATCAATTTAGTCCCGCATTGGGTAGAATGTGAAACAAGTTAGCATTTATAAATGTCAGATTCACAAGTTAGCTCGCCGAGTTGGGTAGAGCCAACTTGTAACCCAAGTGGGGGCAACAATGTGATGGGGCATGGCTTTGACTTGTCATGTTGGGTTGGTGGTTGCTCCGTGTTGGCCTGCCCACTCCAAGTTGAGAGTTGGGCCATGAGTCTTGGGCGAAGCTCGAGTCTCTTGGCTACTAGACAAGAGGGCATTGCGTGAGGTCGGCTTTACAGAGCAAATGAGAACCTCCGGCTCCCGACGGTGGAGGATCACAAGCTACCGCAATTCCACCCACAAAACCCGATGAGCCTAGTCCCTTGGACCATCACTTTTTTTTTCATGTTTGCGTGAGACAACTATTCAATTTATTCTATAGGTATAAGATTCATCATGAACATACCCTATGTTTTTATCAACACTCGAAATAACCATTCAATTTTTTCCAAAGAACAAATATGTTTATATAGATAATTAACATTACGTGGTTCTAATTTCAAAGATTATCTAAGCTTACATAAATTTAGATCTGATACAAATCCAAATTTCCAACCATTAGAGTTGTTGTGTCGGTTGTCATATGAATTTAGTTACTTATATAGGAAAAAGCCTCTGGCTCCTGACAGAGTTGTTGTGTCGGTTGTCATATGAATTTAGTTACTTATACAGAGCAGCGAGAACCTCTGGCTCCTGACAGTGGAGGGATCACAAGCTACTGCAATTCCAGCCCACAAAACCTGATGAGCCTAGTCCCTTGGACCATTCAATTTTTTCCAGCAACAAATATGTTTATATAGATAATTAACATTACGTGGTTCTAATTTCAGCATTATCTAAGCTTACATAAATTTAGATCTGATACA
The DNA here is from genome assembly GCA_020916435.1 of Oxytropis ochrocephala. NCBI lineage: Eukaryota > Viridiplantae > Streptophyta > Magnoliopsida > Fabales > Fabaceae > Oxytropis > Oxytropis ochrocephala. The sequence continues at coordinate 67,342,729 of CM037088.1, forward strand.
AATCCAAATTTCCAACCATTAGAGTTGTTGTGTCAGTTCTCATATGAGTCTGAAGTTCGCTTTTGAGGGTAGGAGTATTGTAGGTACTGTCGAGGTAAATTCAAGTAAAGATGAAGCATGACTTACTAGACGGTGTTGTGTGTGGTTGGCTTTGTAGAGAAGAAAGAACCTCCGACTCTTGACAGTGGAGGGATCACAACCTAGAACAATCCAGTCCACAATATTTGTTGAGCCTAGTCCCCTGAATTATCACTTCTTTTTCCAAGTCTTGGAGATGATGACTTTTCAATTTTTCCTATACACACAATATTAATCATGATCATTCTGTGTGTTGTCTTTTAACACTCAAAGAATGACATTACAAAACAGGAGATTTTTCAAATAAAAAGACTTTTGAGTTTAAAAGACAATATAGGAATTTAGTTACTTATAAGAATTTTAAAATATTTTTTAACATAAATATACAAATGCACTTAAAATTATTGGTTTTGCGAGATATATATAAGTACAATGTGTTATAATATAAACCAAAATATAAGCAACATAAGGTAATTTCGAAAAGACAAAGAAAAAGAAAATATGATGTAAGAATATTACAGCGGTTTTGTGAGAGACAAGAATTTAAGTTTTTGCCCAGTCTCCTACCCAATTTTTTGTCTAGTACCATGAACAATTTCCAATTCAAACATGCTGCAACTGGGGTTGTAATGTCCAATCCTTTGTTTTTTAGCAAAATCAAACACACCCATTGTATTATACTCCAAATTTTGTATTTAATCACGCTACATGAGTATTTATGGGACACAAGTTTTGTAACTTACAATTATCATTCCAAATTGATGTTCCTAAAGTTAGGATTAGTGTTATGAGAAACGTGCGGGGATGTGTTGTTACTTTGTATTTTGTTAGTGTTCCTGGGTGTATCAGCAAATACGAGAGCTACCAACAGCAACTGGGCCTGCGACCCAGCCCAACTCGATCGGCCCAACACGCTGCTTGGAGCGCAATTCTCGCCGGCCGAAATCTCCGCAAAATGGTCGGACCTCGCAGTATATATACGCCATCCGCATATGGCATCAAGTACGTTCTCTAACCTTGTGCTATCTGCCCGAGCGACCTCTCACTAGATCGTCGGAGTGTCTTTGCAGGTACCACCCGAGGTGCTCAACGCGTGAAGCCAGGACCGGTCCTTTCTCTCGCTCAACGACCGGCCCATCTGACGAGATAACAACTACTTCAACACTTCATTGGTCAAGGTACGATCAATTGGCGACCACAGTGGGAGGCCCGTGTGCTATCCTACCTCATTCATGGCTCCACGCGACCGCCCCCGACGCGGGCCACTTCGACTCAATCCTCGAGGCGTAATCGCAGCAGCAGAACCGGGGCGTGGCGGGCCACGGTCCCACGAGTCTCAAGGACTTCCACGACAAGAGCCTTCGGTGCACAAATCGGTCGCGGACCTATCCTCCAACGAGTTCAACCGCCCGCTCTCGGAGACTTGCGCGCGAGCCGATTGAAGCGGGCATTCGTGAACCTCTACCGCACCATGTCACTCAAGCCGCTTTGCGAGATCCCGCAAAACAAAAACCAGTGATCGCGATGAGACGCGCTCATCTCTCGCACGAAAAGAGGTCAATTCCGGGCGCGCGTGCGAAGACGGAGAACCTTCTGCTCGCCGCCGACCTGCGCGAGGACACCGCTCCCCTCCTCGAAGGAGCATTTCCCGCCGAGAGAGCACTACTCATCGTTCTCCGGCGAGGCGAAGCAGGGCACACAGACGCGCCCGGCGAGAACGCGCGTGACGCCGCTCGATGTCCTATGATTATGAAGATGCTAGCTACCGAGTCGACACCGGCCGGCTCACCCACCGTACTCTCTCCAATGAGTCGTCCGGGTCACGTCGGTCGAGAAGCAGATCTTGGGATTCTCGAGAAGAGCTGGAAGATAACAAAGATGGAAGAATTAGGGACGTTTCGCATCGGCCAAGGAGAGGCCAAAGCGAGCGACCCAGAAGGCCCCCTCAACTTCCACCAACCGCCCGTCCGAGGATTTTATGGAATGTCGCAACGCGAGGCATGCCTCGCAATGCAACCCTTAGGGTCGAACGGCATTCGAGCGAGCACGCCCGCTTCTCCGGGAGATCGGCGATACAAAATTCGAGGATCTCCGCAAGCCGCCTAATCTCAACAAGTTTGACGGCCGAGGATCCGCACAAACATCTCCGTTACTTCAATAATTACTGCTTTGCTATAGGAATTGGGACCAACCATGAAATGCGTGCTTTTTCCCGATCATTGGGCGGCCGAGCATTGGAATGGTGGGAGTCTCTCGCGACCCAACTCCATCTCCTCCCCGGGACGACTGATCGAGAATATTCTTGTCTCACTACACCGCAAACCGCCAATACCTGGTATGAAGAATACTTGGACTCTGTTGTTCAAGGAGATAATGAGATCGAGAGCGATACATCGACCGGTTTAACATCGAGGCCGAAGTCCGCTCGTGACTTGTCGAGACAAGGACAAGCTAAAATATCTCAAGGCGTGGTATTCGGCCGGACCACCGGTTCGTAGAAGAATTCACTCTTAACCATTATCGGGATCTCGCCACTTCTTGACAAGGGGCTAACATCCACATGGCGTATGAAGAAACTCGGCAGCGTGCAAGAAAGGCCGTCCGTGCCGCGACCTAAAGAAGAAAACGATAAGTCGGCCAAAGACACGAAGGTCGCGCGACAATCGGTCCGACTTTCGAGATAAGAAGTTCGATCATCGCACTCGGCTAAACACATCTATTGCACAGATCTATAGCGAGTGCCAAAATAATGAATTTGTGGGAGTAAAGCGGCCCGATCCACTCGTGCTCAAGAAGGGGGCACGACCGACTAAAAGATACTGCTGTTACCACAAGAGCAAGGGTCATGATACTAACGACTGTATGGCCCTCAAAGATGATATTGAAGAGCTCATTCAGAAAGGGAAGTTGGGAAAGTATGTGAGGTCGGAGGAAGGCGACCGACCCCAAGAGAAGCAGAAAGAAACTGATCCGGATAGAGGAAAGGGCGCTCTAGTTGTTTCGAGCGTCCAAGACAAAGACCGGTCTGAAGATCGGGAAGCTCCACGGTCCAGAGGTCGCAACGTTGCAATGGTCATTCACGGTGGAAACCCGTTGGACCGTAGAGAATCGAACAAAGCCACGAAAAGAAAGTGGGACGAGCTCCTGATGGTCGGTTCAACATCAACAGTCCCACCGGTCTCGAATAGACCCCCCATCTCGTTTGGAGATAGCGACACCACGATGGCGGTAGAATGATTCGTCCGTTGGTAATCGAGCCGTGATGGCCAACACCAGAAGTTCAAAGAATTCTAGTCGACCAGGGTAGCTCGGCCGACATCATGTTTGAAGGCTTGATTGACAAGATCAAGGTTGATCGGAGCGAGATAATTCCCCAGGCCGAGCCTACTCCCCTAACGGGCTTCAATGGAGCGATCACCTACCCGGGCTGGGAACAATCGAACTCATGGTCACATTTGGTGGCGACAACCGGAATAGCACTTTGTACAGGGGCGGTCCGCACGGCGTTCCTCGTGACTCCCCTCAAATCATGCTATCAGTGTATCATTGGTAGGCCGACCCTGGGCAAGTTGGAGGCCGTGGCGTCAACTGTGCATCTGAAGATGAAGTTCTACAGCAAAGACGACCAGGTAGTTACCCTGGCGGCCGACCTAGAGGCGGCAAGACGATGCCACGATCTGTATCAACAAATTTGCGATGAGGTAGACGTTGGCCCGAATGTTCGAAGCACTGGTGAAGGCCATCAAGTCAACGTCACTGATTTGGATGCTCGGTATGATCCAGACAGCGACCCAGAAGATAACGATGATAACTTAGCCCGAGAGCTGAAGAACAGGTTGAAAAGGCCAGAACCTCATGGAGAGCTGATAGATGTGCAGTTGGGAGACGACCCAACAAAGATAGTTCAGCTCGGTAGCGACCTACCAGAGCAAGTGAAGCAAGACCTTGTGCAATGTTTAAGAGACTATCTTGACACTGTTCGCATGGCGTGCATCGACATGCCCGACATTCCTATCGGTAGCACGCCATCAACTTTCGGTTGATGAAGGAATCAGCCGTCGCTCAAAGAAGACGATACTCAAAGCGAGGAAAAATCTCAAGCCGCCGCAAAGCCGTTGAGGACCTCATAAAGGCCAATTTCATAGAAGAAATCAAATACACGACTGCTATCCAACGCCGTGTTGGTTAAAAAAAAATGGAAAGTGGAGAATGTGTGTAGACTACACCGACCTAAATAAGGCATGCACGAAGGATGCCTTCCCCGTGCCCAACATTGACAAATTGGTCGATGGGGCCTCGGCCACAAATTATTATTTTTTGGGCGCTTACTCGGGATACAATCGAGATCACGATGTATCCACCCGATCGACACAAGACGGCCTTCATGATGGATCGGGAAATTTTCGATACAAGGTGATGCCTTTCGGCTAAAGAACGCTTCTGAGCGACTTACGGCGAATGATGAACAAAATTTTCAAGAGGCGGATCGGTCGAATCTCAGAGGTGTACTTAGACGACATGATCATCAAAAGTGTGACCGACCCAGATCATGTGAACGACTTGAGGGAAATCTTTGAAGAAGCTAGGAAGAATTCACTCAGGCTGAATCCTGAAAAGTGTACCTTTGGGGTGAGGCTAGGCAGATTTTGGGCTTCCACTTGGTGAAAGAGGATAGAAGCAAACCACGAGAAATGCAGGGGATCGCGATATGAGGCCGCCCACAACTAAAAAGAAATACAACAATTTTGAACGGCATGGTCGCCGCCTGTCTGTGTTCATTCCCAAAGCGGCCTGCAAGTCGCTTCCACTTCGCTTTTAGGCTAGATCTCTTTGAAGAAAGAGGTGGATTTTGAGTGGACCGACCAATGCCAGCGAGCATTGGATGAATTGAAGCAAGCTTTGACCAATCCGCCGATTATGACCAAGCCGCTGTCGGGCGAGACGTTGTATTTATACTTGGCCATAACAGAAGAGGTTCTAAGTGCGGTGTTAGTCAGGGAAAACGACCTGAAGCAAAATCCGGTCTACTTCATTAGTAAAGTGCTGCAAGGGCCCGAGCTGAGATACCAGAAAATAGAGAAGATTGAGACCTTACTTTGTGGCCCATCAGGTCGTGGTAAGGACCGACCAGCCTATCAGGCAAGTCCTCCATCGGCCGGACCGGCGGGACGGATGATAAAGTGAAATTGTGGGCTCGGTGAGTTTGGAATTAAGTTCGAATCGGATCGGCGCAAAAGCGCGGTGTTGGCCGACTTCATAGCTGAAATGACTCCTATCCCAGAAGACCAAGCTGAAACGACCTGGATCTTGCACGTAGATGGGTCGTCCAATAGCAAGGGGAGTGGAGCGGCCTAATTTTAGAAAATTCGAAGGCCCGGGTGTGGAAGTATCTCTAACTTTGCGTTCCACACTTCGAACAATCGGGCGAATATGAGGCGTGCATAGTCGCCTCTGACTTCGCCAGAGATTTTCGATGTCGATCGAGTCGAGCTCGGATCGATTCGCTTGCTTGTAGTCTCACGGATCAAAGAATTATACGATGCGAGGATGACGTCTTTGAAAAGTTATCGGCGAGTAAGAGAGCCTTTCAGCGGTCGATTCGACCGAAATCTTCTTGACGCGCCTCGGACCGAAAATGTTCGGCGATATACTATCGGTAGGCAAGTACCAAGACTCGGAAATCACGAAATTTGATTCGGAGACTCTAAATTGGCGAGCGTTTCAACCAAGCCAAAGTCGATCGTTGGCGTTACGTGTCAATACTGATTCGATTGGATCGCCCCATCCCGAGATACATTGTTGAAGGGAAGAACCGAGCGATCTGAAGCAAGCTAAGTTAGGTCGAGCTCGGGCGACCAAGTATTCGATAATAGAAGGAAAGTTATGCAGAAGAGGATTCTCCTCTCCATTGTTAAGGTGTCTTCGTCGTCGGTCGAAATGAGCCATGTCTTTGAGGACATTCATGAAGGTGTTTGTGGAAGTCACCAAGGCGCCCGCTCCATAGCTAAGAAGGCTCTCGGTAGGCTATTATTGGCCGACCATGGGCGAGGATGCCAAGAAGTGGTTCGGAAGTGCAAGAAATGCCAAGTACATCTTGATGTCCACATTGCACCTTCCACAGAGTTACAAAGTCTTGTCTCACCTTGGCGTTTGCTTGGTGGGGCATGGATTTGCCGGGCCCGTTCCACTGCTCCCGGGCCAGTTCAAGTTCTTGATCGTGGCGGTAGATTATTTCACAAAGTGGGTCGAGGCCGAGCCTCTTGCAACCATCACCTCGGCAAAAGTGAGCAAATTTTTACGGCGGTGTGTGTGTTGCCCGTTTTGGGATCCTCGAAGAACTAATAACCGACAACGGCACCCAGTTCCGCGAGACAAAAGGTTCGAGAAAATGTTGGCGACTTAGGGAAAGCAGCGTTTTACTTGGTCGAGCACCCTCCTGGACAAACGGTCGTCAGTGAGCGGCCAACGAGTTATCCTACGAGGTTTGAAGCGAAGACTTCGGCAAGCGAAAAGGCGGGGTCGAGGAGCTACGATGCATTCTTTGGGCCTCTGGGCGACCCCTCATTCAACGGCCAGAATCCCCTTCCCGGTAGTATATGGGACCGATCTTTGTCATACCCATAGAAATGGCGGCCCGAATTGGAGAACCTCAAATCCCCTACGGTGGTTGACAACGACCGAGCTATTCGAGAAGAATTGGACCTAATTGAAGAAGCTGCGCTCCAAGCGTCATTAAGAGAGCAATTGATCAAGCAAAGGTCGCAACCGGATATAATACTCGCGTGCAAAAGAGAGACTTCACGGTCGGTCACTTCGTTCTAAGACGGGCGGCGTAGAAACAAGAATGCACGCCCGAGAAACTGCACCAAATTGGGAAGGACCATACAGGTCATCAAAAAGGCGGAAAGGGGCTTACGTGGAAACCATGGATGGGGCGACTATCCCGGAACATGGAATGCGAGAAACTTAGAAAGTACTACGTTTGAATGTAATGAACGATTTGAATGTAATCTGAGCCTATAAATGAAAAAGCGGCGGTAGCTCCAAGATTTTACTGAGGCGACCTTTAGAAATATGATGTGTTCTTTACTTTCTCGCAAGAATGTATGACCGGTCGCTCAAGATTGCCCGTGGCAAAGGAGCGATCGAAGATTTATCAAACTAGATCGTCGAAACGATCTACCTCGAGAGCCATCGAAATGGCCCAAGGGTTAAGTAATAACCCACAACGTTAGGTCGTCGAAACGATCTACATCGAGAGCCATCGAAATGGCCCAAGGGTTAAGTAATAACCCACAAACGTTAGGCCGTCGAAACGACCTATATTGAGCGCCACCGAGTTGGCCCAAAAGAAGGTCACCGAGCGGACCCAATCGAGTGCCATCGAAATGGCCCAATCAAGTGTCATCAAGTGGGCACCGTTTATCGGGTGAGAAATGCCAAGCGACCTAAATCTAAAGTTCGTAAACTTAGAAAAATAGATGCGAAACAATCAGATTCAAGTAAACAAACAAATTAAACAGAGAGAAATTGTCATTACAAACAAGGGACGCCCGGTCGAAGCCGAGCGTCCACTAATTAGAAACTGCACGAAGGCAGGAAAATTGTTGTGCCCGAAGGCAAGTTAAACTATTACAGAAATTACTCCGCTCGCGAGCGGAGCCGGAGGCTTGAAAAGAAGCGTGGCCGGGCGAACAACATTCCCCTGTTCATCTTTTTGCTCGAGCGGCGGGATCTTGTTATCCGCAACGTAATGGCGGATTTATCATCTTCTCATCAAAATTGATGCTCAAGTCCGGATTCGCGTGCGCGCTTTGCCCGAGAGCGTTGTAGAATTGCTCGATCGCTGCCTCCCTACCGGCCTGGGCTACCAGCTGAACTTTTGACGCCAGCTCGGCATTCTCGGCCTCCAGCCTGGCCCTATCCTTCTCTAGGGATTCAACGTCAGTTTTCAGGACCGCATTCACACAGCGACCAAGTTCCTTGTTCCGCTGAGAGTTTGGCCCTCCTCCTCACCCTTCCGAAGAGTCGCCCTTCTTGGCGCTTGCAAGCTTGTCGTACTTCACCTGCACCTCAGCCAAAGCCTTCTTAGCAGCACGAGCCCCTGCAAACAGAGATCGTCCAATTATTAGTCAGTCGATCTAAGACAAAGTAACTAACGGACTGGAAAAATAAAGTACCTTCAGCTTCGGCCGCAAGCTCGGCCATGATTTTGTCTATCCCCAAGCAGAGAGAAGCGCAGACCTCCATTGGCTTCTTCCTGAACCACTCGAGTTCGACCTGGCCTAGTTGCTCGAGCGAGAGAATGGGGAGGTTGTCCTAACGGAATCCATGTTACGGTCGTCAAGCCTCACCGCTGCGGAGCGATCGTCGAAGACTGAGGGACGGCCCGAGCAACTGGCTTTTTCCCTTGGCTCTTGGGAGTGGGGGGCACCTTTGATGACGACTCAGGAGCATCTCCTGGCCGAGGCCCTTCCCACTTCTTGGCCCCTGGAATGGTAGCGAGCTTGAGGCCCGACTCGAGCACCTCCCGGCTTTTTCCGCCATTCTTTACGCAAAATACCGAGTCATGAGTTAGAAGGAAACATTGGCAGCAAAAACATAAAGGCAAAGTTCAAAAGCAAACCGATCTCGGCCTCTAGATCCTGGCCCTCGAGCAAGACAAAGGGACGGCATGGTATGTCGCCCTTAGGTGGTGCAGGCGCATCATGCCCGCTAACGCCTTGATCATCTCCGAGGATTCGGTCGGCCTCTCCCAAGTCCTTAGCGAGTAAATGTAATCCCCGCCTCCTGCAGAAATGAGCCTCGTTCCACATGATTGGAAAGTAAGGGGACCCGAGCATTCCGTCCGGCCGGACCCTCCGTCACGACCTTACAAGCCTCCTCGGTGGAACGATCCAAAAATACCGACTTCTCCAGGCCACTCCCAGCGATTCTTGGTAAGCTTTGAAGAACCGGATGATGGGTCTTCATCTTAAAGGAGACCTGCTCCTCTTCTCTTTGTTAGCCTTCTCCACTGAGCCACTTCGGCTCAAGAAAGTGAAGAAACGACATGATCGACACGGCCGACTCAGCTTAGTCAAAAGGACTTCAAAGGTTTTCAGAAACGCCCATGCGTTGGGGTGGAGTTGGGAAGGGGCGACCCCGATGTGACGCAGGACGTCACGTTGAAATTCAGTGAATGGAGGGGTGATATTCATCTTCTCGAACATGAGCCGATACATCGTGAACTTGAAGTTGGGAGAGTAAGTTGCAATGTCTTCTCCGTCCTTCATACCTCTCACCCTCCAGCCCGGCGAATCGTCGAAGCGGCTCCGCAGATCGGGCAAGGCAACATGGCCGACAGTAATAATGCTCCGGTGAGAGCGAAGAGTTTCTGATACCCAAGACATGTCAGACACGTCTCGGGCTACATCCGCTTGAACTTCGGCCGACCCCTCGTTCGACCCTCCTTCTTGGTTTACCTCTCGACCTGAGAAGCTAGCTGCGGGTTGAACTACCTCTTCCGCGTCAACTTCAGCTTGGCCACCTTCGGCCTCCACCATCTCTTCGTCCGCGACCGGGACGACACTCTGCACTTCATCATCATCAATGATAACCACATCGACATCTTCTTCCCCTCCTTCCGCTCGAGAAACGATGTTCTCCGGCGGTGGAGTGTTGCCCGGCCGCTCTTCAGAATGGACGGACCTTGAACCAGAGCTCTTTGAGCTGGCTGATCCTCGACCGGAAGAGTGGGAACTTCGAGCTCGTCTTGCTCAAGAACCGCTTGAAGAACCGGAACCTTTGTCGCCCGAAGGCAGGCGAGACTCGCCTCGTGGGGTTGGGCTCGCCCGACCTCGACATGTGTGTAGCAAAGGATTGCGGTGGTTTTCCGGAATACGAGCGGTCGGTTTAAATCGTGTGGCATGCAAAAACACCTATGATAAAGGGCTCAAGTCAGGTCGATCGAGCAGAATACTCGTGAGAGGGGGCGGTTTGGCCATCCCCCGACCTGACACCCCCTATCACGAGGCGTGGAAAAAGCACAAAGTACTTTCAAGTAAAACTCAAGTTTAAAAAGTAAAAGTATAGATCGACCCATACCTTGAGCGGATGTTGTGAATCGATCGCGAATAGACGAGTAGCAACAGATGCAAGTCGGCCGATATATGAGTCGATGCCGCAGTGAACAATTCGTGAAAGTGTGAATAATGAACTTCGGTGAAGGGCTATTTATAGTAATGACCGACCGTGGCGCGAAGGGCCCGGAGGCGAAAGCGTCGCAGCGTTTCATCTTCTCGCCAATGGTTGTCTCCGGACAACCTCGAAAACACAAAACGTCCACGTCTTAAATATCGGTGGAGACCAACCGTCGCGACATATCGATGGTTGGCAAGCGGTCGACACCGCCCCATCGAAAGCGACAGCGCGTCCGTTTGGTCAAAATAACTTCACTCACGGGGCATCGATTCAAGCCTCGGCCCGCTCTTGCGCGACCTAGGCTTGGGGGCAAGCTGTTCTGGGTGTATCGGCAAATCGAGCTACCAGCGGCGGCGGGCTGCGACCCGGCCCGACTCGATCGGCCAACACGCCGCTTGGAGCGCAATTCTCGCCGGCGAAATCTCCATAAAGCGGTCGGACCTCGCGATATATATCGCCATTCGCATATGGCATCAGTGCGTTCTCTAACCTTGTGCTATCTGCCTGGCGACCTCTCACTAGATCGTCGGAGTGTCTTTGCGAGTACCACGAGGTGCTCAACGCGTGAAGCGGGACCGGTCCTTTCTCTCGCTCAACGATCGCCCATCGGCGAGATAACAACTACTTCAACACTTCATTGGTCAAAGTGCGATCGGTTAGGAAGGATTAAGTAAATCATTTAATATGTCATATTCAAAATTAAGACTAAACCATATTTGATCAATTTAGTCCCACATCAGGTAGAATGTGAAACAAGTTAGCATTTATAAATGTCGATTCACAAGTTAGCTCGCCGAGTTGGGTAGAGCCAACTTGTAACCCAGTGGGGGCAACAATGTGATGGGACATGGCTTTGACTTGTCATGTTGGGTTGGTGGTTGCACCAGTGTTGGCTGCCACTCCAAGTTGAGAGTTGGGCAATGAGTTTTGGGCGAAAGCTCGACTCTCTTGGCTACTAGACAAGAGGGCATTGCGTGGTGGCTTTCTGAGCGGCGAGAACCTGCGGCTCCCGACGGTGGAGGGATCACAACTCACTGCAATTCTGTAACACCCCCTTACTTTTACTATTACTTAGCAAATTAAATCGAGTTTTCAAAAACCACTCAAGAGAGTGCTACATTTTCTACATGAATTTCAACCAAGCAAAACAATATACATAATTGCGCAAACTAAACGATTGTAGTGTGAGTGCATACAAACACCTCGGCCAAGAAGGAACCGAGGCTCAACAAGTAGCAGATTATTAGTTACATCACGGTCAAAATAATACATGTTCCAAAAAGTCATAGGTTTATAACTCAAAATAAACCTACATAACAGACCACTTCGCTACTTTCGGCCCCCGATGTTACACTACCCGAGCAATGACGACGCTAAGCGACGAGTGAGGACTCGCCTCTGCTAAAGAATACACGCAAGTTGCCAACATGAGAGCAACATAAAGCAAAGAGGGTGAGTCTCTAAACACAAATAGCAATGTTTAACAAACCTCATGCTAAAACAAGCACAAAGCGACACCTCAACTCACACAAAACAAATCATTTCAGTGTTATGACACCTCGCTTCATACCACAAAATAATACTACAATCGGTGCATGATTTATATGAATGATCTGAGACCCAAACTCGAGGGCATATGCATGATGGATCCATTAAGGCCAAGTCTTACTGCTATCACCTTAGGACCAGAAGTCCTCACGCTATCACCTTAGGACCAAGTCCTCTGCTATCACCTTTATGCTTATGAATTATGCGACACCATGAACAATGCATAACACACAACATATACATTATTCAATTAAAGCATAACACAATTCCAATAACTCACCAATTAGACCATGACCTTTTATTCATAAATAGGACCTAAGTCCTCTGCTCACCTCTAGGACCAGAAGTCCTCTGCATTCACCATTTTCATTTATTTAATGCCTCGGGGACTTCATCATTTATTACTCCTCTACTCGTAGCCATAAGGCCAACAAACACACATATATCATTTTTACGTGCTAAAGTAGGCGTCTTCTGCATCCGACCATGCTCCCATAGGCGTCGCCCGGCTCAACGAGCACCTCGACACTCAAGCATTTGACTAACGATCAATCCGAGTACTCCAACGTCACTTACGACCAAAGCGACACCTAAGGACCAAAACGACACCTATCGCTCCATCGTTTGGACTTAACGTCCTCGATCGCACTCACCGTCGCCTCTCGCGATGAAATCGCTAAACATAGCTCATCACGCAAACACCTCGGTACCCCATTTGGCACCTCGGCAAAGACACAACACCTCGGCACGCGGCGTACCTGCCTCGCCTCTTATTTCGACACCTGCGCGCTTCGTCATACTCAAACTACGACTCCAACTAACGTGAAACCTCGCATTACTTTGCCTATTCCGACTCCAACTACGCTGAGGCGTGATAGCGTTATGGCGTGTAATGTTTCGAGGTGTTATGGCGAGATGTAGAGTATATATCATACCTAGGTGTACTTGCCGAGGGTGAGATGTTGCATTTAAATGCGGTGTGTGTTCAAGCGTAAGTAACGGTGGTATTATAGAGGAAGTGAAATACGTTTGTGCGAAGTGAAGTGACTATGAGTGGGTAGAGTGTAGCGCGTCTTGAGGTGCCAAGCGTGTTGAGGTGCCAAACGCGCCAGAGGTGTTTAGCGTGCGAGATGTGCGAGAGTGTCGCGAGGTTCCGTTTAACGCTAGTATGGCGCGGTGTTCTTTGGGCGCAATGGCTGAGCATCGTTTGGAGTGCCAAGTGCGTGAGTGGTTAAATGGTGTAGTCATTTTGGTCCCTAATTGGCGTTTTAGTCCTAAGTGACATGGTAGTCCTCGTGGTGACTTTTTGGTCCACTACTTGGTGCCGAGGTGTTTGGTGGTGAGAGGCGGCAGCCACAGAGGCTGTTGGCCGATGTAGAGACGTCGGCCTTAGCCTGAGAAAATGACATATGTGTGTTGTTGGCCTTATGGCTACAGTGGTGGAGTATTAAATGATGAAGTCCTGAGGGGCATTAAAATAAATGAAAAGGGTGAATGCGAGAGGACTTGGTCCTGAGAGGTGAAGCGAGAGGACTTAGTCTATTTATGAAACGAGAAAGTGCGGTCTAATTGGTGAGTCAACGAGATTGTGTTATGATTTTAATTGAATGATGTATATCTTGTGTGTTATGCATTGTTCATGGTGTCGCATAAATCATAAACATAATGGTGAAAGCGAGAGGACTTGGTCCTTTGGTGAAAAGAGAGACTTTAGTCCTAAGGTGATAGCAAGACTTGGTCTTAATGGATCCATCATGCATATGCCCTTGTGTTTTTGGAGTGCATCATGCATATAACTCATGCACCTAAATGATTGTGTTATTTGTGTGTTGTGCTTCGAGTGTTTATATGTGTTTTGCTTAGCATAAGGCTTGTCATAAACCTTATTATATGTGTTTAGAGACTCACCTCTGCTTTTATGTTTGCTTCTCATGTTGGCGACTTGCGAGTATTCCAGTAGAGGTGTCCTCACTCGGTGGTCGTTTAGCGTCATTTTGCTCTGTGTAGTGTAACACCGGGGACCCGAGTAGCGTAGTGAGTGCATTATGTAGGTTTTATTTTGTGTTGTAAACCTATGTCTTTTGGAACTTGTATTATTTTGACTAAGTTGTAACTAATAACTTGTTACTTGATGAGCTTTCAGTTCCTTCTAAGTAGAGTCTTTGTATGTGCATCACACTACCACTTTGTTTAGGCTGCATAATTGTTTTATTGTTTTGCTTGGTTAAATTCATGTAGAAAAATGTAGCACTCCTTGAGTGGTTTTTGAAAACTTCTGATTTAATTCGCTAAGTAGTATTAAAAGTAAGGGTGTTACATTAGTGGTATCGAGGCAAAAGTCGGTCTTGTCAGACCAAGTATTGAGTCTTGAGTTCCAGAATTTGAGTTTTATGGCTCGTTCTAAGTAGATTTTGTTTATATGTTTAGTGTAATGGCCGGAAGAAATTGGGAGGAATAGTGTTGCCGCCATACCTCTTGCATTAGGCGATGGCGGCCGCTATGGGAATCGGCCTCAGCGGGAGAAGCCGAGGATCTTTGGAGCGAGGAGGTTGGCTACGTTTGAGGAGGAGAATCCTCCTACTTTCAAAGGGAGGTATGATCCGATGGAGCTATGGCTTTAGTTAAAGGAAATAGAAAGGATCATTCGAGTGATGGAGTGTTCGATTGCGCAAAAGGTGAGATTTGGTACTCACATCTTTGGCCAGGGAGGCGGATGGTAGTGGCTTGAATCTCTTCAAAGGTTGGAGGCTATTTGAAGAAGAAATCACACAGGATATTTTCAAGAGAGAGTTCTGATGAAGTATTATCCACGAAGATGTTAGGGAAAGAAAGAAATGGAATTTTTAAATTTGACGGGGAAGTAAGTCGTTGGTAGGAGTATGCGGCAAAGTTTCTAGAGTTGGTGAAGTTCTACCCCATTACACTTTGGAGCTCTTTGCTGAGTTCTCCAAGTGTATTAAGTTTGAGAATGGTTTGGGCCCGACATCAAGCGAGGCCATTGGGTATCAAGCAGATAAGGGTGTTTGCTCGGTGGTGAATAGGCTGCGAGAATCTTGAGGAAGACAAGGTGGCGCGACTACCACCTATAAAGGCTGGAAGGGAGAAGCGAGAATTCTCAATATCGTGCTAAGCCTTACGAGGTTACGGTGGAAAGGGTAAAGGAAAGTGGAAAGGCTGGTTGGGCGAGGCGCCCAGAGGTGGGAGGCGCTCCTCAGAGTATAGTATGTTTCAAGTGTGGAAAACCCAGGTCACAAAAAGTTTTGAGTGCCTAGTCATTAAGTGTTTTAAGTGTGGCAAGGAAGGCCACAAGGCTCAGGTTGTGAGAAGAAGGGCGTGGTTTGCTACAAGTGTGGGAGGCGGGGCATATTAGTTCGAGTTGTCCCAGCCGAAGAAGGAAAAGAATGTTGGAAGGTATTAAGCTCTTCTTTGGATCCGAGGTGGTGAATGAGATAAAGATGCGTGTTTTATAAGCGGCATTCCTTTGATTGCAATAGTGGATCTTGGTGCCACACATTCTTTTCGTTTTACGCTTTGTGTGTTAAGAAATTGGATTTAGTCTTGTCTTCTATGATGAGGAGATGGTTATCGATACTCCGGCCAAGGGTTCGGTGACTACCTCTACGGTGTGTGCGAAGTGCCCTCTGTCGGTCTTTGGCGAGAGACTTCCTTATTAATTTGATTTGCCTACCATTGGAGGATGGATGTCATCCTCGGTATGGATTGGTTAGTGGATAACCATGTCCATATCAATTGCTTTGAGAGGGATTTGTGAGTTTCCGCTAGCTTCTTAGGTGGAAGAATGCATTACGATGTCTCGCCGGCGGTGCGCAAGGTAATGAAGGAAGGGGCTGCGTTGTTTGCGTTAAGTGTGACAATGTCTGCGAGAGGCCGAGCTAAAATGATGAAATACCCGGTGGTGCGAGAGTTCCCAGGTATTTCGGATGAAATTCCCGATGTGCCACACGAGAGAAGTCGAGTTTACCATTGAGATAGTACACAGGTACTAGGCGGTGTCTATGGCACCTTATAGGATGTCTGCATCCGAGTTAGCCGAGTTGAAGAAGCGACTTGAAGAATTGCTAGAGAAAGAAGTTTATTAGGCGAGTGTGTGTCACCTTGGGAGCTCGGTGTTGCTAGTGAAAAGAAGGATGGGAGTATGAGACTCTGCGTTGACTATCGTCAAGCTGAATAAAGTAACAATTAAGAATAAGTATCCACTTCCAAGAATAGAAGCGATTTGATGGACCAATTGGTGGGAGCGCAAGTGTTTTCTAAGATCGAATTGAGTCGGGTTACCATCAAATCAAAGTGAAGGATGAAGATGTTCCTAAGGCAGCGTTTAGAACTCGGTATGGACACTACAGTATTCAAAGTGATGCCATTTGGTGTTACTAATGCTCCTGGAGTATTCATGGAGTATATGAATCGTATCTTTCATGAATATTTGGATCGGTTTGTGGTAGTGTTCATTGGCGACATTTTGGTTTACTCTAAGTCAGGGAGGAGCATTCCAGAGCACTTGAGAAGGCTAGTCTTTGGAGGTCTTAAAGGATAGGAAGGCTGTATGCGAAGCTATCAAAGTGTGAGTTTTGGTTGGGAGAAGTAAATTTCCTTGGTCATATAATTACTAGGTGGTGGTATTGCGATGAGATCCTTCGAAGATTGAGGTTGTATTGCAATGGGAGGCGCCCCAGTCGATCCAGCGAGATAAGAAGTTTTAGGTTTGGCAGGTTTACTCTGGGAGATTCATTGAAGGTTTCTCAAGTTGGCGCTACCGTTGACTCGAGTTGACTTGCAAGGGGTAAGGCATTCGTGTGGGATGATAATTGTGAAGAAAGTTTCAGAAAATTTGAAGAAGAGATTGGCGGCGTCTCTAATCTTGGCGTTGCGAATCCAAATGAGTCTTTTGTAGTATATTGTGATCGTCTAAGTTGGGTTTGGGGTGTGTGCTTGATGCAAGGCGGTAAGGTAGTTGCTTACGCTTCAGGCAATTGAGAATTCACGAGAAGAACTACCTACGCATGATTTGGAGCTTCTTTCTTGAAGTGGTGTTTGCGTTGAAGATATGGAGGCATTATCTTTATGGTTCTCGGTTTGAAGTGTTCAGTGATCATAAGGGTCTGCAGTATTTGTTTGACCAGAAGGAGTTGAACATGAGGCAGAGGAGGTGGTTAGAGCTGTTGAAGGACTATGACTTCGGTCTGAACTATCACCCAGGAAAAGCTAATGTAGTAGTTGATGCTTTGAGTAGGAAGTCCTTGCATGTGTCGGCCATGATGGTTAAGGAGGCTGGAATTAATTGAGCAATTCGGAGATTTAAGCAGTGCAGTAACTTCTCGAGTGTTAAGTTGGGGATCTTTGAAGATCACTAATGAGTTCTTGGTTAGCATTAAGGAGGCTCGGAAAGGCTGGATGTCAAGCTTGTTGACATAGCGATTAGGAATTGGCGAAGCTGAAAATAAAGATTTTGAGTTGGATCTGAGGGTTTGTTGAGGTACCAAGGTCGGATTGTGTTCCTAATGAAGAGGAAATGAAGAAGGCAATCACGGAAGAATGTCATAGGAGTAAATTGAGTATTCACCCGGGAGCTACAAAGATGTATCAAGACTTGAAGAGGCTATTACAGGTGGCAAGGTATGAAAAGGGATGTAGCTCGATTCGTTTATGTATGCGATTTGTCGGAGTCAGGTAGAGCACGAGGCGGCGAGGTTGATGCAACCATTCTGATTCCGGAGTGGAAATGGGACGGTATTGCTATGGATTTACGTGGCTGATGCCGAGTCTTTGTGAAGAAGTATGATGCTATTTGGGTAGTTGTTGATAGGCTAACTAAGTCGGCACACTTCGTTCCTATTAACATCATGTATCGATCTTTTAGAGTTAGCGAGAAATTTACATCAAAGAAATTGTGAAGCTTCATGGAGTCCGCTTCAAGCATTGTTTTGAGATAGGGATCCTAGGTTTACATCGAGCATTTTGGAAGAGTTTGCAAGCGTTGGGGTCCAAGTTGCGTTTGAGCTCGGCGTATCATCCACAGGTGATGAGTGGTCAGAAAGGACCATCCACGATCCTTAGAAGATTTGTTTAAGGCCTTGTGTGCTCGAGCATGGTGTGGTGCGTGGGATTAGTATCTTCATTTAATCTAGCATTGGGATGGCACCCTTTGAGGCGTTATGCGGGCGGAGGTGTAGGACTCGTTGTCTTTGGTATGAATGCAGTGAGAATGTGGTGCTCGGACCCAGGAGTCGTTCGAGACCACCAGGAAGGTGAAGCTAATTCAAGAGAAGTTGAAAGCCTCCGCGAGTAGCGGAAAGAGTTACCATGACAAGAGGAGAAAAGATTTGGAGTTCTAGGTAGGTGAACATGTGTTTTAGAGAGTCAATCCGGTGGCGGGTGTGGGTCGAGCTTTGAAGGCTAAGAAGTTGTCCCCTCGTTTTATTGGTCCATACAGATCTGAGAGAGTTGGGAAGGTGGCTTACTGAGTTGCTTTGCCACCTAACTTTGTCAATTTGCATAATGTGTTCCATGTGTCTCAATTTGAGAAATATATTTAGGACCCAGTCCCATGTAATTCGGATGGACGGCGTGCAAGTGAGGAGAACTTGACGGTGGAGGCGGTGCCGTCGAGTTGAA